>CM017192.1:17339505-17777005 GCA_004837865.1 Musa balbisiana
TTTCTCTAAATGCAAAGGTTTTGAATACCTTATTTTGCGCCTTAGACAAAAACGAGTTTAATCAAGTTTCTTTATGTGAAATGGCCTTCGATATTTGGCATATTCTTGAAATCACACACGAAGGCATGAATAAAGTTAAAGATTCTAAAATTAATTTTTTAATGCATGATTTTGAACTTTTTTGAATGAAGCCGAATGAAACCATTGTTGACATGTACACCCATTTTACGAATGTCGTTAATAGTTTAAAAGCTCTTGGCAAATGTTTTTCAGATTTTGAGCTTGTAAACAAGATTTTGCGTTCTTTTAATAAGAGTTGGGATTCAAAAATAATGGCTATTCAAGAATCAAAAAATTTGAACCAATTTCCAATCGAAGAACTAATAGGGTCCTTGATGACCTATGAAATGACGTGCAATGCACGTAAAGAACTTGAGAACCACCTTCCAAATAATATGAAGGATTTTGAACTTAGAACATTTAAAGACAACTCGAGCATAAGCTCAAGTGATGGTGAACTTGAACTACAAATGAAATTTAAAAAGTTCTTGAAAAAAAATTGAAGAACAAAAATAAACTTAAAAAGAATGAACCTACTTGCTATGAACGCAAGATGAAGGAAGAACTTTGGTATGACTCAAGCTCCTCCGAAGACGAGGAGAAAATCAATAAAGGTGAGTTGGCAAACTACACCTTAACAGCTTTCGACGTTGAGGTAATCAAAATGCCTTTAATTTACTTTGAAATTACATGATGCTTTCCATGATGCATTTTCTTTTTTATTTAGTTTAGAAAAATCATTTTTTGAAAATTACATAATGTAATGAAAATATAAAAAATTAGGAATCATGCTTATCCTTCTAGTTGATAAACAAACAAAATAATTACATGTTTTATGATAAACAAACAAAATAATTTTAATTGAAATTATGAAATCATGCTTGATAATTTATGATCATGCTTAATGTGTTTATCTTTCATAATGATGCATGATAATTTTTGAGATTTATGGATTATCGATTTTTACGTGGCCTTTTCAATTTTAAACTATGATGTATGTTTTCATACAAAAACTTGAGCACATTGATTTGAAATCATATTTAATGGTTTTATAATTCAAAATTATGCATGATGAATCTTACGATTTACGGATTATCAATTTTTACCATAATGAAAGTGGCTTATTGATCTTTGTCGTAATAAATCTTGCACTTTCGGTTTAAACCTGATACATGTTTTTATTTAGCATAAATGAAATAAAATCATATGAATTGAAACAACTAAAAAGAGATAAATATTTTTCTTGAAAATTATTTTTCTCTATCTTATTGATCTTGATGATTATTATGATAAATCTATGTATGCCATTTTGAATCTCTTGAATGTAATGTTGAGATTTTGATGATTTTGACGATTTGAATTTGAATGAGTTTTGTTAAAATCATGATCTTGGTTTATTGGAATTACTTGAGATCTTCTTTATGAATCAAAATCTTATATCTCCTATGTTTCCTTATACCATTTACTAAAAAGGAGATCTATGAAACTAACCATGGTCTTGATAATTATGTTTTGAAACTTTATGTAAATCAAGATCATTCACTATGATTTCTTGCATTTTATTAAAGAAATTATTTATCAAAATGAATCATGTCTTTTGGTATTTACATGATCTTTGATATTTTATCTCTCAAGATATGATTTTTATGTACAAATCCTTGTATTCATCAAATATTTATCTCATCACCCAACTAATTCTTCTTGATATTCTTTACGTGATGCTATAAATGCATGAAATATTCATGAATTTGAAATGATTCATGCAATACTTATGATAACGTACATGATGTATTGCATATGATGTGAATCATGATTAAAATTGCATTGACTTGAACTTAATCTAAATTCAAGGTTTATCTTAATTATGACGTATTACAATAAGAATGATACTTTATTTTTGTCATAATTTGAAAATTGATGAATTGCACCATTGTTTTTGTTATTCGCCTCTTTTTGCCAATAACAAAGGGGGAGAAAGAATTCCTAGCGTACACATCATGAAAAGAGGTAAACTTGCTAGCTTGCTAATCTCAAAAAGGAAGCAAGAAGTGCTATCTTGCAAATCTCAAGAGAAGCAATGTTTGCCAAGTTACACATTTCAAAAAGAGGCAAAATAATCCATCTTGCATATCTCAAAAGATGTAAAATTTTGCTAACTTTGTTATGTGTAAAATTTAATAGCTTATATACTATAAATTTGCATATCAAAAGTGCTTCTCAAAAAGGAAGCAAGAAGTGCTATCTTGCCTATCTCAAGATGCAAAACATGCTAATTTGCACTTTGCAACGGAAGCAAAATTGCATGATGATAAATTTGGAAATTATGTGTAATCTGCAACGATTTGAAACTATTATGCCTAAACACATGAGAGTTAGAACTTCTCCTTTTGTTGATGACAAAGGGGGAGAAAGAATTCCTAGCGTACACATCATGAAAAGAGGTAAACTTGCTAGCTTGCTAATCTCAAAAAGGAAGCAAGAAGTGCTATCTTGCCTATCTCAAGATGCAAAACATGCTAATTTGCACTTTGCAACGGAAGCAAAATTGCTAGCTCAAACATTGTAAATGAAGCAAAAGTTTGCTAGCTTGCAACTTGCATATTTCAAGAAGCAAGTGTTGCTTTCTTGAATATCTCAAAACTGCTAGCTTGCTAATCTCAAAAAGGAAGCAAGAAGTGCTATCTTGCCTATCTCAAGATGCAAAACATGCTAATTTGCACTTTGCAACGGAAGCAAAATTGCTAGCTCAAACATTGTAAATGAAGCAAAAGTTTGCTAGCTTGCAACTTGCATATTTCAAGAAGCAAGTGTTGCTTTCTTGAATATCTCAAAACTGCTAGCTTGCATATTCTAAAATATTGTAAAATTTGTTAGCTTCTATGAAGTAGAACATGCTATCTTACTACCTTACATATCTATGATGATAGCAAAATTGCATGATGATAAATTTGGAAATTATGTGTAATCTGCAACATATGCCTAAACACATGAGAGTTAGAACTTCTCCTTTTGTTGATGACAAAGGGGGAGAAATATGTTGATGTCATGCATGATTTGATCATGACATGTTACTTGGATTTTGAATCTAAGAGTTTCTATCAATATGGCATATTGATAAGGGGAGCTTGTTTAAACTCCGGGAGTTAAGGTTAACTCCGTCATCAATTGGTTGTCATCATCAAAAAGGGGGAGATTGTTGAATCTCATATTTTGATGATGAAACCAATTGATATGTGTTTATGTTTTAATTTGTGTTTTGAGTGACATGGGATGCTTCGATCAGGATGAGACAATTAAAGCAGGAAAAATCATGTTGGGCCAAAGGAACATGCCAGAAGATTGGACGTCGGGCCGGTGGATCGGTTGACATATCAATAGAAGGCTTCGGGCTATGGATTCGGGCATCGGGCCAAGAAGAGTGGACATTGTGCCAAGAATATCATAGTTACGGAGTCAACTAGTCGATTGGGCAATAGGCCACAAGAGAGGACGATGTGCCGAAGAATCGGACGAAGCGTTAAGAGATCAATGACATGTCGAACAACTTGATTAATGCTTAGTACTAATAGTCTAGATCAAAGTTTGTTTTACATGTGCAAGATTAACTATGATAGCAAGGCATGAAGAAAAATGAAGTCCTAGAGTCAAGGATGCGATCACGTTGGGAGTTCAAGAGTTCGTCGGAAGTTCGGACGTTCGTTGGAAGTTCTAGAGGAACCAGCCGAGAAGTCTCGGAGCTTGCCAGAGAAGCTCATCGAAACTCGCCAAGAAGATCGTCGTGAAGTCCAGGAGCTTGCCGGGAGTCCACCGGAGCATCGCTAAGGGTACGTCGGAAGTTCGCCGGAAGCTCGCCGGAAGAATAGACATAGAGACTTGTTTAGCTTAGAAATGTCTTTGGATTTCATAGTTAGCACGTAATTAGGCTTGGATTTGGGCCAACCCAATTAAGGGCTAGCTAGGCCCATAATAGAACTGTGTTGGGCCCAATAAGAAGCCCAAACAGTGCCCCAAGAAGTCTCACCATCGTGGCACAATCTTCGAGACTATGTCAGGCGGTGGTACCGCCCATGCTCGGGGAACCCAGGATGAGATATTTTTAGGCTCCAAGTTTGAATCAACTTAAAGCCTATAAATATCCCTCTCATCCCTAGATAAAATACACAAGTATTGAGAGAAAAAAAGTATAGAAACGTTGCTACAATATTGTGTAAGCTCCTCTCAAAGTTCTAAGTGTTAGAATAGATTGAGAGAGGAGTGAGTGGGGGTGTACGGGTTATCTCCTACACCTGGTAAAAGGAGAATTGAGTTATAAAAGGTGATTGGCCTTCACCTGTTAAAGGAAGGCCTCTAGTGGACGTTGGTGACCTCGTCGGAGGAGGAAGCCAAAAGTGGATGTAGGTCAAGATTGACCGAACCACTCTAAATCTCAGTTTGCATTTACTTTATACTCTTTATCTTAACTACAAACTGCCTTCATTGCTTTACATCAACTATACTTTTGCATGCTCTCAACTTAAATATCTTTCCAAAATGGTTTTCATCAAAATCAGATTTTATCGTACGAAAGTCTTTTTAACCGATAAAAGTTTTCCACTACACTAATTCACCCCCCCCCCCCCCCCCCCCTCTTAGTGCTCTTGATCCTAACATCTGCTAGATCTCATAATCATATTGTGCTACAATAGCCAATGGAATTTGGATGGATTTTGGCATTACTATGGGTAAGAAGGTTTCGTCATAGTCAACACCTTGCCTTTGACGATACCCCTTAGCTACTAGCTTTGCTTTATAGGTCTCTACCTTTCCATCTACTCCGATGTTTTTCTTAATGATTCACTTGCAACCGATGGGTATAATACTTTTGAGTGCATCAACTAGGTTTCAAACCTTGTTGTGGTACATAGAATCCATCTCAGAATTCATGGCTTCTTGTCACTTTCCGGAGCCTATACTCATAATAACCTCCTCGTAGGTCTGAGAATCAATATCTTCAACATCGTCTCCTCTAATATATCCCACATATCTCTTAGGAGGATGAGATACTCTATCGGACCTACGTAAAGTTGGAACTTGTGTATTAGATACTTGAACAGGCTTGGGCTGTAGAGTGGTGCTTGAGTTAGGTTCTCCAACCTCACTCAACTCTATCATGCTCCCATTGTCTCTGCCAAGAATATGTTCCTTCTCAAGGAACACTGCTCTCTTGGCTACAAAGACCTTTTAGTCCTTGAGATGATAGAAATAATATCTATAAGTTTCCTTGGGGTATCCCACGAACTTGCATCACTCTGTCCTCAATTCCAACTTATTGGGGTTGTGTCTTTTAATGTGGGCAGGGCAGCCCTAAATCTTAACAACCTTAAGATTAGGCTTCTTTCCTTTCCATATCACATATAGTGTAGACACTACCGATTTAGTTGGAACTATGTTCAGAAGGTAAGCTGCGGTCTCTACAGCATATCCCCAGAATGAGGGGTAGGTCAGCGAAACTCATCATGGACTGTACCATGTCTAATAACGTACGATTTCTCCTTTTAGACACACTATTGAGCTGAGGTGTATAAGGAGGTGTCCATTGGGATAATATCCCATGGTCCTTGTAGAACTGAGTAAACTCTGTACTTAAGTACTTGCCTCCTCGATCTGATCGAAGAGTCTTGATACTCTTTCCAGTTTGGTTCTCCACTTCATTCTTATACTCTCTGAATTTCTCAAAGGCCTCAGACTTGTACTTCATTAAGTACATATATTCATACCTTGAGAAATCATCAGTAAAGATAATGAAGTAGGAGTAACCACCAATGGCATGAGTTGACATGGGTCCACATATATCACTATGTATGAGTTCCAATAACCCAATGGCTCTCTCTCCAGTTCCACTAAATGGAGAGTTGGTCAGTTTTCCATGAAGGCAAGGTTCGCAAGTTACATATGACTCATAGTTGAATGAATCTAGATATCTATTATTTAGCAACTTTTGAATCATTCCCTCATGGATGTGACCTAGTCTATAATGCCATCTCATCATCTAATAATATCGAACAACTATTATTCTCAAAAACTAATTTATATCCACTAACTATCAAACATGAAATGGAGATAATATTTTTTATAATAGAAAGAATAAAATAACATGCATCTAATGTAATAATAGCTCCACCAGGCATATGTAGGGTGACCTCGCCAATAGCTACTACAGCAACTTTTGCTCCATTGCCCATCTTGAGGTCTATCTCGCCTCTCTCTAGTCTCCTAGGCCTTGCTAGAACTTGCAACAAATTGCATATATGATAAGCACTACTAGTATCCAATACCCATGTGTTATATCATAAGAGTTTGACAAATGGAGACTAATCATAAATGTACTTGAAGCTTCTCCAAGCTTCTGTTTTGCCCTTTCTGTAAGGTACTCTTTGCAGTTCCTCTTCTAGTGCCCATCTTTGCCATAGTGGAAGTACTGGCCTTTATCCTTTGTTGGGTCTTTCTTAGCAACCTTTGCTTTACCTAGTTTGTCCTTTCCCTTGCCCTTCTTAAGGGACTTTTCTGCTTTCCTTTTCTTTCTGGTCTCACTAATGTAAAGAACTGACTTATCTTTCTTGATAGTAAGTACTCTTTGCCTCCCTCAACATATTGAGGAGCTCTGGGAGAGTCACCTCAAGCTTGTTCATATTAAAATTCATTATGAACTGTGAAAAGAAATCTAGTAGGGACTAAAGTACAATGTCCACACACAAGTTATCCTCTAGGACCATTCCTAGACCTGTGAGTTTCTCTATCTACCCAATCATCTTTAGGACATGGTTCTGAACCGGTATCCCCTCAGTCATCCTAGTGCGGAAGAGGCTCTTGGATATCTCATATCGCTGAGTCCTTCCCTGTTCCTCAAACAATTTACGGACATGTAGAAAAATGGATCTGGCATCCATATTTTCATGTTGTCTCTGTAACTCAGGGGTCATAGAGCCCAACATGTAGCATTGAGCAAGAGTGGAGTCATCAATGTACTTCATGTAGTGAGCGATATCATCCTCGCTTGCCCCTTCCTCGAGCATAGGCATCATTGTATCAAGGACATACGTGATTTTCTCCATTGTGAGAACAATTCTCAAGTTGCGGAACCAATCCATATAATTTAGACTAGTGAGGCGGTTGACATCAAGTATGCCACGTAAGGGATTTGAAAGTGACATTTTCTGAAAATAAAGATGCAACAGAAATGAATAATTAGCTATCTTAATATACTCCTACTACTTTACTAGCGAGTCACGCGACACCCTCAGCACGTGAAACGGAAGTCTCCGGCAGACTTCTAGTAGGGATTAGGATCCAATCAGCATCTTAGTGTAACCTCGACGGACTCGACCAATTACACTAAGCCCAAAAGGTAGGCAACTCTTGCCGATCACAACTCCTTATGATTCCCATCCTGTTTGGCCTCCGAATCACCATGGTCAAGAGGGACTCAACCAACCATGATGTTTGGTTAAGTCCACACCTTCGTTACAAGATGAGTCTGATTTGATGATATACCCTCAAGGGACTCAACCAAGAATACCATGTCCTCAAGTCACCGGTGACATCTCTATGTCATAAATAAGATAGTGAATCGCGATATAAGTGAGCTTATTGCCTCATGTTTACCAACTTAATATTGTCGAGAGAGAGATTTCTATAATTTGGTCTCCTAATATGACATGTCACACATATACATATTTAATATATATCTACATCGCATGCAAATATATATACATATCTAGTAGATGTAAAAACAATCACACCAAATGATCATGGACCACAGCCTAATGTGATCAGGCCCGAGCCAGTAGACCTAATCACTCACATCAGGATCTATGTGTGCAACGGTGCATCTCCATGCCTTGTGATCGTCCATCTCGTCCTCATCGGTTTCGTCGACATCTCGATGCATCTCTATGCATCCTGATCGTCCGTCTCGTGGGTCCCGCTATCACATCCACGTTCTCATTGCACCTCCTCATGTGATTACAACTTAATCATAGGCACGCAGGCCCGATAATAAACGAGAAATATAATGGAGGCTCGTAGGCCCCAATAATAATAATCACAAGTACACACATCACACGGTCCATGATCATTCGTCCACATATCATACATCACATGTATAAATCATCATCATGTAGGACTACTAGATAATAAAATAATAATAATTAATTAATATTTTCTAAAATTAGGGACATGTAGGGAATTTTTTGAATTTTGAGGGATATTTTTGTAATTTGGATAAAAGGATAGAACTAAAATTTCTCAAATTTTGAGGGGCAAAACTATCTTTTGCCTAAAAAACCTTAACCCCCTTTCTCCCTTTCCCCTAATGTAGTCGTCGCCATCGCCACCCTGCCGGCGGTAGGTTGTGTGATGGAGGGCGGGGCGTTGCCCTCGCCTGTGGGCGGCACGCCCGCTTGCGGCACTGCCCTTGCAAGTGGGCACCCCCGCGGGCACCGCCGCCTCCGCGGGTGGTTCTGCCCCTCGGGCGACTGCCCCTATGAGGGGGTTTTGCCCGCGGGAGCAACGGTTGCAGGCGCCACTGCCTTGTGGCGCCCTTGCCCACAGGCGTCGTTGCCCCGTGGCGCCCTTGCCCGCGGGTCCAACACCCGCAGGCATCACCCTTCGCGCCACCGCTGTAGGCAATTTGCCTACACGAAGATGGCAGTAAGCAGGTAGCCATCTTCGAGTGCAGCAAGGGCAGCAACAATTGCTGCCCTTCCTCTTCTATTGCGTCATTAATTTGACATCAAAATTCTTCCTAAACATAACACATAGTTCAAAACCAATCTTTCACATGAACAACCTGGCTCTGATACTATTGTTGGGAAATCTTGGGGGCGATATCACATGCACAATGGAAGAACAAGAAAACAAAATCCCCTATTTCCAAAGAGATCTTCGTCGTCATGCGAAGATTGGTGTGCAAAAATCATGAAACTTAAAACTGCATATAAGATAAATTGTGTTACCTAAGGAGATCGTATATCCCTATTTCCTTACAAATCTCTAGGAGAGGGTGAAAGAGGTCAAGCGTTCTCTCTAGCAGTGATCCACACAGCAGGGCTGCGACGATGCTCCTCAAAACTCCAGGCCTGCTCTGAGGTGGAGAGAGGGAGGAGAATAGGAGAGGCAAGCAAAGGCTCTCTAGCTTATGAACCATTGAATCCCTCCTATTTATAGAGGTCCCCTGTCAAACCCTGATGGATCCTCCCCTATTAGGTATTGGATCTGCATCCAATTACCCAAGCCTTTTAGATTAGTGGATCTCTATCCAATAATCTCTCATGGGCTCTTATTGGATCTCGTCCATAGGATCCAATAATTTAGAGGCTTATTAGATATCAAATAAGATAAGGGCTCCGGTGGATATCTCATATCTGAACCTCTACTCATCGCAATGCCTACCATATATGTGTGACTCTCTAAGCCCAATATCGAGCTGGTCATGAGTCATACTTGTCAAAACTCCTTTTGTCTTAGTGAATTATTATCTCCATAATAATTCACTCGACTCATCGATTACAGACGTACTAGGCCACTACGCCATAGTCCCTAGACAATACAAGGGAATCCAATCTATTAGACTTGTCTATCGTTAGTTACCATGTACCTATAGTCCCTCATCCATCTAATATCCTAGAGACCGTACATCGGGCATGGTGCTATCAGACCCATACGGTTTCTACTCGAGTCTCACTCTAATCGAATGTCTCTCTCGAGTAACCTATGACCGGAATTATTTAGGATCTATGTTTAAAGGTGAATCGGTCTCATTATCGTGATCTCATCACGATCTGATTCCCATTGCACAGATCCAAGGACATCACAATATATACATGCATATATGCAATAGTTAATATAAAGTGATAAATGTCAAAATATAATAAGCAAAAAGATTCTGTGTCAAGTCACACGTGTCATCACTCACATGATTGGCTTGCTGGGCATATATGACTAGCATGTATTGGCCAAACCTTTGGTGATGTTCGGAGAGTAGCGAGTGCCCTTCCTCATAGACTTGTGACTGACTTGAGCTATGATAGTTGGTCCGAGCAGCTTGTCCTCACACTTCAAATATGTCTCATAATCAGTTAACTTATTATAGAGTTCTTCAAATGATACTGGCATGTCGTGAGCCTGAATTACAGCTGCCAACTCCTTGTAATTGTCTCCGAGACCATTAAGGGTATGGATGATGATATCTTCATCACATAGGAAATGACTTATCAAAACCAAATAATCGATGATAACTTTGATATTTTGTAGATAATCAGTGATAGTACTTCTCTCTTGTTTTGTCACCATTAGCTTGGACAAAAAACTGAGCTTGCGAGTACGTGAATGATTCGCAAAGGTTGTTTGCAGTTTAGACCACGCTTCAACAGCATTCCCACATGAGGATTTCAATGGAGCGATGGATCCAGCAACTAAGGCTTGAATAGCTTGGAGAATGAGACGATCTTGATGCAGCCACAGTTTGTGAGCCGGATTTGGTATAGGACTAGGTTCTCCGAGGATGTTGATCATGGCTAGCGGACAATTGAAGGAGTCGTCAATGTAGTCGAGCAAGTCGTATCTAAATAAGAGATTAGAAAATTGTGCCCGTCAGGATACATAGTTGCCACCCTTTAATAACTTGAAAGGGATTAGCGTGGTAGCATTGATGAAGATAAGCCCTATAAGAGAAGTGCTATGAGTCCCTACAGAAATAGTAACAAGAATATTAGAAGAGGATAATGAAGACATCCCAAACATTTTGTTTTATTTCTCTCTCTCTCTCTCTCTCTCTCTTTTCTCTTTTCATTTTCTCTTTTTTTTTTCACTGAAGAGTGATCTTTATAGAAGATAAAGGTGTAAAGATATAGGAGGGAGGGAGGAGGAGAAGAGCATATCGCTGCTGTGGTGGAGAAGGTCACTGTGACTGCTACGGTAGAGGAAACTACTGGAGGGCAGCGCTGGTGGTGCACTAGGAAGCTGCAGCGATGCTCTGCAAAGGAGGCTGCAGCGATGGTGGTGCACCAGGAAGCTGCAGCGATGCTCTACAAAAGAGGCTACAGCGATGGTCTGCAGAGGAAGCTGCAGCAATGCGCTCTAAAGGAGGCTGCAATGATGGTCTGCAGAGGAGGCTGCAGCGATGGTGGTGCACCAGGAAGCTGCAATGATGGTGGTGCACCAGGAAGCTGCAGCGATGCACTGTAGAGGAGGCTGCAGCGATGCACAAGGAAGCTGCAGCGATGCCCAAGGAAGCTGCAGTGATGCATGCTTGAGGAAGTTACAGCGATGCGTGAGGAAGCTGCAGCGATGCTCAAGAAATCTGCAGCGATTAGGTGGTTTGCTGGGATGAGTTCTTCATTTGGTGAATGCTTTTAGCTCTTAGTAGGAGCTGAGAATCGATCGCAACCTGATGAAGATGATGTTGCTGCCATGGTAGTTGCGAGGATGGCAGCGGACAACTCGAGTCTGGGGCCAGTGTAGCGGCGCCGGTGAAGAAGATGGCCATAGGGAGGAGAAGAGGGAACCACTGTTGAGGGCAAGCAGTCGGTCGTACCAACAAACAGGCCCTCTTTGTCGTGGCCACACCCCCTCATTGTCGTGGTCGTACCTGATGGTGATGCCGGGTGTGGTCACTGCAGTGGCTGGGACAGCAGCGAAGGTGTCACAGCGCCATATGGTACCATCGTACAGCGAAGGAGAGAGGAGTCTGTTTGGGAAGCGAGTCCAACGAGAAAGAGTTCCCCCCTTCTCTGCCCTGCAAAGGCAAGGGATGTGGTTTCTGGTTAGTGGAGAGGAGGCACAACCCAATGTCGAGAATGGCAGGCTTCGATAGTCGTGAAGCCTGGCTCGTCTCACTGCTCTAATACCATGTTGAAAGAGGATAGAAGATACAAATTCTGAAAGAAGCTTTACTGCATTGAAGTTGTTCTCTCCCTATTTATATAGGTTAAGAGGGAGGGTTTCTCTCAACAAAGTAGAGAGATTTCCTCATACTGTTAGGAAAATCGTATCTGCTATCAGAAACTGCAGCATTGTGACATTGTTTGCAGTGCGGTAGGGAAGTTGTAGCACTGTTGGAGGGAAGGTACAATGGATTGTAGTCACCGAAGGAGAAGGCACAGATTTGCTAGAGAGCAATTTTTCGCCGATGAAGAAGAAGGGTCATCGCACCAACGGCTTGACAATGGAAAAGCAGAAGATGGCGCAAGTAGAGAAGAAGAGGTGTCCGCCAGCAGATTAGGTGTTTGGTGGCAAAATGCAGCGATAGAAAGCCTTCTCTTCTACCACTGGAGGTGGAGAAGCAATAGTGATGAGTCAAACAGCGAGAAGAGAGCTTGCTCTAGGCAAGCAGCTCTGCTACCATGATAAACTATAAAATGTAATTACAAAAGTGTATTTAGATAGTGAACTTTAATAGCTATTTATACATATTTAGTAGAGAGGATTTTCCTCAACTGCTCAGAGATTTCCTTGTGCAGTAAGGAAATCTTATCTGCTATCATTCTAATGGGCCCAAATCAGTCCTGACTTAGGTTCAATGGGCCCCTAATTAAGTTAGCATAGTTACACCCAAAATCAACTTAATTATAACCTAAACTATTTTGATTAAGACATGATCAATTACAAACACTAATCTTATGTTGTCCGGCATGTCATTGGTTCATCCGATGCTTTGTTTGAACCTTCGACACATTGTCCTCTTCTTTAGTGCTTTGCCCGATCCATCAGCATGTTGACCTCCCACAACATCCAATCTCCTTAGTGCAATGTCCGATCCTTTTGGCTCAATGCCTGAACTCATGGTACAAAGTGCTTCTGTCGGCACGTTGACTAGTCCTCCGGCCTAACATCCAATCTCCTGACATGATGCTCACTGGCCTAACGTTTGATTCTCCTGCTTTAATCGATTTGTCTTTCCATGATCAAAGTTAGTCTTGTGTCACTCAGATGCTGATTAGATCATAACTTCATCAATTGATTTTATTATCAAAATTTGAGATTTAATAGTTCGAAGCTTCCTAGGTGTATGTCAATGCCTATATAAGTTCATTCTAAACTTCTATATTATTATGACTCCTTTATATTCTCTCACCAAAGTAGGTCATGTTGAATCTCGAATTTTGATGATAAAACCAATTGATAGTATTGATCTAATATGCATTGAGTGACGTAGGGCTAACGTGGATCAGGAGAGGCAAATTGATTAAAGCAAGAGGAGTATGATGTTGGGCCAAAGTAAACATGTTAGAAGATTGGACGTCGGGCCTGAGGAACGGTCAATGTATCGGCAGAAGGCTTCGAGACAAGAATTCGAGCATCGGGCCTAGAAGAGCAGACATTGCGCCAAGGAGATCGGAGTTGCAGAGTCAATATGTCGATTGGGCAAAAGGCCGTAGAATAGAATGATGTGCTGAAGGATTGGATGAAGCGTCGGATGAACCAATGACATGCCGGACAAAAAAGATTCGCTTATAATCAATTATGTCTAGATCAAGTTAGTTTAAAGTCTAATTGAGTCAGTTTAGAATGTAATTAAGCCAACCTAATTATGAACCAATTGGGCCCAAATTTGGACTGTATTGGGCTAAGTAAAAGTCTCAATTAGTGACCCAAATTGATAGAATCATCATGGCACAGTCTCCAAAACTGTGTCAGGCGATGGTATCACCTAAACTCAATCTCCGAGACTGTCAGACGGTGGTACCACCCGAACACAAAAGTTACATAAAGAAATATCCATGAACTTACGTAAAGAATTAAAATAGCAATAGCAGCACCAATTGCAATTTTAATTCTTAGTCTCCACGCACGTTCATTCTTCTGTTTATTGGAGGAAAAAATATACCGGTTGAAATAAATATCCATGAGGTTACGTAAATATAAATAAACAAATAAAGAGTTTAGTGACATTTTGTGGCCACTTCAAATAAAGAAATAAATAGATAACAACATTTATGATAACACTACGGAATCGTCCCCGACCATTTTGAGTGTGTTAAAGCCTGCCCTAAAGGAAGGGATCGTGGTGGGCATTACGGATCTACTACTCCTAAAGCTTTGCCGCATACATTTATGTGAGAAATGGTGGAAAACGAAATCAAGTGCGATGCTGCAAATTCTGGATGTTAGATGTGATATTAAAATATTCATTCCAAAAAAAGATGATCCTGTAAGCTCCCGCGAGCCATGAAGGTCGCGTTCTCTTCCTTGCAGCAGCCCATGAGCCTGACCAGGTTGGGGTGCGACATCTTACACAAAACGTTCATCTCGTTCTGCGCACCTCCAAGAAACATGCACAAGAGAAAGCATTAACCTAACCTTGAGTTCAACGGATAACTTCCTGAACTTCCCTTTGGCCAGAGAGTCAGCTTCTCCACTCAAATGGGAGATAGAGATAAGGAATCATCATATTTTATTTACTTTTCCTTTGTTGTAGGATCATGACCCAAATATATGTTTACCAGATCTGATCATCTCCAATTGGATTGGGAAGCTTTTTGTTTAGGTTAAAAAAGTATTCTATGCACGACGGAGATTGTTTTTCTTTTTGACTCTAACCTTTGATCTCTTATATACCTTTAGCAGACAGATGGAAAGTTGACACGTCATCACCATCTAACAGACACATATTCACCACATCACCTTTATCCACTACCTAGTTGACATCACGATGTCATTCAGGGCAAGAGCCTCCGAGGCTGACACCGTCATACCACCAAGTGTGTCAAAATTGGGCCACATAACACCAATGGAATGGAAAGTTGACTCAACGAGCGGTTACCTTGTATTCCCGGAGTTCGGCAAATGACTTTAGAATCTCACTTTTGACCATACGAACGATGAGCTTCCTCCAGAGATTTTTAGCTTCTTGTGTTACGCTCATAGTCTTGATAAAAGCTTGTCATACTGATCATGTGATCTACCTTGTATGTGAGAAGAAATGATAAATTAAAATTTTATTGATAATGAGTATTCATTTATATACATAAAAAGATATTATAAAATATAATAATTATATATTTTTAATTGATATTAAATATGAAATATTCACTAAATCATTTGATAATTTAGGAGATCATGTTCTTCATTATTGATTGATATAAACATGATAACATGTTATCATATTTTTTATGATTTAGAATCATGATAATATAGTATCAAAAAATTGAGAGGATTATGATAATCTTATCATAATTTATTTTTCTCAATAATATCTTTCCTAATATGCCTTCGCATGATTGTGCTCCCATCAAAGACATTGATTTTGAACCAAAGTAGAAAGAATGGTTGGTAAAAAAAGGGCTTGATAAGAGCATCTTCAAGTTGATCAGAAGATGAGACATGAGAGACATATAGCTCATCATTTTAAACTATCATAAACAAAATGAAGATCGATAGCTATATGTTTCATTCGAGAGTAAAATATATAATTAACATATAGATTTGTTGCCCTGTCACAATATATAGGTGGAGGATCAAATGTTATGACAAATAATTCATATAGTAATGATTGAATCCAACAAAGTTCAATAATTATAGAAATAACTGCTCGATATTCAGCCTTCGTAGAAGATCTTGTAATAGAGCATTGTTTCTTAGAACTCTAAGAGATTGAATCATGACCAAGAAATATGATATAAGCACTAATAGATATCTTGTCATCCCTATTATCTACTCAATCAATATCGAAAAGTACATGAAACAATAGAGGAAAGTCCTTTTAGAGAAAAAAGCCATGATTAATAATACCTATTAAGTATCAAAAAAAGACATTTAATAGTTATTTAATGATTGGTAGTAGGCTTCTGCAATGAGATAATTTATTTACTACATATATAATATTCGCATGAGTAAATGTCGATTATTATAGATTGCCAACTTGATGATACTCAATGGTGTCATTGAGATTAGTACTATCAAATGGAGTATGAGGAACACTTATAGCAATTGGTGTAGTAATAGTTTTTGCTTCAAGCATTTTGGTGTGATAAAAAATTTCATAAATATACTTTTGTTGAGAAAGAAATAAACCATTTGTCATGTTAATTACTTGAACCCCAAGAAAATAGCTAAGAGACTCGAGATATTTGATAGAAAACCTATTTCTAAGCTGTTAAATAAATTGATTAATTATTACTAATTTATTACCAGTAATAATTAAGTCATTCACGTAAATTAGTAAAAACATCATTATTCCTTCATAAGAATAAATAAATAATGAATTATCATATTAAGAATTATGAAATTCAACTAAGACTATATGTGTTTGAAGTTCATGATATTAAGCATAAGGGGCCTGCTAAATACTATAAAAGTGACTTGCACAACTTACAGATATGTTAAGGGAGATTATGATCAATAAAGCCTAGAGGTTACCTTATAAATATATTGCTAGAAATATAACCATGAAGAAATGCATTATTCGTGTTAAACTATCAAAGTCCCTAATTGTTAGAGAAAGTAAAACAAAATAATATAAATTATTATTAGCTTCACAACTGATCTAAATGTGTCATGGTACTTAAAGTTTGGACGTTGATGAAATCATTTTGCAACAAGTCTTATTTTATACTTATTGATGAACTTATTAGAATTTTGTTTGATATAAAAAATTCATTTGCAACCCATAAGGTTTTGACTTGAATAGGATGAGACTAAGTCCCATATACCATTCTATGACAAAACACTATGTTCTTCGGATATTGCGGTTCATTATTCGAGAATTTTCAATACTTGATTAAAGTGAAAAGCTTATAAATAAAATTTTGAGATTATTTTATAAAAAATAAAAAAAATATTTATTTGATTTAAAGATTTTATTTTTGGATTAGTAACTATTGAATGAATTGATATAGGGTCAATCACATCTCTAAAACGTGTGTGTGTGTGTGTTTATATATATATATATATACATATATATACATATACATATATACATATATACATATGTATGTATATATGTATATATGTATATGTATATATATACATATACATATACATATATACATATATGTATACATGTATACATATGTACATGTAATGTATACATGTATACATATATTATATATACATATATATACTTTTTAATTGCTTTTTGATGGAAGAAGGCAATAAAATAATGCTCTAAATATTTAAAGAATTACATTGAATTTGGGGCCCTTGTCCAGTATATATATATATATATATATATATATATATATATATATATATATATATATATATATATATATATATATATATAATAGGAATTCTTTCAAGTTTCATAAAGCAGAGACCAAAAGACACCGACTGTTGTTGAGTACATCATCCATCCAATTAATTTTGTGTTGTTAAGCTTATTCTTGAACAACTATAGCTGAAGAGAACTTGATATTCTACTGCATATTTAATTTATGAATTATTTTGTTAACAAATTGTTGATGAACCGATTTGTTGGCCTACCTTTTAGTTTCTTGGGATGAGGATGACGGATGCAGCCTCCGTCCGTCTTGTGATGATCTCGATGGATGAGATATGACGTTGGAAACGTTCGGTTTATTTGGACTTTTCCGTTATATTGTTTTAGATATTGGCAGTGGTAATAAGGAAAAAGAAAAGAAGAAATATGTTTGACGTTCAAAATGTGTTGTCGACTGAAGAAGACTGAACGCTTGGAACCATTCATCTAATTCCAGCCGCAAGTACGACCTCTGAATATTATTTCAATATTTACAGAATTATGAACAGCTTCTAATCTCCTATCCTTATGGCGTCAATCTTCTCGAGGGCTTTCACAACATCCCTCATGGTTGGTCGGAGCTTATGCTCCTTCTCGATACACGCTTCGATGATTCGGGCCAATCGAGAAGCGGCCACCGGTGGATACTCCCCATTGAGTTTTGGGTCCATTAGACTCGCTAGCTCTTTGGCATCCGACGAGAGATGGGTCTTGGCAAACTGTGCCAAGTGGCGTTCAACGCACGGTCGATCAGGATCGAACACCTTCCGACCAGTAAGCATCTGCAACAACACCATCCCGAATGCATACACGTCCGTCTTCGCGTCCAGATGACCTGATTGATCAAGGATACACTCACTCGTATTAAATGAGGGCAAGTAACATGTAATATGCTACATATCTTGTATAAACATGTATATATGTGTTGTCCGTACCAGTGGTGATGCACTGGGGGTCCAAATATCCAGGTGTGCCCAAGACATGCGTTGCGACACGGCGCCGCTTACCGGTCCGGCCCTTCAATGACAATGACCAACCCAAGCCGGTTAGCTTTGGGTTGAAGTCCTGCAAGTGAACAAAGATTGAGGGCACCCCATTTATAACAGAGAAATTAGATTGTACAAAGCGTAAGGAGAAGATCACATACGGAGTCAAGCAGGATGACCGAGGGCTTCACGTCCCGATGGATGATGCGCTTGTTCGATTTATGTAGAAAATGAAGACATCGAGCAGCACCGATTGCTATTTTAATTCTCAGCTTCCACGAGAGCGGCTTCCCTTCTGTTGCAAAAGCGCAAATGTTATTTTGTTTACGTTCTGTTGAAACTTCACTTGATGGGGTCGTCCCCATCATGATTTCTCTTTAGCGCGGATATCAGAATACAGGATACTCACTCTCAAGAAGATGATCCTGTAAGCTCCCGTTAGCCATGAACTCGTAGACGAGATGGAACGCGTTCTCTTCCTTGCAGTAGCCCAGCAGCCTGATGAGGTTGGGATGCGACAGCTTCCGCAAAACGTTCATCTCGTTCTGCGCACCCCCCCCCAAAGAAACAGAAAACAAAAGAAATTAATTAAACACACAAATCAAAAGTAGAATATTAAATCGAATTAGTAAGCAAGCAAGCAAGCAAAACAGGGGACCAAATAGTCGTTATATTGGATGGAAAGCCAAGTCAAGTCTAGGGAATCACCACCCACTCCTGTAACCCTTGGTTGGCGTTTAGCTTCCATGTCTTTACAGCAACGAATTTGTCATCCATCCGACCTTTGTATACGACTGCGAATTCTCCTTCCCCAACAATGTTCCCATGCGAGAAGTTCCTCGTGGCACGCTTCAATTGGCTAAGCGGGAAGGTCTCAAGGTCTGGGTTGGCATCGACCTCGACTCCGGTACCACCCGTTCCTGCTGCTGTTTCGACTCCATGTCCACTTGCTGGTTTTTCTACCTGAAGCCTATTGGTGCGTCTGAAGATTCCAAGGTATGCATTTTCGACTCTAGAGCAAAGTAGACTTCCCATTCTGTGGTTGGCCTTCTTGTGAGAGGAGGAGGGGAACAAAACAAAAACAAAAACAAAATAAAAGGCATTGTTAATTAAATTTGATTGGGACTCAGAAGAAGATGAACTTAGAAAATTAATTTTTTACGTAATGAAAGTTCAAATTACGACACAATAGTACAAAGTTATATAAAATAATAACATGTCGTAGAATATAGAGATGCGTATATACCTTAGCTCTCTTGACGTCCACGAGATTGATGAGCGGAATAAGCCTCAAATACCGTTCTATCTCCGCTTCTACCTTCTGGAACCGATGCTCAAGCATCCACCCCATGGCCATGAGATACAGAAAGCTATGATTCTGGCAAATGTTGACGAGAATGTAGGCCTTCTTCAGAGAATTCTCCAGTCGCTCCAATACCGCTCGCGTCTCAGGATACGTCTTGAGATCCGACATATCGAGTGGTTCCAAGAGATGGCCAATGAGCTGCAAGTAATCCGACAGTTCTCGACAATTCTTCTTCTGGATTCGTGCTTTCGCAGCGGCCTCCACGATGATGATGATGAGGCGGACAGCATCAAGTCCCGCGAGTTGCGCGACATTGGCAATCTGTCCTGTGATCGCTAAAACTATTGATGCCAGTCTCCCAAACGATATCTAATCTGAAAAATAATAATAATAATAATAATAATTTCATATGTGTCAGAATAAAGAATATACGATTAAATTATGTACAGAACAGAACAGATTCAAAATGGTAAAAATTAATTGAGATGGTAAAGAAAGTAAAACACAAGTGCGGAGAAAGAAACACCGTAATGAATAATAATAAAAGTAAGATCATACCTAAACAACTTTGAAGGGTCACTCCACTGTCTCAATCTGATTTGCCGTACTCATTTGGGGGAGACTATACTTTTTTTTTTATTTATAGTGTTAGATCTCCGAGTCCGGAACCGTTTAAGAATCATACTCCTATTTAGTTTAGGACTCCAACTCCTACTAGGATTTAGGACTTTGTAATTCCTACCTAATCTATGGCTCACCCTAGTATCAAGATTTGGTTTAGGAGTCGATACTCCTACTGGGTTTAGGAATCCTAACTCCTGGCTGATTTAGGACTTTTTAATTCCTACCAAATCTATGGCTCACCCTCCAGCGAGCTCGAATCAAGATTTGGGCTCCTGGTTGATATAGACTTGTACCTTAAATTGCGAGAGAGGTCGGTTGCCATGGTGGGTGGACGGATGAGATCTCCAGGAAAAGTATACAGCGGCCAGATCGTCTCTACGTGCTCCGGTCACCTGGGCTCAGGAGCTGGCGGGACGGTCCTCTCCGGTGAACTCTTTGGTGTTCTCTGATTTCAAAGTAAAGTTTAAGAGGATCAAGAGTGACTCGTCTGACTTTCTGGCGTTCGACGATGCCCAACTTGCCGAATGGCGACGTCCTTGGAGCCATAACTTGGTGGGACGGACGGTTCCTCCGGCGACCTCCGACATTGGATAGCATCAAGGCCGCTGTATTGCATCGTCGCCTTGGAAGGGTGTCGAAACCTCCTTCGATCATGGACATGGAGATGGAGACGGTAACACCGTTCCAAAAATACAAGGTAAAGAAGTAGGGCTCTCTCTTTGGTTGATTGGCGTAGGAGGAACTAAACAAATAGGGGTCCACCTCTTAATGGTGATTTTTTTGCAGCGAGTTGGGGGACCAGTGACATGGGTGGGTAGGGAGGGACCATCAAAGGAATACCCGCACGATGAGCTTGACCATGTCTTCTTCGTTCAGGTGAGTATTGCATATATATATATATATATATATATATATATATATATATATATATATATATATATATAATTTTACTGGATGTATTTTGTTTTGTAAATACCTATGGGCCTCTCTCTTTTTTCTTTGGCAAATACCTGAATAGGATGCAGCAGCAAGCGTCAATCGCGATCTCATTCCCTTCTTCGTCCAAATCATGTTCAGGCCTCTCCTCTTCCTGGGCAGCCAAGTAGTACGTACACCAAGGAAGAACAATGTAAAACAACAAATGACACATAAAAAAATTTCGTTTCTCAATGTATGTGATGTGAAATCCTCAGTCCTAAATCTGACACCTTTGCTTATGCCAATAGAAATGCATACCCATGAGAGTGATGAGCGGGATAGGCTTCGATTAAGTACACGTTTAATCTTTTTGGGAGAAATCCGTCACCCCATTGTCTTGACATATGTAGATGATGAATAAGTCTGGACTTGTCATAGTCTGGACTTGTCATAAGTCATGTAGCATTGCCTCAGGACATCCTCTGATACGTAGAGTTGGCGCCGATGGCATGACATGGCATGGCACGGCACGGTCCTTCCTGAGTCCATCCGATGGTGATGGTGTGCTTGCACAAGATGTCGCTTATAGTCTCCAAGTAATCCGCCAAGCGCGCGATGGTATATCTTGTGCTGTATCTGAAATGAACTTTCACCACCGCACGTAATCCACAATCGCACACATGATGTGCATATTCTGGGGTGGAATAATATGCTTATTATCATCTGCAATCAACTTGTGAAGCTATCTTATAATATCATGCCACGCTATAAATATTATTAGTCATTCATATACCCAAATTAAATTTGAATTCTTCAATCAATTATCAAACATCAATTAAATCTTGTGTCAATCTTATATTACAAAATCAATTTGACAGGATAATCACAGCATCTTGATCACTAAAGAATAATTTGATGTTTTTCATTGTAGATGCTCTCGCTCTTTTTTCAACAAAAAACAACATTTTCATGTCGATCTTTAACAACCAACATAGTATATAAACATGTAATCACTTTCATATATATATATATAATTTCCATACTTGGAAAGTAAGATTATCTCATTTAATATTTTTTAAAAATAAATTATTTATTTGCATGTGTTTTTTCAGGAGTCATGCCACCTGTAACATCAATCGATTGCTTTTAGTTAACTTACCAACGAGGTTTTTTGAATGCGTAAGACATACTAAATCTTTGACCGAGTCGTAAGCCGAACATGCTTTTTCTTTTCTTCTTTTTTTCCAAAAAAAAACTTGCATTGCTACCGCCGAACGTGCATTTTGACTTGCTCTTAGAATTAGACGTACGTACCTAATGAAATTTCATCTTCGCATGTGCTAAATGCTATTGAACAGATGAGCATGTCGAACAAATATTTAATCTGTCAATCAGGTCAAGATAATAAATTGACAATATTAATGCTGGCATATGCTGTAGCCACTCACGGGGACTGTCTTTATACACAGCCAGCTTTGTCTTGCTCTCGATGATGATGTGCTTCTGTGATGAATCTACAAGTATTAGACAGCGATTGCTATTTTCATTCTTGACATCCCACATTTACTAAGGAAAAAAAAAAAAAAGAAGAGAGAGAAGCTTATCGTGACATTATCTCTTTTATCGACGATGATGGGCCGAACGTGGGCTGTTCTTGAAGACATATTGAGGTAATGATGATCAACCGGTGAAAAGCTAGTGGTGGGTAATGGCCTTGCCTGAAACATCGAAACAGAATGGCCTTCCCAGTGGTGGATCAGCCAACTGGTGGAACTTCCTCCTATTATTGAGAAATGGCTTTGCTAGAAACACCGAAATAGAATGTAAATGATAGAAAACATAAAACACACAAGTTGAAAAAATATCAAACCTATCTAGTTAATACTGACTGCATTTATTCAGTTCATCAAATGATATATGCATTTGGCAATGAAAGAGGTTAAGTATTCTCCTCTCTAATGGTGATCTATAGGGGAGGCGCTACGAAGATGCTCTTTAAATCGTTACATAATCCTTCTTTCCATGAGCATCACATGATCAATAAAGGGTCGGCCCATCTTACTGTCAACACGTACCTAACTGGGGTTATTGGCTGAGGATGAAAGGGAGAGAGGAGTATAGGAGGTGGCAGCCAAAAAAGGGTCTAGTCTGTGGCTCTTGGGTTCCCTTTTATTTATAGAGGTCCACTCTCAACTTAACTCTAATAGATTATACCCTGTTGGGTATTGGATCTTCATAAGTCTCTTAGATTAGTAGTTCTCTATCCAATAATCTCTCATTTGCTCTTATTGGATATTATCCATAAGATTTAATATTTCAAGGGTTTATTGGATAATTAATAAGATATGGGCTCTAACATATATCTCATATCCGAATCTCTACTTATCGTAGTACCTACATATTGAGAAATCTGTGATGACATCACACGCGCAATCGAAGAATAGAAACAAAAACATATATTTTCCACAACAAATGTGTTTCTTAACATCATATAAAAGTTGGTACGCAAAAACCTACGAAATCGAAAAACTACACATAAAAGAATTACCTAGGGAAATCATATTTTCTTGAATTCCTACGGATATGTGGGATTGAATGAAAAAGTTCAAATGCCCTACTCACTAGTGGTGATCGATATGACAGGGGCTGCGATGATACTCCTCAAACCTCCTCATTACGCACACCAAGCACTCAAGAAGGGCTGACCCTTCTTGCTATACACACGTCCTAAATTGAGGCTTCTAACTAAGGAAAAGAGGCGGGAGGAGAACATGAGGTGTCAATCAAAAAGCTTTAGCTTATGGGCCTTTGTTCTCTCCTATTTATAGAGGTCCATTATCAACTTAATCATAATATATTCTACCATATTGGGTATTAGATCTCCATCTAATTACTAAAGCCTCTTATGTTACTAGGTCTCTACCTAATAATTTTATATTAGCTCTTATTTGATCTTATCTATAAGATCCAATAATTTATGGGCTTAATGGAATTTCATTAAGATAGGGGCTCCAACGGATATCTCATATCCAAACCTCTACTCGTCATAATATCTACTATATGTGTGTGACCCTCTAGGCCTAATATCAAGCTGGTCGTGAGTCATTCTTGTCAAAACTTCTTTTGACTTAATGAACTATTATCTTCATAATAATATACTCGATTCATCGACTACAAACATACTAGGCTACTATACCCTAGTCCCCAAACGATACAGGAGAATATAATCCTTTAGACCTATCTATCCTTAGTTACCATGTACCTATAATCTCTTGTCCATCTAGCATCTCAGAGACCGTATATCGGGCATGGTATTATCATGCTCATATGATTTCTCATCGAGTCTTGCTCTAAGTAGATTTTTTCGGAAAACTCTTTATCTCTCAATCCTAATAACTATGGCCAAGGATTTGTCTAAGTAAGAACATATAGGATATTCTTCTCATGATACTGATAGCGAATGATCCTCTATCGACACTTAATAGCTCTCATAAGATTGGCTACCACTCTCGATGACCGGCTGTGCTATATGTGAAACTTCCAAACCTATAAGTCTGATATCAAAGAGTGGAGTAATCATACAAGACATCCTTGGTGTCTCAAGTCTAAGGACCAGGTACACCATTAGGACGATGAAATCACTTTCTGACAATGAGGTATTATTAACCATTTAGTATTTCCTAAGTAGTAGTACTGCCTAGTATTAGTATTGCAAGTGGAGGTACCGCCCAACACAGGCGATGGTACCACCAAAACGACGGTATGCGAGAAAATCGGGATGAGACCTTTTTTGGCTTTAATTTTGAAGTCATTTGGGGTCTATAAATACCCTAGCTATTCTTACATGGAGTAGCAAGAATAAAGCATGAAATTGAGTTAAAAAAGGGGGATAGAAAAATTAGAAATTCTCTTAGGAATTGGAGTCCTTTCTTCCTAGTATTTAGAAAGTTCTTCTAAAGAGAGAAGTGAGGTCTAAGAAGAGAGACTTGTAAGGGTTGTCTCCTAAACCCATAAAAAGGAGAAAGAGTCTAAATGAGTAGTTATCTTCGTCCATTGAAGAAAGATCGATAGTGAATGTCAGTGGCCTCGACGGATAAGGAATTCAGAGTGGATGTAGGTCACGATGATCAAACCACTATAAAAATCTAGTTTGTATTTATTTTGAACAATTTACTTTCATAGCAACTTCATCCTTACTTTGCTTTCACTACATTTACGCTCTCATGTGCTTTCAAGTTAAACATTTCCGAAATCAGTTTTCATCGAACGAAAGTTTTTTGAACCGATGATTTTTATCCGCTACACTAATTCAACCCTCCATAGTGCTGAATCATTCCTAACAGTTGGTATTAGAACATTGTTATTTCTCATTTGGTTTAACACCTAAGAGAAATGACTCTTTTTGGCTTTCAAGAAGGTCACTCTCTCATTTGTCCTTCCATATTCAATGGGACAAACTACACTTATTAGAAAACTCAGATGAGAGTTTTCTTAGTTTGATTGGATTTAAATTTATAGAATATTATTGAAAATGAATTTCAAAGGTTTTCTCTTCCAACGAAAGCTTGGAATGATTTGAAGAAGAAAACTTTTTCTTTGTATGTTAGAGCTATGAACGCTCTATTTTATACTTTGAGCAAAAATGAGTTTAATCATATTTCTACTTGCGAAACGGTTTTCGATATTTGGCATACTCTTGAAACCACACATAAAAGTACTAGTAGAGTAAAATATTCAAAGATTAATCTTTTAATATATGATTTTGAACTATTTTGAGTGAAACTAAGTAAAACTATTGGAGACATATATACCCGTTTTATGGATGTCGTCAATAGTTTAAAAACACTTGGTAAAAGTTTTTTAAATTTTAAACTTATTAATAAAGTTTTATGATCACTTCTAAAAATTGGGATTTGAAAATAACAATAATACAAAAATCAAAGAACTTGAACCATTTTCTTCTCGAAGAAATTATCGGGTCATAATGACCTATGAGATGACTTGCAATACTCATGAAGAGCTTGAGAACAATATTATAAAGAACAGAAAGGATTTGGAACTTAAAACAAATGAAGACCACTCGAGCGAAAGCTCAAGTGATGGTGAAAATGAACTTCTCACTATAAAATTTAAAAAATTCATGAAACAAGAATTAAAGAATAAAAATAAACTTAAGAACAACATAACTACTTACTATGAATGCAAGAAGAATGAAGCACTTTGGGACGAAACGAGTGCATCCGAAGATAAGAAGTAAACCGATGAAGATGAAGTAGCGAACTTTGCTTTGGTGACTCTCTATAATGAGGTAAACAACTCAAACAAAACTCTTTTACTTTATTTTGAAATTACTTGATACTTTTTCATGAGTTGTTTTTAAATTAGTTAGCAAAAAAAAAATGTCATGCTTCTTTTTCTAGTTATTTTGAAAAATGTTAATGACAATTATATGTTTTATGATAAACAATCGAAATGATTTTAAATGAAAATGACTTATGAAATCATGATGTTTTAATAATGTAATGATGCGTTTTAATAATATAATGATGTAATAATGTAATAAAAATGTTTAAAGGTTTGATATCATATTTAATGACCTTATATGAGGATTTGAAATAATTTGAAATCATATGTTTTGGAACTGTGTTATACCTTTTAATCTCGATAACTATTGTGATGATTTTGTATTACTTTTTGGGTTTAAACATGATGGATGGTTTTCATATAAAAAACTTGAGCATACTTATATGAAATCAATCACATAAAATGATCACAAAAAAGGAAAATATCTTATTATTGGAATTAAAATGATAAATCAAATCTCTTATTTAAAGAAGCCTTATGTTTAATATGTTATATTTTTTGTCATGATGATTTTGATTTGAAGTAATGATTTAAAATCATGATTAATGAAATCATATTTGATTTGAAGTAATGATTTAAAATCATGCTTAATGAGTTTAAATTTTGAAATTATGCATGCTAATTGATGGCTTATCGATTTTTATCATAATTAAAGTTCTTTTTGGTTTTCAATACATGTTTTGATTTGGCATAAATGAGACAAAGGCATGCTTGTGTGAAATAAAAGGAAATATTTTTTTTTAAAAATTTCTCAATCCCTACCTTATCGAGTTTTCAAAAGGCAAGATTGATAAATCTATTTTTATTATTTTTATGAATCTCTTGGACTCTTGAAATGATTTTGATGATTTGAATTTGAATGAGTTTTATCTAATCTTGATTTCTTGGAATTACTTAAGATTTTTTTTAAAGATATCTTCTTTGTACTCCTACGATTTTTTTCTTGGTATTTTATTTAAGAGGAGATTTGCTATATGAATCATTTCTTTTGGTATTTACATGATCTTATCCTTTATAATATGATTTTTTTTAATTTCTTGAATTCATGAATTATATATCTCATAACTCAATTAATTTTGTTCTTGGTATTCTTCATGTGATGATATAAATTATGTATGAAATACTCATAAAATTATGTTTATATTATTGAATCTCGGATTCTAATGATGAAATCAATTGATATGTTTGATCTAATCTGCGTTTTAAGTAACGTAAGACTAGCTCGATCAAGGAGAGACAAATTGATTAAAGTAGGAGGAATCAGACATTGGGCCAGAGTGAACATGTCAGAAGATTAGACATCGAGTTGGAGGATTGATCGACGTATCGGTAGAAGGCTCATGCCGTGAATTCGAGCATCGGGTCGAACAATTGGATATTACACTAAAGAGATCGAAAGTTGTAGGAGTCAATATGTCGATTGGGCAATACACCGAATGAGTGGACTATACACCGAAGGATCGGACGAGTGCCGAATGAACCAATGACATGCCGGACAAAGGATTCATGCTTTGTAATCATTTATCTAAGATCAAAGTAGTTTAGGGGGCTAATTGAGTTAGCTTTTGGTGTAATCATGCTAACTCAATTAGGGACCAATTGGGCCTTAATTAGGACTGATTTGGGCTTACTGGGTAGCCCATTCAGTGACCCAAAATTTGGGTCAGGCGATGGAACTGCTTGTGAGTTGCAAAACTCAAAAAACTCTATATTCGAGGTTGTCAGGTTGTGGTACTACCAGAATGGGCGGTGATACCACCCAATGACAGTGTGTCAAGTGATGGAACTGCCAGAATGAGTGGTGGAACCGCCCGTACCCGGAAGTTTAAATTTTTGGCTCCATTTTTTAAACCATTTGGGGCCTATAAATACCCCACTTGGGCAACAAGAAAGGAGCAAGAATTCTAGAGGAAAAAACAGAGTAAACTCTACTAAAACATTGAGTTCCCTCCTCCTAGTGCTTAGAGTTAGTCCTAAGGGAGGTGTACGAGGGAATACTTATAAAAGAGTGACTTGCAAAGGTTATCTTCTAAACATGTGAAAAGGAGAAAGTGTTGTAAGAGGATAGTTGATCTTCACCCATAAAAGAAAGACTGATAGTAGATGCCTGTAGCCTCGACGAAAGAGGAATCAATAGTGGATATAGGTCATGATGACCGAACCACTATGAAAATCTGGTTTACATTTATTTTAAGCAATTTATTTTCATAACAAACTTCCTCCTTACTTTGCTTTCACTATGTTTACGCTCTCATATACTTTCAAGTTAAACTTACACTTTTGAAATTAGTTTTCATCGAACGCAAGTTTTTCGAACTGATGGTTTTTATCTGCTGCACTAATTCACCCACCCCCCCCACCCCTCTTAGTGCTGACTTGTTCCTAACAGTTGCTATTAGAGCCTCGTAATTTCTCGTTTGGTTTAATAACTAAGAGAAATGACTCTTTTCGGCTTTCAAGAGGGTTACTCTCTCATTCATCCTCCCATGTTCAATGGGATGAGCTACACTTATTGAAAAACTCGTATGAGAGTTTTCTTGCTTTTGTTGAATCTTAATTTATGAAATATAGTCAAATTTGATTTTCAAAAGTCTTCTCTTCCAATGAAAATTGGAACGAGTTCGAGAAGAAGACTTTCTCTCTAAATGCAAATGCTATGAATGCCTTGTTTTGCGTTTTAGATAAAACGAGTTCAATCGGGTTTCCACTTACGAAATGGCTTTCAATATTTGGCACACTTTTGAAATCATACACGAAGGCACAAGCAGGGTTAAAGACTCTAAAGTTAATCTTTTAATGCATGATTTTGAACTATTTCAAATGGAATTATATATATATATATATATATATATATATATATATATATATATATATAATGATTAAATATGATAATAGGAATGTCTTGACAAGATAATTTACAAGTGGTATTATAGATTGTATTAGGAAACACTAATAGTATTATATATATATATATTATATATATATATATATTATATATATATATATATATTATATATATATATTATATATATATATATATTATATATATATATTATATATATATATATTATATATATATATTATATATATATATATTATATATATATATATATTATATATATATATTATATATATATATTATATATATATATATATTATATATATATATTATATATATATATTATATATATATATATTATATATATATATATATATATCATAGATCTATTTTCATCTCTTTATTACCCCTATTCCATTAATATTATAGTGCTATGAAAGATAAGATGAGAAGAGTCGAGTGTAGTTACCTTCTTATATATCGATATTGTTGCTTCTTATGGATCAAATTATGGTGCATTACAAGATTAGACCAAGGTATTATATCATGGTATCAAAAGGTATACAAACCTAATCATTATTCTATATTATTTGATTTCGATCTTGGCATTAAGTTATTTTCATATCTTTTATTACCCTATTCCATTTATATTATAGTGCTATAAAGTAAATGAAAGATTCGATTGTAGTTACCTTTCTTCTAGAGCGATATTGTTGCTTCTTATGGATCAAATTATGGTGCATTACACGAGTAGACCAAGGTATTATATCATGGTATCAAAAGGTATACAAACCTAATCATTATCTCTATATTATTTGATTTCGATCTTGGCATTAAGTTATTTTGCATGATATTATTTTTATAACTTACATGATAATGATAGTTTATGAGTCCTAATTGTAGGCGCTAAATTTGATATCCTTGATCAGTGGAATATCTAATTTTCATCTAATCAAGTTGGAGTTGGAGACTTTTCTTGTGTGTTTCAAAAGTTTTTGCTATTAGCTTTATGAAATTTGTGGGTAATAGTTCCTTTATTTGTGCTCTTGATGATTCATGGATTTTATATGTTCTATTGAAAATTTTGCCTTCTTGTGTTTATGTTTTTGTTATAAATTATTCTTCAATGGTGTTACATTTTATTTTGGAGGAGAAATGATTTAATAAAAATTAGTTTTCAAATTTTGTATAATTGTTTATATAGAATTAATGTGAATCTTGAGTTTGGAATGATCCTACACTTAAATGTTTGAATGAAATTTAGTTTTATGAACTCCTTGAGATTCTATATACTTTTATCTGTAAATTACTCTATGTTTTCTATTTTGATGGAGAGGTATTTTATCATCTTTATAAATGCCCTATCAAAATATGATTATGCTTACATGATTTATGTTAGGTCTTAGGCTACTGACACTTTTAGATATGTATAAATAAAATTGAAAAATAACTAGACAGAAATATTAAAATTGTTAGATTCGATGATAGTGAATTTATAGTAGACATGATAAGTCATATCAAAATACTAACTTTTTTTACTAGATTTAAAAAAAATATTTGTACTTAGTATGCCTTACAAGTTTGCTTTAGTTGGATGATGTTATTGAAAGAAAAATCATATTCTTATAGATATGATTAAAAGAATGATGTAGTATTCTTTTGTACCCAAATCAATATGGGATGAAGCTCCAAGGACAACTGTGTAAATCTTGAATATGATTTTTAGTAACTTAGTTATATCAATTCTATTTAAATTGTGGTCCAATAGGAAACTTACTCAAAACATTTACATATTTAAAATTATCACACAAAATTAAGAGTCTTTTAATATATATATATATAAATGAATCTTAGAACTAATTTTAGGTATTTTATTGGTTATCTAGAAATTTTAAAGGGTACAGATTTTATTGCTTTAATCATAATACAAGAATAGTCAGATATAATAATAAAAATTTTCTAAAAATAAAAAACAAATGGTTGTAAAAATTCTTTAAAAAATTGATTTATATTAAGGAACCTTAGGTTGATGCTCCTTTATCATTTTTTATTCAAGAAGTTGTTTGTCAAATCATTAAATATTTTATAAAAGAAAATAACAAAATTAGTGTACTCTCACATAATCTCACATAATATTAATATCGCTATTGATGAACTTGTAGTATAATCACAATCGATAATTTTAAAAATATCTTAAAAGAAAAAGATATCTTTTATTTTTTATAATTATTTGATATATCTATAAGAATTATATTATAATCTAACAATAAAAAAAACTTTTATCATTTTCACAAGCTATATAAAACAATGATTTTGAAAGGCTATATAATCCAATGAAAGAAAAGTTATTGAATTATCTAATAATTATAAAAGAGTCGATTGTAAATAAGTTTTTAATACTAAATATGACTCAAAGGATAATGTTGAATGATATAAAACTAGGTTGATGATCAAAATTTTATTTTAGAAAGAATGTATTAATTATAATGAGATCTTTTCTTTAATTTTAAAAAGAACTTACTAAGAATGATCATAATATTTGTAATTCATTATGATCTTATGTTACAATATATGGATGTGAAAATAACTTTTCTAAAAAAAAATCTAGCTAAGAAAATTTATTTGGATCAACCTAAAGAATTCACAAAGAAAAGAAAATAAAAATAAAAATTTGGATTGCAAACTTAGGAAATATATTTATGATCATAAATAATCTTCTAAACAATGGTCTCATTATATCATTATTTTTTAGATTTAAATAAAATACCATGATAATGTTTATATCTAAAAATCAATGGGAGTTAGTTTATTATATTAATTTTATATATGAATAATATTTTATTTATTAATAGTAATCTTGATTTAGTGTACAAAACCAAAACAAAATTTCCCACTAAAAACTTTAAGATGATTGATATGATTGAGACAACTTATATTATTGACATAGAAACATATAGGAATACAACTTTTTGAAAAGACTTAGTATACAACTTTGTTCCATAAATGTTATAAATAAAAATTTTGGTCAAAGCTTATAGTTTTAAATTGACTTGTCAAGTAATAGTATGTTATATGCTTAACCCTATACCAAACCAGATATCAAGTTTATAGTTATAGTACTAGGTAGATATTAGAAATATTTAGAATGAAATATTAGAGAGCTACAAAGAAAATAACAAGATATCTATACTAGATAAAGAATTTTATAATCAAATGTAAGATATTAAATTAGCTTGAAATGATAAATTTTTTAGATGCTAATTTTGTAAATTATCTCAATAGTATAGAGTTTACTTTTTGATTTATATTTATATTAATTGAAGAGATATTTTACAAAGAAAAATATAAAGGAATGTATTATTACATTATCTATGTGTACTTAATCATAGGCACGTAGGCTCGATAATAAATGAGAAATAAAATGGAGGCTCGTAGGCCCCAATAATAATAATCAAAAGTACACATAAATCACATGATCCATGATCATCTGTCCACATATCATACATTACATATACATATCATCATTATCATGTAGGACTACTAGATAATAATAATAATAATAATAATCAATTAAACTTTTTAATTAATTGATATTTTTTTGAAATTGGGGACATGTACAAAATTTTTTGATTTATGAGTGGGTGATTTGGTAATTTAGATAAAAGGACAAAACATAGAATTCCTCAAATTCATAGGGGCAAAATAGTCTTTTTACCAAAAAACCCTAAATCCCTATCCTTGATGCTTGTTGCGGTCGTTGCCACCCTACCTTTGCTCGCAGGTGATGCACCCACGGGCACTATGCTTGCGAGCGACGCAGCCCCTACGGTCGGGTGCCCCCACGGTCGGGCGCCCCTTCGGGCGACTTTACTCACGGGTGGCGTGCTCACAGGTGCAACGCCTGTTAGTGCCACTTGCTGGGGCTCGCACACAGGCCCAACAACGGTAGGCGTCGCCCTTGCGCACGTGCATAGTGCCCACGAGCAGGCAGCCGTCGTGCCTGCGTGTGCTGCCACAAGCAGTTGTACCTACGCACATAGTGCTCACACACAGGTGGCTACCACTGTAGCAGCCCACTGGCCGTTGGTTGGGAGCCTGCACATAGATGGCAGTGTTGCTATCTACGAGGGCAACAACAGTTGCTACCCTTTCTCGCTTTTACATCAACGAATTTGATGTCAAAAACTTCTCCAAAACACAGCACACATAGTTCAGAACCAATCTTTCGCTCGAACAACCTAGCTCTGATACCATTGTAGGAAAATCTTGGGGCAACATCACATGCGCAACGGAAGAACAAAAAACAAAATCTCTAATTTCCCAAAGATGTGTTCATCATCAAGCGAAGATTGGTACACAAAATCCGCGAAACTGAACTGTGTATATGAAATATTGTGTTACATAGGGAGATCGTATATTCCTGAATCTCTGCAGATCTCTAGGAGAGACTGAAGGAGGTCAAGCGTCCTCCTCTCTAGCGATGATCCACACAATAGGGCTGCGATGATGATCCTTAAAATTCCAAGCCTACTATCTAAGGAGGAAAAGGGGATGAGAATAGGAAATGACAACCAAAGAGGCTCTAGCCTATGAACCATTGGTTCCCTCCTATTTATAGAGGTCTCCTGTCAACTTAACCCTAATGGATCCTGCCCTGTTGGGTATTGGATCTCCATCCAAATACTCAAGCCTCTTAGATTAGTGGATCTCTATCCAATAATCTCTCATTGGCTCTTATTGGATCTCATCTATAGGATCCAACAATTTAGGGGCTTATTGGATATTTAATAAGATAGAGGCTCTAACGGATATCTCATATCCGAACCTCTATTCATCGCAATGCCTACCATATATGTGTGACCCCCTAGGCCCAATATCGAGTTAGCCATGAGTCATACCTATTAGAACTCCTTCTGACTCAGTGAATTATTATCTCCATAATAATTCACTCGACTCATCGACTGCGGACGTACTAGGCCACTACACCGTAGTCCCCAAATGTTACAAGAGAATCCAATCTATTGGACCTGTTTATTCTCAGTTTACCATGTATATATAGTCCTTCATCCATCTAATATTCTAGAGATTATATACCGGGCATAGTATTGTCAAACCTATATGGTTTCTGCTTGAGTCTCACTCTGATCGGATTCTCCCGGAGAACTCTTTTTCTCTCAATCCGAATGATCATACCCTGGGATTTGTTTGAGTAAGAACACATGAGATATTCCTCTTATAACACCAAGAATGGATGATCCTCTATCGACATTTAATAGTCCTTGTAAGATTGGCTACCACTCCCGTTGACCTGCTATGCTAGATTTGGAACCTCAAGACCTATAAATCTAGTATCAAAAAGTGGAGTACTCATACAGGATATCCTTAGTGTCTCAAGTCTAGGGACCAAATACACCACTAGGATTACAGAGTCACTATCTGACAATAAGGTATCATCAACCATCTAGCATTCTGTAAGCCGATCAATCAGTGAACTAATTCTCCAATGAGCACCTGTATTGTATCCCTAGTGTCCCCATATGAGCGGCTATAAGACCAACTACATCCATTATATGGATAGGTATATAACACACCAGTTTGTCTGGTTATCTCGATGTCCCTCTCGAGTAACCTATGATCGAGATTATTTAGGATATGTGGTTAAAGGTGAATAGGTCTTATTATCGTAATCTCATCATGTTCTGATTCTCATTGCACAGATTCATGGACATCAGAATATATTCAAATAATATGCAATATAAAGTGATAAAATATCGAATAATAATAATAAGCGAAAAGACCGCGTGTCAAGTCACACGTACCATCACTCACGTGATTGGCTTGTAGGGCACCTAAGACTAGCACACACTTTCGTGCTCTTTCATACATGAAAGATTGAGGTATTTATAGGCCCCAATGACTTCAAAAATGGAGCAAAAAAAATGTCTCATCTTGGGTTTTCGGGGTACTAGCGATACCACCGCTTGCAGATTGACATTAGGCGATGCCACCTCCTAGTCTAGGCAGTACGACCGCATGATAAAGCCTAGAAGACTGGGCTCTGGTGGTACCACTGCCTAGCAGCATTAACTACTAGTGGTACCATCGCCTAGACTCCTTGGGAGGCTGAGCCTCAAGTAGTTCCACCACCAGCTCCAACTATGCCACCACTTGATGTGGCTTCAAGTCATTGAATGAGTCATCCAATATGCACAATTCAACCTTAATTTGGGCCCAATTGGCTCCTAATTGAGTTAGTGAGATTTCTCCCAAAACTAATTCAAATTAAAATCTTAACTATGATAATTAAGGCTAGACAATTACAATACAAGCAATCCTAGTTGTTCGGCACGTAAATTGTTCATCTGAACTTCCAGTAAAACTTTCGGCGTACTCTCGGTGATCTTCCAGCGAGCTTTCGGCGAACCCCCAACAAACTCTTGGCGAGCTTCTGATGCATTGTTCGAACCTTCGGTGCATCCCCCGATTCTTTCAACTCGATGCTTGATCTTGACTTTGGCCCAACATTCGATTCTTCTTTAATTATTTTGCCTTTTTCATGATTATAGTTAGTCTTGCATCACTTATCTCAACACATGAATTAGATCACTAATTTATCGATTGATTTCATCATCAAAATATGAGATTCAACAGTTTTGAGGTACTCCTCAACATGTGCGGTTCGTTGCACATGATTCTTGTTAGAACCCTTGCAGATTCTAAGCTTGGGGTTGATCTCTTTAGGGGATCAGCCTCCTTGGAACTCTATAGGGTTCCTTCCTCCAAATTGCTACTCAAAGGCTGTAGAAAAGATTTATCTATTGCTTGATAAAAGAGGATGAATACATGGTTATTTATAGGGCTTTTAAACACCAACTCCTAATAGGACTCATACTCAAGACTCCTATTCCTTTACAACTCCTAATGCTTATATAAGAAACAACCTCCTAACCTTAGCCGGCCTCTTCACCTCTTTAATAGGGGTCGACTAGGTAGGTTTTACATGAATGCCCCTCTCAATTAGGACTCTCCTAGCTAGAGTCCTAACAGACCCGCCTTTTTCAAATCAGCTTTGTTCTCAAGACTAAGATTCCATGAACTCAGAGAATTGGGTCTTCAACTCCTCATATGATTCCCATGTGGCATCTGCAAGTGGTAAATTATTTCAATGTACTAGTATTTCAGTAGAGGGATGTCGGCGACGCATCATGATCCTGCAATCGAGGATGGCTTGTGGTTGGGCTTGAATAACCCCATCTTCAGTGGTGTTGGACAGTTGGATCTGGGGTGACTCATGTTCTCCCAACTTGAGCTTCAAGCATGACACGTGAAAGACAAAGTGAATTTTGTCATCCTCAAGCAATTTAAGTTTGTACACCATGACTCCAATACACTTTGTGATCTGATAGGACCCATAAAAACGTGGGGATAGCTTCATGGAGATGTCAGTCCACACCGAGTCCAATATGGGTAGTGGTTGTAGCTTCCTTGGACTTGCCATTGTTTCACCCTTGTGCTGTTGACATAAATCACATTGTGCCATATATTTCGTAATAATTTTTTCCATCCCTCTCCAATAAAAATTTTGCTTCACTCTTTTGTAGGTTCTCAAGAATCCGGAGTGCCTAGCTGAAGGTGTAGAGTATATTTCATGCAGGATCTCCCTGGATCTCTAACTTCAAGCCCTCAATGGAGGTCCCCAATAGCTATTTTTTAAACCAATCATGAGTTTAATTAGATAATCTTTCAAACCTGGTTTGGTACTCCTGAATGGTGGAGGTTTGTCGGATCTTTACTAATTGTCCATCAATGTTCTCATAATCGGTTGGTCCGAAGCGGATCAGCAATCCTTCTTTGAATTGTCATCATGAAAGGACTCCAAAAGTGTGTTTAAACTAGTCAAACCATTGTATGGCATCCCTTTCAAGATGTATAGCCGTAATTTTCACCATTGATGCCTCCGCGGTTTTGTAGTACTGAAAATATTGCTCTGTGCACGAGATCCAACCAATCGGGTCTCCTTCTTCCCATCTAGGGAAGTCCACCCTCATGCGTGGATAGTTGGGATTGGTCATAGAGCCTCCCCTCTCTTAGAAGTCATTTCTTCGGGCTTAGAAGTCATCTGTTAGAAAGTTGAGTCCTTCCTCCTTGAGCTTAGAGGTTATTCTGAGGGAGGTTATGGGGATTTTCTTATAAAAAAGGGTTATAAAGGTTCTCTCCTAAGCTTGTCAAAAGGAGAAACAGTTGTCAGAAGATAGTTGGTCTTTGCCCGTTGAAAGAAGATCGTTAGTGAATGCTAGTGGCATCGACGGAAGAGGAATCGAGAGTGAACGTATGTCATAATGACCGAACAATTATAAACTCGGTTTGTATTTTTGTTCTGCTCTTCGTTGCTATTACTTTCTGAGTTAATTACTTAGCTCACTTACTCTAAGTTCAACACAATTACGTTATCGGTTTTCATCGGACGAAAATTTTCAAACTGAAGTTTTTATAACAATACTAATTCATCTCTTTCTTTTAGAATCGAAACGATCCTAACATTGAGCTTATAGGGGAAAATCAATCACTTCTCTCATCGACATTTATTGCACTTGTGCCAACAAAGACTAGAATAGAAGGAAACTCATATATTGTTGTTGAGTTGCAAATAACTTCTTCCTCTTATTCTCTAACTGTTAGCTAATTCTTTAGAACCGAAATTACTCACACCTTGCCTTTTCTATTTGATTGGTGTTAGATGCAACTCACGTAAGCGCAACTAAAGCACTAAGCTTGTTTCCATAAAGTCAAAGACATTTGGTTAAAATGCATTTCAATAGCTTGATGGGCTTATGTGTCTTTACCTCTAATATGATTTTTCTTAAACGACTCAAAAGAAGTGGCTTTTAACTTTAATACCCCTTGTAGTGGTCTCGTCTAAGTTCAAGGAATGGGGACGTATTTGAAGGGTATAATCAAGGTTCAGGCAATCAGTGACATGTCTTAGTGCCGAAGTTTGTCAGTCAAGGGTAAGTCCAGTTTTTAACATGAGAAGTTACCTAACGAGACTATCATTCGTCCTAAAAATCAAAAAGAGAATTAAGTGAGGCCTAAGAGAATATGAGTTCGCTGCATCACACCTTATTAGACCAAGCATAGAGAGAGGTATAGGCATAGTTTAAACGATGATAAATTTGATATTCAAAAGTCTTATTTACCTTTATTTCTGAAGCAAGATTAAGTAAAGAATATCTTGTTCAAGTCAAAGTCATAGAGCGAGATTCTAAGTATCGATGCTTATTAAATTAAGTCAACTAGAGAAGATACAAGATTTGTTGCAAGATCAAGATATAAAACATAATCATTTTTTTGAATACCCACTCTACGATTAAGTATAAAGTGTAAGTATAAAAAAATCTAAAAGATTTCATACATATTGTTATTTGACTAGAGATGTGTCGTTAATAAGCTTTATGATAGTAAAAATATGAAATTAGATTAAATATAAAAAATAAAAATTCTATCTTCATATTTTGTTCACAAATAAAAGAGACTTTTACCACTCAATTTGTTTCATTAAAAAAAATATTTAAGCTTATTAAATAACAGATAATTGAATCCTGAAGAGTTTGAGTTTCATAATAATTTAATAATTTATTAGATGAAAAATGAAAGTTTGTCAACAATATAAAATAAATGATAGGTTAAGATATTTATACATGTATAAAATATTTTCAAATAACCAATTACTGAATGAAATTGACTCTTCACGTTAGATGAAGATTATGGATTATAATTTCAATGTATAAAGAGAAAAGCATCATAAAACATAGAATATCTCATCCCCAATTATAAGGCTATCAAAATTTTTTTTAAATTGTCCAAAGACAAAAACAAAGGAATAAAAAACGCGAAAGTTTACCCTCAACTGTATCTCACCTGTCCCAGGTCACCGTGACATGACGACAATCATACCCCACGCTTTTCTCCATGTCTTCGAGTCTAACTTCCGATGCCCGTTTTCTTATGAGGCTCACCTCTCGTGAGGATTCCTGGCAACGCCTTTGGCCCGAGGATCTCCGAAGGCCTTTCTCGTGGGATTCCTGGCAGCGCCTTTGGCGCGAGCGATCTCTGAATCAGTGGGTTTGGATAGAGAAAAGTGTTCAAGATTTGTCTCGAGATGGCCGGAGGCGGAGGCGAAGGCGGGAACTCGAGAGAGCTCGACCACACCCCGACGTGGGCAGTTGCCGTCGCGTGTACTGTCATTATCCTCATCTCTATACTGCCGGAGATGAGCCTCCATCACTTCGGGGAGGTAAAAGATCAAGAAACATTGCTCCTTTCTTTCTTTTCTTCCCCTGCTTTGATGGGTTTGGTGGGTCCCGGAGGCAGTTTCATGTGAAAGATGTGGACATGCTTGCCTTTTTATGGTTGGTTTTGGAATGGAATATGTCGGAGAACTACCCAAGAGACCTCTGCAATATACCCTTAAGGTGATGGTTATTTTTTATCTTTCTCGTTTTCCTGGTTTTTTGGGTTCTGGGAGATGGTTTATGTGCAAGATTTCCAACTCGGTTAACTCTATCGGATTGTTCTGTATTTCTGGAGTCGAAGAGGGATCAAGAGATGTATATTGGAGACGTACTCAAAAACTTGTCCAAGATGTATTGAAGGTGATAGTTCTTTCTTCTATTTTTTTAATGGATTTTGGGTTCCGAAAGACAGTGAATGTGCAAGATCTGAATTCTGTTTTCTTTTTCGGCATGCTTTGAGGTTTCGAAGTGGAATAGGGGATATAATTGTGACATCTGAGGGAAGTACTAAAGAAACTTTCTCAAGATTTCTTGAAGTTGATACTTTTCGAATCTTTGTTTTTTGTTATAAAGACGCTTTTATCCTCAATATCCTTGCGGGTTATTTTGAGGTTTCACAGTGAAACAGGGATCAAAAGGTGATATGCTCGGAGAAGCATTCAAGAAACTATGTTGAAGATTATGGTTCTGGTGGTTAGGTTCTATGTTGGAGATTTGAACATGATTTCGAGCAGCTTTGGGATCAGAAGGTGGTATCTTCAAGAAGCGTTCAAGAAACAATTTCCACTCCTTTGTTCAATTTCTGCAGATCTCTTTCCTTTTTTCTGTTGACTTTTCTTGACTTTTTTTTTGCAAGGGTTGTGAACATGGTTTCTTAACTCGTAAAATTGAGGTTTAGGATGGAAAAGTTCATTAAGATGACACTTTGGAGATCACAAAACTTCAAGATCTGTTTCAGCCCTAGTCTTGTTTAAGAGTGGGACCATTGTTGCCGTTTGCCTCTTTAGTTTCTCTGTTCTTGAATTTGGTTTTCATGTGTTGATCTCTGAAACACTTTGTATTTATGTATAATTCTCCCAATGCTAACTTACAAATCCCAAATCCCAAATCCTAGATCATATTGGTCATTTACGTCTATTTAGGCACAATATATATTATTCTTGTCATGGTTGTCTTTGCTAATCTAGTTTTTTCTGGACAATTTGATCAATTTCTTATTCTTTATTCTTAGAAGCTTACGAATGGCTTATGCCCTTTAATCATTTCCATTTTCAGTTCCTTGATTAACAGTGCAATTTTTCATATGTTGCTTTGATGTTAGAAATCTTTGAGAACATGTGGTTTACTTTGGTTTCTTCTAAAAATTTTATTATTCATATTATCAGTCATATTTCTATTTTGTATATAATTATTTACTTAAAAAAAGAGATTTACAGAAGAGTTGAGAGATTTATTATCATATCCTATTACATTTTGTATACAATTATTTCTCTAAAAATGCTATTATTCATATGCATGAGATTATTTGTTCTGAGAATACAGTGTATATGTTACTGTTCTACCTTGATGAAGCTAATTAATTATGTTATCGTGTGTAAGAATAACGTGTGAGAATAACAAATATAGGAAAACCAGAAGTCCTTAAAATAGTTGAGGAAGATGAGCTAGTCATTGTTTACAAAAGAGTTTGTTGGACAAAGTTGATTTTCATTTATCAAGATGCTGCTTGCTTTGAAGAAGAGCCAATGCCTATGGGTTTGGTTGTTTTTTGTTATTTAGTAGTTGATCTTTCATAGGCCTTGAGATTTAGCCTTGATGCTACTAGTTTCTTTTTGTGACTTGGGTGGCCATCAAGTTACTGAGTCACCTCTCTGATATCAAGGGTAACACTACATACAATGGCCTTCCCTATACTATCATTGGTAGGAGCCTTGTGCATTGAGCTGTCCTTTCTATACTTTAACTAAATGATTGCTAGTTCTTGTGATTCATATTTGTTGATTTTTTTCATATTCTTGGTCATGAACTAGTCTTATATAAATGGTGGGGAGAAAACCATGTAGCTGAGTTTAGATAGTCATGACAATATGGCTTCTTGTTGTTGTTATTGTGGTTGTTGTTGCATGCTTTGTCTTATTGTTGAGTCATACAGTAGATGTATTAGATTTGAGTATGATAAGTTGTTGCAACTATCTAGGAAGAGTTTGTTCTTTCATTTGCACTTCTTTATTTGCATCCTTGTCTTTGAGCTGGTAATCTCATTATGAGGAATCAATTCAGAACAACCTTAGCTTATGCAATTTGATTTAGGAGCTAGCTCAAATCTAGTGTATCTTAGGTATAGGGAATTTAGTTTATTGCAACTTTCCACTTTTCATTATATTTTGGGTCAGTTCAAAGGAGTCAATTATTTTTTCTTTAAAGTTTCATCTGGATTATTGACTATATATTAGATCCTAGAGAGTAATTTGGTTTACTTGGAGTATCCTTTACTTAGATATTAATTGCTATATTACTTGGTTATCAATTGGTTGGAAGACCTGTCGGTATTCAGTGATGTAAGTTGGTAAATGTATTTTTGCTGGAAGTGTGATTTATCGGTCAACTACTAATAGCTGATATTTATTTGGATTGGTGGTTTTCTTGATTTTTTTGAAGATAAAATAACGATTATTTGATGGAAAAATGATGTTTCTTCAGGGGTAGCCTAGTTATCTTCAAGTGAGTAAAATTTGATAATTATTTGATGAAAATAATATTGTTTCTTTAGTGGTGGCCATAGTTATATTTGTCCTTTCTCTCTTGCTAATGAGGGTTTCTTCTAGCTTCTCTTCATGTACCCACTTGTAGTTTTTTTTTTTGATCTCGTCCCTTCATCTTTTATTATCTTTTGTTCTAACTATGGGTTAGGGCGAGGAATTGGATGAAGATGATACTCCATGTATCGTTGGTGCTATATGATGACTTCCTGAAACTGTTTATTCTTTTTTGGTATTGGATCCCTAATGGTAGTTGAGCTTTTTCCTTTTTCTTAATATCTCCATTTACCTAGTTCAGATTTTCACATATGTCAAGATAATATTCTTAATTACTTGATGTCCTAACCTCTATATGATAGAGCTCTTTTTCATTCATAGTGATGTCTGTCATCTAGCAGTTCTACAAAATAATGTAATTTATCCTTTTTTAGCTGTTGGTTATGTGTTAATTTATGCAACCATCATTCTGAGGGATAAACAAATACTTAAGATTCACTTAATGAAGCTATTGCAGGTGAGCTTTCTTTTTTTGTTACTCTATCTTGTGAAGGCATTTATTTATTTTTTCAGTTTTGATATTCTCTTTCTATATTTTTTGTATTTGTTACCTATCACTAAATTTGTTACAGTGCTAAATAAGGTCAAGCTTTTATTTGGCCCCTTATTTGTGTGAGTGTGTGTGTGAGAGAGAGAGTCATGAAAAATCTATGGTGTTGTTTCATATGGGTCTTTAAAGAATAAATTCAGACTAAAATTAAACCTTATATCAGATATTGATATGCCTCTTATATACTGGTATGTTTCTTATAATGATTAGAAATTGCTACAATGATGATCTTTCTTTCTTTCATTTTGTTATTATTAATGATTTGGTGAAGCATAATTGGTATTTATCTAGTTTTATGTGGCTTCTCTTATTATTGTAACTGATATGAACTGGTACTTGATATAATGCTAATATGCTACCATGAATCTATGCTGGCAAGGTGCTAGCAAGTAAAGGTCCATAGCAACAAGCTTTTTTATTATGTTTTGGCTTGTGATGATAATTGTGCTTTCTTCAAAGCTTGAGAATTCTAGTTTCAGATGACTTGTTGGACAAGGATAGGTGTCCATATGAATATCCTTATGAATGATGTTAGTTACTTCTAATAATCTCAGACACTGATTCAAATATATAACTCTTGTCATGCTTTGTTGTCTTATAGCTCTTATGTTATAAATAGAATCATACTGATTGATGGATATTTTTGGTTTGCATGTGTCGATATGCTATATCCTTCTTTTGTGCAGTTTAGCTATAAGATTTTGCTTCCAATTGGTTTAACAATTTTGTCTGGTCTATATGAGACTATAGATTACTCTGGTACATTTTGTTTGCCCAGATTATAAGAAGATACATATTGACTGTTGAGTATAGCCGATGTTGTGAAAATTACTTCTAGAACAACCTGAGGAAGTAACTTCTAAAGGATATAAAATGTTATTAGTTTGTCATGGTACTGATAAAACTTGGACAAAGATGACCTTGGTATGAGGAAATGAAGTCCAACAAACTTGGCCATTCTACAAGAATCTTACTCTGGGGTGTGATTGTTTCTGTTTGAAATTAGATACTAATTCCTCCTTTATTTTTTTATATATCTTTTATTGCAAAGGCATTATTTTGTTGTTGTGGATTTAATTAAATAAATCAGTTTTTGTTGTCATTTTGTAGATTTTGATGATGACTTAGATATGTGTTGGGAAAAGGATTAGATATAGAGTCCTGAATCTATGGGTAGCAACAGATATCAGAATCCTTTTTTTCCTCTTTATGTGAATAAAAAAAATAATTTAACACCAAATATATTGTAAACAATTTAACTGTGCAGGCCAATTAGATTAGTGATAGAATACTAAGCAAATCACAAGACAAGATTTGTGTATAAAAATCTTTTAACGTGAAGGGAAAAAACCATGAGTAAACCATATCAAACTTTCACTATAAAATAATGGGATTACAAAGTTCATGCTCCTTGGACTAATCAAAGGATATCAAATATCAAATGAAATCCAGGCACTTAGATGAGTTTCAAGAAACTAGGAAGAAAAACTGAAGAGAAGAAATCTCAAAGATCTACACTGGTCAATTCAGAGAGCATGATGTATAGATTAGCATACTAGAAAATCATAACAATCAAAACCAATTTCACTAACCAATTGTTGAATCATTCTTCTCCCTAGATGAAAGCCTCTTTTCTTCCTTGTGATGATTACCTTTTAGGTTTTTTCTCATTTAACTCTTATAAGATTAGTGTTAGGGTTTTTAGTTAAACCCCATGCATCCCACCACTTAAGTTATGAGCAGGGCTGCCCAACAATATGGGTTGAGCAATCATTTTCATAAGCCTAGTTGGCCCAACCAATTGCCTCTAGAGTTTGGCCATTGCCTATACTAGCACTAGAAATAACTCTTATGGTTTTTTTTGATAAAGACTACAACCATGACTTTTCTTGCTTTTCTACGAATTTTAACATTGCACAGAGTTCCCTTTGGCCATTACTAATCTTTTATACTCTTTATAGCTTTCTTACTTTTAATAGCTTGATGATTGCACCAGTTTAGTGGGCCATGTGGCAATACACTGATACTAGCCCATACATACCGGTTTTGTTAGGGATTGATATGGGTCCAGTTCTTGTCCTCAGCTGTGGTTCATGCACAAGATTAAGCTTCAAGGACCATGTTAATCTATGATGGTTGAGTTTAATTGTTATAAGTTGGATAAATGTTTTCATTTGGTAGTCATTAGTTTCTGTCTCTAATTTTGGCTTTTTGATTAAATTATTTAAATAGTTGTTAGATCATAATATTTGACAAAAACTTAGGTTTTATCAATCTCTTTAAAAGGCTTCACTGTTGCTTTTCTTGAAGTTGAATAAGTTAATTGTTATTGACCTAAATAGTGTTATTGATCTCTTGCTTATTAGTTTGGGTCAAGTATAATATCGATATATTTTTTTCATCTTTCTGAATCCTCTTTTATCTGTTCTCTGGTCATCATACTTGTCTTGGTTGCACCATATACATATAAATGCTTTTTCTGTATGCTTAACTAGAACAATGCTGGCAGCCTTCTTTTGCTTGATCTTCACTGTTTCATCGTTTGTCATTTATAATCTACTATTGGTCAGTCTATTCATACATCTGCAAACAATTTTTAAGTTCCTTGTACTTATAATGTGATTAAATTTTAAGATGGTATATGTTATTCCCAAATGTAACACACGTGTCGATGGCATTTAAGTGGTTACACATGAAGCCCCGTTTTGTCTAAGCTTGGCCAACTTTTACAATCTGTTTGACTGATTTAACTTCTGAAGTTTTTCATTTTCTCCTTTTATTGTTATTTGATAGAGCAAAATAATATGTTATTGAAACTTGCAAATAATGGGAAGTGTGTAAAATCTGTTAAGAAACTTACCAAAGAATGTGTGGTAGGTCACATCATATTGTTGTTTACAAGAATGTTGACTTTGTGAAAATATTAATGGTGAAAAAAGTTCTGCTGTTGTGAATGTGGGTTATATAGGTGGGTAAATGTGTGCAGCCTTACTCATATATGCAGATTGCTTTTTTGTGATTGAATCCCTGACCGTGTAAGTTTAAGAGAGCAACTTTATTGTGACACCAAGAATCACCCTCATTGTGATTTTTTTTATGGTACCAACATATTTTTTGGTCAGGTATTGGTTTATTTTGCTTTATGGCTTTGCTTGAGCTGTAGGTATGCATTTTGCAACTGAAACCATCTTTTATTAAACTTCATATTGGGCAAGCAACGGGTGGATTGGTAGAATATTCCTTTTTGCAGAAAAAATAATTTATGTTGTTTTTCACTTGAATTTACTTTATTTGGGACATTCAAGAAGTAATAATAATCATTTATCAGTTGTTCATTTAGGATATAGTGATGTGAATATGTTGCAGACAGCGAGAGTTTCATGATAAATCAAAGGGGAATTATGATGTAAAGTCATTTTGAATGATCAATTTGAGTTAGAATTGATCAATAGGATTACTTTGTTATTTATATTACAGTTATATGAATTTTGAATTGTATTGTTTTATGAGCTTGTATCAATTTTTATTTTGTGTAATCTTTCTATATATTGATCGTTTAATATTGTGGAATACTAGTATGAAACTGATGACATGTACTAGTCCAAATATGAATAGGTATGCGGACTGCCCCTGGTGGGGGCCCTCTTCACTTGAACACAAGCCTCCTCTCTTTTCACTTTCTCCTTCGCCCGTTTCCTCCATCGTCCCCTTCTGCTTTCTCCTCCTCCCTCCGCTTCTTCCACTACCTCATCTTCCTTCCTCTTCGTCCCCCTTATTTTCTCCCCCTATGCCTCTATCGCCCCTTCCTCTTCTCCTTTTTCTTCCTCTTCGAGTCACCCTTATTTACCAGTGTACTATGTGTTTGTACACTAGTATCCCTTTAGATATCAGTCTATGTCAGGACCAGTATGAGTTAGGCACCCGTCATCGAGAATTGCCTTTTCGAGTATCGGACCCATTTTGGTAATCTGTCAAACTAGCATGTATCGGTCTGTACTAGTGTATCAACACGGTATGTTGATGTGTACCAATGTACCGACACACGATATGCCAGTGCATACCGATGTACTAACATAAGGTACACCAATGGGTATCGATGTTTCGACGAGGAAGAAAAAGAGGATGAACAGGAAGGGATGATGGAGCAATAGAGGAGAAAGGAGGAAGAAAGAAGGAAGAAGAGGAAAAAAGAAGAGGAGGAGAAGAAATACAAGAGCATCATAACTGGGAAGCAACGATAGGAGCGACGAAGCGGCAACATCATAGTGTCAGTGGTAGCGTTGAAGAGGTAGCATTGTAGTGGCAAAGAGGCAACATCACAATGGCGAAGAGGGAGCGCCACTTTAGCATCACAATGGCATGGGCAGTGACCTTGTACACAGCTAGAGGGCTTACATTCGTGAGCCCTAATTTGCTTTTTATTTATTTTTTAATGTTGAGTTGGACAAGAGCACACCACTTTTTGATTTGTTTTATTATTTTAATCGGACCACCTGAAACGAGAGTGGTCCACATATCGGTCCATGCCTGGACTAATACGTACTGCTTATACTGTACCATTTTGGATGGTACAACAATCCTTGCTTGAAACAATATTCTTTGTTTAATAGTGGTAATAGAATTGATACACCACTGTACTAGGAAGTTCCAATGATCTAATTGTACAAATGCCACTCATTCATGTTCTCGAGCTTTGTGTCATGAGTTAAAATTTGGGTATTCTTCAAAGGTTGGTATTTGGTGATACTTCTCTTTTATGTAATTTCTAATATCTTTGTAAATTACTTATTATAATTCTGCTATTTTTTTTTAATATGTGCTTGTATTTAACTTTGTGCAAGAGGTGTTAATATTTGAGAATATATTATTTAAATTTTAAAGTACTGTTTGTCTTGTCAAATGAGATAAATTTGATATCATTCTTTTCATAGCAAGCAGTCTGACATTTAGCAATTCCCCATGCTTTAGATCAGTACAAGAATAACAGTGGAATAATACCACTGGTGGGAGAGCATCATTCTCTTTAAAACATGGATAGACATCAAATAGATAGAATAAGAATCTCAAATTGCCAGCTGTATTCTCTTTCTACTATATTATTATACATTTTGTCCTTATCTACTATTCCAATTTATAAACATTACTGTTATCATGGTTACGATATGGTTGCATATAAAATATTATCGAAACAGGTGATTAAGATATTATGCAATGAGTTTTGGATTCCGTAAAAGAAATTTTTTTACTTGTCAATAACCAGTTTTTTATACCATTTAGATTTCAGTTGAATTTCTTGATATTACTTTTGGGCTATCTGTCTAGACTTCTTCTTCTGTAAAGAACTTTGATCAGATGTATTCTGGTGTACATCCTTTCATAGTAATCCTCTATTATCATACCATGTCTAATCAGACTATCATGTGTGATGTTATGAAAGAATAGTTAAAGTTCACAGATTAATCTATAGAGCTTGAAGTTGAGAGTCAGCTTGCTCATCTCATTGCATAATCCTATAGACATAAAATATCTACTTCAAGGGAACAAGGATCCAGACTCACTATGCATGTTCTTTTTTGCTCCATATTTGTATATGGTCCACACTTCCCCAAGACAATCTTGCATACAACGTGGGATCATAGTTAACTTGAGTGCATTCAAATGTTACCATCATGCATGATATGATACTTTTGCTTTTGCAAGCAACTATGCTAAATTTCATGTTAAAGGTACAATCCTATCCTATGCTTGCAGATTTGGAGTGCATGCTATGCTTGCAGATTGATACTAATTAAGCACATGACAGTACTTTGAAAGTACTCTGCAAGCTATCCTATGCTCCATATGTATAAACACAATATATACTATTGTGCTGACCTATATTCTATCTTCAATTGATTGCAAGATATTTTTGCCTTAAGCTTATTTGTCCTTGTTGTATACTTGCCTCTTGCATACAACATGATTCGATTACATCTATAGCTTCTTGCATATTTTTGTATTATTTCATTACATCTATAGCTTCTTGTCTTACTGAGATATTAATCTTTGATGATTTTACCTCATAGAGAGTAGAGAACATGCTTTTTAATATTGGTTTTAGTTTTGATGATTGCCATAGGCATAGTTTGTGTGTGCGGTGGTAGTGCCATGTTGCTTTTTTGTTGACTTGCTTTCCATTTTAGGAGATTATTTGATGCATGTATTGGACAATCATGATGATTAGGACTTGCTAGACTGATGATGTTGATGATGATGTTAATTTGCTAGGGTAGCCTAGTGAGGGCTAGCCATGGTTCATATTTTGATAACCTAATAATCAAGGCTATATGCTAAATCGGAGACTTACTGGTAGTGGTATAAGTTTCTGACATAAATATATTAAAATTTATAAATACCAAGAGTCAAGGTTCATAATTTTGATTCGCACCGGCATATCTAGTCTTGCTCGGTACGGTATGTATTAAGGCTTACCGATGGTACACCAGGTTGTACTAGGTGGTTCGTCTAAAATAACTAAAATCGACCTTATAGGTACAGGTCGTACCTATACCTATATGCCTAAAACAGGGCATACCAATACAGGGCAGTAACAATCGGATTTCGACTGTAATCGCTCGATACAATCCCGTATCACCTGAGACAGGGTCAAAACTTTGGTACTGCCCGGTAATAGGCGGTCTGTGTGCCGATAGGCTCTCGGATTGGTCTCGACACTTGGATCGATATGGGCGGTACACATCGAAATTAAAAACCATACATAGAGCACCCTCATATATTTTCAGATAATAATTGTTTAAAAGGAAGTGATATGTCATTGTTACTTGCTTAAGATGGCAAGGAAGGGTAAGAGATGAAAGGAAAAAAAGATTTTAATATGTGGTTGATATCTCCTTATTAATATAATCTCCTAAGCTTTGAACATGCGTGTACTGTGAATTCATCAATTTTTCTTTTCTTCCTTTTTTTGCAAGTCAAAGAGTTGTGTATATTATCTGCTGATTGATCAAATTGCTATGAGTTTCACATCTCTCTCACATGTTTATTAATCTTGGATAATAATTCTTTTTTCCTTTTTTTTGTAGGATTGTTGTGATAATTACTCATATTTATATTATCTTGGTTGGGATATCTTAGATGATGAAGTTTGTCTATTTGTGTTCTCTTTTGGATGAAGTTTGTCCGTTTGTATTCTATTGTGGATGATGCTTGTCCGTTTGTGTTTTTTTATGGAAGGAGTGAAGGTAAAAATATTTTGTTGCTTGAGTCTTCTTGTTTGCTTCACCGATTGGTAGGAGAATAAGTATTAGTGTGAAATTACTGAGACAAAGTTAATCTTTCGTATTCTACTATTAGTCTTTCGTATCTCCAGGACTTTCATCAATTACAATAATAAGTGACATCTTTTGCTGTGCATTACCCTATATAAAAAAAATCCATCATAAGTAAATGGTTGTGGTTACCATGCTTTTAGAAATGGTTTGGTCATGGAAAGTTGAACAACTTTGCCATGATAAAGCTTAGACAAATATGTCCTTGGTCTAAAGAAATGAAGTACAGCAAACTTGGAACATTGTTCAGTGTACAATGCCATTTTTGCACTCTTTGTTACTCTGAGTGGTCCTACTTTAGGGAAAGGAGCCACTTATTTCAATGAATGGACTTCATCAGTTGCACATCTTCATTTTCTTTTTGACTATATTTGATGTTGCAAAGTAGTACGTTGGCCCTCAGAAGAGCTAAGGTAGCTTGAAGCTTAACAATGCAACTTGTACATTTCTGAACTAGATGCAGAATTTATTAGGCATGAACGGTACTGCATCTGCTTATCATCGAAGAATTTGTTGCATGCAGATGCACAGATGGAAAATGAGACTTCATCATTTGCGTATGAATTCTCCAATGTTTTTTGCTACTTTTCATAAGTTCTCTTTATTGATAACAATGTATGCAATACTGTACCGTACTAGTGTTTCGAGGTTGGCTCGGTATAGTACGATACCGTGTACCGAGCGGTATGCCAGGGCGTACCGAGCGGTACACCTAATTTAGGTGTAAAATCCTTCGAAAATACTTGATAATAAAAAAAAGTTAGGATAAGGTTTTTAAGTTAGAAATAAATATAGTAATAGCATAAGTTTAGGAAAATCAATGTAAATTAGGTAAGAATAGTATCACATATCTTTTCGGGCTTTGAAGAATATCTTGTGCAAGGTTTGTATTTCAGTCCATTACGGATTGTCCTTATGTAAATATTGAAATTTCTACAGAAAAAATATTTGAATTGTTAGACTATTTTTTAAGAGAAAAAAAGAGTTTGAAATAGTTTAAGAGGTATGAGAATGTAATGGAGTGAAATAGGGAAGAAGAAGGGTTTAAATACTATGATAAAGGGCTCCAATGGTCAATTTGACCGTTGGAGCACTGTAGCACTGTAACCGTGCGAAAATGGTTGAAATCGACTGTTACCGAGCTGTGCCGGGCGGTAACGATCGAAATATCGATCGTTACCGCTCGATATTACCCCGTATCGTCCGAAATGGGGCACTTTTAAACGTTCTGCCCGGTAGCGGGCAGTCTGCGTACCGGTATGTCATCGGATCGGTACGTACTGCCCGTACCGGATGGTACCATTCGAAATTGCATACCTTGTTGGCTAACATCCTCTCTTAGATTATTCTTCTATCTAGAACGAGATTTTACTGGTATCACCAATTTCAAACTATTGTCACTAATCTTACAGCCGAGGCTACTAGTTTTCTGCAAACAATAGTTTAATATACTATAAAAATAATTCATTTGTAGGTTATTATGGTCATATTGGAGTTATATAAATCATTTGGTATACCCAGGTCACTAGTCTTATTTGGCAAAAGTTTTATACTACACCTAGATCACCAAAAAAGGGATCGCCTGCATCCCGGTCGCACCTAGTTTGGTAAATACTGGTTGTATTGTATTGTTATGTGCTAATCTGGTAAATAAGGTGCCAGAGTGAGTAAAATGTACTTGTCTAGGCTATTTGATAAATAAGTATATATTTCTTTAAATTTACTGATATGCTGGTTCCTTGTACATTTGATTGGTAGTTATTAGAGTTGAAGGAATTATCATGTGATATCTGGTGAATATGCCTATCAGTAGCTCACATGTAATTGTTTATGGATATTCTTGGTGGAAGGTAGTCAACTTATATATTGTTCAGAACTTATAGATCATGATATTACTTCCACAGCTTCCTCATAAACTTACATGCTATAGACAGGTAATTTTCAGCATATTTACACATTTTTCTCATTATCAATACCAGTAAATATCTTTCAACAGTGTACAAGTACTAGTAAATAATAATTGAGCTTAAATTGTTCAGAATCCATCCAGCTTCTTCTACAATTGGAGCATATTCAAAATGGATCCATGATGCTCCAGTTGAACTCTGAATCTTCCGATCACTAGTTGATATTCTTACCAAGGGTATGTGAATATCAGCAGGCTCTGCAGCAACTGTTGCTATTGCATTTAAGTATATATGTGAAGGTACAAAGTCATTGTTGCATGTGTTTATTAACATTTTATCTACCTTGATTTAGATGTTGACAGTGAAAGCTACTTTTTTCAATTCTGAAATGGTCAAAGAATTCACTTTCTATTTGTACATGATATCACTAGGATAACTAGTTCGTCATGGTGATGTCAAATGGTAGCGACAATGACCCTTGGTGAGAAGAGGGCTCATGTTAATAAGTTTAATCTTTTTTGGTAATTGGATTCCCGAATGGTAGTTGAGCTTTACGTTTTCTTAATATCTCCATTTACCTAGTTCAGATTTTCACATATGTCAAGATAATATTCTTAATTACTTGATGTCCTAACCTCTATATGATAGAGCTCTTTTCATTCATAGTGATGTCTGTCATCTAGCAGTTCTACAAAATAATGTAATTTATCCTTTTTTAGCTGTTGGTTATGTGTTAATTTATGCAACCATCATTCTGAGGGATAAACAAATACTTAAGATTCACTTAATGAAGCTATTGCAGGTGAGCTTTCTTTTTTGTTACTCTATCTTGTGAAGCATTTATTTATTTTTCAGTTTGATATTCTCTTTCTATATTTTTTGTATTTGTTACCTATCACTAAATTTGTTACAGTGCTAAATAAGGTCAAGCTTTTATTTGGCCCCTTATTTGTGTGAGTGTGTGTGTGAGAGAGAGAGTCATGAAAAATCTATGGTGTTGTTTCATATGGGTCTTTAAAGAATAAATTCAGACTAAAATTAAACCTTATATCAGATATTGATATGCCTCTTATATACTGGTATGTTTCTTATAATGATTAGAAATTGCTACAATGATGATCTTTCTTTCTTTCATTTTGTTATTATTAATGATTTGGTGAAGCATATTGGTATTTATCTAGTTTTATGTGGCTTCTCTTATTATTGTAACTGATATGAACTGGTCTGATATAATGCTAATATGCTACCATGAATCTATGCTGGCAAGGTGCTAGCAAGTAAAGGTCCTAGCAACAAGCTTTTTATTAGTTTTGGCTTGTGATGATAATTGTGCTTTCTTCAAAGCTTGAGAATTCTAGTTTCAGATGACTTGTTGGACAAGGATAGGTGTCCATATGAATATCCTTATGAATGATGTTAGTTACTTCTAATAATCTCAGACACTGATTCAAATATATAACTCTTGTCATGCTTTGTTGTCTTATAAGCTCTTATGTTATAAATAGAATCATACTGATTGATGGATATTTTTGGTTTGCATGTGTCGATATGCTATTCCTTCTTTTGTGCAGTTTAGCTATAAGATTTTGCTTCCAATTGGTTTAACAATTTGTCTGGTCTATATGAGACTATAGATTACTCTGGTACATTTTGTTTGCCCAGATTATAGAAGATACATATTGACTGTTGAGTATAGCCGATGTTGTGAAAATTACTTCTAGAACAACCTGAGGAAGTAACTTCTAAAGGATATAAAATGTTATTAGTTTGTCATGGTACTGATAAAACTTGGACAAAGATGACCCTTGGTATGAGGAAATGAAGTCCAACAAACTTGGCCATTCTACAAGAATCTTACTCTGGGGTGTGATTGTTTCTGTTTGAAATTAGATACTAATTCCTCCTTTATTTTTTTTATATATCTTTTATTGCAAAGGCATTATTTTGTTGTTGTGGATTTAATTAATAAATCAGTTTTTGTTGTCATTTTGTAGATTTTGATGATGACTTAGATCTGTGTTGGGAAAAGGATTAGATATAGAGTCCTGAATCTATGGGTAGCAACAGATATCAGAATCCTTTTTTTCCTCTTTATGTGAATAAAAAAAAATAATTTAACACCAAATATATTGTAAACAATTTAACTGTGCAGGCCAATTAGATTAGTGATAGAATACTAAGCAAATCACAAGACAAGATTTGTGTATAAAAATCTTTTAACGTGAAGGAAAAAACCATGAGTAAACCATATCAAACTTTCACTATAAAATAATGGGATTACAAAGTTCATGCTCCTTGGACTAATCAAAGGATATCAAATATCAAATGAAATCCAGGCACTTAGATGAGTTTCAAGAAACTAGGAAGAAAAACTGAAGAGAAGAAATCTCAAAGATCTACACTGGTCAATTCAGAGAGCATGATGTATAGATTAGCATACTAGAAATCATAACAATCAAAACCAATTTCACTAACCAATTGTTGAATCATTCTTCTCCCTAGATGAAAGCCTCTTTTCTTCCTTGTGATGATTACCTTTTAGGTTTTTTCTCATTTAACTCTTATAAGATTAGTGTTAGGGTTTTAGTTAACCCCATGCATCCCACCACTTAAGTTATGAGCAGGGCTGCCCAACAATATGGGTTGAGCAATCATTTTCATAAGCCTAGTTGGCCCACACCAATTGCCTCTAGAGTTTGGCCATTGCCTATACTAGCACTAGAAATAACTCTTATGGTTTTTTTTGATAAAGACTACAACCATGACTTTTCTTGCTTTTTCTACGAATTTTAACATTGCACAGAGTTCCCTTTGGCCATTACTAATCTTTTATACTCTTTATAGCTTTCTTACTTTTAATAGCTTGATGATTGCACCAGTTTAGTGGGCCATGTGGCAATACACTGATACTAGCCCATACATACCGGTTTTGTTAGGATGATATGGGTCCAGTTCTTGTCCTCAGCTGTGGTTCATGCACAAGATTAAGCTTCAAGGACCATGTTAATCTATGATGGTTGAGTTAATTGTTATAAGTTGGATAAATGTTTCATTTGGTAGTCATTAGTTTCTGTCTCTAATTTTGGCTTTTTGATTAAATTATTTAAATAGTTGTTAGATCATAATATTGACAAAAACTTAGGTTTTATCAATCTCTTTAAAAGGCTTCACTGTTGCTTTTCTTGAAGTTGAATAAGTTAATTGTTATTGACCTAAATAGTGTTATTGATCTCTTGCTTATTAGTTTGGGTCAAGTATAATATCGATATATTTTTTTCATCTTTCTGAATCCTCTTTTATCTGTTCTCTGGTCATCATACTTGTCTTGGTTGCACCATATACATATAAATGCTTTTTCTGTATGCTTAACTAGAACAATGCTGGCAGCCTTCTTTTGCTTGATCTTCACTGTTTCATCGTTTGTCATTTATAATCTACTATTGGTCAGTCTATTCATACATCTGCAAACAATTTTTAAGTTCCTTGTACTTATAATGTGATTAAATTTTAAGATGGTATATGTTATTCCCAAATGTAACACACGTGTCGATGGCATTTAAGTGGTTACACATGAAGCCCCGTTTTGTCTAAGCTTGGCCAACTTTTACAATCTGTTTGACTGATTTAACTTCTGAAGTTTTTCATTTTCTCCTTTTATTGTTATTTGATAGAGCAAAATAATATGTTATTGAAACTTGCAAATAATGGGAAGTGTGTAAAATCTGTTAAGAAACTTACCAAAGAATGTGTGGTAGGTCACATCATATTGTTGTTTACAAGAATGTTGACTTTGTGAAAATATTAATGGTGAAAAAAGTTCTGCTGTTGTGAATGTGGGTTATATAGGTGGGTAAATGTGTGCAGCCTTACTCATATATGCAGATTGCTTTTTTGTGATTGAATCCCTGACCGTGTAAGTTTAAGAGAGCAACTTTATTGTGACACCAAGAATCACCCTCATTGTGATTTTTTTTATGGTACCAACATATTTTTTGGTCAGGTATTGGTTTATTTTGCTTTATGGCTTTGCTTGAGCTGTAGGTATGCATTTTGCAACTGAAACCATCTTTTATTAAACTTCATATTGGGCAAGCAACGGGTGGATTGGTAGAATATTCCTTTTTGCAGAAAAAATAATTTATGTTGTTTTTCACTTGAATTTACTTTATTTGGGACATTCAAGAAGTAATAATAATCATTTATCAGTTGTTCATTTAGGATATAGTGATGTGAATATGTTGCAGACAGCGAGAGTTCATGATAAATCAAAGGGGAATTATGATGTAAAGTCATTTTGAATGATCAATTTGAGTTAGAATTGATCAATAGGATTACTTTGTTATTTATATTACAGTTATATGAATTTTGAATTGTATTGTTTTATGAGCTTGTATCAATTTTATTTTGTGTAATCTTTCTATATATTGATCGTTTAATATTGTGGAATACTAGTATGAAACTGATGACATGTACTAGTCCAAATATGAATAGGTATGCGGACTGCCCCTGGTGGGGGCCCTCTTCACTTGAACACAAGCCTCCTCTCTTTTCACTTTCTCCTTCGCCCGTTTCCTCCATCGTCCCCTTCTGCTTTCTCCTCCTCCCTCCGCTTCTTCCACTACCTCATCTTCCTTCCTCTTCGTCCCCCTTATTTTCTCCCCCTATGCCTCTATCGCCCCTTCCTCTTCTCCTTTTTCTTCCTCTTCGAGTCACCCTTATTTACCAGTGTACTATGTGTTTGTACACTAGTATCCCTTTAGATATCAGTCTATGTCAGGACCAGTATGAGTTAGGCACCCGTCATCGAGAATTGCCTTTTCGAGTATCGGACCCATTTTGGTAATCTGTCAAACTAGCATGTATCGGTCTGTACTAGTGTATCAACACGGTATGTTGATGTGTACCAATGTACCGACACACGATATGCCAGTGCATACCGATGTACTAACATAAGGTACACCAATGGGTATCGATGTTTCGACGAGGAAGAAAAAGAGGATGAACAGGAAGGGATGATGGAGCAATAGAGGAGAAAGGAGGAAGAAAGAAGGAAGAAGAGGAAAAAGAAGAGGAGGAGAAGAAATACAAGAGCATCATAACTGGGAAGCAACGATAGGAGCGACGAAGGCAACATCATAGTGTCAGTGGTAGCGTTGAAGAGGTAGCATTGTAGTGGCAAAGAGGCAACATCACAATGGCGAAGAGGGAGCGCCACTTTAGCATCACAATGGCATGGGCAGTGACCTTGTACACAGCTAGAGGGCTTACATTCGTGAGCCCTAATTTGCTTTTTATTTATTTTTTAATGTTGAGTTGGACAAGAGCACACCACTTTTTGATTTGTTTTATTATTTTAATCGGACCACCTGAAACGAGAGTGGTCCACATATCGGTCCATGCCTGGACTAATACGTACTGCTTATACTGTACCATTTTGGATGGTACAACAATCCTTGCTTGAAACAATATTCTTTGTTTAATAGTGGTAATAGAATTGATACACCACTGTACTAGGAAGTTCCAATGATCTAATTGTACAAATGCCACTCATTCATGTTCTCGAGCTTTGTGTCATGAGTTAAAATTTGGGTATTCTTCAAAGGTTGGTATTTGGTGATACTTCTCTTTCTAATATCTTTGTAAATTACTTATTATAATTCTGCTATTTTTTTTAATATGTGCTTGTATTTAACTTTGTGCAAGAGGTGTTAATATTTGAGAATATATTATTTAAATTTTAAAGTACTGTTTGTCTTGTCAATGAGATAAATTTGATATCATTCTTTTCATAGCAAGCAGTCTGACATTTAGCAATTCCCCATGCTTTAGATCAGTACAAGAATAACAGTGGAATAATACCACTGGTGGGAGAGCATCATTCTCTTTAAAACATGGATAGACATCAAATAGATAGAATAAGAATCTCAAATTGCCAGCTGTATTCTCTTTCTACTATATTATTATACATTTTGTCCTTATCTACTATTCCAATTTATAAACATTACTGTTATCATGGTTACGATATGGTTGCATATAAAATATTATCGAAACAGGTGATTAAGATATTATGCAATGAGTTTTGGATTCCGTAAAAGAAATTTTTTTACTTGTCAATAACCAGTTTTTTATACCATTTAGATTTCAGTTGAATTTCTTGATATTACTTTTGGGCTATCTGTCTAGACTTCTTCTTCTGTAAAGAACTTTGATCAGATGTATTCTGGTGTACATCCTTTCATAGTAATCCTCTATTATCATACCATGTCTAATCAGACTATCATGTGTGATGTTATGAAAGAATAGTTAAAGTTCACAGATTAATCTATAGAGCTTGAAGTTGAGAGTCAGCTTGCTCATCTCATTGCATAATCCTATAGACATAAATATCTACTTCAAGGGAACAAGGATCCAGACTCACTATGCATGTTCTTTTTTGCTCCATATTTGTATATGGTCCACACTTCCCCAAGACAATCTTGCATACAACGTGGGATCATAGTTAACTTGAGTGCATTCAAATGTTACCATCATGCATGATATGATACTTTTGCTTTTGCAAGCAACTATGCTAAATTTCATGTTAAAGGTACAATCCTATCCTATGCTCCATATGTATAAACACAATATATACTATTGTGCTGACCTATATTCTATCTTCAATTGATTGCAAGATATTTTTGCCTTAAGCTTATTTGTCCTTGTTGTATACTTGCCTCTTGCATACAACATGATTCGATTACATCTATAGCTTCTTGCATATTTTTTGTATTATTTCATTACATCTATAGCTTCTTGTCTTACTGAGATATTAATCTTGATGATTTTACCTCATAGAGAGTAGAGAACATGCTTTTTAATATTGGTTTTAGTTTTGATGATTGCCATAGGCATAGTTTGTGTTGTGCGGTGGTAGTGCCATGTTGCTTTTTTGTTGACTTGCTTTCCATTTTAGGAGATTATTTGATGCATGTATTGGACAATCATGATGATTAGGACTTGCTAGACTGATGATGTTGATGATGATGTTAATTTGCTAGGGTAGCCTAGTGAGGGCTAGCCATGGTTCATATTTTGATAACCTAATAATCAAGGCTATATGCTAAATCGGAGACTTACTGGTAGTGGTATAAGTTTCTGACATAAATATATTAAAATTTATAAATACCAAGAGTCAAGGTTCATAATTTTGATTCGCACCGGCATATCTAGTCTTGCTCGGTACGGTATGTATTAAGGCTTACCGATGGTACACCAGGTTGTACTAGGTGGTTCGTCTAAATACTAAAATCGACCTTATAGGTACAGGTCGTACCTATACCTATATGCCTAAAACAGGGCATACCAATACAGGGCAGTAACAATCGGATTTCGACTGTAATCGCTCGATACAATCCCGTATCACCTGAGACAGGGTCAAAACTTTGGTACTGCCCGGTAATAGGCGGTCTGTGTGCCGATAGGCTCTCGGATTGGTCTCGACACTTGGATCGATATGGGCGGTACACATCGAAATTAAAAACCATACATAGAGCACCCTCATATATTTTCAGATAATAATTGTTTAAAAGGAAGTGATATGTCATTGTTACTTGCTTAAGATGGCAAGGAAGGGTAAGAGATGAAGGAAAAAAAAGATTTTAATATGTGGTTGATATCTCCTTATTAATATAATCTCCTAAGCTTGAACATGCGTGTACTGTGAATTCATCAATTTTTCTTTTCTTCCTTTTTTTGCAAGTCAAAGAGTTGTGTATAGTATCTGCTGATTGATCAAATTGCTATGAGTTCACATCTCTCTCACATGTTTATTAATCTTGGATAATAATTCTTTTTTCCTTTTTTTGTAGATTGTTGTGATAATTACTCATATTTATATTATCTTGGTTGGTGTCTATTTGTGTTCTCTTTTGGATGAAGTTTGTCTATTTGTGTTCTCTTTTGGATGAAGTTTGTCTATTTGTGTTCTCTTTTGGATGAAGTTTGTCTATTTGTGTTCTCTTTTGGATGAAGTTTGTCTATTTGTGTTCTCTTTTGGATGAAGTTTGTCTATTTGTGTTCTCTTTTGGATGAAGTTTGTCTATTTGTGTTCTCTTTTGGATGAAGTTTGTCTATTTGTGTTCTCTTTTGGATGAAGTTTGTCTATTTGTGTTCTCTTTTGGATGAAGTTTGTCTATTTGTGTTCTCTTTTGGATGAAGTTTGTCTATTTGTGTTCTCTTTTGGATGAAGTTTGTCTATTTGTGTTCTCTTTTGGATGAAGTTTGTCTATTTGTGTTCTCTTTTGGATGAAGTTTGTCTATTTGTGTTCTCTTTTGGATGAAGTTTGTCTATTTGTGTTCTCTTTTGGATGAAGTTTGTCTATTTGTGTTCTCTTTTGGATGAAGTTTGTCTATTTGTGTTCTCTTTTGGATGAAGTTTGTCTATTTGTGTTCTCTTTTGGATGAAGTTTGTCTATTTGTGTTCTCTTTTGGATGAAGTTTGTCTATTTGTGTTCTCTTTTGGATGAAGTTTGTCTATTTGTGTTCTCTTTTGGATGAAGTTTGTCTATTTGTGTTCTCTTTTGGATGAAGTTTGTCTATTTGTGTTCTCTTTTGGATGAAGTTTGTCTATTTGTGTTCTCTTTTGGATGAAGTTTGTCTATTTGTGTTCTCTTTTGGATGAAGTTTGTCTATTTGTGTTCTCTTTTGGATGAAGTTTGTCTATTTGTGTTCTCTTTTGGATGAAGTTTGTCTATTTGTGTTCTCTTTTGGATGAAGTTTGTCTATTTGTGTTCTCTTTTGGATGAAGTTTGTCTATTTGTGTTCTCTTTTGGATGAAGTTTGTCTATTTGTGTTCTCTTTTGGATGAAGTTTGTCTATTTGTGTTCTCTTTTGGATGAAGTTTGTCTATTTGTGTTCTCTTTTGGATGAAGTTTGTCTATTTGTGTTCTCTTTTGGATGAAGTTTGTCTATTTGTGTTCTCTTTTGGATGAAGTTTGTCTATTTGTGTTCTCTTTTGGATGAAGTTTGTCTATTTGTGTTCTCTTTTGGATGAAGTTTGTCTATTTGTGTTCTCTTTTGGATGAAGTTTGTCTATTTGTGTTCTCTTTTGGATGAAGTTTGTCTATTTGTGTTCTCTTTTGGATGAAGTTTGTCTATTTGTGTTCTCTTTTGGATGAAGTTTGTCTATTTGTGTTCTCTTTTGGATGAAGTTTGTCTATTTGTGTTCTCTTTTGGATGAAGTTTGTCTATTTGTGTTCTCTTTTGGATGAAGTTTGTCTATTTGTGTTCTCTTTTGGATGAAGTTTGTCTATTTGTGTTCTCTTTTGGATGAAGTTTGTCTATTTGTGTTCTCTTTTGGATGAAGTTTGTCCGTTTGTATTCTATTGTGGATGATGCTTGTCCGTTTGTGTTTTTTTATGGAAGGAGTGAAGGTAAAAATATTTTGTTGCTTGAGTCTTCTTGTTTGCTTCACCGATTGGTAGGAGAATAAGTATTAGTGTGAAATTACTGAGACAAAGTTAATCTTTCGTATTCTACTATTAGTCTTTCGTATCTCCAGGACTTTCATCAATTACAATAATAAGTGACATCTTTTGCTGTGCATTACCCTATATAAAAAAAATCCATCATAAGTAAATGGTTGTGGTTACCATGCTTTTAGAAATGGTTTGGTCATGGAAAGTTGAACAACTTTGCCATGATAAAGCTTAGACAAATATGTCCTTGGTCTAAAGAAATGAAGTACAGCAAACTTGGAACATTGTTCAGTGTACAATGCCATTTTTGCACTCTTTGTTACTCTGAGTGGTCCTACTTTTAGGGAAAGGAGCCACTTATTTCAATGAATGGACTTCATCAGTTGCACATCTTCATTTTCTTTTTGACTATATTTGATGTTGCAAAGTAGTACGTTGGCCCTCAGAAGAGCTAAGGTAGCTTGAAGCTTAACAATGCAACTTGTACATTTCTGAACTAGATGCAGAATTTATTAGGCATGAACGGTACTGCATCTGCTTATCATCGAAGAATTTGTTGCATGCAGATGCACAGATGGAAAATGAGACTTCATCATTTGCGTATGAATTCTCCAATGTGTTTTGCTACTTTTCATAAGTTCTCTTTATTTGATAACAATGTATGCAATACTGTACCGTACTAGTGTTTCGAGGTTGGCTCGGTGTAATTCTGAACTAGAATGCAGAATTTATTAGGCATGAACGGTACTGCATCTGCTTATCATCGAAGAATTTGTTGCATGCAGCTGCCAGATGGAAAATGAGACTTCATCATTTGCGTATGAATTCTCCAATGTTTTTTGCTACTTTTCATAAGTTCTCTTTATTTGATAACAATGTATGCAATACTGTACCGTACTAGTGTTTCGAGGTTGGCTCGGTATAGTACGATACCGTGTACCGAGCGGTATGCCAGGGCGTACCGAGCGGTACACCTAATTTAGGTGTAAAATCCTTCGAAAATACTTGATAATAAAAAAAGTTAGGATAAGGTTTTTAAGTTAGAAATAAATATAGTAATAGCATAAGTTTAGGAAAATCAATGTAAATTAGGTAAGAATAGTATCACATATCTTTTCGGGCTTTGAAGAATATCTTGTGCAAGGTTTGTATTTCAGTCCATTACGGATTGTCCTTATGTAAATATTGAAATTTCTACAGAAAAAATATTTGAATTGTTAGACTATTTTTTAAGAGAAAAAAAGAGTTTGAAATAGTTTAAGAGAGTATGAGAATGTAATGGAGTGAAATAGGGAAGAAGAAGGGTTTAAATACTATGATAAAGGGCTCCAATGGTCAATTTGACCGTTGGAGCACTGTAGCACTGTAACCGTGCGAAAATGGTTGAAATCGACTGTTACCGAGCTGTGCCGGGCGGTAACGATCGAAATATCGATCGTTACCGCTCGATATTACCCCGTATCGTCCGAAATGGGGCACTTTTAAACGTTCTGCCCGGTAGCGGGCAGTCTGCGTACCGGTATGTCATCGGATCGGTACGTACTGCCCGTACCGGATGGTACCATTCGAAATTGCATACCTTGTTGGCTAACATCCTCTCTTAGATTATTCTTCTATCTAGAACGAGATTTTACTGGTATCACCAATTTCAAACTATTGTCACTAATCTTACAGCCGAGGCTACTAGTTTTCTGCAAACAATAGTTTAATATACTATAAAAATAATTCATTTGTAGGTTATTATGGTCATATTGGAGTTATATAAATCATTTGGTATACCCAGGTCACTAGTCTTATTTGGCAAAAGTTTTATACTACACCTAGATCACCAAAAAAGGGATCGCCTGCATCCCGGTCGCACCTAGTTTGGTAAATACTGGTTGTATTGTATTGTTATGTGCTAATCTGGTAAATAAGGTGCCAGAGTGAGTAAAATGTACTTGTCTAGGCTATTTGATAAATAAGTATATATTTCTTTAAATTTACTGATATGCTGGTTCCTTGTACATTTGATTGGTAGTTATTAGAGTTGAAGGAATTATCATGTGATATCTGGTGAATATGCCTATCAGTAGCTCACATGTAATTGTTTATGGATATTCTTGGTGGAAGGTAGTCAACTTATATATTGTTCAGAACTTATAGATCATGATATTACTTCCACAGCTTCCTCATAAACTTACATGCTATAGACAGGTAATTTTCAGCATATTTACACATTTTTCTCATTATCAATACCAGTAAATATCTTTCAACAGTGTACAAGTACTAGTAAATAATAATTGAGCTTAAATTGTTCAGAATCCATCCAGCTTCTTCTACAATTGGAGCATATTCAAAATGGATCCATGATGCTCCAGTTGAACTCTGAATCTTCCGATCACTAGTTGATATTCTTACCAAGGGTATGTGAATATCAGCAGGCTCTGCAGCAACTGTTGCTATTGCATTTAAGTATATATGTGAAGGTACAAAGTCATTGTTGCATGTGTTTATTAACATTTTATCTACCTTGATTTAGATGTTGACAGTGAAAGCTACTTTTTTCAATTCTGAAATGGTCAAAGAATTCACTTTCTATTTGTACATGATATCACTAGGATAACTAGTTCGTCATGGTGATGTCAAATGGTAGCGACAATGACCCTTGGTGAGAAGAGGGCTCATGTTAATAAGTTAATCGTTTTTATATTGAGTTGGATTGGACGGCCCGAAATGGGATGATCCATATATCGGACCATGCATAGACTAGTACTAGTATGTATCATATCCCTAGACATCAAGTATATCTTTTGCTAATTTGACTCTTATTTGACTTCAGTTACCTTGGGTATTGTCAATTGTTACTTTAGCATATAAGCCTATAAACATGCTATATGTTGGATATAAAAAGAACCCTCGAAATTAGATTTTACGATGTCATTTATTAATAAATTTGCATTGTCTCATATCATTTTGAATGGTGACCATCTATCTTAGTACCATGGTATATCTTTTGTTGTCCATTATCCTTCATAAAAAAGGTATCCATCTTAAATAAATGGTTTTAGTTGTCAGACCTTTATAAGCGGTTTGGTTCAGTGATTTAAAAAGTGCTAGGCGCCAAAAGGTACTAAGGTCCAAAAACGCTCGAGGCACTAGGCGCTCGCCCAAGCGCTCGCCCGGGCGAAGCGAGGTGCTAAAATATAAAAATTAATAATAATAAAATTCACAGTATTAAAATCAAAATAATATATTATTAATCTAATAAATACAAATACTATTATTAGTATGCTGTTAATAGTATACAGAAGGAGAAGGAAGAGTGTAAGGGGGTGTTAAATGAGAAAAGAGGAAGCGACAGCGGCAGCGGAAGCAGGAGTGTAAGGAGGCAGAGGCAGCAGGGGCAGGAGTGTAAGGAGGCAACAACAACGGGAGTGTAAGGAGGCAGCAGCAGCAGCGGGAGCGGAGTGTAAGGAGGCAGGCAGCAGGGCAGGGGCAGGAGTGTAAGGAGGCAACAACAACGGGAGTGTAAGGAGGCAGCAGCAGCGGGAGCGGGAGTGTAAGGAGGCAACGGTAGCGGGAGCGGGAATGTAAGGAGGTAGTGGCAGCGGGCAGTGTAAGGAGGCAGCGACAGCGGGAGCGGTGACAGCGGCAGCAGCAGTGGCAGCGGGAGTAGGAGCGGGAGCGGGAACAAGAGCGGTGAGCAGTGGGAGGCGCGAGTGGCGACAGCGGCAGTGGTTGCGAGTAGCGACAACGGCGAGCAGTGGGATTGAGATCGGGAGTGGCAACAGCAACGAGGGTTAGGGTTGGGTTATCGCTAATATCGGTTTTAATTGGTTCGGTTGAACCAACTAACCATCGGAAACCGGGCGAAGCGAGGTGCTAAATAAAAAATTAATAATAATAAAAATTCATAGTATTAAAATCAAGATAATATATTATTAATCTAATAAATACAAATACTATTATTAGTATGCTGTTAATAGTATATAGAAGGAGAAGGAAGAGTGTAAGGGGGTGCTAAATGAGAAAGAGGAAGCGACAGCGGCAGCGGAAGCGGGAGTGTAAGGAGGCAGAGGCAGCGGGGGCATGAGTGTAAGGAGGCAGCATAAGGAGGCAGCAGCAGCGGGAGCGGGAGTGTAAGGAGGCAACGGTAGCGGGAGCGGGAATGTAAGGAGGCAGTGGTAGCAGGAGTGTAAGGAGGCAGCGACAGCGGGAGCGGCGACAGCGGCAGCAGCAGTGGCAGCGGGAGCAGGAGCGGGAGCAAGAACAGGAGCGACGAGCAGTGGGAGGCGCGAGTGACGACAGCGGTAGTGGTTGCGAGTAGCGACAACGGCGAGCAGTGGGATTGGGATCGGGAGTGGCAGCAGCAACGAGGGTTAGGGTTGGGTTATCGCTAATATTGGTTTTAATTGGTTCGATTGAACCAACTAACCACCGGAGACCGAACCAGACCTAAAATCCTGGTTCGGTTGCCTGGTTTAACCCAAGCGCTCGCTTGAAGCACCCAGCGCTTGGGCTTGGGCGAGCGCCCAAGCACGCCGCCTGGAAGTTTAGCGAGGTGCTCGGGCCTTGCCTCACCTTGCCTGAGCGCTCGAGCACCTTTTTAAATTGCTGGTTTGGCCATGGAATGCTAAACAACCTTGCCATGAACAATATCTGGATATAGCTTGGTATTGATAAAACTTGGACAAAGATATCCTTTGTTCGAAGAAATGAAGTCCATCAAACTTGGTTATTATTCAAGAATTTTACTCTAGGGTGTGATTGTTTCTTTTTGAAATTTAAATACTAATTCCTCTATTTTTTTCTTATATCTTTTATTGCTACGGTGTTGTTCTGTGATGTGAATTTAATTAAATAAATTAGCTTTTTTGGTTCACTTTTTAGATTTTGATGATGACTCAGATAAGGGCCAAGCAATCATTAGCCTATGCCAAGTTAGCCCAATCGATAGCGTTTATGGTTTTTTTAATACAAACTACAACAATAACATTGTTTGCTTTTCTATGAATTTTAACATTGCATAGAGTTTCCTTTGATCATTTACTAATCATTTGTACTCTTAACTCTTAAGTCTTAATAGCTTGATGTTTGTACCATTAAATTATATTTGAATAATTTCTTATGTATATATATTCTACTGACATGTATATTATATATAAAATTTTAAAATTCTATGTTAAGTTAAATCCAATAATGATGTTGTTTCATATGGGTCTTTATAGAACAACTTCAAACTAAAATTAGACCTTATATTAGATACTGATATGTCCTTGATATACTGATATCTCTTTTAATAATTACAAATTGTTACAATGTTGATTTATATATTTTCTTTTATTTTGGCATTATTAATGATTTGGTGAAGCCTAATTGGAATTTATTAAGTCCTATGTAGTACCTCTTATTGTAACTTATATGAATTGGTACTTGAAATTGCTAATATTATAACACCCCAATTAGTCCTATATCGAAAGTGGGTAAGACTAAGATCGACTTATAAGGGTCTGATAAATGTACTACTTGTTAGTCATAGTTGCTCTGTAAGCCAATCACGTGAGTGATGGCGTGTGTGACATGATATGCATTCTTTTTACTTATTATATTTTGGTCATTTATCATTTTATATTGCTTGTTGCATATATGCATATGTATTGTAATGTCCATGGATTTGTGTAATGGGAATCAGATCGTGATGTGATCACAATAATGAAACCGATTCACCTTTAAATACAGACCCTAAATACTCTTTGGTCATAGGTTACTCGAAAGGGACATCGAGATAACCGGACTGGTGTGTTGTATACTCGTCCATATTATGGAGGTAACTGGTCTCATAACTGCTCATGTGGGGACACTAGGGCTACAGTGCAAGTGCTCTTTGGAGAATGAGTTCATTGATTGATCCGCTTACGGAATGCTCGATGATTAATAATACCTTGTTGTCAGACAGTAATTCTGCTGTCACAATGTTGTACCTGATCTTTAGACTTTAGACACCAAGGATGTCCTGTATGAGTATTCTACTCTTTAATATCAAACTTATAGGCCTGGAAGTTCCGGATCTAGCACAAACGGTCATTGGGAGTGACAGCCAACCTTACGAGGACTATTGAGTGTCGATAGAGGATCATCCACTATCGGTATCATGAGAGGAATATCCCATGTGTTTTTGCTCAAACAAATCCCTAGCTAGGGTCATTCGGATCGAGAGAGAAAGAGTTCTCTGGGAAAATCCGATTAGAGTGAGATTTGAGTAAAAATCATATGGATCTGATAGCACCATGCTCGGTATACGGTCTTTGGATATTATATGGATGATGGATTATAGGTACACGATAATTGAGGATAGATAGGTCCAAAGGATTGGATTCCCTTGTATTGTCTAGGACTACAACGTAGTGACATAGTACGTCCGCAGTCGACGAATCGAGTGAATTATTATAGAGATAATAATTCATTCAGCCAAAAGGAGTTCTGACAGGTATGACTCATGATCAGCTCGATATTGGGCCTACAGGGTCACACATATGGTAGGTGTTGCGATGAGTAGAGGTTCGGATATGAGATATCCACCCTAGCCCTTATCTTATTGTATATCCAATAAGCCCATAAATTATTAGATCCTTTGGATGAGATCCAATAAGAGCCAATGAGAAAGTATTGGATAGAGATTTACTAATCTAAGAGGATTAGGTAGTTGAATGGAGATCTAATACCCAATAGAGCAGGATTCATTCGGGTTACATTGATAGGGGGCCTCTATAAATAGGAGGGAACCAAACACCCATAGGCTAGTGGTTTTTGGTTGTCACCTCCTATTCTCCTCTCTCCTTCTCCTCCTCAGATAGCAGGTGTGGAGATTTGGGCAGCGATTCAAGGAGCATCGTCGTAGCCCTACTGTATAGATCACCGTTAGAGAGGAGGACGCTTGACCTCCTTCATCCTCTCCTATAGATCTATAGGGATTCAGTAATATACGATCTCCCTAGATAAAATACAATCTTTCATATACGTTTTCAGTTTCATGAATTTTTTGCACCAATCTTCGCACGACAATGAATGCCTTATTGGGAAATTTAGGAATTTTCTTTTATGTTCTTTCGCTACATATGTGATGTCGCCCCTAGAATTCCTTACACTACTATCAACTTCAGTTTAAACATTTTGACTAGTGGTTCAGGTTAAACAAAGTTAATGGGCTAGTTAGCTTATCAGGCCCGAGTCGTGACATAGTATTTAGGCATAATGGGCTACGCCTCATAAACACTATGCTAGAATTTAATCTAGGCTATGCTGGGCCTTGATGAGGATGTCAAGCCCTTGAGAGGAAAAATTATAACACCCCGATTAGTCCCACATCGAAAGTGGGCATGATAAAATATTAGCTTATAAGGAATTAAGGATATAATAAGTGTATTATTAAAGTTTTAGATTAAGCATTTTGATTAATGATTTAGGTCAAGCGAAATTAATGGGCCAGTTAGCTTATCAAGCACAAGGTGCTAGCAAATAAAGGTCCATGACAACTAATTTTTTGACCATGCTTATAATGATAATTGTGTTTTCTTCAATTGTTTCAGATGAGTTGTGAGGATAGGCATCCATATTTACATTAATGATATCAGTTGCTTCTAATCATCTCATACATTGATACAAACATGTAACACTTGTCATGCTTTGTTGCCTTATTACTCTTACATTATAAATAGAATCATAGTGATTTATGGATATTTTTGATTTGCATGCACCAATATGCTATATCCTTTTTCTGTGCAGTTTAGTTATAAGATTTGCTTCCAATTGATTTAACTCTATTATGTAGTCTATATAGATTACTCTAGTACATTTTGTTTGCCCAGATTATAAGAAGATACATGTTGACTATTGAGAATAGTAGATTGTCAGATCCTGAATTTTTTTTTTATATCTTTCCACACATTCAGGCCAAATAGATAAACATCATTTTATTCATCATTCATAAACATTTATTATGATTCATTTATTTATCAAAATCATAAATAGAAAAGCAAACATAGTGATGTTAACTTCAAGAATCATCCAAGTGGCTCTACCTAGCGGTAGAGGAAGGTCCGCTCTCCATTGGAATCTGATTTAGTACTAAAAGGAGACTGCTTTGAAAATAAAAAACGAAGAAAATTCAGCAACGCTGAGTAGGAACCCCAAAAGTCAATTCAAAATAAATACATGATCAAAATTCAATCATCCCATTGGCGTATATCAAATACCCGAAGGAGCATTCCCCCAACAGCGGGTGGAGTGGTGTCCCGCACCCGCCAAAGTGGGGACATGTTCCTCCCAACAGTGGATGGAGGAACCATCTAGCCGCCACGTCTGATGGCTCGCTAATCCCTGAAGGGAATCATCTTACCTACTGTCGGCAGGGAAATAACATAATCACACACTAGTCATGTCCATATCGGGATGAAATAACACATTTAAAACATCACTTTCAAATATCATCAATATCAAATAATACAAATTATCCCTTAATTGACTTGAACCCTTGTTCAATTAAGCCAATTGAACTCAATTTACTAGAACCTAATTGAACCGATTTCTAATCCTCATTTAACTGGTCTGGAACCACCCTAGACTAGTATAATTTAAACTAGATTAGGTTCAGTTTAGGTTAAACTGACTTAAATAAGTCAATCAATTTGGAATCACCCTGAATCGATCTAGACTAATCAAGCCTAGTTTAGTTCAATCAATATTTGGGCTCAAATCCAATAACAATATTGGGCTAGATTGGGCTAACCCATATATTGGTCATGTGTATTACATATGATTTGGCATGTATCACACTAGGCTGGCCTAGCCCTGGCCCATGGACTAGTCATGTGCGTCACATGTGATTGCCCATGATGGTTGGGCTGGGTTAGCCTACGGGCCAAGGCCTGACCCGTGGGTTGGGCCTGGTCTACTGATTGGGCCTGGCCAGTGGGCTGTGGCTTGACCTATGGGTTGGGCCTAGCTTGTAAGCAATTTCAATCCAATTCATATCCAATTTCATACCACAATATGAATTGGATTGGATATGAAATTGAAAGATAAGCTTTAATACAAGGAAATAACCTTCTAGATTCAAATAGAAATCATATTTTCAACGCATGAATAATTTCAATATATTCTAGTCAAATAAATTTTAAATCAATTCAAAATAACACATTTTAAATTTCAAATAAAAGAATATCAAAAGTTTAGATAACATATTTTAATCTAATAGAAATTCTAATCCAGATGAGATTAAAAATAAATTGTAATGTCAGGAAATATCATATATTTAATACATAAAACATGTAAATTTTTAACATGTTTAAATCTAAAAATAAAAATCTTAAGCAGGGATCAAAGAACATTATATAAACTTCAACAGATTTTAATGCAACAATAAAATTTGATATTTAAGGAACTGATAAATATTTTTAAATTACAAAACTTTCAATATTTAAATAATCAAAATAAAAACTAAAACTTTTATTTTCAAGAAAGGTAGGGAAACCTACCTTTCGTCAGCAAGGTGTAACTCCTCGTTCCTCCCGCTGCTAGGCTTGGCTAAGTGAGGAACGAAGGAGAGAAATCTCTCCCCTTAAATAGAAGGTGGTGAGCCTCCATTAAAGGAAATTTTATCTTTATTTTTATTTTTATTTAATATAAATTATTTATATTTAATATACTAACAAATATGATATCATCCTATTTGGAATGCTTAATAGCTATTTCTTAATTCGTATTAACAAACAAGGAAGTAGATTAAGATTTCCTAAATTATAATGACAAGTAAGGAAAAAAATTAATTCCTAACTTAAATATTTGATTTGATTATATTTCTCCCCTTCTATAGGAAATTTGGTTCGCAAATTTAACTCACCTTAATAGAATAGATGAGGATACTACTCTCGCATATCTTCTTCTCTTTCCCACATTGCCTCTTAGTCTGAATGGTGTTGCCAACAAATCTTTACCAAATGTATAATTTTATTCCTTAGAACATTTTCTTTCCTTTTCAAGATCAGGGTTGGTTGTTCTTCAAAAGTGGTATCATCTCTTAATTGTAGAGGTTGGTAAGATATGACATGTGATGGATCCCTGATATATCTTCGAAGTATAGACACATGGAATACATCATGGATGCTAGCCAATGCCGGGGGGTATGCTAATCTATACGCCACAGGCCCAACCTTTTGTAAAATTTCAAATAGGCTAATGAATCTTGAGGCTAACTTCCCCCTTTGACCAAACCTCATAACTCCTTTGGTTGGTGACACTTTTAAGAAGATGTGCTCACCAACATTGAACTCTAGATCTCTTCGCCTTCAATTTGTATAACTTTTCTGATGACTTTGAGTAGTTAATAATCTTTGACGTATAATTCGAACATTATCAGCATCTTTTTGAATTAATTGAGGTCCTAAAAGCTTCCGTTCTCTTACCTCATCCTAATATACAAGTGATCTGCACTTTCTTCCATAAAGAGCTTCAAATAGAGCTATCTGTATGCTAGAGTGATAACTATTATTATAAGAAAACTCAATTAGGTGCAAGTGCATATCCCAACTCCCACCAAAGTCCAAAGCGCATACCCTTAAGAGATCTTCAAGAGTTTGTATTATCCTTTCAGATTGACCATCAGTTTGGGGGTGAAAAGTTGTACTAAACTTTAACTGTGTGCCCAAAGATTTTTGTAGACTTCCCCAAAATTTAGAGGCACCCCATGATATCAAATAATTTCCTTAATATATAAGCTTGCTAGTTTATCCAATGAATGTCTTTTTGTTAATAGAGAGGAAGTGAGCAGATTTAGTAAGTCTATCTACTACTACCTAAATTCTGTCATATCCTTTCACAGTCTTGGGTAATCCTGTCATAAAATCCATAGTGACTTACTCTCACTTTCATTCAGGAATCGAAATTCTTTGCAATTTTCCCGTAGGTACTCGATGTTCTATCTTCACCTGTTGGCATATCAAACATTTAGAAACAAACTCTATTATATCTCTCTTCATACCACGCCACCAATTGTTTTGGTGTAAATCTCGATACATCTTAGTAGTCTCGGGATGGATATTAAATTTTGATCTGTATACCTCTTCTAATAATTGCATCTTTATTAGATGGCTTTTGGGAACACAAAGTCGATTGTGGAATGTAATAGAATCATCTTCGGCTTGGAGAAATTCGGGTCTAGATCCTTGAGCTATCTCTTTAACTATCATCTGAAGATATGTATCTTCCTTCTAACCATCTTGTAAGGAAGATATGTATCTTCCTTGAGCTATCTCTTTAACCTTTTCCACCAAATATGATTGTGCTATCATATTTGTAAGAAAACCTTTATTTTTTCTCCGATAAAAGTTTAAATTTTAAGTTTGCCAACTCCGTCATCATAGAATTCCTTTGAATATTCCTTCTGACCATCTTTAACCTTTTCCACCAAATATGATTGCACCATCAGACATGTAAAAAAACCTTTATTTTTTCTCCGATAAAAGTTTAAGTTTTAAGTTTGCTAACTCCGTCATCATAGAATTCCTTTGAATATTCATATAGGCCACAAGACTATTAGGTATTTTTGCTTAAGGCATCAACAATTACATTAGCCTTCCTAGGATGGTAGTTGATATTAAAATCAGAATCCTTTAGAAAGTCCAACTATCTTCTTTGTCTCATATTTAAATCTTTCTGTGTGAAAATATATTTGAGACTCTTATGATCTGTGAAGATTTCAAAAGTCTATCCATAGAGATAATGCCTCCAAATTTTTGGTGCAAAAATGATAGCTGCTAGCTCTAAGTCATGAGTAGGATAGTTCTTCTCATGAGGCTTTAATTGCCTAGATGCATAAGCAACTACCATTTCGTTTTGCATCAAAACACAACCAAGCCTTACGGTGAGGCATCGCTATACACTAGAAAACCTTCTCCCCCTGAAGGAATCACTAAGATAGGAGCATTGGTTAATTTCTTCTTCAATTCTTGAAAACTTTGTTGACATTTATCATCCCACATGAATTTTATATTCTTTTGTGTCAACCTAGTCAATGGTGCTGCTATTTTTAAAAACCTTCTACGAATCTTCTATAGTATTTGACCAAACCCAAGAAGCTTCTAATCTCCGAAACATTAGAAGGCTACTTCCATTTTATCACAGCTTCAATCTTGTGAGGGTCAATAGATATACACCAGCACTCGAAATTACATGACCGAGAAACATAACTTCATTGAGCTAGAAGTTGCACTTGCTTAATTTGGTATATAGTTTCTCTTGCCTTAGGACTTCCAGAACTGTCTTAAGATGATGTTTATGCTCTGTTATGCTTTTGGAGTAGATTAAGATATCATCAATGAACACAATTACAAATTTATCAAGATAAGAGTGGAACACCCTATTCATGAGATCCATGAAGGCAACCGATGCATTTGTGAGTCCAAAAGGCATTACTAAGAATTCATAATGATTATATCTTGTTCTAAAAGTAGTTTTCTATATGTCTCCTTCTCTTATCTTCAGTTGATGATACTCGGATCTCAAATCAATCTTCAAGTATACTTGAGTACCTTGAAGTTGATCAAATAGGTTATCTATTCGGAGAAGGGGATATTTATTCTTTATGGTCAATTGGTTGAGTTGTCTATAATCGATGCATAGTCACAAAGATCAATCTTTCTTCTTCACAAATAGGACAGGAGCACCCCAAGGTGATATACTGGGTAGAATAAAACCCTTATCCAAAAGCTCTTAGATCTATTTCTTTAACTCCTCCAACTCAATTGGTGCCATTCTAGACAGAGGTTTAGAAATAGGTGCAGTGCCAGGTAGAAGATCAATTGTAAATTCAATTTGCTTATTTGGTGGCAGTGCAAGTAGATCTTCAGGAAAAACATATGAAAAATCCCGTACAATAGGGATGTCCTTTAATACTGGCTTCTTAGATTCTTTTCCAGAAATGAAGGCCAAGTATCCCTGGTATCCTTTCAGTAATAGTTGGTAGCACTTAAGGCTGAAATAATAGAAGGGAACTTTTTTTGAATTCTAATGAACTTGAAAGATGGTTGATCTAAGGGTGAGAAAGTAACAATTTTTCGGAAACAATCGACACTTGCATGGTATGCTGAAAGTTAGTCCATACCCAAGATAGTATCAAAATCTTGAAATTCTAAAAGAATAAGATGTACTAACAAATCGTGACTTTTAATAGTAATAACACAGTTTCTATATATCTGATCAACTATCAAAGAGTTTCCAACTGGTGTTACTACCATTAATGCATTATTCATTGTCTCATGATTCTTATGTAGTTTCATAGCAAAATAGGGCGATATAAAAAAATGCGTAGAACCATAATCTATAAGCACAGATGCTGGCATACCACAGAGTGTGATGATACATTTAATAATAGATCCCGAGGCTTCAGCATCTTGATGAGTCAGTGCGTAGACTCTTGCCTGTCCTCCCTCTCTGGGTCATAGTTGTTGTTGTCGAGCTATTTGGGGTGGAGCTCGGTGTTGATGTTGCTTCCGAGGGCAGTCCTTCGATATGTGCCCCGGTTGTTGACAATAAAAACATACACGTAGTCTCTTGGGGCATGAGGTAGAAACATGATCTGTCTTCCCACAAAAATAACATCTTATGACAACTTGATTACTAGGAGCTCCTGCTTGTTGATGCCTAAACTGTTTGCCTTTGCCTTTCTTGAGGGTCCAGAATGTGATCCGTCATACGTAGACGGTGCAGCACTAAAAGGTCGCTTTCGATCCTTTGCTTGTTATAGTTCATTATCTAATTTCTCTACTACCATAGCTCAATTTAGGACTTCAGCATATGTTGGTAAAATTAGTACTGCAACAAACTTCCTAATTGATGATCGAAGTCCCCTCTCAAAATGACAAGCTCTTTGACTTTCATTGAAAGCAATATGTGGAGAGAACTGGGCCAACTCAATGAAATAATGATCATATTCCATTACAATTCTACTTCCTTGGTGGATGCTAAGGAACTCTTGTTGCTTCTCAAAGCGAACTGAATCAGGAAAAAACTGCTCATAAAATGCAATCCTTAAACTGCCCCCAAGTTACCACATTACCTCCAGCCTCTAACATCCTCCTTTTTGAGGTCCAAGTGTTTGCCTTCCCTTCCAAAATAAAAGAAGCAAAAGGCACTCTCTAATTTTCCCTACATTCAATAGCTTCGAATATCTTCTCCACTTAACGAATCCAACGTTCAACAAATATTGGATCTGGTTTGCCCTAAAAAACTGGTGGTCCTAATCTCTTAAAGTGATCTAAGGTATTATTCCTATCCCGTGGAATTTCATCTCTCTCCTCCTGACGCTCAAAGTATTCTCTAATAGCATTGAGGACTCCATGTATGTCATCTTGAGTATTGACGGGTGCTGGGGCATGAGGTGCATTCTGCGAAGTCGGAGAAGCTGGTCTATAATCGGTGACAAGTGTTCATGAGGACTGGGTTTGCTCTACGATGCGTGGAGCTTCCAAGTTATTGTTTGTTTGAACACCTCTCTGAGTGCGTAGACTAGTAGCATTACGACCTTGAGCACCCTGAGTGACAAACCCGTTAATATCTGGAATTGGCTCCATTACTCCTATAATAGGTTAAAGACAATAATCGGTTAGAGTCAATCAAGGGACCTAATATCCCTACAGGCCCAACACCATGCTCTGATATCATAAAAAGATGTCACATTCTGATTTTTTTTTTTCATATCTTTCCACATATTCACGCCAAATAGATGAACATCATTTTATTCATCATTCATAAACATTTATTACAATTCATTTATTCATCAAAATCATAAATAGAAAAGCAAACATAGTGATGTTAATTTCAAGAATCATCCAAGTGGTTCTACCTAGCGGTAGAGGAGGATTCGCTCTTCATTGGAATCTGATTTAGTACTAGAGGGAGGCTACTCTGAAAATCAAAAATGAAGAAAATTCAGCAACGCTAAGTAGGAACCCCAAAAGTCAACTCAAAATAAATACATAATTAAAATTCAATCATCCCATTGGTGTATATCAAATACCCGAATGAGCACTCCCCCAACAACGGATGGAGAGGCTTTATCTTATGGGATGAGTTTGTGTTCTCCCAAGAGCGGATGGAAGTAAACTCATATCGCACTCCCAATAGTGGATGGAGTGGTATCCCGTACCCGCCAAAGTGGAGACGTATTCCTCCCAACAGCGGATGGAGGAACTGTCCAGCCGCCACGTCTGACGGCTCGCTAATCCCTGAAGGGAATCGCCTTACTTGCTCTCGGTAGGGAATAACATAATCTCACACTAGTCATGTTCATATCGGGATGAAATAACACATTTAAAATACCTATTTCAAATATCATTAATATCAAATAATACAAATTGGCCCTTAATTGACTTGAACCCTAGTTCAATCGAGCCAATTGAACTCAATTTACTAGAAACTAATTGAACCGATCTTTAATCCTCATTTAACTGGTCTAGAACTACCCTAAACTAGTATAATTTGGATTAGATTAGGTTTAATTTAGGTTAAACTAACTTGAATAAGTTAATCAATTCGGAATCCCCCAGAATCAAGCCTAGTTTAGTTCAATCAATATTTGGGCTCAAATCCAACAACAATATTGGGCTAGATTGGACCAATCCATATACTAGTCTTGTGTATTACATATGACTAGGCATGCATCACACCAGGCTGGCCAATCCCTAGCCCATGGACTAGTTATATGCATCACATATGACCGCCGATGATGGTTGGGCTGGGTTAACCTACGGGCCAAGGCTTAACCTGTGGGTTGGGCCTGACTTACAGGTTGGGCCTAGTCTATTGACTGGGCCTGGCCAGTGGGTTGTGGCCTGATCTATAGGTTGGGCTTGGCCTGTGAGCAATTTCAATCCAATTCATATCCAATTTCATACCACAACATATATTCACTAACAATTATATAAACAAAAATATAATAACATATTAAAAGATAAATTGTGAGATAAGCTTTAATACAATGAAATAACATTCTAGATTCAAATAGAAATCATACTTTCAACGCATGAATAATTTCAATATATTCTAGTTAAATAAATTTTAAATCATTCAGAATAACACATTTTAAATTTCAGATAAAAGAATATCGAAATTTTAGATAATATATTTTAATCTAATAGAAATTCTAATCCAGATGAGATTAAAAATAAATTATAATGCCAGGAAATATCATATATTTAATACATAAAACATGTAAATTTTTAATATGTTTAAATTTAAAAATAAAAATCTTAAGCAAGGATCAAAGAATATTATAAAAACTTCAATAGATTTTAATGCAATAATAAAATTTGATATTTAAAGAAATGATAAATATTTTTAAACTACAAACCTTTCAATATTTAAAGAATCAAAATAAAAACTAAAACGTTTATTTTCAAGAAAGGTAAGGAAACCTATCTCTCGTTAGCAGGGTGTGTAACTCCTCGTTCCTTCCACTGTTGGGTTCGGCTAAGTGAGGAACGAAGGAGAGAAATCTCTCCCGTTAAGTAGGAGGAGGTAAGCCTCCATTAAAGGAAATTTTATTTTTATTTTTATATTTATTTAATATAAATTATTTCTATTTAATATACTAACAAATATGATATCATTCTATTTGGAATGCTTAATAGCTATTTCCTAATTCGTATTAACAAATGAGGAAGTAGATTAAGATTTCCTAAATTACAATGGCAAGTAAGGAAAAAATTTAATTCCTAACTTAAATGTTTGATTTAATTACATGGATGTTGTGAAAATTACTTCTAGAACAACTTGATTAAATAACTTCTAATGGATATAAAATATGTTATTAGATTCTCATTGTATGTGTATATGTCCTTTTCTGGTTTTTGTATGTTCAACTATTGTTGTTTTTTCATTGAACTACAGTAGGTAAGGGAGATAATTTTTTGTGAGGTATTGGAGTATTTCGATTTATGATCTTTGCTTGAGTCGTGGGGATGTATATTTTAACTAAAAATATCTTTTATTAAACTTTATATTGGGTAAGCAATAGGTGGAATGATTGTATGTTCAGGTATGAACTAAAACAGTAATCCTTTATATAGAAAAAATGATTTATGTTGTTTTCCACTTTAGAACATTTCATAAGTAATCATTTATCAACTATTTATTTAGGATATCATTGATGTGAATATGTTGCATAGAGGGAGATTTTTATGAATAAGTACAAGGGGAACTATTATGTGAAGTCACTTTGAGTGATTAACTTGATTTGACGCTAATAAAAAAGATTACTTAGTTATTGATATTGCTTTAACTTGTATTGTTTTATGAGCTTGTATTGTTTTTTGTTTTTTGTAGTCTACTATATATTAATCATCTAATATCATGGACTACACTGTTTCACTCAAACTAATATGAAATGGATGTTCGTATTAGTCTGAACATGCACTACCCCCATTTCTGGTGTTCTGATCTGGCCCATTAAAAAAGTATTTAATTAACACTCTTTGTGAGCCCTGTATACCCAAACATGAGCCTCCTCTCCTTCTTTCACTTCTTTCTTCCTCTGTTTTTGTAGTCTACTATATAGTAATCATCTAATATCATGGACTACACTGTTTCACTCAAACTAATATGAAATGGATGTTCGTATTAGTCTGAACATGCCACTACCCCCATTTCTGGTGTTCTGATCTGGCCCATTAAAAAAGTATTTAATTAACACTCTTTGTGAGCCCTGTATACCCAAACATGAGCCTCCTCTCCTTCTTTCACTTCTTTCTTCCTCCTCTTTCTCTACTACCTCCTCTACTTATTTCTCTTCCTCCTTCCTTTTTCTACTCTTCGTCCTCTTCTATCATCGCATCTTCTTCCTTCCTCCTATACCTTCGCCACCCCATCCTCTTCATATGTCTCATTTTTCCTCCTATACCTCCACCACCCTATCCTCTTCTCCTTCTTCCTCTTCAAGTCTCCCGTACATACTAGTGTACCATGTGTTTGTATACCTATACTTCCTTACGTATTAATCCGGCCTGGGATCGGTATTGGTCAAGTATCTAAAACGATGTTCCTTGTTCTACATATTATGCATAGGTAACATAATTGATACACTTTACTATACCAGGAAGTTTCGATGATCTTCCCATTTTTCATATGTTTCTATGTATTTATAAATATGAGTTGAGTTAAACTAAATAGATATCCTGTATAAACAGTAAGAACTTCACCTAATTGGGTCTCTTTTTGCTTTGAGAGAGGATCCTCTAGATATCTAAATTTACGGGGAAAGAAACTAATAAGTTACTAGAAGATAAAAAGAAAATCGCACCAAGCAAATCGGTTGTTCTCATTCCTTCCCCTCCATCGCATCCTTTAGTAATCTTTCCATCCATTAAATAATGATAAAAATGGATATGCGACATGAAAGAAAGATATTTTTCTATCTATATAGACAACAGCGGATATTCTGCTATCCCGATCACGATCCTGCTTCATCTGGACACTACTTCTCTTTGGCTTCTATTGTAGATAAAACTGGTTGTTTTGTCTCGCTTACCGCAACAGACCTCATAGACTTTCCAAGCACTGATTCAATTGGAACAGTCCATTCTATAGTTGAATTGTGCTTATTGAATTTCAATTGGGTAGCTGAACATTAGGGACAATTATGCACCCTCTCCAAATCAATTTGTAAACTGTTTTATGTAGTTGCATATTAGAATAGCACACAATGTAGTTGCATATTAGAATAGCACACTAGTAACCTTTGTAACTGAAGCTTCTTTTGCTTTCCAACAATGTAAAATAATAGCACTCTTCGTTTATGCTTGCTCAAGCTATTACAATGGGAGCAGAACTTCACGAACCCTAATTCTATTAACATTTAATTTTTACAATAATTTTTTTGAGGGAACGTTTATGTAAAATAGTGTTTATATCAGCTAGTATGACTACTTCTAGCATTTTTTTTTAAACAGGTCTAGTGAACCAATTATTGATCTTCCATTAGCAATGATTCTTCTGCATCTTCGTATTGATATATTATTGTTCTTAATAAGGTGATGAACTGTGAAATATCTATTTTTGATCAATCCCATATAAAACTCATTAAGATCGTCATAGATTCTTATATCGTCTAGTTGAGCTGATTGTGTGCTTACCCTTTGTGTGTTGACAGTGTTGTGCAGGAGAGAAGATCAAGGAGAGCATACAATAATGTGGAAAATGAAAAATGAGCTTATAGGAAATTGGTGTGAGCTATGATGATGAATGGTTTTGGTACTTGCTAGTTGCTGCATATATCCGTTCATTTGTCCTTGGCAAAAAATCAGAACTATGACATCTTCCATAATTGGATGTTGAATCCCGAGGATCATGTTTGCTGATTAGAATCTTGCTGGAAGAGCTAAACATGTCTTCTTTTTCCCAAAACATTTTTGCCTTTTATTGGACTCTTTTATTTTCTTATTATTTGATACTATTCTTGTTTCAGCAGTACACAAGAACGTTAAGCTATATGGTACTCACGAAGTGCATTGATGTGAATAAGACTTGGCGACCGCTTTAAAGCATTTTAATTGCGTCGAGGATATGCATTGGTGAGAATTGACGATGATTACTTTGGAGAATCTTATTAGCATTTCTTGTTATCATGATCTTTATTTGTACCTTTCATACATGTCAACTTTTGTAGGTAGGTGGTTTGATGAAATTCATGGATGCCCCTTTTATTGTCAATTCATAGATGGCAACAGGTCAGGTTCTTTTTTATACTAATGCTTGTCAATCGACATAAGCTTTCTTGGTTAATGTACTTGTTAATTGGCTTTGGGATATATGTTAGGGAAATAGGTACTCCAATTACGTGCTGGATGAGTTTCGGTACACTACATTTATTAGGGTTTGGATTCAGGTATGACAAATTTTACAAGTATCTTGCTTTTGCCATTGGACGGTTTTGGTACACTGCATTTTAGATTCTTGAATCGCTGGCATAACACTTGCAAGGAAATGGTTCTTACAAAATTGATTGATATCTTTGTGGAATAGTGTTCAGAAGGTTTTTAAATTTAGACTAAATGAGAAATAACTAGAGTCTAGACGTCTATTTGAAGTGTATGATTGGACTAGAGAACTTGAATTTAGTTATAAATCAGAATGCACATAATTCTAAATGGACACAATGAAAATGTTTTGATTTATGCATATCAATATCTATTGTATGGAATTGTTTTGTTTGTTATTTCAGTTTGACATCTTAAAAACTTTTGATACATCCTTCTAGTTTGTACATGACATTACACTCAGGCCTCTCTTCCTTAACACTGTTATATGAAATTGAAGTACACTAAGAGATATATATAATCTTGTGCGGTAACTAAGAGCTTATTGATGGAGTAATATATACAAAATTTATTCATGCATTTGAATAATTGTTTTTTCAACTTGATCTGATTTCTCTTTTTTTTTCCGTCTTAAGTAGTGCAGTTATGTTCTACTCTCAAATGGTGATTGTGCATTTTTGAGTTATTGTGCAGCACCTGATCTACTCCCAAATGATTCATGCATTGGATAAAAACTAACATACTACATACTACATATTAAGTGTACTATTTTTGTGAGTTTTAAGTTGCTAAATTTATTTATTTTTTAAACGGTGTTATTCACAATCTGATTCTTGTCGACCTTTTGATTTTCGACTTTAGTTTTTCGATTTCATTGTTGATCATTGTCAAACTTTTGAAACATCCTTGTAGTTTGTACATGACATTATACTCCGGCCCCTCTTCCTTTATACTGCTATATGAAATCGAAATACACTAAGGGACATATATAATCTCGTGCAGTAACTAAGAGGTGATTGATGGAATAATACAAACAAAATTTATTCTTGCATTTGAATAATTGATTTTTCAGCGTGATTTGATTTCTCTAATTTTTTCCCATCTTAAGTAGTGCAGTTATGTTCTATTCTCAAATGGTGATTGTACATTTGTGAGTTGATTGTGCAGCACCTGATCTGCTCCTAAATGATTCATGCATTGGATAAAAACTGACATACTACATACTACCTATTAAGTGTATTACTTTTGTGAGTTTTAAGTTGCTAGATTTATTTTTTTTTAAATAGTGTTATTCACAATCTGATTCTTGTCGACCTTTTGATTTTCGACTTTAGTATTTCGATTTCATTGTTGATCATTGTCAAACTTCTGAGACATCCTTGTTGTTTGTATATGGCACTACACTCCGACCCCTCTTCCTCAACACTACTATATGAAATCGAAGTATACTAAGGGACATATATAATTTGTGCGGTAACTAAGAGGTGATTGATGGAATAATACATACAAAATTTATTCTTGCATTTGAATAATTGATTTTTCAGCTTGATCTGATTTTTCTAATTTTTTTCCCATTATAAGTAGTGTAGTGCGCGTTCTACACTTAAATGGTGATTATGCATTTTTGAGTTGATTGTGTAGCACCAGATCTGCTATAAAATGATCTATGCATTGGATAAAAATTGACATACTACATAGCAAGATATGCAATTTCGTACCGTACCGGAGTTTTGACATTTGCTTGGTACGTTACTATACTATGTATCAAGCAGTATATAGTTCGGTATATTGCTGGTATATATATATATATATATATATATATATATATATATATAAAATATTTTTATAAAAGATGACGTCGTGTAGTTTATATATATATATAAGATTATATATATTTATATATAAATATTCTTATAAAAGGCGGCATCGCATCACCTCGGCAACACGACGTCGCCTTTTATAAAACAAATAAATAAATATATATGTATATATATATATCCGTCTAGTATAGGGCAGTCCGTGTACTGATAAGCTGACGGACCGGTACGTACCGCCCGTACCAGACGATATTATTCAAAATTGCATACCTTGCTACATAGTACATAATATATATATATATATATGTATATATATATATAATATTTTTATAAAAGGCGATGTCACGTAGTTTATATATATATAAGATTATATATATTTATATATAAATATTCTTATAAAAGGTGACGTCGCATCACCTCGGCGATGCCACGTCGCCTTTATAATATATATATATATTATATATATATATGTATATATATATATATGTATATATATGTATATATATGTATATATATATATATATGTATATATATGTATATATATGTATATATATGTATATATATGTATATATATGTATATATATGTATATATATGTATATATATGTATATATATGTATATATATGTATATATATATATATCCGTCTAGTATAGGGCAGTCCGTGTACTGATAAGCTGACGGACCGGTACGTACCGCCCGTACCAGACGATATTATTCAAAATTGCATACCTTGCTACATAGTACATAATATATATATATATATATATGTATATATATATATAATATTTTTATAAAAGGCGATGTCACGTAGTTTATATATATATATATAAGATTATATATATTATATATAAATATTCTTATAAAAGGTGACGTCGCATCACCTCGGCGATGCCACGTCGCCTTTTATAATATATATATAATATATATATATATATATATGTATATATATATATTATATATATATATATATGTATATATATATATATGTATATATATGTATATATATGTATATATATATATATATGTATATATATGTATATATATGTATATATATGTATATATATGTATATATATGTATATATATGTATATATATGTATATATATGTATATATATGTATATATATGTATATATATATATATCCGTCTAGTACAGGGCGGTCCGTGTACTGGTAAGCTGACGGATCGGTACGTATCGCCTGTACCGGACGATATTATTCAAAATTGCATACCTTGCTACATAGTACATAATATATATATATAATATATATATATATATATTATATATATATATAATATTTTTATAAAAGGCGATGTCACGTAGTTTATATATATATATATATATAAGATTATATATATTATATATAAATATTCTTATAAAAGGCGGCATCGCATCACCTCGGCAACACGACGTCGCCTTTTATAATATATATATATATATATATATATATATGTATATATGTATATATATGTATATTATATATGTATATCCGTCTAGTACAGGGCGGTCCGTGTACTGGTAAGCTGACGGATCGGTACGTATCGCCTGTACCGGACGATATTATTCGAAATTACATACCTTGCTACATAGTACATAATATATACCAAGGTATGTAATTTCGAATGGTATCGCCCGGTACGGGCAATATATATCGGTACGCGGACTGCCAGCTACCGGGTGGAACGTTTAAAAGTGCCCTGTATCGAACAATACGGGGTAATATCAGGCGGTAACGGTCGAAATTTGGATTGTTACCACCCGACACAGCTCGGTAACAATCGAAATCGATCGTTACCAATCGATAATAGTGCCACAGTGCTCCAATGATCAAATTGACTATTGGAGCCCTTTCTCATAGTATTTAAACTCTGCTTCTCTCCTATTTCACTCCATTACATTCTCATACTCTCTTAAACTATCTCAAAATCTTTTTTTCTCTTAAAAAATAGTCTAACAATTCAAATGATTTTTCTATAGATATTTTAATATTTACATAAGGATAATCTGTAATGGACTAAAATACGAACCTTGCATAAGATATTCTTCAAAGCCCGTAAAAGATATGTGATACTATTCTTACCTAATTTACATTGATTTTGCTAAACTTATGCTATTACTATATTTATTTCTAACTTAAAAACCCTATCCCAACTTTTTTTTTTATTATCAAGTTTTTCCGTAGGGTTTTACACCTAAATTAGGTATATCGCTTGGTATGCCCTAACTTACTGCTCGGTACACGATATCGTACCGTACCATACCGAGCCAACCTCGAAACACTGGTATGGTACGGTATTACATGCCTTGGTACATACTACCTATTAAGGGTATTGAGTTTGTGAGTTTTAAGTTGCTAGATTTAATTTATTTAAAATGGTGTTATTTACAATCTAATTCTTGTCGACCTTTCGACTTTTGGCTTTACTATTTCGATTTCATTGTTGATCATTGTCGAACTTTTGAGACATCCTTGTAGTTTGTGCATGACACTACACTCCGGCCCATCTTCCTTAATATTGCTATATGAAATTGAAGTACACTATGGGATATATATAATCTTGTGCGGTAACCAATAGGTGAATGGCGAAGTAATGCATACAATATTTATTCTTGCATTTGAATAATTATTTTTTCAACTTGATCTGATTTCTCTATTTTTTTCCCCTCTTAAGCAGTGTCATGCATGTTCTACTCTCAAATGGTGATTGTGCAACACTGATATACTCCCAAATGATTCATGCATTGGATAAAAACTGACAAACTACATACTGCCTATTAAGGGTACTGTTTTTATGAGTTTTAAGTTTCTAGATTTAATTTCTTGAAAATAGTGTTATTCATAAACTGATTCTTGTCGACCTTTTGATTTTTGACTCTAGTATTTTGATTTCATTGTTGATCATTATCAAACTTCTAAGACATCCTTGTAGGTTGTACATGGCATTACACTCCAGCCCCTCTTCCTTAACACTGTAATATGAAATCGAAGTATACTAAGGGACATATATAATCTTGTGCGGTGACTAAGAGGTGATTGATGGAGTAATATGTACAAAATTTATTCTTACATTTTAATAATTGGTTTTTCAGCGTGATTTGATTTGTCTATTTTTTTTTCCCCTCTTAAGCAATGCAATGTATGTTCTACTCTCAAATGGTGATTGTGCATTTTTGAGTTGATGTGCAGCACAATCTGCTCCCAATGATTCATGCATTGGATAAAAACTGCGTATGACATACTACCTATTAAGGGTATTGCTTTTGTGAGTTTTATGTTACTATATTTAATTTGTTTAAAATAGTGTTATTCATAATCTGATTCTTGTCGACCTTTGATTTTCGACTTTAGTATTTCGATTTCTTACTGCGTATGACATACTACCTATTAAGGGTATTGCTTTTGTGAGTTTTATGTTACTATATTTAATTTGTTTAAAATAGTGTTATTCATAATCTGATTCTTGTCGACCTTTTGATTTTCGACTTTAGTATTTCGATTTCATTGTTAATCATTATCGAACTTTTCGTAAATCCCCCTTACAGATCGACATTACTATAGTTTTCAGATCAGTAGACAATGCCCCTACAAATAAAATAAAGTTCTTTCCAAATGACATCTAAAGGTACACGTCTTAAATATAATCTATTGTTATTTGATTTCAATTCTGATATTAAAGTTTTTTTGCATAACATATAGCATATTATGGTTTTATGCTTACAATTAGTATTAGAGTCGAGTTTCTTAAAATAAAATCAAATACCTTATATCTATTGTTTTCTGATTTATGATGCTTGAATGATCCGTGTATATTGTTGATCTATCTTCTTATCTAGTTCGTCTTGTCATCTACTTGCGGGCTACGTGAGATTTCTTAGTATTTGATCAATAAATTATCGTCGATAGCTTGCACTGTATGTATGATAGGTCCAACATCTTTATCAGAATCTATACCTTCATGATCAAAGTCCACATTGTTAGTTTCTAGTTCCTCCCTAATTGGTTCAATCATCAAAAGATGCCCTTATCTACATCGATGCTCCCTACTCCACTTTTCATCACAATGCCAGCATAAACCCTTCGCTGATCTTTCCTTGAGTTCTTCTCGGGTTAGTCTTCGGGTGTTACGATTTCGATTAGGAATAGATGGGGCGGGTGACTTGCTGATCATATGTTTGTTATCAATTCTGTTTCGACGATTTTTTCTGCTGATTTTTTCCTCATGCAAATGTGCAAATGAGATTATAGCTATCATAGTGCAGGGTTGGCGAGCTTTGACTTCACATCGGGTGTCTAGATTAAGTCCTTTAATAAATGTTACCACCAGTTATCGTTCAAATCAGTCTCTGGCTTGATTTGCCAATCGTTCAAATCTGCTATGATATTCTAGCACTGTAGAAATCTAACGAATTTAGCGAGCTGCCCATCAATATTCTCATATTCCGATAGTCCAAAGCGAACGAGAAGCCCTCTCTTAAATTACTCCCATGAGGGGACCTTATGGCAGGTTTCGTACCAATCATACCATTGGATTGTATCTCCATCTAGTTGGATTGAAGTTATTTCTATCTTGGATTCTTTTGGAGTTTTGTGAAAATGAAAAAACTTTTCTGCCCTAGAGATCCAACTAGTCGGATCTCCATCTTCACATCTTGGAAATTTCATCTTCATGCACATATAACTTGTGTCCTGTTCTTGGTTCCTTTTTCTTATGTCTCTATATCGGTTCAATGTAAGATTTGAACTTTCATCTTATTGAAACTTGTTGAAGCTCTCCAAGAGACTCTTTTAAAAACCATTAAGGGTTTCTTGTAGCCGATTCTCAATTCTGGTTTCCAAGGCTTCTAATTGGGCTTTCACTGAGTTGTCGGAAGCCATTGCATAAGACTGCAAATCTGTAATCTCCAACTCCTATTTTTGGTATCGGGTCAAGGCCATCAGTACTGTCCTATTCGGTGTGGCTACTATGAAGTTTGGCCTGAGGCAGTGTTAAGGGAGTGAGGGATCATGAAGCTGCCGACGAAGCAGACGTTGAGAGTGGTTGCGGTTGAGGGCTGGAAGTTGTCTTGTTTTGGTCGTTACGAGGAGGGAAGGTTACTGCCCTGTTTCTATCACTGTGTGGGGTGAGAGCACCGAGGGATCGCGAGCGATCGAGGGCTAAGGCTGCGAGGGTTGGAAGGTAGAGGCGTCGACATGGGGAGTGATTAAGGGTTGCTGTGGTTGCGGTTGAGGGTTGTTGTGACCCAAGGGGAGTAATTGCCAAGGCTAGAAAGGAGATGATGGTGCGATTGTGGGGGTTGGAAGGTGGTAGTGTCGGTGTGGGGAGTGACTAAGGGCGGCTGCGAATGTAGATGCGGTTGAGGCTGCTGCGACCTAAGGGGAATGATCGCCGAGGCTAGGAAGGAGACAATGGTGTGGCTACGGGGGTTAGAAGGCAATGATGGCGTTGGTGTCGGGAGCAAATAATGGCGGTTGTGACAATTGTTCATCGATGTTAGTGGAGAAGAGGAAGAAAACAACAATGATGGGCGTGGGTAGTTGCCCTGTTTCGGTCGTTGCGAGGAGGGAAGGTTGCTGCGAAGGTCGAGAGGCAACATGGCAGGCCCGGCTAGAAGCAACATGTGGGGTGTCACCAAGGTCTTCATCGAGGGCTGGGATGGTCCGTCGAGGGTAGGAGCGATGAAGGTGGTGGTCGTTGGCTGGGAAGCAACAATGACGACCCTTTCTTACTCGAGTAAGATAGGGCATGGCTACCAGCTTCACCTCTTCTTCTTCTTTTTTTTTTGTTTGATGATGATAGCAAAGTGTTGTGACGAATTGTATCGAGAACGTCAAGGATCGTTGCTCTGATACCAAATGATAAGACCCCTAGGGTTTTATCGTAGAAGAAAAGAGAGAAAAGGGATGATCCCTTCGAGGGGATCGACCTCCTAGGGTTTGTCAAAAGACTAGAATAATATTTCATTAATAGTTGAAAAGAAACATTTACATCACTATTTATAGAGTTCCACCCATAGTCTACCAGGACTTGGACTCTTAATAAATAAATAAATATCAAATAAATCCATATCTAACTCTTACTAAACTAGACAAACTCAATAAAATATTATTCAAAGCTCAGAAAATAAAAGAATCCTAACATAGTAATAAATGATATTAAAAATAATATTTATAATGATATACATAATTAAGAGATTTAGATAATCTCAAAAGAGAATCTACTTCAAATAATTATGTTATTGGATATGATGATACTGTTTTAGATATCCTTGCAATTTAGGGTTGTAGACTCAATTGTAGCAATACTATTCCACAAGGATAGTATTAGCACTCCATAGATAATCTTGAGTAAACACTGGATATATCAATATTTCACCCAAAGGTGAAATATGCATGATATCAATAGTTTATCATATCTTGCTAAACTCAAAGCATTAATGTTGTTTTATATTTTTACAGTAGTACTTTCTTCCATATATTCTCATGCTTCTAGTGTCCCTATATTCTCTAGATCATATTATTCAGAATAGTTAGAGCATGTACAATTCACACTATGCATATTAGATCTTGACTTAGCATTGCTTGTTGAAAGACCCATAGACTTGATTGATGAAAGTATTGTGGAACATATTAATAAAATGAATGCTTAGGAAAGATCTAATAGGCTTTGTTTAATGTTTATAAAAATGACGATTGCAAATAATATAAAGAGTTTATTATTGACTACATCTTGCGCACGAGAATATTTAAGGGCTATTGAAGGCATATTTAAATCTGCTAATAAGTCATTGATTGACACATTAATGAAGGAATTAGCTACGACTTAGTATGATAGTACTCGAGGAATTCAAGATTACATCCTCAACATGGCTAACAAAGCTGTAAAATATAAAACATTAGGCATGAATAGTTGATGAGTCTTTTCTCGTGCAGTTCATTCTAAATTCTCTTCTTCAATTTGGCTCATTTAAGATTTACTATAATACAAATAAGGATAAGTGAGACTTGAATGAGTTAACTAGTATGTATGTTCAGGAAGAATTAAGATTAAGACATGAAAGTTTTTATAATGTTATGACCACTACTCAAGGAGCTAGTAACAAGAAAAGAAAGTTGAAACGTCATCCAAAAAAAAAATTATCGAGTCTTGAAATGTTAAGTAGATTAATGAAAAGAAATTTTTTATATTAAAGTGTTTCTTTCATGACAAGAAAGGGTATGTGAAAAAGGATTGCATTAAACACAAGACTTAATTTGAAAATAAATATATAAACTCGACCTTTAAATTTTTCGAATCAAACATTACATAAGTTCTTTCGAATACTTGGTGGATTGATTCTGGTACTTCAACTCATATTATCAATAATATGTAGGGATTTCTTTTAATCCGAAAACTAAAACAACATAAAAGATTCATCATTATGGGAAATTGTTTCAAAGTGAAAATAACATCAATAGAAACTTGTCACTGACACCTAGAGAAGGGTCATTTGATGGAACTTACTAACACGTTATGTTCTTACTATTTCTAGAAATTTAGTTTCTTTATCTAGAATTGATGAGTTAGGATATTATCTTTCTTTTGATATTGGTAAAATCAATATATTTTATGATTCAATAAAATTTGGATTTAGAATTTTGTACGATAGTTTGTATAGAATTAATTTGAATCCTTAGTTTGCAAAGACATTATTGATCCTATAATTAAATATTAGATTAAAATGTAATTTCAATAATGAAAGATCTTCTATATTGTGGCATAGACGATTTGGGCATATCTCCAAGGAAAGAATTAAAAGATTAGTGAAGGATAATATTTTGAAAGATTTAGACTTAACTAATTTTGATATTTACATATATTGCATTAAGGGAAAGCAAACTAAGTATATAAAGAAAAATACCATAATAAGTAAAGAACTCTTTGAGATTATTTATATTGATATCTTCGGACTACTTCACATTCCTTGATTCAGTGGAGAAAGCTATTTCATCATATTTATAGATGACCTGTTCAGATATGACTATGTGTATCTGATATATTAGAACTCTCAAGTCGTTGACACTTTTAAAGTGTACATAAATGAGGATGAGGATAACTCGATAGAAAAGTTAAAATTGTCAGATCTAATAAGAGTGGTGAATTTTATGATAGATATGATGAATCTGGTTAAAATGTTGATCTTTTTGCTTGATTATTCGAAAAACGAGGTTTTTATGCTCAGTATGCTTTACTAGGTGTGTCACGATAGAATGGCGTTGTTGAAAGGTGAATCCGTACTCTTATGAATATGATTAGAAGTATGATGAGCTATTCCTCTATACTAGAGTCAATATGGGGTGAAGCTCTTAGAACAACTATGTATATCTTGAATAGGGTTTCCTAGTAAGTTGGTTCCATCAACTCATTTGAGTTATAGACTGGTAGAAAACCTGATCAGAGACATTTACATATTTGGGGGTATCCTATTGAGATAAAGTCTTCAATCCACATGAAAGAAATTAGATCTAAGAATTATTTTTGAATATTTATTATTATCTAAAAAAATTCAAGGGATATAAATTTTATTGTTCTAATCATAGTACAAGGATAGTAGAATCTAATAATGCAATATTCCTAGAAAATGGCAAAATCAGTGAGAGTGAAAAATCTCGAAGGATCAATTTTGAAATAGAGGAGATACAAGTTAATTCTCCTTTATTATCTCTTATTAAAGATATTGTTGTTCCTTAAATCACTAAGAGAATTGGTGAGGGTGAACAACAAAATAACATTGATGAACTCTTATATGATGTTGATGTTGCCACTAATGCTCTAGTAGAACAACCACAACCGATAGTTTTGAGAATATCTCAAAGGAAAATGAGACATGCCATTTTTGATGATTGTGTGGTATATCTACAAGAATCAGATTATAACATAAAGATAAAAAGGGACCCCTTATCATTTTCATAAGTTATGAAAAGTAGTGATTCTGAAAAGTGATATGATGTAATAAATAAAGAGTTAAAATTGATGGACTAGAATGGTGTTTAGGAACTCATTAAATTGCCCAATGATTGTAAAAGAGTTCTTTGCAAATGGGTCTTTAAGGCAAATGTAATTCAATGAACAATATCGAATGATATAAAGCCAAACTTGTAGTCAAAAGTTTTTCTCAGAAAGAAGGCATCAACTACAATAAGACCTTTTCTTCAGTTTCTAAAAAAAACTCATTGATGATCATTATAGTATTAGTAGTTCATTATGATCTTAAGTTACATTAGATGGATGTGAAAACAACATTTTTGAATGAGGATTTAGATGAGGAAATCTATATAGAACAACTTGAAGGATTTTCAAAAACGGGAAAGGAAAGTTGGACTTGCAAACTTATAAAATTTATTTATGACCTTAAACAAGCTTTCAGACAATGGTATATAAAGTTTCATGATATCATTACTTCCTTCGGATTTAAGAATAACATTATTGATCAATGTATATACCTAAAGGTTAGTGGGAGCAAGTTCATTATATTGATCTTATATGTGGATAATATTTTACTTGTCAATAGTGATCTTGGTTTATTACACGAAATCAAGATGTTTCTCAACAAGAATTTTAAGATGGTTGATATGAATAAGGCAACATATGTTATTGGCATTGAGATACTTAAGGATAAATATCAAGGGTTGTTAGGATTATCTCAAAAATGATATATTGACCTAATCTTGAAGAGATTTAATATGTAGCCTTATTTAGCCAATGATATATTTATTGACTAGAGGTGAAAATTTTAGTCAAAATCAATGTCCAAAAAATGACTTAGAAAGGAATCAAATAAAGGATATTCTTTATGCATACGTAGTTGGAAGTTTATTATATACTCAAGCTTATACAAAACCATATATCAGTTTTGCAATTGCAATGTTGGATAGATATAAAAGCAACCCAGGAATGGAATATTAGAATGCTGCAAAGAAAGTAATGAGATATCTATAGAGGATGAAAGACTATATGCTCACATATAGGATATCAAATTAGCTTAAAGTGATGGGATATTTAGATGCTGATTTTGCAAATTGCCTCAATAGTAGGAAGTCCACTTCAAGATTTATGTTCATATTAGCTAGAGGGGCAATTTTTTGGAAAAGTGCAAAGCAATTGCTTATTGTATCATCAACAATGAAAGTTAAATTTGTAGCATAATTTGATGTCACAAATCAAGCTTCATGGTTACAAAATTTCATCTCAAGACTTGGCGTGGTCGACTCAATTACCAACTCGTTGAAGATATTTGTTATGACACCGTAGTAGGTTTCTTCTCTAAGAATGCCAAGTACTCTAGTAGTTCTAAACATATCGTGATAAAGTACTTAGTGGTTAAAGAAAGAGTCCAAAAACAACAAGTATCAATTGAGAACCTAAGCACCACCATGATGATTGTTGATCCAATTATTAAAGTTTTACAGTCACAAATATTTAAAGGATATGTTCGAGGCTTATGAGCAAACCATAAAAGATATGGTGATGCATATTTAGGTGAATGCTATTATTGACATTTTTTTTTACTTAATTAAAGTTATTTATTTCTAAATCCTATTTATATTTATGTTTATGTATATTATAATTGAATGTAATAACAGGATTACCTTAATAAGACAAATTACAGGGGTCATCATAGATTATATTAGGAAAGGCTAATAATATTGTAGTACATAGAAGAGAGTATGACATTAATGATATACAACCGTTATGACTTGTATTGATAATTGGACTTAATGTAGTATTATGCTTATTGGACTTATTGGCTTATTTTAAAATTCATGGCCATGTGTAAAATGCTTCTTAAAATTTTCATAATCCAATTAGGTAAAATTATTTTCAAACAAATTTTGTTTTGTTTATTTTGATTTAATTTTTTTTAAATCTTATCCACTAATGGGTCAAGTGGGAGAATGTTAGATTATGTGGTCATTTCTAATTGAATAAGATATATTATAGAACTAATTGGATTCTAATTACGGTTTCAACCAATAGAAAGAAAGTCCATATTATAGTAGGATTCCTCAAGAGATGCCCTTGATGGGAGGAACTCTTATAATTACTTATCCTAGACACTTTGCTCTCACCTATATATAGACAGGATCTCCTAGGGACTAAATATACATGACATGTGATGGACATCGATATGAACATGAGACGTGGATACATGACAGTAATTAAGAGATTATGATTCCTCTCTCATTCTCCCTTGTCCCTAATCCATCAATTTATGTGGTCCTTTGAAAGAATAGGAAGAGAGGAGGAGAGTCTACTTCTCCTTGCAGATCGATATTATTGTGATTTTCAGATTAGAAGATGGTGCCCTTACAGATCAGATAAAGTTCTTTCTAGATAGCATCGAAAGGTAAGTATCTTAAATATGATCTACTGGTATTTGATTTCAATCCTAGCATTAAAGTTTTTTTGTGTAACATATAGTATATTATAGTTTTATGCTTATAGTATCATCATAATAAATCTGATTTTCGATTAGGTGTTTGATTGAGCAAAAACATAGAATATATTTATGATTTTATGCCAAACCTAGCAAATGATCAAATAAGTGTTTTTTTTAAACGTTAAACAAATTTTTTCCCTTTGCGTGTTGATCACTTTTATTTTTTCTAATTTCGTAATCCTCATAGTATGATGATATTCTTTGCTTCATGACAAAACATTTTCTTATACTTTGGCTCTTCTTTTCTATACTTAGAGACATTACAATTGGATTTCAAAGTAGGATCCTTTTTTTTTTTTAGTTTCTCATTTCTTGCAGAAGTCCCAAGGCCATTAGTGCCTTTTTTTAGTATTCCAAGATCTAATCCCTTATTGTTTTCATGAATTAAGCTTAGGAAAATACTGTTTATTTACTAATATGATTAGGTAAATTAATTGAGGTCCAAAAGCATCATGAAGACTTCTACTCGTTAGTTATCCCAGGTATCAACTTATTAGGTGCATGACTGTGTAAGAAAAGATTTGGTTTTAGCTATGAAGCATTATGCTCATAATTTAATGGAAAAAATGATGAACAGGAAAGAAACAAAACAATAATGTTCATTATGTTGAGACCTGTTTACAAAATTAACCCGATTTTCTCTTTTAAGTAACAACAAAATTCATGATCTTACAAACAAATCCTGAAAAGGACTACTGTTTTGATAATTATGTAGATCATTTGTCTATCTTTCTACTGCATCATAGACAGCCTTCTCAAATATAAATTCTTCAAGTTTGAGGAGCTATAAACTGAGTTTCAGGGGTTCTTTTTTGAATCCTTTATGCAATTTGATCTCTTTGAATCAATTATTTCAAGATTTTAGAGATAGAATCTAGATTTTCATCGTAGCAATAGTTCTTTTTCTTTGCTCATTGGTACAAATATGGGCAATAAAAGAGTTTTGAAGGGATATAAAGAGTACACCCAAAACACTACATTGTGAGATAAAGTATCAGGTGGGGATGCTACCTCAACAATATACAATTGAGGTGATTGACGGAGTAATCTATGATAGTTTAATCCTTTATATCTTTTATTGTTGTTTCAATTTGATCTTTCTTATTTTCACTTTTATCCTCTTGTGCAAGAAAAATGGCTTGTAGATTATAGGAGCTCTACTTTTATAGTCTTACATTGAATGTCATACATATATCTTATTCTCTCTTTGTCTAATTATCAGTTTCTAATACTTTGTAGTCTTTTGGGTTATGCTAATTGCTTGATGGATCAGATCTCCTGGGACATCTTCATCTATATTGCCAAGCAAATGTAAATCTAATAAGCAAAAATTATGCAAAAGATATAGTAATAGGCAGGTTGTTCCTTGTGTTATGCTAATAGATTGATGGACATGTTCTTTAAGAGATTATCATCAATATTTGCAAGCAAAATATAATTTTGCTCTTAGGTTGTTATGCAAAAGAAAAGAAGAATAATTTACATCTCAATTTCTGGATTTGGATAATTAATTATTCTGCTATTCAGGTTTGACTCTATTAAGGAAAGAGAAATATGAGAAAATTTGGAATAAAATGAAGTAAAATCATTCAAGCAAACAGTGCCAACTTTGAGAGGTTTAGCTGCTTATGAAGATAGAGGAAAGGTCTAAGAGATAGACTAGTGGAGTACAAATTAAGTTATAGTTTTTAATCTCTTGTACTAGGTCCTAGCATGGAGAGGTATGGTACTAGTCTGTATAAGTGTACCAGTATACCATTACGTATCGGATATTGGAATTAGCCTTAAAAAATGCTAGAATAAATCTAAGCTGAAACCATTTGGATCTAGAATAGGACCTAGGCTCGATCCTAATGGATCTAGCATAGATCATCCAAAATCTAGAAGATCACATTAAGCTCCAAAGTATGTCTAAGCTTTAAAATTTAAGCTAACCATGCAAGAATAAATACAAATTTTAACATAACTAACTAGCTAGATCCACCAAATATAGAGACTGAATTAAGCTCTAAATTTAGGTCTAACTTGAAATTTAGTCCAAGCATCCAAGAAGAAACATAAACACTAACCTAATTGCATGTTAAAACTTAATGATTTGATTCAGAATTACCTTGATTTAAAATGAAAATGGGATGAATTTACTTCTCTTCTTGTAGAAATCAACATCTATTAATGATCTTCATTTAGTTCGAAAAAGTGTCAAGAGAAAATTACATGTGTTTGGATTTGGAAAGTCAATATCATTCTCTAGTTGGATTTTAAGATTTTGATATTTTTTAAATCATTTCATCGTAGGAGTACAACAAATTTAAAATGATGGACAAGAAACTTCTTCTAAAATAGGGGGAATTTACTTCTCTTCTTGCAGACATCAACACCCCTTAATGATCTTCAATTAGTTTGAAAAAGTATTAAGAGATAATTATGTGAGTTTCAATTTTGAAAGTGAATATCGTTCTCTCATTGGATTTTAAGATTTTGACTGAATTTTTAAATTATTCTTTTGTAGGAGCACAACAAATTTAAAATGATAGACAAGACATTTCTTCTAACCTAGCTTTATAGATAGGCTGATTAGCAGATTGTGTTAAGGAAGAAGATTCTTATGTGTAAGTATAATAAAGTTTCTATTATACTTATGTGTAAGTATAATAAAGATTCTTATGTGTAAGTATAATAAAGTTTCTATTAGCAGATTGAGGTATGTCAGTGGTTCTTATGTGTAAGTATAATAAAGTTTCTATTTATCATTTTTGAAGATTTAATCCAAAATTTTGACTAAGCTTATATGAGTGATGAAGATCATGATAATAGTCTTTATCGATTGCCACAATTAATGATTTTGGTGAGCATAATTATCATTCCAACTTTGATCTGCTTCATAAGTAGGTCCTTCTCTATGTTTTTGTTGCACACTATTTCTTCAAAAAGTTTTAAGACATTAACCTTTTGATAAAAATTAAATCTATTTAGCATGTTCTCCTGTGGCCACATTCTTTTTTCTAGATATTTTTGCCTCATCTGGCATATCTAGTGCTATACTAATATTGGAACACATTTAATTATTTTTTATTGATTTCATATTTTAAATATAATGGATATTGGCTTTTTGGACAACCATTTAGTTTAATATAGCTTCATTGACCTAATGGTGTTATTGATCCTATGTGATTGTCGTAAGAAATGATAATCTATATTACACAATCTTGTGGCTATTTAGTGACTATGACTATATCTAATTTATAGGAAAACTAATGTGCCATAGATTATGTGGTTGTAGTTTGATAGAAATTTTATTTTTTATATTGGAATGTTTGTTTTGCCTTAATAGTGCATCTGAAAATGCTAATGAAAAGAGTTGCAAAGCTGGGCTACAAGAGAATCTTGACAAGCAACTGTTTGGGTGTTTTCATTGCTTCAATAAAGTAGGGTTTATTAAATGCATGTTGCTCGAATCTAATGATTTGTTTGTCGACACTAATTTAAATCAAACACCTATGGTTTTTTCACTTTGGAAGATGAATGTAGAGGGATGGGTTTTATCATCTACAAATTTATTGGTGATTGCCTTATTTTAGAATCTTTCTTTTGGGATTTGACACGAGAGTGCTTTAATTTGCTACAATCAGTTTGTGTAAATCTTAATAATCCTATGTATTTTCTATAACCCACAATACTTGTCTCATAGCCTTTAATCCAAACTTCTCAAATATGACAACTCATGAGCATTTTTTCTAAAGGAAGTTAAAGTTGTTTCATTAATAGGTGGTTTGGTGGGCAAAAAGTTTAAGTTATTTCAAAGGGAGAGTTAATTCAACTTATCTTCATGACTAGGAATGTATTAAAGGGGTTAGTTATCAATTGCAAAATAATAAATTACATAGTTCCCTATGCATTGAGGGTTGTTTCATACATTAGTATTTATTTTGGTGTTTTAGAGTTAGGAAGGAGTTCAGAAGATTGTAACTATAGAAACTCTTTAAGTTCTCTCTAAACTTTGTATCTCTTTGGTTTACCATAGAGTGGTAGGTTTTATCTCTGTATCTCTTGGATATTTCCTTGAGTAGTGAGTCATTTATTTTAGTTCTGTATCCTTATTTCCTTAGGGTGGTGAATTTTTTGTATCCTTTGCTATTTTAATCTTGATGGTGAGTTGTTTATTGATTTTATAAAGTATTATCTTAAGTTGCTTCTTTTCAACCCAAAGACATATTCTAGCTAAATTAATTATTAACCTTTCAAATTTCATTTCTCATTATCCCGGTATAGAGCTTAAGGGCTAGAGATCATAACAAGGTGGAATGAAATAGATATAATTGGTGAAGGATAATGGCCATGAAGATGATGTTGAGCTCCTTGAGGTTGCAGCTATAAAGATTGCTATATAGTCTACAAGGAAAAAAAAAATCATTAAAGGAACTTAGAGAAGAAACAAACAGCATGAAAATGATGCCGAAGAGTTTGGTTTTGATGATGATACACCTCTTCACCCTAAGGGAGTTGGGAAGATTTCGAGAAAGGTATAGAGACCAAGACAAGTGGTAGAACAATACAAATTCAAAAGTTGATGACTTTGAAGATAAAATCAATGTTAATGACTTTATTGATTGACTTAGTATAGGTGAAAAAATATTCGATTTTATGAACCATCAAAACAAAATAAGTAAAGCTTGTAGTACTCAAACTCAGAAGGAATGCATCTTTCTAGTGGGAAAACTTGAAGAAGCAAATAAAACGTAAGGGGAATAGTAAGATCGTGACATGTGAGAAAATGAAAAGGAAGTTGAAGAGAAAATACTTGCCGAACAACTATAGGTAAGAGATTTTTCTCAAAATTTATGATTTTAAGTAAAAAGAACTTAGTGTAGAGTACACATGTTAAAAGGAGAGCTTATAGAACTAGAGGAGCAAATCATTACAAGATACTTAGGAGGTCTGAAATATGATATTACTAAAGTGGCTTAACTCCAACCATATTGGTCTTTGAATGATATAAGCAAGTTGACTTTAAAAGTTGAGAAGCAATAAAAGTTTGAAAAGAGTTCAGATGAGACAAATCCAAGCTTACTCCAAAGTAAGGTGGTATCAAAGGTGCAAGACAAGGGAGAAGGATCTGCTGGTAGCAAACAAACACTTAATTCTTTAACACTAAGTGGTCGAAAATGCTTCAAATATCATAGTTTTAGACATATTGGTTCAAATTGTCCAAATAGAATGATTATTATTTTGCTTGATGATCATTGATACTAACAGCTTTGAGAATGTGGTATCTTTGAAGATGGTGCAGAAGTTAAAGTTGGACACAATCCCTCATCTACATCCTTACCAATTACGCTAGCTTCAAAAAGGGAATGACATCAAGGTAACTAAAAGATGTTTAGTTTCGTTTTTTCTATTGGCAAGTATTATAAAGATAAAATATGGTGTGATGTTGCTTCTATGGATGCTTATCATTTGTTGTTGGGTAAACATTGGCATTATAATAGGAGAGTGTTGTATAATAGTCATAAACATACTTATTCTTTTAAAGTGAATGAAAAGAAGATTATTTTAGCTCCATTACAACCTTTTAAAATCAATCCACCAAAAAAGAAGTTGGTGCTTTTATGTCCTATGATGAATGCAAGGGTGAATTAGAAAGGGGTAGTGATATTTTGGCTCTAGCAGTAGTTGAGAAAAATGAACAACACAAGAAGCCACCAGCAATCATAAAACCAATCGTAGAGGAGTTTTCAAATATTATATCGAAAAAGATTCTATATAATCTTCCACCTTTGAGAGACATCCAGCATCACATTAATCTTATTTCGGGGGCTATCCTACCTAATAAAGCAGCCCATATAATGAGTCCCAAGAAGCTTGAAGAACTTCAAGGCAAGTGGAATAGTTGGTGAAAAGGGGGTTGATTCACGAGAGCATGAGCCCTTTTGCGGTTCCAGCCTTGTTGGTGCATAAGGATGGTTCTTGAAAAATGTGTATGGACAACTATGCCATCAACAAAATCATAATTAATTTTTGTTTTTTCATTCCAATATTAGGTGATTTACTTGATTAATTATGTGTTGCTTCTATTTTATCTAAAATTGATTTGAGGAGTGGCTATCATCAAATTAGAATGAGGCTTGGAGATGAGTGAAAAACAACATTTAATACTAGGGATGGCTTATATAAATGATTGGTTATGTCATTTAGGCTATCTAATGCTCCTAGCATTTTCATAAGATTTATGAATCATATACTTAAGTCATGCATTCGGTCTTTTGTTATGGTTTATTTTGATGACATATTGGTGTGTAGCAAGAGTAAGGAGGAGCATATGAATTATTTTAAAGAGATTTTTCTTATTTTAAGATAGCAAAAACTTTATGCTAATATAAAGGAGTGTGATTTCTTTACTCCTAGTGTGGTGCTTTTGGAATATGTTGTTTCAAAAGATAGGATCATAATAGATAAAAGTAAGATAGAAGCTATTCTTAATTGGCCAACACCTACTTCATTGTATAATGTGAGGAGTTTCTATGGTTTGTTTAACTTTCTTTTATTGAAGATTTATTAAGGATTTTAACTCTATTATTGCTCCAATCACCGAATGCTTGAAAGGTAATAAATTCAAGTAGACTAATGAGGCTGATAATGCTTTTAAACTATTAAAAATAAAGGTGTGAAGCTCCCATCTTAGTTCTGCCTAATTTTGACAAGGTGTTTGAGGTTAAATATGATGTCTCAAATGTAGATATTAGTGCTGTTTTGAGTCAAGAAGGAAAAATCATTGCCTTTTTTAGTAAAAGCTGAATGATAAAAAGGGATATTCTACCTATGATGAGGAGTTTTATGTCATTTATAGAGCCTTATCTCAATGGAATTAATATCTTTTGGTCAAGTCATTTGTCCTATATTCTGATCATGAGGCATTGAAGTTCATTAATCTCCAACACAAGCTATATAAGAGGCATGCAGCTTAGGTAGAGTTCTTGCAATCTTATAACATTACTATTAAGCACAAATCTGATGTTCAAAATGTAGATACTGATGTAATGAGTAAAAAGCATTCTTTATTATCAGTCATGGATGTCAAAGTGGTTAGATTTGAAACATTCAAAGATCTTTACAAGAATGATGTGGATTTAAGCTCAATATGGCAAAATTGTAAATTAGGTTCTTTTCAAAATTTTACATCTTTGATAGTTTTCTTTTTCGAGCTAACGTCTTATGTGTTCTATCTTATTCCTTGAGACAAGTAATTCTAGCTAAAGTTTATGATAGTATTTTGAGAGAACATTTTGGTAGAGATAAGACTCTAGCTTTTGTTCGATCAAATTTCTATAGGCATAAGATGTTCAGAGATATTGAGAGACTTGTAAAGGAATACTAAGTGTGTCATTTGGTAAAAATAAGAAGTCAAAATCTAGTTTATACACTACATTGCCAGTGCCTAGTGCTCCATGGGAGAATATATCTTGATTTTGTTTTGGGACTGTCAAGAACTCAATGGAACAAGGACTCTATCATAGTTGTTGTTGATAGATTCTCAAAGATGTCTCACTTTGTTTCCTACAACAAATCAAATGATACATCTTATATTGTTGATTTGTAATTTAAAGAGATTATGAGATTGCATGGCATTCTAAGAACTAGGTGTCTGATTAAGATTCAAAATTTCTTAGTTATTTTTACAGAACTCTAGAATAAGTTGGGTATATCTTTGAATTTCAATAGCTCTCATCATCCACAAACCGATGAGCAAAAGGAAGTAATAAGCAGAAGCTTGGGAAACTTGTTAGAAGTTATGTTGGCGAGAACATTAAGCAATGGGATCTCATTCTTCTACAAATTGAGTTTGCCTACAACTATTTTATGCATCATAGCAATGGTACGAGTCCTTTTAAAGTTGTTTATGGTGCTAATCATACTATTCCTTTGGACTTTGTTCCTCATTCTACAACTAAGTAATTTAATAGAGATGCTGATAAGAGAGCTGAGCAGATAAATAACTTGCATGAGAGTGTTAAAGCAACCATTGAAAAGTAAAACGAGAGGTACATGCAAGCTGCCAACAAATACAAAAAGCATGTGGAGTTTAATACGGGTGATTTGATCTAAGGAAAGAGAGGTTTTCACCATGTAAATTTGGGAAATTAATATTAGGATCGAGTCAATACTTAGAGTGGGGGGGTGAATTAGTGCTTACGATAAAAATTATGTCAGTTCTAAAAATCTTCGTACGATGAAAAATCGATATCATAAATGCTTAACTTTAAAAATGTTCGTAAGAGTGTGCAGCTAAAATATTGAGGAAGTAAAACAGTTGCAAAGTAAGTAAATGGTAACAATATAAATGCAAACCGAGTTTTATAGTGGTTCGGTCGTCGTGACCTACATCAACTCCTGATTCCTCTTCCGTTGAGGCCACGGGTATCCACTAATGGTCTTCCTTCAATAAGCGAAGACCAACCACCTTCTTATAACTCTATTCTCCTTTTAACAAGCTTAGGAGAGAACCTTTACACCCCCACTCATTCCTCTCTAAACAAAAATCACACTTAGACTAGAGGAGGAGAACTCTCACAAGATTATAACAGAATTTTCCCTTGTTTTTGTTCTCAGATCTTGTGTTTCTAAGCAGGGATGAGAGGGGTATTTATAGGCCCCAAATGGATTCAAACTTGGAGCCTAAAAATGTCTTATCCCTAGTTTTTGGGGTTCTAGTAGTACCACCGCCTGACAAAGCCTAGGAGACTGGGCTTTAGCGATACCATCGCCTAACAAGGTGGTACCATCGCTTGACAGCCTTTATGGCCAACGGTACCACTGCCCAGTCTAGGCGATACCACCGCCTAAACCTCCTTGGAGGCTGAGCTTCAAGCGGTTCCACCGCCCACCCTAGGCGATGCCACAGCCTAGCATGGTTCCAAGTGGCCGAGTGGGCCTTCTATTTGGCCCAACTCAGCCTTACTTAGGCCCAATGGCCCCCCTAATTGAGTTAGCCTAATTCTAACACAATTACATCTTAACACTACTTCGATCTAGACAATTATTACAAAGCGTTAATCAAATGTTTTTCGGTATATCATTGGTTCATCGGCGCTTCGTCTAATCCTTCGATGCATCATCCTCTTTTACGGCCTTTTGTATAATCAGCATGTTGACCTCTGCAACTCCGATCTCCTTGGCGTAATGTATACTTTTCTAGGCCCGATGCTCGAACTCATGGCATGAAGCCTTTTGCCAATACGTCGACCGATCCTCCGGCTCGACGTTCAATCTTTTGATATATTTCACTTTGGCCCAACATTAATTCTTCCTATTTTAATTATCTCTTCTTGATCAAAGCTAATCCTGTGTTACTCAAAAACACAGATTAGATCATAAACTTTATCAATTAGTTACATCTTCAAAATCCGAGATTCAACAATCTTCCCCTTTTTAATGATGACAACCAATTGATGACAAAGTTAACCTTAACTCCCCCTATTAATATGCCATATTGATAGAACCTTGAATTCAAGTTGAATTCAAGTCAAAGCAATTTTAATCATGATTCACATCATATGCAATATATCATCATAATATTTCAAATCATCATACTATCAAAATATCAAAGTATATTACATCCTATATGATCATCATATTTTCATATCTTCTCCCCCTTTGTCATCAACAAAATGGAAAAGTGCAACTATCAAGTTTTAGAGATATGTAAGCTTGCAAGTTTTGCTTCTTGAGATAAGTAAGATATCACTTTTGCTTCTCTTAAGATTGTAAGCTAGCAATTCTTGGTGATGTTCAAGATAACAAGTTTTTTCTTCTCTTTTTGAGAAGTGCAAGCTCTTTTGGTTCTTCTTGAGATGTGCAAGCTAGAATTTTTGTATTTCTTGAGATGCGCAAGCTAGCAATTCTTTATTCTTGCAATTTGCAAACTAGCAAATTTAGTAAGTTTTACATCATTTTAGAACATGCAAGCTAGCAAATTTGTTATCATTTTAGAATATACAAGCTAGAAAATTTCACATCATTTTAGAACATGTAAGCTAACAAATTTTTGCTTTTTTTTTAATTATGCAAGCTAGCAAATTTTCTCTCCCCCTTTATTATTGTCAAAAAGAAGGGAAGAATATAATTTTGTAATTCTTTTCCCTTTACATCAATTTTCACATCATGACAAAGATAAATTTAAATCAAATGTGATGAGGTATACAATTTATGAATACAAGGGAGTATTATAAATAAATCATGACATAAAAGTTATAGTATCAAGGATTATTTGAATACCAAAAGACATTATTCATATATAAAATTCTCTTAAACAAAATGCAAGAATCATACAAGAATAAAAAGTAAGAGATTTTGATTCATAAAAGAAAATCTCAAGTTAAGAAATCAAGAAAAGGTTCATGATTCGATTGAAAAAATCTCATTTAGATTCAAATCATCAAAATCATTTTCAAGAGATTCAAAATGACATAAATAGATTTATCAATCTCTTGATATGCTTGCAATTTTCTTTCTTCCCTTTTTCATTGTAAACAAGAAAGAAAAAGAGAAGAATTTTATAATAGTGCAATTCATTTCCTTCTTACAACAATGCTCTAAGCATTACGTAAATACAAAGGTGTCATATGAAAATCATGATATAAAAGATATTAATATAAAAGATCAAGAAAGATCAATTCGTGAATGATTTATCTTGACAAATCTCCTTTTAAATAATAAAAAAAATCTTAGAAGATCAAATAGTAAAGGAAATATTAAGTCATGAATTCTGAAAATGATATTCTCTTTAGCAAATAGTGAATAGAATCATAGGAGATCAAATAAGATATCTTAATTCACATAAAATAAACCTCAAATAATTAATGTCGAGAATCAAGATTCGTTTGGATAAATCACCTCTTAGAAGATAAAATCATATGAGAATGAAATGATTCATATAAAATACATCTCATGTCCTAAACATCGATAAATGATTCGATTGGATGAATCATCTCATTATTAAAATGAATTATATGAAAAGAAATATAAAATCATCATCAAAATCACTTTTCGGACAATTCAATGAAAGCAACATAGATAGATTCCCATAAGATTAAAAAGAGCTCAAGTTCTTTTAGTTTCAAATTTTGTGATTGATTTCATGCAAGCATGCCTCTATCTTTTTATGCCAAATCAAAACATGCTTCATCGTTTAAAACTAAAAGAGCAAGATTTATCACAAAAATCATCAAGATCAAAAGTGTAATATATAATTCCAAAACACAAGATTTCAAATCATCATTACTTTAAATTCTCATGCATAGCATAAATTCATTAAGGATGGTACCAAAACTTTTAACATTTTCATTACATCATTATGCATTATTAAATCATTGCATCATTAACACATTAAGTATGATTTTATTAAACATAAAGCTGATAAGACCCTAAAGTCTTATTGTAAAAGAAAGAAGATAAAAGGGAATGATCACTTCAAGGGGATCGGCCTCCTAGGATTTGTCCATAGACTATAATAACATTTCATTGATTGATTGATTCCTTGATTGTCGAAAAGAAAGGGTCACATCACTATTTATAGAGTTCTACCTAGAGTCTACTAGGACTTGGACTCTTAATAATAAATAAATATTAAATAAACCTCTACCCGACTCTAACTAAACTAAACAGACTCAATAAATATTATTCAAAAGCTCATAAAATAAAAGGGTCCTAACAATTCCTCCCTCTTCAAATTAGCCTTGTCCTCAAGGCTGAGCAATATCAAACTCGGGGAGCTTTTCTTTTAGCACTTCAGCCATAGGCTATCTGTAACACATCACAACCCATTGATCAAGTATGGTCTCAACTTTTTGATAGTGTAAGCAATAGGTTTATCTTTTAGTGTAGTAATCATTGTAAGAAACTCCTAGCCCTGTATAATCAATTTTATCTTTGAACATTTGCTATTATAAGTTAAAATCCATCCATCAGCAATCTTTACTTCGAATTTATCACAACCTTCAATGTGGTGGGCCAATCGGTCAACAATATCAATGTCCATAAAATTGTTAATGCTACCAGTATCAAAATATGTTGATGTTCTAGAGTTTCGCTAACTTTCATAGTTTGGTGGTTAGAGCAGCCGGTTAATGCATGCATTGTATGTATGGTAGGTCCAACATCTTCATTAGAATCTATACCTTCATGATCGGAGTCCACATTCTTAGCTTTCAGTTTCTCTCCAATTGGTTTAATCATTAGAAGTTGCCCTTGTTTACATCGATGCTCCATACTCCATTTTTCATAATAGTATAAACCCTTTGCTGATCTTTCCTTGAGTTCTTATTGAGTTAGTCTTCGGGTGTCAGGGTTTTGTTTGGGAATAGATGGGGCGGTGGCTTGTTGATCATCTAGTTATTATCACTTCTGTTTCCATAATTTTTTCTGCTAATTTTTTTCTCATATAGATGTGCGAATGAGATCGTAGCTATCATAGTGCGGGGTTAACGAGCCTTAACTTCACATTGGATATCTGGATTAAGTCATTCAATAAATGTTCTCACCAGTTGTTGTTTAGACCAATCCTTGGCTTGATTTGACAATCATTCAAATCTGTTCTGATATTCTAACACTATAGAAGTCTGACAAATTTTGACGAGATGTTCATCCACCTTCATGTGTGAGTAGTTTGTGTCACAATTTTGGGGCCCTTTTCTTGTATTTTTAGATCTGTGCAATGTAGAACTTGAGCCCCCATCTTGTTGAAATTTGCTGAGGCTCTCCAGTAAGCTCTTTTTAAAATTATTAAGTATTTCTTGTAGTCAGTTCTCAATTCTGATTTTCAATACTTCCATTTGTGCTTTCATTGAGTTATCGGTAGCCATTGCATAAGAATGCAAATCTATAATCTCCATTTCTTGTTTCTGATGTCTAGTTAAGGGCATCAGCACTGTCGATGCGAAGTTGTCGAGGAGGTGGACATCAAGGGCAATGCTACGGTCACTGCGTTGGAGGAAGATTTGCTGCCTTGTTTCTGTCGCTACGTGGGGTGAGAGCGCCGGGCGTTGGAAGGCGACTGCGTCGGTGTAGCTGTAGTTGTTGCAACCCAAGGGGGTGATCGTTGAGCAGCAGGGTTGAGGCTGCTATGATGGCAACTTGCAGTTGTGGCAGAAGATGCTAAGCAAGGGGGAGGCGGTATTGAAGCAGCCAGGGTTGAGAAGAGGAACCGGTGGTGCGTGCGCTGCTGGGGTTAAGGCAGGGTAGCATACTTGCTGCAGTTGCTACGTGCACTGCTGGAGGGCGGGTATCGCAGAACGAGGGGTTGGTCGTTGGCCGGGAGCAGCGGCGGTGGTAGTTGCTGGCCGAGAACTGCGGTGATCGGTGGCTGCGGCAGAAAATGTAAAGTTGCTCTATTTTGGTCGCCGTGAGGAGGGGAGGTCGAGCGATTGCGATTGCAACCCAAGAGGAGGCGGGCAACGGTAGAGAAGGAGGCAGCGAGGGTCATGGCTAGGAGAAGGAGGCAGTAGTGATCGGTGGAGCAAGGGAGACCGGTGGTTGGGAGGCGAGCGATGATCGTCGCACGATGGTTGTCAGCAGTGGTGGCTCGGCAACGAAGGAGGGGAGTGGCATTGAAGTGGCTAGGAAGTGGCGGCGACTGTGGAGGCAACCGACGCTTACAGCAGTAGAGGGACCGACGATTGCTCTATTTCTATCGCACCATAGAAACAGTGACCCTGACGGATCGTGCGACCGAAGCTGCAACCTAGTGAAGGCAGCGATGGCGATGCGGTTAGGGCAATATCACCGATGGTAGAAGCGGCGATGGGTGGTCTGCTGGCTGGGAAACGACAGTCGCGGCCCTTCTCGCTCAAGCGAGATGCGGGCAGCAAGGAGGCGAGGTCGCTGGTCGAGGAGTAGCGGCGGTGATGGAGAAGGAGCCAGTGAGGGTCACGGGTGGGGTGTAGGCTGCCGGATAGTAGGGGTGGCGGTGGGAGAGAAGGGAAGCGAGGGATCCTTCTCGATGGCTACCAACTTCACCCTCTTTCATATGTTTCTTTTTTTTTAATGATGGCTACGACAACACTACAGCGAGAACGCCAAGGATCACTGCTCTGATACCAAATGATAAGACCCTAAAGTCTCATCGTAAAAGAAAGAAGATAAAAGGGAATGATCACCAAATGATAAGACCCTAAAGTCTTATTGTAAAAGAAAGAAGATAAAAGGGATGATCACTTTGAGGGGATCGGCCTCCTTGATCGCTTCGAGGGGATCAGCCTCCTTGATCACTTTGAGGGGATCGACCTCCTAGGGTTTGTCCACAGACTAGAATAACATTTCATTGATTAATTGATTCCTTGATTACCGAAAAGAAAGGGTTCCATCACTATTTATAAAGTTTCACCTAGAGTCTACCAGGACATGGACTCTTAATAATTAATAAATATTAAAGAAACCTCTACCCAATTCTAACTGAACTAAACAAACTCAATAAACATTATTCAAAAGCTCATAAAATAAAAGGGTCCTAACAAAATCATTTTCAATCAAAATCATTTTGTTTGTTGTAGTAATATATATTTTTTTAAATGAATCTACTTTTCATGCTTAGTGCTAGGAGTTAACATACAATTGTCATGCTCAAATTTTTAATATATTTTTTAAAATTATTAGAAAGAGAAACATGATATTTTTATATTTTTTATATATTTTTTATTTTTTACTAACTAATTTAAAAATAACTCATAAAAAGCATCAAGTAATTTTATAGAAAGGTAAATACATTTCGGGTGAGTTACATACCTCATTGTGAAAGGCCACCTCATCTTTGCTAGTTTGCTCCTCGTCTTCGGATGTGCTCGATTCATCCTTAAGTACTTCTTTCTTCTTTGGCAACTTCTTCTTCAGTTTTAAATACTCATCTTTGAAGTGTCCCAACTTCTTACATTCATAACAAGTAGTTGTGTTCTTTTTAAGTTTATTTTTATTCTTTGATTCTTGTTCATAAATTTTTTAAGCTTTATTGTTAAAAGTTTAAAGTCATCATCACTTGAGCTTTTGCTCGAGTGGTCTTATTAAGTTATAAGTGTCAAATCCTTCCTGTTCTTTGGAAGGTTGTTCTCATCTTTATCAAGTTCATCATGTGCCTTGCACGTCATTTCATAGGTCATCAAAGACCCAATAAGTTCTTCAATTAGAAAATGGTTCAAGTTCTTTGATTCTTGTATTGTTGTTACTTTTGAATCTCAATTTTTAGAAAGAGATCGTAAAACTTTATTAATAAGTTTAAAATTTGAAAAACATTTGCCAAGAGCTTTTAAACTATTGTGTACATGTCAACAATAGTTCATTTGGCTTTATACGACACAATTCAAAATCATGTATCAAAATATTGATTTTTGAATCTTTAACCGTACTTATGCCTTCGTGTGTGATTTCAAGTGTATGCCAAATATCAAAAGTTGTTTCGCAAATAGAAACTTGAATGAATTCATTTTTATCAAAAGCACAAAATAAAGCATTCATAGGTTTTATGTTTAAAGACCAAGTCTTCTTCTCCAAATCATTCCAATCGTTCATTGGAAGAGAAGACTTTTGAAATCCGTTTTTAATAATATTTCATAAATCGAGATTCAATGAAAGTAAGAAAACTCTCATCCGAGTTTTCCAATAAGTGTAGTCCGTCCTAATGAACATAGGAGAACGAATGATAGAGTGACCCTCTTGAAAGCTGAAAAGAGTCATTTCTCTTGAGTACTAAACCAAATGAGAGAAACGTGGCTCTGATACCAATTGTTAGGATCGAGTCAACACTAAGAGGGGGGGGGGGGGGGGGTTGCGAATTAGTGCTTATGATAAAAATCATGTTGGTTCTGAAAATCTTCATACTATGAAAAACCGATATCAGAAATGCTTAACTTTGAAAATGTTCATAAGAGTATACAGCTAAAGTATTGAGGAAGTAAAGCAATTGCTATGTAAGTAAATGGTAATAATAAAAATGTAAACCAAATTTTATAGTGACTCGATCATCGTGACCTACATCCACTCCCGATTCCTCTTCCGTTGATGCCACCGGCATCCACTAATGGCCTTCCTTTAATATGCAAAGACCAACCACCTTCTTACAACTCGATTCTCCTTTTGATAGGCCCAAGAGAGAACTTTTACACCCTCAGTCACTCCTCTCTAAATAGAAATCACACTTAGACTAGAGGAGGAGAACTCTCACAAAATTACAATAGAATTTTCCCTTGTTTTTGTTCTCAGATCTTGTGTTTCTGAGCAGGGATGACAGGGGTATTTATAGACCCCAAATGGATTTAAACTTGGAGCCTAAAAGTGTCTCATCCTCGATTTTCAGGGTCCTAACGGTACCATCACTTGCAGTACTAACACTGGGCAATACCACCGCCTAACAGAGCCTTGGAGACTGGGCTCTGGCGATACCACCGCCTGACAGCCTTTATGGCCGGTGCTACCACTGCCCAGACCTCCTTGGAGGTTGAGCCTCAAGCGGTTCCACCGCCCACCTTGGGCGGTGCCACCGCCTGGCATGGTTCCAAGTGGCTAAGTGAGCCTTCGATTTGGCCCAACTCAGCCTTACTTAGGCCCAATGGCCTCCCTAATTGAGTTAGCCTAATTTCAAGTGGTTAATTAAATATTTTCTAGCATGTCATTGGTTCATCGGTGCTTCATCCAAACCTTTGGCTCATTGTTCTCTTTTGCGGCCTTTTGCCCAATCGACATGTTAACCTCCGCAACTCTGATCTCCTTAGCGCAATGTCCACTCTTCTAGGCCTGATGTCCGAACTCATGGCATGAAGCCTTCTGCTGATACATCGACCGATCCTCCGGCTCGACATCTAATCTTCTAACATGTTTCACTCCGGCCCAACATTAATTCTTCCTTCTTTAATTATCTCTTCATGATCGAAGCTAGTCATGTGTTACTCAAAAACGTAGATTAGAACATAAACTCTATCAATTAGTTTCATCATCAAAATCCGAGATTCAACAATTAAAACCAAAGGATAATGTTCCATTTAAGGTGCTTAAGAGAATTGATAAGAATACTCATGAGATCGAGCTACCTAGAGATTATGAAATATGCCAAACATTCATTGTGGTTGATTTAAGTCCTTATCATATTGATGAAAAAAATAAGGACTTGAGGACAAGTCTTTTTCAACTAGGGAAGATTGACACAGGAGTGCCTAATTTGCTACAATCAGCTCATGTAAATCTTGATGATCATATGGTATTCTCTACAACTCATAATGCTTGTCTCAGAGCCTTTAATCCAAACCTCTCAAATATGATAGCTCATGAGCATTTTCCATAGAGAAAGTTAAAGTTGTTTCATTAATAGGTGGTTTGATGGGTAGAAATTTAATGTTGTTTTAAAGGAAGAGTTAATTCAACTTATCTTTATGACTAAGGAATGCATTAAAGGGGTTAGTTATCAACTACAAAGTAATAAATTTCGTAATTCCCTATAGGGTTATTTTATACACTGGTATTTATTTTAGTATTTTAGAGTTAGGGAGGAGTTCAGAATCTAATTGCAAGATACTCAAGAGGTCTTAAATATGATATTGCTAATGTAGTTCAACTCCAGTCATATTGGTCTTTGAATGATGTGAGCAAGTTGGCTTTACAAGTTAAGAAGCAATAGAAGTTTGAAAAGAGTTCTCGGTACGGGTCAAAAGAAAGCTATACGAGAGAAGAAAAATCCAAGCTTACTCTCCAAAGCAAGGTGGTATCAAAGGTGCAAGATAAGGGAGAAGGATCTCTTGGCAACAAATAAACACTTAATTATTCTACACCAAGTGGCCGAAAATGCTTCAAATGTCATGGTTTTAGGCATATTGCTTTAAATTGTCCAAACAGAAGGATTATTACTTTGGTTGAAAATCATAGTCATAGAGAAGGAGATGAAGCCAACAACAAACCAGAATATGATGATGATGAGGAAGAGGTTATTATACTGATCATGGTTTGTCTATTGCATTACAATGTAGGTTACAAGTGTCTTATATGGCTAAGGATGAAAGTTGGGTGAGAAAGAACGTATTACACACCAAATGCACTTCTTATGGTAATGTGTGCTTCGTGATCATTGATAGTGGCAGTTATGAAAATGTGGTATCTTTGGAGATAGCGCAAAAGCTAAAGTTGGATACAATCCCTCATCTACATCCTCACCAATTATGTTGGCTTCAAAAAGGAAATGACATCAAGGTAACTAAAAAATATTTAGTTTTATTTTTTTCTATTGGTAAGTATTATAAAGATGAAGTATGGTACGATATTACTCCTATGGATACTTGTCATTTGCTGTTGGGTAAATCTTAGCATTATAATATGAGGGTGTTGTATTATAGCCACAAACATACTTATTTTTTTAAGGTGAATGAAAAGAAAATTATTTTAGCTCTAGTACAACATTTTGAAACCAGTTCACCAAAGAAAGAAGTTAATGCTTTTATGTCTTATGATGAATGCAAAGGTGACTAAGAAAGGAATGGTGGTGTTTTAGTTCTAGTAGTAGTAGAGGAGAATGAATAACATAAAGAGCCAACAATAATCATGAAATGGAGGAGTTTCAAGATGTTATATTAAAAGAGATTCCACATGACCTTCCACCTTTGAAAGACATCCAACATCACATTAATCTTATTTCGGGGGCTATTATACCTAACAAAGCAACCTACAGAATGAGTCCTAAGGAGCATGTAAAACTTTAAGACAAGTTGAAGAGTCGGTAGAAAAGGGGTTGATTCAGGAGAGCATGAGCCCCTATGTAGTTCCAACCTTGTTGGTGTATAAGAATGATGGTTCTTAGAGGATATATATGGATAGTCATAACATCAACAAAATCATAATTGATTATTGTTTTCCCATTCTAAGTTAGATGATTTACTTGATCAATTGTGTGATATTTATGTTTTCTCTAAAATTGATTTGAGGAGTGGCTACCATCAAATTAGAATGAGGTAAAGAGATGAGTGAAAAATAGCATTTAAAACTAGAGATGGCTTATATGAATTGTTGGTTATGTCATTTGGGCTATCTAATGCTCCTAGCACTTTCATGAGATTTATGAATCAGATACTTAAACTATGCATTGGGTCTTTTATTATGATTTATTTTGATGACATATTAGTGTATAGCAAGAGTGAGGAGTGTATGAATCATCTTAAAAAGATATTTCTTATTTTGAGGTAATAAAAACTTTATGCTAATCTAAAGAAGTATGATTTATATACTCCTAGTGTGGTGTTTTTAGGGTATGTTATTTCAAAAGATAGGATTATGATAGATCAAAGTATGGAAAAAGCTATTCTTAATTGGCCAACACCTATTTCATTACATGATGTGAGGAGTTTTCATGGTTTAACTTCCTTTTACAAAAGATTCATTAAGGGTTTCAACTCTATTGTTGCTCCAATCACCGAATGTATAAAAGGTGATAAATTCAAATTTGATTAGTGAGACTGATGATGCTTTTGAACTGTTAAAAATAAAAGTGATTGAAGCTCCTATTTTAGTTCTATGTAATTTTGACAAGGTGTTTGAAGTTGAATGTAATGCCTCTAATATGGGTACTGGTGTTGTTTCGAGTCAAGAAGGAAAACTTATTGTCTTTTTTAGAGAGAAGCCAAATGATACAAGAAGGCAATATTCTACCTATGATAAAGAGTTCTGCGTCATTTATATAACCTTATCTTATTGGAGTTGATATCCTTTTTCCAAGTCATTTGTCCTATATTCTGATCATGAGGCATTAAAGTGTTAGGATCAATACAACACTAAGAGGGGGGTTTGAATTAATGCAGCGATAAAAATTACGTTGATTTGGAAAGTTTCGTTCAACAAAATCGTTTCATCAAAGCTCGTATCAAAAAGTAATGAAAGTAATGACTTAGAGTAAATGTAAAGCATAGAGTATAGATAAGTAATGAAAGAAAGCAGTAAGGAAAGAACACACCGGATTTATAGTGGTTCGGTCGTTATGACCTACGTCCACTTTCGATTCCTCCTCCGTCAAGATCACCGACGTCCACTAATGGTCTTCCTTCAATACACGAAGATCAACCACCTTCTTACAAAGCTTTTCTCCTTTTCATGGGTTTAGGAGACAACCCTTACAAGCCTCACACCTCTTCTCTAATGATTACAAAGCTGAAGAAAGAGGAGGAGTACCTTTAGCACTTTTACACCCCAACACTTAAAGATTTTTTCACACTTTTCTGCTCTTTTTGTTACCCTTTCATGCAGAAAGGAGTGAGATATTTATTGGCTCCAAAGGTTTCAGAATTAGAGCCAAAAAGTGTCTCTTCTCGGATTTCCAGGGTACTAGCGGTACCACCGCCATTATTGGGTGGTACCACCGCTAGGTACTCTGACACTAGACGGTACCATCACCTAGTCTGGTGGTACTACCGCTTGATAGAGCCTCGGAGATTGGGCTCTAGCAATACTACTCCTTGATAGGGTGGTACTATCGCTTGGTAGCATTAACTGTCGACGGTATCATCGCCTAGATCACTTGGGAGGCTAAGCCTCAAGCGATTCCACCGCCCACCCTAGGCGATGCCACCACTTGACAAGGCTCCAAGTGGTCGAGTGAGCCTTCCATCCAACCCAACTCAGTCCAGTTTTAGGCCTAATTAGCCCCTAACTGAGTTAGTGGGATTACCTCCTAATCCTAACTCAATCTTGGTTCTAACTATGACAATTAAGGCCATTAACTAAGCAATCTTTGCCTGGTATGTCAATTGTTTTTCCAGTGAAGTCTCGACGAACTTCTAGTAAACTTTTTGGCATTCTTTTGGCGAACTCTCGAAGAACTCTTAATGAGCTTTTGACGAACTCCCGACGAGCTCTCGACGAACTCCCAATGAACTCTCAGCAAGCTTCCGGCACATCATTTGAATCTTCGACATATCATCTGATCTTTGACTCCAGCCCAATATATGCTTTTTTTTGCCTTATTCATTAACGTAGTTAATCTTGCAACACTTATCTCAACATATGGAGTAGATCATTTATCAATTGATTTCATCATCAAAATCCAAGATTCAATAATCTTCCCCTTTTTGAAGATGACAACCAATTGATGATGGAGTTAACCTTAACTCCCCCTATCTATATGCCACATTGAGATAAAGCAAACTTGAATTCAAAAGGAATCACAACCTTTGAATTCAAGTTAAACACTTTCGATCATAGTGATCAAATGCAATATATCATATCAAAATTTCAATATGTTTGTGCATCATTATAGTTTCAAATTAAAATATACACAATTTCAAAACCTTACATTTCATCCTTACTTCATGTATGATACTCAAGCATCACTATGGGCATATCATATATGATACTCAAGCATACATCATTTTAGGCATATCATAAATGAAGCGAAGACATTAAAGTTTTAAGCATTAAATCAATATTTTGAACATGATATCATTTATCATTTCATGATACCCAACATTCATCATTTCTCATGCTTAAATCAATATTTTGATACCAATCATCATTTCTCCCCCTTTGTCATCAACAAAAGAGAGAATCATTCAACAATGCAAGTGTTTAAAAGCATGTCAAGTAAGTTTTACACCAATTTATCCAAGCTAGCAAGAAATGAGAAGTTAAGGAAAAACTTTGCATGAAAAATGATAAGCTAGCATTTTTTGCTTAAGAGCCCTTTGGTTCTTCTTAAGATTTGTAAGTTTCTTTCTTCCTTTGTTATAAAAAGATAAGAAGAAGAGAAAGAAGAGTAAGGGAGGAATTCATCCTCCACAAAAAAATCAAGAACCAATTTTATGAAAGGATTTGAACCAAGACAAATCCATAATAAATGAGTTTCATTGAATCAAGCTTTTATTTTAGCAAAGAGAAAGGATTCGTTTAAAGGATTAAGATATTCATTCAAAATTAAATTCCTATTCTTGCAAATGATCATCACATGATAAAAGTCCATGAATAAAAATTCTTCTTTCGTGAGAAGAGTGAGGAAGAATTTATGAGAAAGGAGCATCAAATGAAGGATCAAAAATCTATGAATAAAACTTCATAAATCAAATCCCTTTTCTTGTAAATAGAAGGAAGAAGGATTCAAAGGAATTAATTAAGTCATTAATCCAAAAATCCATGAATCAAGGCTCTTCTTTTGCAAATAGAAAGACGATCTCTATTTAAAAAGAAAATTCAAGTTATGAAGAATCGAGAAATTCGAAAAAGGAATTCATGCATTTGGAAGATTTAGCATGCCTAATTCTCTTCTAATGAAATCAAATTGTTCATCATTCAATGGTTTTGTAGAAATATCTGCTAATTGATGCTTTGTATCAATAAATTCTAAAGATATCATGATTATTAATATGATCTCTAATAAAATGATGCCTAATGTCAATATATTTAGTTCTATATTATTGGAAGATTATCACATTTTATGGGTATGTTTTTCAAGTGAATTTCATAATCTTTTAAGGTGTTCTTCATTCAAATAACTTGTGCACAACATGCACCTATTGCTATATATTATATTTCAATTGTAGATAATGCAATCGAGTTTTGTTTCTTGGAAGACCAAGAAACAAGTGTGTGTCCTAAGAGTTGATATATTCCGGATGTGCTTTTCCTATCTATTTGACAATCAACAAAATTAGCATCGACATAAGCAAGTAATTCAAAGTTTATGAAATTTGGATAACATAGTCTTAGACTATGAGTTCCTTTTAGATATATAAAAATCCTTTTAATAGCTTTTAAGTGAGATTACTTGGGATTAGATTAAAATCTAGTGCATAGTCCAACACTAAACATGATATCGAATTTAGTTGTTATGAGGTATAATAAACTACCTATCATACCCCTATAAGTCTTTTGATCAAAATATTCTCAATTAATGTCCATATCTAATTTTGTAGAAGTGTTTATTTATATATTAATAGCTTTAGCACTATTAAGAAAAGTGGTATTCTTAAATCCGGGTAGTTGTTCAGCATAAACTTCTTTGAAAATAAAATCATTAAGAAAAGTACTTTTAACATCCATTTGAAATAACTTAAAATTATTACAACTAGCATAGGCAAGGAAAATCCTTATGACTTCAAGTCTAGCCATAGGAGCGAAGGTTTCTTTATAATTGATACATTCTTCTTGGTTGAAACTTTTGGCTACTAATCTAGCCTTGTTTCAAACCACGATACCAGGTTTATCTTGGTTGTTTCTACAGACCCATTTAGTACCAATTACCAAATGATCATTTGGTCTAGGAATAAACTTCCACACCTCATTTCTCTCAAATTGATTTAATTCCTTATGCATTGCAATAACTCATGAATCATCTTTTAATGCTTCGTCAATGCATTTAGGTTTAATTTGAGATAAAAAAATAACATTCGCACAAAAATTTTTGAGAGAAGAATGAGTTTAAACCCTTTCTAAAGTGTCTCCAATGAATACTCATTAGGATGAGCAGATATACTTCCAATCCTTAGGTAAGGATTCTTTGGAAGAAGATGCATCCAGGTTGCTAGTCGGAGGAGAGGGTTCACTCAAATTTAAATCATCAAAATCAAAATCATTTTTCTTAGATTTGGAAACCTCATTGAAAACAACATGAATAAATTTATTTATAACTTAAAGTTCTTTTATTAAACATACAAAATGCTTTAGAAGTAGAAGAATAATCAAGAAAAATGCCTTAATCAAATTTTCCATCAAATTTTCCTAAGGTATTTTTTTTGTTTAAAATAAAATATTTTATAATCAAAACTTTAAAATATGAAACATTGGGTTTTTTATTATTTCATAACTCATAAGGAGTTTTGGAAAGTAATGGTCTTACTAGAACCTTATTTATGACATAGCATGTTGTGTTAATAGTTTCGACTCAAAAATATTTGGGTAGGCTATGTTTATTTAACATGGTTCTTATCATTTCTTATAAATTCCTATTTTTTCTTTCAATGACTCCATTTTGTTCTAAGTTTCTTAGAGTAGAGAAATTGTACCCATTTGATTCACAAAAGTTTTGGAAATCACGGTTTTGAAATCACCACCATGATCACTACGTATAGATGTAATCATAAAGTCTTTTCATTTTGAATAAGTTTATAAAATTTTAAAAAATATTTAAAACAATTACTTTTGTGTGTCAAGAAGTATGTCCAAGGGTATCTATTATAATCATCAACAATTACAAAGGCGTATTTACTACCTTCTAGGCTTGTTGTATCGATTGGTCCAAATAAATCCATACGGATCAATTGCAATAGTCTAAAGGTGCTTATTTGATTCTTTGACTTGAAATTATCTTTTATTTATTTTCCTAGTTGACATGCATCACACACTGTCTTTGACAAACTTGATGCTAGGGATTCCGCTTACAAGTTCTCTAGATGAAATTTGGGAGATTAGTTTCATGTTAGCATGACCTAACCTCCTATGCCAAAGCCAAGCATCATCGTTTAAAACCGAAAAGCAAGTTTCATTACAAACTCATCAAGATCAATGGTATAGACATTATTGGTCCTTAAGGCAATCAAATATCTATTCATGTGTGGTATTTCTATAATGCAAGTATTAAATTCAAACTTGATGTTGTAACCTTTATCATATAATTGACTAATGCTTAACAAGTTATGCTTTAAACCATTTACTAACAAAATATTTTCAATCAAAATGTTTAATTTGTTACTTATATTTTCTTTTCCAATAATTTTTCCTTTGTTGTTGTCTCCGAAGGTGATAAATCCTTCATCTTGGCTAGTGAGCTTAGAGAAATGTGTTGGATCTCCAGTCATGTGTCTTGAGCATCCACTATCAAAGTATCATCTCTTGCTCCTAGCTTGAGATTATAGACATATCTACAAGAAAGAGAGTTTTCTTTTAGGTATCTATTTTACCTTGGGTTCTTCATAAATACATCTGCCTAACTTATCATTTTGTATTGTATTATTTAAGGTTCTTTTAGGGACCCAAATTAAGTTATATGGATTATACCTCTTAAATGGATATTTTTGAGCATAATGTCTAAATTTGTAATAAAAGTTATATTTGTTTCGGGGTGAAACATATAAGGTTGGCCTTTTAACAAAGATGGTTGGCTTTTGGTGAGTGTTATAAAGCCGATTTCATCTCTTCTATGAGCATGATCCCTTTTTGCAAGGATAATGTTTAAAGATTTTCTTCCTATTTCAAAATTTTCTAAGGTTTCATTTAATAGCAAATTCTCATTTTTAAGCGTCTCTAATTCTTTACATTTTGTACAAGAAAGCAATATTTCATTATCATGCTTAATCTTTAATCTATCAAATTCACTAATAAGAGAAGAATGCTTATTTTTTAATAATTTATACTTTTTACTAACTAATTTATATTCATCAAACAAATCATTAAAAGCATTAAGTAATTCATCATAAGATAAATGAGATTCATTTAGGTCACTTACCTCGTCATTGAGCATCATTAGAGCATAATTTGTGACTTCTTTATTGGTTAGCTACTCATTTTTGGATGCGCTTGAATCATCCCAAGTAGCTTTTAGTGTTTTCTTCTTCTTCAGTTGTTTCTTTTTCATATAATGACATTCACTTTTGAAGTGCTCCGGCTTCTTGCATTCGTAGCAAATTATTTGGTCATTTTTAAGTTCATTTTTATTTTTAATATCATGTTTAGTTTTGTTCCTTTTTATGAATTTTTTAAATTTTCTTGTTAGAAGTGTCAAGTCATCATCATCATTATTACTTGAGTTTTCTCTTAAATGGTCTTCTTGAGTTCTAAGTGTCAAATCCTTCCTATTATCCTTCCTATTATTTAGAATGTTGTTCTCAAGTTCTTCATGTGCATTGCACATCATTTCATAGGTCATCAAAGACTTAATAAGTTCTTCGAGTGGAAAGTTATTCAAGTCCTTGGCTTCTTGAATTGCGGTTACTTTAGGATCTTAATTCTTTAGAAGGGATCTTAATATCTTGTTAACAAGTTCAAAGTTAGAAAAACTTTTACTAAGACCTTTTAGACTATTAATAACATCTATAAACCGGGTGTATATGTCTTTAATGGTCTCGCTTGATTTTATGCGAAACAATTCATAACTATGAACTAAAAGATTGATTTTTGACTCCTTAACTCTATTCGTGCCTTCATGTGTGATTTCAAGTGTATGCCAAATGTCATAAGTTGTTTCGCAAATAGAAACTCGATTGAATTCATTTTTATCCAAAGTACAAAATAAAGCATTCATAACTTTGACATTTAAAGAGAAAGTATTCTTCTCCAAATCATTCCAATCATTTATTGGAAGAGAAAACTTTTGAAATCCATTTTCGACGATATTTCATAATCTGAAATCTATATAAATCAAGAAAATCCTCATTCTAGTTTTCTAATAAGTATAGTATGTTCCATTGAACATGGGAGGACGTGTGATAAAATGACCCTTATGATTGCTGGCAAAAGCCATTTGTCTTGGGTTTTAAACTAAATTGAGAGTAACCTTGCTCTGATACCAATTGTTAGGATCAATACGGCACTGGTGGGGGGGTGAATTAGTATAGTGATAAAAATTACGTTGATTTGGAAAGTTTCGTTCAACAAAATCATTTTGTCAAAGCTCATATCGAAAAGTAATGAAAGAAAATAGTAAGGAAAGAACACACTAGATTTATAGTAGTTTGATCATTGTGACTATTGTCTTCCTTCAATAGGCGAAGACCAACCACCTTCTTATAAAGCTTTTTTCCTTTTCACGGGTTTATGAGACAACCCTTACAAGCCTCACACCTCTTCTCTAATGATTACAAAGCTGAAGAAAGAGAAGAAGGACCCTTTAGCACTTTTATAACACTTTTACACCTCAACACTTCAAGATTTTTTCACACTTTTCTTCTCTTTTTGTTACCCTTTAATGCAGAAAGGAGTGGGGTATTTATAGGCCCTAAAGGTTTCAGAATTGGAGCCAAAAAATGTTTCTTCCCGAATTTTCGGAGTACTAACGGTACCACCACCATTATTGGGCGGTAGCACCATTAAGTACTCTAACACTATATGGTACCACATCCCGGTCTGGCGATACTACCGCTTGACAGAGTCTCAGATACTAGGCTCTAGCGGTACCATCGCTTGACAAAGCAGTACCATCGCCTAGCAACATTAACTGCCAACGATACCACCGCCCAGTCTGAGTGATACCACTACCCAAACCACCTGGGAGGCTAAGCCTTAAGCGGTTCCACTGCCCACCCTAGGCGGTGCCACCACCTAGCAAGGCTCCAAGTGGTCGAGTGAGTCTTCCATCCAGCCCAACTCAGTTTAGTTTTGGGCCCAGTTAGCACCTAACTAACTTAGTGGGATTACCTCTCAATCCTAACTCAATTATGGTTCTAACTACGACAATTAAGGCACTAAGCAACCTTTGTCCGGTATGTTAATCGTTCTTCCAACAAAGTCTCGATGAACTTCTAGTGAACTTTTCGGCATACTTTTGGTGAACTCCCGACGAACTCTTGGCGAACTCCTAACGAACTCTTGGCGAGCTTTTGACGAACTCCCGACGAACTCTCGACAAACTCATAACGAACTCTCAGCGAGCTTCCAGCACATCGTTCAAATCTTCGACATATCATCTGATCTTTGACTCCTGCCTAATATATGCTTTATGCCTTATTCATTATCGTAGTTAATCCTGATAGGAAATCTTAGGGGCAACATCATATGCGCGGCAGAAGTACTCCCCTATTCCCAAAGAGATATTCGTCGTCATGTAAAGATTGATGCGTAAAAATCCGCAAAATAAACTGCATATTGAATAGATTGTATTACCTAGGGAGATCGTATATCCTGGTTTCCTTGCAGATCTTCTAGGAGAGTGTGAAGGAGGTTAAGCGTCCTCCTCTTTAGCGGTGATCCACACAGTAGGGCTGCGACAACGCTCCTCAAAACTCCAGGCCTGCTCTGAGGTAGAGAGGGGGAGGGGAGAATAGGAAAGACAAGCAAAGGCTCTAGCCTATGCGGCTCCGAATCCCTCCTATTTATAGAGGCCCCCTGTCAAACCCTAATGGATCCTCCCCTAGTGGGTATTGGATCTACATCCAATTACCCAAGCCTTCTAGATTAGTGGATCTCTATCCAATAATCTCTCATGGGCTCTTATTGGATCTTGTCCATGGGATCCAATAATTCAAGGGCTTATTAGATATCCAATAAGATAGGGGTTTCGACGGATATCTCATATTCGAACCTCTACTCATCGCAATGTCTATCATATGTGTGTGACCCTCTAGGCCCAATATCGAGCTGGCCATGAGTCATAGCTATCAGAACTCCTTCTAGCTCAGTGAATTATTAACTCTGTAATAATTCACTCGACTCATCGACTACGGACGTACTAGGCCACTACGTCGTAGTCCTCAGACAATACAAGGGAATCCAATCCATTGGACCTGTTTGTCCTCAGTTACCATGTACCTATAGTCTCTCATCCATCTAATATCCCAAAGATTGTATATCGGGCATGGTGCTGTCAGACCCATACGGTTTCTACTCGAGTCTCGCTCTAATCGGATTCTCCCGGAGAACTCTTTCTCTCTCAATCCGAATGATCATAGTCAAGGATTTGTCTAAGCAAGAACACATGAGATATTCCTCTCATGACGCCGAGAGTGGATGATCCTCTATTGATACTCAATAGCCCTCATAAGATCAATTGTCACTCTCAATGACCAGCTGTACTAGATCTGGGACATCAAACCTATAAGTATAATATCAAAGAGTGGAACACTCATACAGGATATCCCTAGTGTCTCAAGTCTAAGGACCAGATACACCACTAGGACTACGAAATTGTTGTTTGACAATAAAACATCATCAACCATCTAGTATTCCGTAAGCAGATTAATCAGTGAATTCATTCTCCAATGAGCACCTGTACTGCATCCCTAGTGTCCCCACACGAGCAGCTATGAGACCAACTGCATCCATCATATGGATGGTATATAGCACACTAGTCTATCTGGTTATCACGATGTCTCTCTCGAATAACCTATGATCGGGATTATTTAGGATCTGTGTTTAAAGGTGAATCGGTCTCATTATCATGATCTCAACATGATCTGATTCCCATTGCACAAATCCAAGGACATCACAATATATATACATGCATATATGCAATAGACAATATAAAGTGATAAAAGCCAAAATATAATAAGCAAAAAGATTACGTGTCAAGTCACACATTCCATCACTCACGTGATTGGCTTGCTTGGCACCTATGACTAGCAATCTCCCACTTGACCTAAAGCCAATCACCTTTGTATCTGATCCCCATCAGACCCTTGTGATGCTAAAAAATAATCTGAGACAACGGTTTTGTAAGTAGATCTGCAATGTTATCTTCGGATGGAACTCTTTCCACTACTACATCTCCTCGGGTTACGATCTCTTTGATAAGGTGGAACCTCTTTAGAACATGCTTAGATTTCTGATGAGACAGACCTAGGTTCCTTCGCTTAAGCAATCGCCCTATTGTTGTCGCAATATAAGGAAATCAACTCCTCACTATCCAGTACGACTCTCAAATATGTGATGAACTTCTTCATCCAGACTCCCTCTTTTGTTGCATCTGCTACAGCAATGTATTCCGCCTCTGTGGTCGAGTCAACAGTAGTATCTTGCTTAGAACTCTTCCAGCACACTACTCCTCCATTCAAGGTGTACACATACTACGAATTTGACTTGTTATAATCGATATCAAACTAAAAACTTGAGTCTGTGTAGCCTTCAACATTGAGGCTACTACCTCCATATACTAGTAAAAGATCCTTAGTCCTCCTCAAGTATTTAAGGATACACTTTACTGCTCTCGAGTGCTCCAAGCCTGGATCCGCCTAATACCTGCTCATGACACTCAGAGCATGTGCTATATCAGGCCTAGTACATAGCATGGCATACATGATAGACTCCATCGCCGAGGCATAAGGTATCATATCCATGTTTGCCCTTTCTTCTGGAGTCTTTAGGGACATACTCCTAGAAAGCGATATCCCATGTCTCATCGGTATGAGACATCTCTTGGAATTTTCCATGCCAAACCTTTTGACAATAGTTTCTTTGTACCTAGACTGGGATAAGCCAAGCATCCTCTTGGATCTATCTTTATAGATCCGAATCCCCAAGATATAGGATGCTTCCCCTAAGTCCTTCATGGAGAAGTGTCTAGATAACCAAGCCTTTACTATGGATAGCATTCCTACATTATTCCCAATGATCAGGATGTCATCCACATATAACACCAAAAAGGTGATAGCGCTCCCACTTACCTTCCTGTATTGTACACACAAGGCTCCTCTTCATTCTTAACTAAGTCATAAGATCTGATTGCCTCATCAAATCTTATGTCCCAACTTCGAGAAGCTTGCTATAGTCCATAAATGGATCTAAGCAACCTGCACACCTTATCCGGGCAGTCCTTGGACACGAATCCCTCAGGTTGTAACATTTACACCTCCTCATCGAGGTTCCCATTAAGGAATGCAGTTTTCACATCCATCTGCCAGATCTCATAATCATAGTATGCTGCAATAGCCAATAGAATTCGGATGAATTTTAGCATTGCTACAGGTGAGAAGGTTTCGTCATAGTCAACATCTTGCCTTTGATGATACCCCTTAACCACTAGCCTTGTTTTATAGGTCTCTACCTTTCCATCTACTCTGATCTTTTTCTTAAAGATCCACTTGCAACCGATTGGTACAATACCTTTGGGCGCATCAACTAGGTACCAAACCTTATTGGAGTACATAGAATCTATCTCAGAATTCATGGCTTCTTGCCACTTCCCGGAGTCTATACTCATAATAGCCTCCTCGTATGTTTGAGGATCAATATCCTCAACATCCTCTCCTCTAATATGTCCCACATATCTCTCAGAAGGATGTGATACTCTATCAGACCTACGTAAAGTTGAAACTTGTGTATTAGGTACCTGAACAGATGGGCTGTAGAGTAGTGCTTAAGCTTTGTTCTCCAACCTCGCTCAACTCTATCATGCTCCCACTATCTCTGCCAAGAATGTGTTCCTTCTCAAGGAACACTGCTCTTTTGGCTACAAAACCCTTTTGGTCCTCGAGATGATAGAAATAATACCCACAAGTTTCCTTGGGGTATCCTACAAATTTGCATCGCTCTGTCCTCGATTCTAACTTATCGGGATTATGTCTTTTAACGTGAGTAAGGCAGCCCCATATCTTAACAACTTTAAGATCGAGCTTCTTCCCTTTCCATATCTCATATGGTGTAGACGCTACCGACTTAGTTGAAACTTTGTTCAGAAGGTAAACTGCGATCTCTAGGGCATATCCCTAGAATGAAATAGGTTGGTCAGCGAAACTCATCATGGACCGTACCATGTCTAACAGCGTATGATTTCTCCTTTCAGACACACCATTGAGCTGAGGTGTATAAGGAGGTATCCATTTCGATAATATCCCATGGTCCTTGAGGAACTAAGTAAACTCTATACTTAAGGACTCACCTCCTCGATCTGATCGAAGAGTTTTGATATTCTTTCTAGTCTGGTTCTCCATCTCATTCTTATACTCTCTGAATTTCTCAAAGACCTCGGATTTGTACTTTATTATGTATACATATCCATACCTTGAGAAATCATCAGTAAAGGTAATGAAGTAGGAGTAACCACCAATGGCATGAGTTGACATGGGTCCACATACATCACTATGTATGAGTTCCAATAGCTTAGTGGCTCTCTCTCCAGTTCCACTAAATGGAGAGTTGGTCAGTTTTCCCCGAAGGCAAGGCTCGCAAGTTGCATATGATTCATAGTCGAATGAATCTAGATATCCATCATTTAGCAACTTTTGAATCCTTTCTTCATAGATGTGACCTAGCCTACTATGCCACAAGTATGCACTATTCATCTCATCTCGTTTCCTCTTAGACACACTTACATTCATGATATGTGGAGTAGTTTCTAGCATAAATAAACCATTATGCAATGTTCCTTTCGTGATGATCTCATCATCTAATAATATTGAACAACCATTGTTCTCAAAAACTAATTTATATCCACTAATTGTCAAACATGAAATGGAGATAATATTTTTGATAATAGAAGGAACAAAATAACATGCATCTAATACAATAAAAGCTCCACCAGGCAGATGTAGGGCGACCTCGCCAACGGCTACAACAACAACTTTTGCTTCATTACCCATCTTGAGGTCCATCTCACCTCTCTCTAGTCTCCTAGGCCTTACCAGAACCCGCGCATATATGATAAGCACTACCGGTATCTAATACCCATGTATTATCATAAGAGTTTGACAAATAGAGACTGATCATGAATGTACCTGAAGCTTCACTAAGCTTCTGTTTCGCCTTTTTTGCAAGGTACTCTTTGTAGTTCCTCTTCTAGTGCCTATCTTTGCCATAGTGGAAGCACTGGCCTTTGTCCTTTGTTGGGTCTTTCTTAGCAACCTTTGCTTTTTCTAGTCTGCCCTTGCCCTTTCCCTTCTTAAGGGACTTTTCTGCTTTCCTTTTCTTTCTGGTCTCACTAGTGTAGAGAACTGGCTTCTCTTTCCTAATAGTACTCTCTGCCTCCCTCAACATATTGAGGAGCTTTGGGAGAGTTACCTCAAGCTTGTTCATATTAAAATTTATTATGAAATGTGAAAAGGAATCTAGTAGGAACTGAAGCACAATGTCCACACACAAGTTATCCTCTAGGACCATTCCTAGGCCTGTGAGTTTCTTCATCCACTCAATCATCTTTAGGACATGGTTCTGAACTGGTGTCCCCTTAGTCATCCTAGTGCAGAAGAGGCTCTTGGATATCTCATATCGTTGAGTCCTTCCTTGTTCCTCAAACAATTTGCAAACATGTAGGAGAATAGATCTAGCATCCATCTTTTCATGTTGTCTCTATAACTCAGGAGTCATAGAGCCTAACATATAGCACTAAGCAAGAGTGAAGTCATCAATGTACTTCACATAGCGAGCGATCTCATCCTCGCTTGCCCCTTCCTCGGGCGTAGGCATTATTGTATCAAGGACATATGTGATTTTCTCCGCCATGAGAACAATTCTCAAGTTGCGGAGCCAATCCGTATAATTTGGACCAATGAGGCGGTTGACATCAAGTATGCCATGTAAGGGATTTGAAAGCGACATAATGATGCAGTAGGAATGAATAACATACAGATTTTGTAAGAAATAAATAATCAAGATATTGACTTCTATCTTAATATGCTCCCACTATTTTACTAGCGAGTCACGCGACACCCTCAGCACGTGAAACGGAAGTCTCCGGCAGACTTCTAGTGGGGATCAGGATCCAATCGACGTCTTAGTGTAACTTCGAGGGACTCGACCAATCACACTAAGCCTAAAAGGTAGACAACTCTTGCCGATCATAACTCTTTGTGATTCCCGTCCTGTTCGACCTCTGAATCACCATGGTCTCGAGGGACTCGACCAACCATGATGTTCGATTAAGTCAACACCTTCGTTACAAGATGAGTCTGATTTGATGATATACCCTCGAGGGACTTGACCAAGCATACCATGTCCTCAGGTCACCGGTGACATCTCTATGTCGTAAGCAAGATAACGAATCGCGATATAGGTGAGCCTCGAGGGACTCGACCAACTCAACCTACACCGGGAATCGGTTCCTACCCATAACGATGGAAAGCCACGTGAGTCAATCTAATTGCCTCACGTTTACCGACTTAATATTATCGATAGAGATGTTTCTACGATTTGGTCTCCTAATATGACATGTCACACATATACATATTTAATATATATCTACATCGCATGCAAATATATATACATATATAGTATGTATATAAGCAATCATACCAGATGATCATGGACCACAACTTAATGTGATCAGGCCCGAGCCAGTAGGCCTAATCACTCACATCAAGATCTGTGTGCAACGGTGCATCTCCATGCCTTGTGATCATCCATCTCATCCTCGTCGGTTCTGTCGACATCTCGATGCATCTCCATGCATCGCAATCGTCCTTCTCGTGGGTCCCGCTACGCCTCCTCATGTGATTACAATTTAATCTTAGGCACACAGGCCCGACAATAAACGAGAAATATAATATAGGCTCATAGGCCCCAATAATAATAATCACAAGTACACATATCACATGGTTCATGATCATCCGTCCACACATCATACATCACATGTATAAGTCATTATCATGTAGGACTACTAGATAATAATAAAAAATAATAATCAATTAAACCTTTTAATTAATTAATATTTTTCTCAAATCAAGGATAGGGAATTTTTTGAATTCTAAGGGGCATTTTCGTAATTTAATCAACGGATAGAAATTAAAATTTCTCAAATTCCCAAGGGCAAAATTATCTTTTGCCCAAAAAACCCTAATCCCTTCTCCCTCTCCCTTGCTATTGCTACCGCCGCCGCCACCCTACCAGCGGCGGCCTTTGCGGCGGGGGGCGGGGGCGCTGCCCCTGCCTACGGGCGGCACCTCCCCAGTGGTTGGGAGCCGCCATGGGTGGTTCCACCCGCGGTGGCTGCACCCGCAGCCGCTGCCCCTTCTGGTCGCTCGTCCGCGAGCGATCGCCGCTGCTGGCACTGTGTGCGCAAGCAGCGCCCGCGGATGTCACCGCCTACGTGCCGTAGACGGCTCTTCCTGTGGGCGGCCGGCTGCCTGCGACTGCGACTGCGTGCAGCAACAATTGTCGCACACATGCGGCCTGCTTGCCGGCATCGACTGCCATTGCGAGCGTTGTGGCCACAGGCAGCGCCCGCGGGCTGCCAGCCCCGCCGGCCACAAGCCTGCTGCATGCAGGTCGTCGGTCATCTACTGCAGGCGCAACATTTGCGCATGCGTTGGTGCTGCGCTGCTTGTGGTTGCATGCACGTAGATCGAGGGCAACAATAATTACTGCCCTTTCTCGCTTTTGCGTCAACGATTTTGATGTTAAAAGTTTTTCCAAAACACAACACACGCAGTTCAAAACCAATCTATCACACGAACAACCTAGCTTTGATACCATTGTTGGGAAATCTGAGGAGCGACATCACATGCACGGCGGAAGAACAAGAAAATAAAATCCTCTATTCCCAAAGAGATGTTTGTTGTCGTGCAAAGATTGGTGCACAAAAATCAGCAAAACAAACTACATATTGAATAGATTGTGTTACTTAGGGAGATCGTATATCCTTGTTTCCTTACAGATCTTCTAGGAGAGGGTGAAGGAGGTCAAGCGTCCTCCTCTCTAGCGGTGATCCACACAGCAAGGTTGCGATGATACTCCTCAAAACTCCAGGCCTGCTCTGAGGTGGAGAGAGGGGGGGGAGAATAGGAGAGGCAAGCAAAGGCTCTCGCCTATGCGGCTTTGAATCCCTCCTATTTATAGAGGCCCCCTTTCAAACCTTAATGGATCCTCCCCTAGTGGGTATTAGATCTACATCCAATTATCCAAGCCTTTTAGATTAGTGGATCTCTATCCAATAATCTCTCTTGGGCTCTTATTGGATCTCGTCCATGGGATCCAATAATTCAGGGGCTTATTGGATATCCAATAAGATAGGGGCTCCGACGGATATCTCATATCCGAACCTCTACTCATCGCAATGCCTACCATATGTGTGTGAGCCTCTAGGCCCAATGATATGAATGAGCAAGTTGATCATAATTCTACCAAAGACCCTTTAACTATTTGTAGAGGACCAATAACAAGAGCTAAAGCTAAAATGATGAAAGAAACCTTAACTTGTTTATTGGAAGGTATTTGGAAGGAGCAAGCTGGTCAAAACTTGGTCAAGGTTCTATGGATACAAGAAGAGCCTAAAATAGTCAACCTGATTCAAATAAGTCCAACCTTGAGAGAAGGATAAATTTTTAGCCTATTTTGAAGAATAAAGGTCATTCAACCATATTAGACCATATTAAGAATTATGGGCTTATTCATGAATAATCATTCAAATCAATTCAAGGCAGATTCATGAGTAATCTGCATTCATGCATTAGGAATATGAATGTCATTTAATGTATTTAATGGATTCATTCCCTTTGTACTTGGCCTTCGTACTATATAAACAAGGCTGATTCCCTTTGTAAGATAGAGATTTCAGAAGTGTATTCAAACTTCAACACTAGTGAGTGTTTTGTTTTTAAGTTCTTGCATGAACTTTGGAACTTATCAAACTTTTCTGCTTGTGGCATTCAAAACCCAAAAATCTTTGTTTTTTCCTTTCAACTTATCAAGCTTCTTAGTTTGTGGCGTTTTAAGGGAATCAAAGTGTTGTTCTAATTACTTCATCAAATTCTCATTGATAAAGTGATTAGAATAGTTTCCTAAACTTCAATCTTGAATGATCCGTCTTATTTCAATTCGTTAGAGGGGTTCAATTTGCATTCCATATGTATCATAGCTCTTTAGCTATCGGGGTGTATGGTTGCTAAGTTGAAGATTTTCATCATTTGGTATTAGAGCTCGGCTCAAGTTTGAGGTTTGCTTATCCATTTATTTGCTATATTTTAGATTTCCCTTTTCTCTTCTTCTTCTTCTTCTTTTTGCACAATATCTATAATCGTTGCTCTCTTCATCTTTATTGTTGTGCTTCATGTGTTATTACTATTCTTCTTTGTAATTCCGCACTTTATAGTATATATAAAAAAAAAGATCAAAAAAGTCAAAAAAAAGGGAGAGAAAATCAAAGGTAAAAAAAAAGAGAGTCAAAATTTTATTAAAAAAAAATTTCAGATTCAAGGAATTGTTACAAAATTTTATCATTGTTCATTTCAATTCTTATTCCAGTTTCTTCATTACACACACCGTTAAATTGGCCTACCCTTTTGTTTGCTTTTAAACCAGCCCAATTTCACTATTTTGAATTGCCACAATCTAATTTGTTTGTTTAGGTACCTTAGTTAATCTAAAAACTCAAATAACAAAACAAGAGAGATAAAAGGCAAGAGTGGTGAGATCAATATCGAGAAAAGCCAAAAATTGTGTGAGAAACGCGTGGAGTGACTCAAATCTAGAGTAAAACACGTGAGGGAGTGTTGGTGAGGTTATTCTAACTTTGTTTTTCAGGTTGTATACATGTCTAAAGATAAAGAAGCGAGTTCTTCATCAAATGATCTTGTAGTTCAAGTAATGAAGCAATAATTTGAACGTATGTTCAAAGTAAAGGGAGATGTACGAGATCAATTAGAAAGGCATGATGATGCAATTAATAGATTGCAAGGTGAACCATGGCATGGGAGACAACCAACCTTTATCAATGATGAATATGATGGTGGCGATGACATGGATGATGACCAAGTTACTCTAATTAGTCAAGATGTTAATCCTAGGAGACAAACTAGAAGGGGATGTTTTGATGGTGTGGATAGAAATATAGGCAGCATCAAAATGAAAATTCCTTCTTTTCAAGGGAAGAATAATCCAGATGCTTATTTGGAGTGGGAACGAAAAGTGGAAATGATCTTTGAATGTCACAACTACTCCGAAGAGAAAAAGGTGAAATTAGCTGCTATTGAATTTTTTTATTATGTTATTGTTTGGTGGGATCAATTGTGTAAAGACAGGCGTAGAAATGGTGAAAGACCCGTGGAGACTTGGTTGGAGATGAAACAAATCATGAGGAGGAGATTTGTCCCTAGCTATTACTATAGGGATTTGCATCAACGGCTACAAAACTTGACACAAGGTTCCATGAGTGTTGATGAGTATCACAAGGAGATGGAGATAGCCATGATAAGGGCTAATGTGGAGGAAGACTGTGAGGCCACTATGGCTCGATTCTTGAGTGGATTAAACAAGAACATTGCTGATCTTATAGAGTTCCTATATTATGTGGAGATTGAGGACATGGTGAATGTGGCCATGAAGATTGAGAGGCAACTCAAAAAAAAAGGCACAAGGTATGATTCAAAACCTTATTCGGGTTCTTCTTCTTCTTGGAAACCGAATTTGAGTAAAAAGGATGATAAATCCATTGTTAAGCCTAAAATTGATGAAACTAAAGGCAGAAATGAATTAGGTAGCAAGGGTAAAGGTGAGAATCTACCTAATCAAACTAGAGGTATTAAATGTTTTAAGTGTCTTGGGCATGGACATGTGGCACGTGAATGTCCTAATAAGAGAGTTATAATCATGAGAGATGGAATTGTGGAATCTGAAAGTGAGAAAGAGGATGATGATGACATTCCAGAGGATGCTAGTGATATAAAGTGTGCTAAAGGTGAAAATCTAGTTGTTCAACGCACACTTAGCGTGCAAAATAAAAATGATGAACATGGTGAACAACGTGAAAATCTGTTTCATACTCATTGCTAACAAGTTGTGTAATGTGATTGTTGATAGTGGAAGTTGCACAAATATGGCAAGCACCTTGCTTGTGGAGAAACTGAAATTACCTACTATCAAGCATCCAAAACCTTACAAGTTACAATGGTTGAATGATAGTGGTGTAGTAAAGGTAAATCGGCAAGTGTTAGTTTTTTTTTCAATTGGTAGATATAAGGATGAAGTTTGGTGTGATATGGTACCTATGTATGCTAGTCATATATTATTAGGGAGACCTTGGTAATATGATCGAAAGGTAACACATGATGGGTTCAAGAACCGTTATACTTTGATCATTGATGGACAGAAATATCAACTTGGACCTTTGTCTCCAAAGACAATTTTTGAAGACCAAATGCGCATAAAACTACAATATGAGGAGCTCGAGTCTTCATTAACCAAAACTTTGGGAAGGGAAAAAGAAAGATAGAAAAAAGAAAATAGTGAGTTGAGCGGTAAAAATGAGAGTATTGGGAAACACAAGGGGAGAGAAAACAAGGAAAGCTTGAGTGAAAGAAAAATGAGTGTTTATGTCAAAATGAGTGATGTGAAAAAAGCCTTAACCATGAGGCAGCCCTTACTTGTACTTATGTACAAGGATGTTTTGATTGCTTCTAACCAAATTGACAAGAGTTTGCCTAGTGCTATTGTTAATCTTTTGCAGGAAAACGAAGATCTCTTTCCCGAAGACGTTCCTAATGGTTTGCCACCAATTAGAGGAATTGAGCATCAAATTGATTTCATTCCAGGTGCAAGCATACCAAATAAACCAGCATATAGATGCAACCCCGAAGAGACTAAGGAAATCCAAAAGCAAGTAAGTGAGCTTATGAAAAGGGGGTATGTGCGAGAAAGCATGAGTCCATGTGCAGTTCCTGTTCTTTTGGTACCTAAGAAGGATGGATCTTGGAGAATGTGTATTGATTGTCGAGCCATCAATAAAATCACAGTAAAGTATAGACATCCTATTCCTAGGTTAGATGATATTTTGGATGAATTGCATGGTTCTTATATGTTTTCAAAAATTGATTTAAAATCTGAATATCATCAAATAAGAATCCATGAGGGAGATGAATGGAAAACCGCTCTCAAAACTAAACATGGTTTATACGAATGGTTGGTTATGCCTTTTGGCCTAACTAATGCATCTAGTACTTTTATGAGATTGATGAATCATTTTTTACGTGCTTACATTGGAAAGTTTGTAGTGGTTTATTTTGATGATGTACTTGTGTATAGCAAAAGTTTAGATGAGCATGTAACACATTTAAAAGCTATTTTTGATGTGCTTAGAAAAGAAAAGTTATATGCTAATATAAAGAAATACATTTTTTGCACTTATGAAATTACTTTTCTTGGATATGTTGTTAATGATACATGTTGATCAAGAAAAAGTGAATGTAATTAAGGAGTGGCCAAAACCTACTAGTGTCAGTGATGTTAGAAGTTTTCATGGTCTTGCTAGCTTTTACAGAAGATTTATTAAGGATTTTTCTACAATTGCTGCACCATTAACTGAATGCATAAAAAAGAATGTGAGATTTAGATGGGGTGAAAAACAAGATGATTCTTTTAACTTACTTAAAGACAAACTCAGTTCAGCACCTTTGCTTGCCTTACCGAATTTTGCTAAAACTTTTGAGATTGAGTGTGATGCAAGTGGAATAGGAATTGGAGGAGTCTTAATACAAGAAGACAGACCCATTGCGTTCTTTAGTGAGAAGCTAAGTGGAGCAAGTCTTAATTACCCGACATATGATAAGGAGTTTTATGCGTTTATAAGAGTGTTAGAGACATGGCAGCACTATCTTTGGTACAAGGAATTCATTATACACACCGATCATGAGTCCTTGAAATATCTCAAAGGACAAGGAAAGCTAAACTGTAGGCATGCAAAATGGGTGGAGTTTATTGAATCCTTTCCATACATCATCAAGTATAAACAAGGTAAGGAAAATGTGGTTGCCGATGCTCTTTCTAGAAGGTATACTCTAATTTCTCAACTTGATGCAAAATTATTGGGTTTTGAGTACATTAAAAATTTATACAATTTTGATCATGATTTTGCTAATGTTTATGGGTAATGTGAGAAACGGGGTTTTAATAAGTTCTTCAAGCATGATGGTTTCCTTTTCAAAGAAAATAAGTTGTGTGTTCCTCAATGTTCAATGAGAGAATTACTTGTGAGAGAGGCACATAGTGGAGGTTTAATGGGGCATTTAGGGTTAGAAAAACTTTAGATGCGTTAAGTGATCATTTCTTTTGGCTGCACATGAAAAGAGATGTTGAAAGATTGTGTGAGAAATGCATTACTTATAAACAAGCTAAATCTAAAGTAATGCCTCATGGATTGTATATTCCTCTTCCTATAACTAGTGAGCCTTGGGTTGATATATCCATGGACTTTGTCTTGGGATTACCTAGGTCAAAAGGAGGGAGAGATTCTATTTTTGTTGTTGTTGACCGGTTTAGCAAGATGGCACATTTCATTTCATTGCCACAAAACAGATGATGCAACACATGTTGTGGGCGTTGTTCTATCTTTTGGCTGCACATGAAAAGAGATGTTGAAAGATTGTGTGAGAAATGCATTACTTATAAACAAGCGAAATCTAAAGTAATGCCTCATGGATTGTATATTCCTCTTCCTATAACTAGTGAGCCTTGGGTTGATATATCCATGGACTTTGTCTTGGGATTACCTAGGTCAAAAGGAGGGAGAGATTCTATTTTTGTTGTTGTTGACAGGTTTAGCAAGATGGCACATTTCATTCCTTGCCACAAAACAGATGATGCAACACATGTTGTGGGGTTGTTCTTTAAAGAAATTGTAAGATTACATGGTATTCCAAAGACAATTGTGAGTGATAGAGATGTGAAATTCCTTAGCCACTTTTGGAAAACACTTTGGAGTAAGCTGGGTACAAGACTGTTGTATTCAACCACTTGTCATCCCCAAATAGATGGACAAACGGAGGTGGTAAATCGAACTTTATCAACACTTTTGAGGGCCATAATTCAAAAGAATTTAAAAAATTTGGAGGAATGTTTGCCACATGTGGAGTTTACTTACAATAGAAGTGTGCATTCTACAACAAACCATTCCCCATTTGAAGTTGTGTACGGGTTCAATCCATTAACTCCTATGGATTTGCTACCTCTACCTTTGGAAAAGGCCAATTTGGATGGTAAGCAAAAAGTTGATTTTGTCAAAGCATTGCATGAAAGAGTCCGGACACAAATTGAAAAGAAAACTCTCCAATATGAGAAACAATACAACAAAGGTCGAAAGAAAGTTGTATTTGAACCTGGTGATTGGGTTTGGGTACACTTGAGGAAGAAAAGATTTCCTAACCAAAGGAAGTATAAATTAATGCCAAGAGGAGATGGTCCCTTTCGAGTCTTTCAAAAAATCAATGACAATGCATACAAGTTGGAACTACCAAGTGAGTATGGCAATATTAGTGCAACCTTCAATGTTTCTGATTTATCTTTGTTTCATGTAGGTGATGAAGGCGTTGATTCGAGGATGAATCCTTTCGAGAAAGGTGGGAATGATATGAATGAGCAAGTTGATCATAATTCTGCCAAAGACCCTTTAACTATTCGTGGAGGACCAATAACAAGAGCTAAAGCTAAAATGATGAAAGAAACCTTAACTTGTTTATTGGAAGGTATTTGGAAGGAGCAAGCTGGTCAAAACATGGTCAAGATTCTATGGATACAAGAAGAGCCTAAAATAGTCAACCTGATTCAAATAAGTTCAACCTTGAGACAAGGATAAATTTTTAGCCTATTTTGAAGAATAAAGGTCATTCAGCCATATTAGACCATATTAAGAATTATGGGCTTATTCATGAATAATCATTCAAATCAATTCAAGACAGATTCATGAGTAATCTGTATTCATGCATTAGGAATATGAATATCATTTAATATATTTAATAGATTCATTCCCTTTGTACTTGGCCTTCGTACTATATAAACAAGGTTGATTCCCTTTATAAGACAGATATTTCAGAAATATATTCAAACTTCAACACCAGTGAGTATTTTGTTTTTAAGTTCTTGCATGAACTTAAAAACTTATCAAGCTTTTCTGCTTGTGGCGTTCAAAACCCAAAAATCTTTATTATCAAGCTTCTTAGTTTGTGGCGTTTTAAGGGAATCAAAGTGTTGTTCTAATTACTTCATCAAATTATCATTGATAAAGTGATTAGAATAGTTTCCTGAACTTCAATCTTGAACGATCTGTCTTGTTTCAATTCGTTGGAGGGGTTCAATTTGCATTTCATATGTATCATAGCTCTTTAGCTATTGTGGTGTATGGTTGCTAAGTTGAAGATTTCCATCACCCAATATCGAGCTGGCCGTGAGTCATAGCTGTCAAAACTCCTTCTGGCTTAGTGAATTATTATCTCTGTAATAATTCACTCGACTCATCGACTACAGACGTACTAGGCCACTACGCCGTAGTCCCTAGACGATACAGGGAAATCCAATCTATTGGACCTGTTTGTCCTCAGTTACTATGTACCTGTAGTCTCTCATCCATCTAATATCCCAAAGACCGTATATCGGGTATGGTGCTGTCAGACCCATATGGTTTCTACTCAATCTCGCTCTAATCGGATTCTCCCAGAGAACTTTTTCTCTCTCAATCCGAATGACCCTGGCTAGGGATTTGTCTGAGCAAGAACACATGGGATATTCCTCTCATGATGCCGAGAGTGGATGATCCTCTATCGACACTCAATAGCCCTCATAAGATTGATTGTCACTCCCAATGACCAATTGTACTAGATTTGGGACATCCAAACCTATAAGTCTGGTATCAAAGAGTGGAGCACTCATACAGGAAATCCTTGATGTCTCAAGTCTAAGGACCAGATACACCACTGAGACTACGGAATCGTTGTCTGACAATAAGGCATCATCAACCATCCAATATTCCGTAAGCGGATCAATCAGTGAACTCATTCTCCAATGATCACCTGTACTGTATCCCTAGTGTCCCAATACGAGCAGCTATGAGACCAATTGCATCCATCATATGAACGAGTATATAACACACCAGTCTGTCCGGTTATCACAATGTCCCTCTCGAGTAACCTATAACCAGGATTATTTAGGATTTGTGTTTAAAGGTGAATCGGTCTCATTATCATGATCTCATCACGATCCGATTCCCATTGCACAAATCTAAGGATATCACAATGTATATACATGCATATATGCAATAGACAATATAAAGTGATAAAAGCTAAAATATAATAAGTAAAAAGATTTTGTGTCAAGTCACACCTGTCATCACTCATGTGATTGGCTTGCTGGGCACCTATGACTAGCAAATCCTGCAACACTTATCTCAACATATGAATTAGATTATTTATCAATTGATTTCATCATCAAAATCCAAGATTCAACATAAAGTTCATTAATCTTCAACATAAGCTAACAAGAGACATGCAACTTAGGTAGAGTCGTTATAGACTTATAAATTTACTATCAAGTATAAATCTAGTGTTGAAACCGTAGTTGCTTATGTATTGAGTAGAAAGCATTCTTTATTATCAGCCATCAAAGTCAAAGTGGTTATATTTAAAATCAGGTTCTTTTTAGTAATTTTTTATCTTTGATGGTTTTCTTTTTTGAGCTAATGTCTTGTGTGTTTTATCTTGTTCTTTGAGACATAATTCTAGTTGAAGCTCATGGTAGTGTTTTGGGAGGACATTTTGGTAGTGATAAGACTCTAGCTCCTGTTCAATCAAATTTTTATAGGCTTAAGATATTTAGAGATGTGGAAAGACTTATAAAGCAATGTCGAGTGTGTCATTTGGCAAAAGTAAGAAGCCAAAATCTAGTTTATACACTTCATTGCCAGTGCTTAGTGTTCCATATTGTGGAAAGACTCTATCATGGTTGTTGTTGATAAATTCTCAAAGACTTCTCACTTTGTTTACTATAACAAATCAAATGATGCATTTCATATTGTTGATTAATATTTAAGAAAATTATGAGATTGCATGACATTCCAAGAACTATGATGTATGATCAAGATTCAAAATTTCTTAGTTATTTTTGGAGAACCCTATAGAGGAAGCTAGGTACAATTTTAATAACTTTCATCATCCATAAACCAATGGGCAAACGGAGGTAATGAGCAGATGCTTGGGAAATTTGCTTAGAAGTTATGTTGGCAAGAACATTAAGCAATAGGATCTCATTCTTCCACAAATTGAGTTTGCCTACAACCGTTCCATGCATCATAGCATTGGTAAGAGTCATTTTAAGGTTGTTTATGGTACTAATCCTACTAGTCCTTTGGACTTAGTTCCTCATTCTACAACTAAGCAATTTAGTAGAAATACTAATGAGAGAGCTAAGTAGATAAAGAAGTAGTATGAGTGTTAAAGCAACCATTGAGAAGTAAAATGAGAGGTACATGCAAACGGCCAACAAACACAGAAAGTATATGGAGTTTAATGCGGGTGATTTGATCTAGATTCATCCAGGAATGAAAGGTTTCCACCAAACAAATTTAGGAAATTAAAACTAAAGACTAATGGTCCATTCAATATGCTTAAGAAAATTGGCAAGAATACTTATGAGATTAAGCTACTTGGAGATTATAGAGTGTCCCCAATATTCAATGTGGTTGATTTAAGTCATTATCATGTTGATGGAACAAATAAGGACTTGAGAACAAGTCTTTTTCAACTATGGGAGATTGATATGGGAGTACCTAATTTACTACAATCAGCTCGTGTAAATTTTAATGATCCTATAATATTCTCTATAACCCACAATACTTGTTTCATAGCCTTTCATTTAAACCTCTTCAATATAACAGCTCATAAGCATTTTTTCTAAAGATAGTTAAAGCTGCTTCATTAATAGGTGGTCTAGTGGGTAGAAAATTAATGTTATTTCAAAGGGAGAGTTAATTCAACTTATCTTCATGACCGAGGAATATATTTAAAATTTTAATTATTAGCTACAAAGCAATAAATTTCATAGTTCGCTATACATGGAGGATTGTTTTGTACACTATTATTTATTTTGGTGTTTTAGAGTTAGGGAGGAGTTTAGAATTTGATTGTATTTATAGAAACTCTTTGAGTTCTCTCTTAATATTATATCTCTTTAGTTTATCATAAAATGGTAAGTTTTGTTTCTATATCTATTAAACATTTTCGAGTCATTTATTTTTAGTTCTGTATCATTGTTTAGTATTCTTGGTGGTGAATTTTCTGTATTCATTTATGATTTTAAACTCGGTGTTAAGTTATTTATCAATTTTATGAAAGTATTATCTTGAGTTGTTTCTTTTCAATCCAAAGACTTATTCCAGCAAATACAACTATTAATAGACTGAAGCTTGCACTAAAGAAAGAAATCAGATTTTTTTTAAAGAAGTACTTTTCTGATATTTATTCACAATTAGATGTTACGTTAGGAAGTCAAAACTCAGTATATATATATATATATAAAGAAAAAAAGGTATGTGATCTTAGAGTTTTCGTTTTTTATATCAAAAGAGTCTATTTAAAATTTAAAAATATTTTTTTTACAATTTCTATCATTCCCTACTAATCAAAAAGTAAATAGGACTATAGATCAATTAATCTTAAATCCTTGAACATGATATGATCTCAAAAGATAAATAAATAATTATTTTTAAAAAAACATAATTACCTATTCAAACATGCATTTTAACAAACAAAAACATTCAAAATCAAGACAAAATATGCTGTCAAGCATTTGTACATAGATACAAAAGCGATAAACGGTTCATTAAACGAAGTTGTTACAGGTATATGACGATCATTCGTGACAATAGAGTGGTGGGTTTCATCTCATTTATTTTCGATTCTATATCATTATTTAGGATGATGAATTTTTTGTATCCCTTTGTGATTTTAAATTCGGTGTTAAAGTATTTATCAATTTTATAAAAATATTATCTTGAGTTATTTCTTTTTAATCTAAAGATTTATTCCAGCAAATATAATTATTAACCTTTTAAATTTCATTCTCATTATCCCAGTATCAGTGTATATCAGCTTGATCACATGGTCTTGTAGAATAGACCGAAGCTTGCATTAAAGAAGGAAATCAGATTGTTTTAAAAAAGTACTTTTCTGATATTTATTCACAAAAGGGATGTTGGTGAGTCATAAGGAGAAAGAAGAAAGGCTTGCTGTTGGCGAGTGGTAAAGAAAAAAGACCGGGAAGGTTAGAAAGAAAATAACAAGAAAAAGAGGGGGATAAAAAAAAGTGCCACAGCAAGCAAGCAAGCCGTGTGTGAAAAAATATGTTTAAAAAAAGAAAAAAAAAGGTATGTGATCTTAGAGTTCTCGTTTTTTATATCAAAAGAGTCTATTTAAAATTTAAAAATATATATATTAAATTTCTATCATTCCCTACTAATCAGAAAGTAAATAGGACTAGAAATCAATTAATTTTAAAGCCTTGAACGTGATATGATCTCAAAAGATAAATAAATAATTATTATTGAAGAAAGAAAGAAAGAATCTTAATTCTTCGTTGTATTGATTTATGCCATTTGAATGATTTAGAAATAAAAAACAAGGATATTGATCATTGTGTTCTTTGTAATACACTATGATCAAGGTTCGTATCCGATCACTCTATCTGGCTTGTCTTCAAATTTAATAATATATATCTATAACCCATAAAGTTATATAATTTATGTAATCACCAATAATTTCTCTCTTAACATAAATTAATTACTAAAATAATATATTACTTTATTATGAGCTTCTATATCTGTGTATTATAGTTAAAGAAATAATTAAATTTAGTTTCCTTAATCACATAGAGAAGTTAAGAATTCTACTAATCAATTAAATTATTAATTGATTTATTTCCTAATGAATGATTTGATATTTATGAAGTAAATAGTTTATATTTCATTTTTGTGTGTAAACTATAATAAATGAAGTAAATATTATATTACTTTCTTTATGTGTGAAAGTAAAAAAAAATTAAAAAAATTAATTATTACTTACCTTTTGGGAAGATCTCATCTTCTCCTATATAAAGGTACTACTCCTCTCTCATTCTCTGATTGAGATGAGGACTTCCCGAAGAGATGATATCAAGGAAAGGATAATTGAAGAGAGGTATGATCTTTTCTTTTTAATTAGTTTTGATTTATATTTTGAAATCTTGATGTTGAGATAGGATCCTTTCTTTTTTAACTAGCTTTGATTTATATTTTGGAATCTTGATGTTGAGATTGTTATAATTTTTTATGCATAATAATGTTTTAATTTTAAAATTCATGATTAGTAAATAATGATAATTATTTTATGATATTAGAATGATTATTTGATTTATATTGATCTCTTAAGCTTAAGTGAATTTTAATATTAATTTAATTATTAAAATTATTATTTTTGGATTAGTATCATAGTTCTAATTTATTTAATTAGATATATTTATGTTTCAAGAATTATATATGAATTTCTATAATGTAATTAGTTTTAAATTTAAGATCATGAATTTAAAGTTTTAATTAATGTATTTGAGTCATTCTTTAATAATTTTAAATATTGAAATCTAATTTGATAAGAGGAGTCTAATTGGGGTCTAACTTGAGTCAAGTTGATCGATCAGATCGAATCGACTCAGCTTGTGTGGTCATGTACGACCTAGCTCATTTGACCAAGTACAACCTAGCCCATGTGACTCGACATGACCCAACCTATATGGTCGGGTAGTAGCCAGCCCATATGGCAAGGTATAAACTAACCAATGTTGCTTGGCATGACCCAACCCATGTGGCTAGGTACGATCTAGTCCATGTGGCTATATATGACAACCCATGTGGTAAGGTACGACCCAAACATGTGCCCAAGCATGGGCTAGCTCATGCGATTAGGTATGACTCAGTCCATGTGGCTAGTTATGATCCTAATTCATATGTCTAGGTACGACCAACTCACGAGCCAAGCATGGCCTAGTTCAATGATAAGGCTCAACCCAACTTATATGTGAGGCTTAGCCTATTCCATTAAATTAAGTCTGCCCAACTATGAGATTGGCATTAGGCATATCGTCGCTCCTTTTATATAGTTCGTCGCACCTCAACTCAACCTATTACTTGGAACAGGTATATGTAGTGTATGTGACCCGTCCAAGACTCAGGTGGGTTGGTTCGGTTTGGGTTAGCACTATACGACATAGTCTAATTTCCTCCCTCTCTATTGGTTTGAGCTCATTAATTAACTAAATCAAATATGTTTGATTAGTTAAAGTCGGTTTAGGATGATTCCAAACTAACTTGACTAGTTCAAATCTATTTAACCTAATCGAGATCAATCAAATCTAAATTAGACCAGTTCTATAAGGATTTGATGTTAGTTCCGTTAGATCATAATCGAATTGAGTTTGGTTTAAGTCAATTGAGTTATTCCAATTAGGGTTTTGGTTGATTGAGGACTATTAAGATATTGATGTTTCATGCTTCTATGATTTGATGAATTTAAAGGTTTTATCTAAAGATGTCATTTGAAAATGATTATTAGTTTTCTGTTTTCTTATTTTTATGATATTGATATGATGAGTATCATGTAGTAGATGTGACTAGACTAGTAGTTCACATTGGGAGTGCAACCTGTGAAAGGAGCCACAGGTCCATCATAGTGCGGGGCCACCAATAAACATAGTCTAGCATATTTACATCAAGTATGGTCTCTCATAATATTTAATCATATTGATTTCTTGATGTATGTGTAAGTGATTAGATGAGTGTAAATGAATGATCATGGATGTTTATGTATCCCTGCCGAGGGGAAGTATGGTGATTCCCTTCGGGGATTAGCAGGCCGTCAGATGTGATAGTTAGATAATTCCTCCATCTACTATTGGGAGTGAGACATGGATTATCTCCATGTCTCCACTTGGGCGGGTGAGGGATACCACTCAATCCACTGTTGGGAGTGGATATGGATTATCTCCATCCGAATCCATCCCGTGGAATATGCCTCTCCATCCGCTATTGGGAGAGTGCACCATCGGGTGATGTACACCTTTGTTATTATATATGTGTTGCATGTGGCTTATGCATGATTTTGTTTATTATGTAAGAAATTATCATCATTTTTCTAATGCATAAGTTTTATGATGAATAGATATATTTTCTTATTAAATTATTGATATTTATTTATATTTCATGAATATTGAAGATTATTTTTATGGTTTTTCTGAGGTTCGTACTAGCATGTGTGGTTGCTAATATGTTTTTATTTTATATTTATTTTTAGAGTAATCTACTATTGTGTAATAGATCTGAAACTTGGATGGAAGAGACTTGTGACCCTACCAAGAAGATATTGTCATTTTTCTAGTTAATAAAATATTTATTACTGTAAAGACAAGGATTTGAATTCAAAGATGAACGAAAAATAAAAGGAGAAAGTTTATTATGTAAATTATGAATAATAAATTATTGATTTATTATTTTTTTATAAATCCGGGATGTGACAATTTGCAAGTGTTGAATGAATTGCTGACTTTTGAAAATAGCTGTCAATATTATATTTATTTTTAGAGTAATCTACTATTGTGTAATAGATCTGAAACTTGGATGGAAGAGACTTGTGACCCTACCAAGAAGATATTGTCATTTTTCTAGTTAATAAAATATTTATTACTGTAAAGACAAGGATTTGAATTCAAAGATGAACGAAAAATAAAAGGAGAAAGTTTATTATGTAAGAAATTATCATCATTTTTCTAATGCATAAAGAATATATAGGTTTAGCAAAATATTCTTTTATGATTGATTTTATCAATATACGAGTTTTGGTACTTAGAGTTATGTTTGCTAAACTATGTTGCTTTTAAAGTCTAGCTTATAAAACTCATGACGTAATAAATATATATTTGCATGTTTTGTGATGAACTTAGCATATATTTGGAAGTATGATATGTTGTAAATGTTGTTCATGAATCTATTGTGAGATACCTGATTTGAGTAATGTTATAGTCCATGGACTTGGGTTTTAAGGTTTTTTTTATAGGTTTAGCAAAATATTCTTTTATGATTGATTTTATCAATATACGAGTTTTGGTACTTAGAGTTATGTTTGCTAAACTATGTTGCTTTTAAAGTCTAGCTTATAAAACTCATGACGTAATAAATATATATTTGCATGTTTTGTGATGAACTTAGCATATATTTGGAAGTATGATATGTTGTAAATGTTGTTCATGAATCTATTGTGAGATACCTGATTTGAGTAATGTTATAGTCCATGGACTTGGGTTTTAAGGTTTTTTTTATAGGTTTAGCAAAATATTCTTTTATGATTGATTTTATCAATATACGAGTTTTGGTACTTAGAGTTATGTTTGCTAAACTATGTTGCTTTTAAAGTCTAGCTTATAAAACTCATGACGTAATAAATATATATTTGCATGTTTTGTGATGAACTTAGCATATATTTGGAAGTATGATATGTTGTAAATGTTGTTCATGAATCTATTGTGAGATACCTGATTTGAGTAATGTTATAGTCCATGGACTTGGGTTTTAAGGTTTTTTATATAGGTTTAGCAAAATATTCTTTTATGATTGATTTTATCAATATACGAGTTTTGGTACTTAGAGTTATGTTTGCTAAACTATGTTGCTTTTAAAGTCTAGCTTATAAAACTCATGACGTAATAAATATATATTTGCATGTTTTGTGATGAACTTAGCATATATTTGGAAGTATGATATGTTGTAAATGTTGTTCATGAATCTATTGTGAGATACCTGATTTGAGTAATGTTATAGTCCATGGACTTGGGTTTTAAGGTTTTTTTTATAGGTTTAGGCCTTGCAATGCTTGTAGAGAAACTTATGAGACTTGGGTTTCTGCTAGGTTGAGAGCGTTATGATGATTATATTTTAGATATTTCTTGACAAACCTACATGAAAGCTAGAAATACGTCTTAGGAGAGTGATTGATGACAAACCTTGTATTTTCTTTCTTAAATTTTTTCTCATTAGATTAGATATCTTAATCAAAGTATATTTGAATGAGCCATTGTTTCCAAAGAAACATCTACGGATTCAATGCCTCGAGATGAAGTTTCATAAGTCACTTAAGAAAAATAAAAACTCTAGATCTTTGTTGCACGATCCAAACCTGGATTTATTTTAATCAAAATATATTTCAATGAACAATGAATGATCCAAGCTTGAACACTGCCTTTAATTGTCAAATAAAGTACTATATTAAGTGACGCTTGTGTGATCCCAGAGTTATGCCTTGGTGGATTGATAATAAATAGCTGATTGATCATGTGTTTTTGTTGTTTACTAATTTATTTATTTTTTATATATTTGTCAGGATATCGTATGACAAGTAATATTTATGTAGTGCATAACATACTATACTAATACTATGTTTAGTGTAACATCTCATTTTAATTTCATATTACAAGTGAGTTAAGATTAAGATTAACTTATGAAAGTTTGATAAATATATTATTATCAATTTCAGATTAACTATTTTGAACGTGTGATTTAGACTTAAATTAACAGCACATTTATCCGTATAGCTGGGCATGACATGATGTCTCCTCAGCCAAAACAAATTCTGTGTTTTGAACGTCGCCTTCTTTTTCTCTCTGGCCTTATGTTGGAATTTTGAGTGCCGTCAAAGTTTAGTGACAGAGGAAAAAACGAAATGATGAAAGAAGTCTCATCACGGTCTGGAAAAATGGGCTTTGGCGATCACAAGGGTGCAACATGTGACACCTGATCAGTTTCTGAGATCCAAAACGAATTCAGCATGTGGATGGTATATATATATATATATATATAGTTACAGGTAACGGTGAGCTTAGATCTCACTTTATCAACCTTGTCTAATGATTAACCAGTATCTTATTGTGAACTAAATGTGACAAACCAGTTTGACTGTATGTTACAATCACGCAGATCACAAATGAGAAGGTAGTTTCCGTTTCCTTGTGTTGCAAAATGTAGCTCCAGTGCAAATCTTGGTAGATTTTTCGTAGGTTCCTAAACTTTCATCTGTAACCTGGCTTGGATTCAGCACTATATTGATTAATCTTGATCATATGTGAACTGTGTACTCGAAGTCTTGATCTAGTTTTGGACAGTTAAAAAGTAGATTTGTTCGATATGAGCAATCTTTTCAAGATAATATACTTGAAAGAAAGAAACACACTGCAAGGTTGCCATAGAAAATCTGATTTTAATTTGTTTCTCCTTACCCCTTGCAAGTCTTTGATCACCACAATCTTTGTAATGGAAAACTTGCTCGAGAAAGCTTGTCACCCAATTCACTTTTATTTGAGTTTGTTTGCAATAAAATCTAATCCATTCCACGTCGTAATGTATGTAATTGATAAAGGCCAAAGATAAAGCATGCTTCCACGCGTAATCGTGTTTTTTTGTGAAAGGCTTTGCTCATTTGTTTGACTTTAATATCATCCATCGCCATCCAAATCCGCTTAATATTATCTTATTTGCATCCCCCCAAGTGACAAATATTAGATACATCTTTTTTTCTTTCCGTAGAAAAACGACATAAGATTCACTGAAACTAATTTAATTAACGTCATGAAGCCATGATGGGACATTATGCACCATCTTAAAGTAAACATGACTTGTGATTTGTGAGAAGATGAAGATTGAGCATCTATCTTCTCACTTAAAGAGGAATGCTCTATCATCCAAGATAAGAGACAATTACCGGTAATTATTATACACAAACAAGTTAGCTTAAAGATTTGTCTGTAGAGCTATTGTGAATCTAATTTCAGTAAGAGTTGCATCAGTCTTCATTATTTTGTTTGTAATTGTATTAATTCGTAGGAGAAATGACAATAACATTAGTGATCAATATGGTGGTATTCATAATTTTCTCTATCTGAACACCAATAATAATCCTAATAGGATTTATACTTACTAAAGAAAGTCTGTGTTCATTATTACTGACTAATAATAACATTATAAACCTTTTTAATACTGAAATTTTGAAATCCCGAATATACTTCAATTTTTTTATCTCAAGTCCTAACAAAACAAAAGAAAAGATAAAACAAAAACTCCAGTTTTATATGTGGTTGGGTGATAAGGTGTGATCCAAATAGGAGATTATTATTTGAAACTCCTATTTACTAGTTATAATCTTAGTTTAATTTTTTTAATATTTCTAAATTATCCCTTTGTAAATAAACGTAAATACATATTTCTTCCTCCTCGGATGATGATGGTGTCAGAGAATAACGAGCGATGTCGCCAACGAGCAGTGTCACTAGTGAGAATAAAAATAAGAGATTATGAGAAAGAAAAAAAAATCAATAATGCTAAAGTTATAAATGATAAACTAATATTTTATTTTTTAAAAAAATTATCAACAGCAAGGGGGTTATCAATTGTAAAAAGAGAGTAATGAATTAATTATAAGCTTCTCCAAATATTTTGTCTGATTCAAGTTTTTGGAAGCATGACATGCGAGTAACATAACTAGATATTAAGCATGTAATACATAGTTTCGGGTGGTAAAAATCCTAAAAGTTATTTGAATTATTAAATTTGAAGTATAGAATCGGAATTTGAGGAGTTTTAATAAATTTTTTGAGCTGAAATTTCACTAAAATATAAAAAATTTCCTAGCAAAATGGGCATATGGATGATCGACACATGGCTAGCTATAGGTAAGGCTCACAAGGAAGAAAGAGGAAGCGGTCGAGAGAATGGTGTAGCGAATGCAGAGGAAGATTAGAAAGAGAAAAGAGAAAAGACACCAAACTAAAGATGCATGAATGGATAAAAAGCAAAAGATGGAATCCAAGTTGGAGATCAAAGGGGAGGCCACCCTCGAGTCCTCCACGTGGACATCTAGTTCGCGGGTGTCAAAAGTACCTTGCGTCGTTGTCAGGAAGATGGGTGTTAAATTGTTATTTTGTCTTCCCTTGTGACACACCAAAGCTATAATAGGTGATATTAAGTAAGCCATTAACAGGCAGGGAAAATAAATTAAATTCATATATATATATATATATATATATATATATAGAGAGAGAGAGAGAGAGAGAGAGAAGTTGTTTAAAACTGTTGGCGAAAAAGTCAATAATAATTATAAATCATAATATCTTGACTATTTAATATTGACTATATAAATATTTTATTTTTGATATCATTTAGTTAAATTAAAATATTAATGATAGAACTAATCTTTCATGGGTCTTACGAAATATTATTTATAATATCCTTAATTTGATTGTCCTCTTTGAGAAAGTTAGATTGGTATATGTCTTTAGATAAGAAAATCATCATACAACATATTTCATTAGACTAACTGGGATGGATGATTTTTGAAAAAGAATATTTTTCAATGAATTATCTTATTTGATTATATCTTTAATGCTAAAGGTGACGGTTGGTTGTACTCATGTTTTACTTCTTAGTAAAGTCATTTTCTATCTCTCGCCGTATCAATAAAATTTATCATTTTATCAATTTAAATAAATCTTCTCATTTTATCTTCTAACTGAGCTTATCTAATTCAGATATTAATCCTTTAACCTAGTCTAATTTGCTGCTGTTGGGTTACAATATTCATCTGCCTTCACATATAAGGAGATCAAACCAGTCTCGAAAAAGTACTAGAAAGAGAACGGGAGTCCTGAGTACTGCTACCTGTGTCATGGAATTGTATTTCCAAATGCTAATGACCTACCTAATAGACTAGCTGATAGCGGGATTATCTAAGTACGTATTAAATACATATAATTGAACGAACGAAACACAGTGCAGTTCCTATTGCTATGAAATAACAATAATTCTTTTTATACACCGGCCGGCGAAATGTTATGTCAATTTGTGAAAGCTTGCAATTTATATCGAGAGCTGACGCGACATTGCCCACCGGGCCCACAGGCTGCCGGTGGTACCTCGACACGTGGCCACACCAGGGTTTGGCGGCCAAGGACAAGAACAGAAGCTTGGGATCTCTGTGGCCGCTGACGCATAGGAAGACGAAAACAAAGGCAAAGGCAAAGCTAAAGCCAAAGCCAGGAGCTTCTTCTGAACGACGACGACGACGACGAGGATCTCATCCCTGAACCCAGAAGATGACAGAAGACAACCCTTCTTTTATCGCGCTATATAGCCAGGTAAATGGACTGCCTCTCTTTCCCCCCCTCCTCACATCCTCTCTCTCTCTCTCTCTCTCTCTTCTCTCTCTCTCTCTCTCTCTCTCTCTCTCTCTCTCTCTCTCTCTCTCTCTCTCTCTCTCTCTCTCTCTCTCTCTCTCTCTCTCTCTCTCTCTCTCTCTCTCTCTCTCTCTCTCTCTCTCTCTCTCTCTCTCTCTCTCTCTCTCTCTCTCTCTCTCTCTCTCTCTCTCTCTCTCTCTCTCTCTCTCTCTCTCTCTCTCTCTCTCTCTCTCTCTCTCTCTCTCTCTCTCTCTCTCTCTCTCTCTCTCTCTCTCTCTCTCTCTCTCTCTCTCTCTCTCTCTCTCTCTCTCTCTCTCTCTCTCTCTCTCTCTCTCTCTCTCTCTCTCTCTCTCTCTCTCTCTCTCTCTCTCTCTCTCTCTCTCTCTCTCTCTCTCTCTCTCTCTCTCTCTCTCTCTCTCTCTCTCTCTCTCTCTCTCTCTCTCTCTCTCTCTCTCTCTCTCTCTCTCTCTCTCTCTCTCTCTCTCTCTCTCTCTCTCTCTCTCTCTCTCTCTCTCTCTCTCTCTCTCTCTCTCTTTTAAAGGTTCCTAGGAGATGGCACCAGTCACCTTGCCTCCAGGTTTTCGTTTCCATCCCACCGACGAAGAGCTCGTTGCATACTACCTCAAGAGGAAGATTAATGGATATAGATTTGAGCTGGAGATCATCCCCGAGGTTGATCTCTACAAGTGCGAGCCATGGGAATTACCAGGTATCTCTTTCCTTCCTATCTCAATTTTGTTAATTTGCTTGTTCTAATCTGGACTGCTTATTAGTAGTTATTCCGCAGAGTCCCTTTTCACTTTAATATTAATGATCAGCTATTGACCGATTATATTTTAGAGATGAGCTTGACAAGTTATAAGCACAAACGAATATTCGATTGCAAGATGCACCGACAGTATATGGAATTACAGAACTTGGCCTCTTCAGTTTCTCTAGCCAAGATCCTACTCCAATTCTTCAAGATTACCTTTCTAAAACATACCTACGATGTGCAACGCTCATCATTTGATCATAGATTTCCATGCAACTGTCAATACTTTTAGCCCCTCATAATTATGTTCTCTTGCAGTATCTTCTTCAAGAAAAATCGTGAAAATTAAGACTTATTTGGAAGAAAAAAAGAAACCTGTTTTTCTCTCCAGATTAAATGCACAAGTTGAATTTAATTGGAAATTTAACTTAATAAGACATTATTCCAAAGTTGGAAGCTATTTTGGACTTTGTCGAACTATCGTTTGGTTGGTTGCCTTTTCTAGACCTTGCTTTAAATTTCGTTTCTTGGAGCAACGCCATGCATTTTGAGAAACCACAAAGCTTTTCGAGAAAGAAAGAAGCATAAACAGAGTTGGACTCTAGTCAAAAAGTAACGAGAAAAGCAGCATAGTCTTCAAGAAATGATGATCCCTCTTCTTGTGGGGCATCGCTAGGGCCCGACGAGGGGCATATCTAGGTTTTAGTGATGGTGTCCTTAATGTTGCTTAAAAGAAACTTATAGGATAACCTTTTATTCCTCCATGATCTATCAAACGATACGTATTTGTAATAATAACCTTCTTATCTCCTCCGGGTTTATATTTCTGACTCTCGTTCCTTTCACCAGAGAAATCCTTTCTACCAAGCAAGGACCTTGAGTGGTACTTCTTCAGCCCCCGAGATCGCAAGTACCCCAATGGATCGAGGACAAACCGAGCAACTCGGGCTGGCTACTGGAAGGCCACAGGGAAGGACCGAAAAGTGAGCTTTCAAGGGCGTGCTGTCGGCACGAAGAAGACGCTTGTTTACTACAAGGGACGAGCACCGCGTGGCTCTCGGACACACTGGGTCATGCATGAGTACCGTCTCGACGAGAAGGAAAGCGAAATGCCCTCCGGCTTGCAGGTACCGAGGCACTCATCCTCCTGCCTTTCTTCTGTGCTTCTCCTCGTTTAAAGTCTTGAAGTATGGATTTATGTCTTCATGGATCATTCAGGAGTCTTATGCTCTTTGTCGAGTATTCATGAAGAGTGCAACTGCTGGTGCTAAGATCATAGAGCATTATGGTTCACCTCGTGTAGAACAGTTGCAATGGAAGCCAGCTGATTCACATACAGCTGAGCTTTCTTCCGATAGAATTAAAATTGGTGAAGACTTTGGGAGCCGTGGTCGTCCTTCTCCTTCTGAGACGCACACTTCAGAGACCATTCAAGGATCGACGCTTGATGCGAGTGCATCTGAGAACCGCCAGTGGATGCAGTATCTATCTGAGGAAGCGTTCGCCACTGGTCCACCATACCATTTCATGATCCAGCATGCTTTCCTTGCACGCCACGGAAGGTAAAAGTCTTCCAATGTGACTCTGAACCACGTCCGATTAAAAGAAGAAGAAGACTTGAAATACTTTTTTCTCTCTGGTTGTCAGTAAATTAACTAAGATATCCATCATGGTCACCATGCAGATAGATATAGCAATAGAGTGTGCAAGACTTCAACGCAGGCTCACCTTGCCTCCCTTGGAAATGGATGACTTCTCATGCAACAGTCTCAATGATTCAAAAGCCTCACTTTCGGGGACCTCTCGAGGAAGTGCAAGTCAAGTGGAGATTCTGCAGGAGGTCTTATCAGCTGCCTCAGCAACGCGGGACCTGATCAACAGCTCCATCTACCCTAATATATTTTGCTGAGAACACTCGGTCCGAAGAATTTGCGTCTCTGTTGGAAGTTGACAGAAGAAAAGAAGGGATTCTGAAGCCACGCACCCTGGGAGAGTCTATGACACTCGTCGAGATGAGTGACTTCGAACAAAAGTTCAAGGATGAGAACAAGAAAGCAGAGATATTACTAAGAGAATCAATGACTTGAATAAAAGAGGTATCTGTTGATTTGATTTGCTGTCAGTTTCACCACGGGAGTCCACAAAGATGCCCACCACTCTCATAGTGGCGTGGTAAGAATTAACTTGTCACACCATAAGGAGGGCAACTTCCATTTGAATCCAGTATCAAGGCAAGACTTCGTGGCTGAGAGATTTGGATTCGCAGCATGAAGCTGGATGTACATTTCCATGTTTTAGTAGGTTACGTTCAAGGCGTTGGTAGGTAGGAGACAACTTCATAAGGAATAAATAAGGCAAAGGAGCATTGAGTGGAATGCTACAAGTTGAGATTGTAATTATTATCTTAAAGAGGTCAAAGAGGATGATGATAAAAAGAAAATGACCATCTTCCTCTGGAATAAATCAGGTGAGAAATAAATGCAAAGACCCACATGAAATGTTGCAACAGGATCCTGTAAAAAAGACCTTTCTTTTATCTATGAAGTAGGCAAAGATTATTATGGTGTATTCTCCATATTGTAGCTAGAATTATTTATACTATTTTGAAGCATTATTTTTCCATCAAATTATATATATGTGATATAAGAGGTCGTGTTTCAAAATAAGTAATCAAATCTAGAGAATTGAACTTTTAATGACAAGGTAAATCAGATTGCTTCAGCTAAACAATACTACAAGCACTAAACTTAAGACAGTCTCATGGGACAAAAAAACATACTTGCATTGGCATCTCCATGGGTTGTTCATCATAAGAGCACTTCCATATGCATGTAGTTCACTGAGGATGGAATTTGAGCTGAGAATTAATAATGTCCTTTTTTTCTTTTAAAGAAGATAAAAAGTTTATTAAAGATAAGGATGACTCACGTAGAAAAGTCATCCTCATCGCACCGTATGTAGAGCATCAAACACATCTCTCCATACCTATAGTCCCTCATCCATATAATATCCTAGAGATTGTATACAAAGTATGGTGCTGTCAGACCCATACGGTTTCTACTCAAGTCTCGCTCTAATCGGATTCTCTTAGAGAACTCTTTCTCTCTCAATCGAATAACCCTAGCTAGGGATTTGTTTGAGCAAGAACACATGAGATATTCTTCTCATGATGCTAAGAGTAGATGATCCTCTATCGACACTCAATAGCTCCCATAAGGTTGACTGTCACTCTCGATGACCGATTGTGTTAGATATAGGATATCCAAACCTACAAGTCTGGTATCAAAGAGTAGAGCACTCATACAAGACATCCTTGGTGTCTCAGGTCTAAGAACCAGATATACCATTAGGACTACGAAATTACTATTTGACAATAAGGCATCATCAACCATTCAACATTCTGTAAGCGGATCAATCAATGAACTCATTCTTCGATAAGCACCTGTATTATATCTCTAGTGTCTCCACACGAGTAGCTAAAAGACTAGCTGCATCCATTATATGGATGGGTATACAGTAAGTACACTAGTTTATCCAATTATCTCGATGTCCCTCTCGAGTAATTTATGATCGGGATTATTTAGGATTTATATTTAAATGCGAATCGGTCTCATTATCGTGATCTTATCATAATCTGATTCCCATTGCATAGATCCAAAGATATTACAATATATATATGTATATATGCAACAAGCAATATAAAGTGATAAATGTCAAAATATAATAAGTAAAAAGACTGCGTGTTAAGTCACACATGCTATCACTCACGTGATTAGCTTGCAGGGCACATATGACTGTCAATCTCCCACTTGACCTAAAGCCAATCACCTATGTGTCTGATCCCCATCAGACCCTTGTAACGCTCAAAGATAATCTGAGACAATAGCTCTATTAGTGGATCTGCAATCTACTACTACATCTCCTCCGATCATGATCTCTCTGATCAGGTGGAACCTCCTCAGAACATGCTTAGATTTCTGATGAGACTTGGGTTCCTTTGCTTAAGCAATCGTCCCGTTATTATCGTAATATAAGGGAATCAGCTCCTACTGCCTAGCACAACTCCTAGATCTGTGATGAACTTCTTTATCTAGACTCCTTTTGTTGCCTCTACTGTAGCAATGTATTCTACCTCTATAGTCGAGTCAGTAATAGTATCTTACTTAGAACTCTTCTAGCACACTGCTCCTCCATTCAAGGTATACACATACCCCGAATTTGACTTGCTATCATCGATATCAGACTAAAAACTTACGTCCGTGTAGCCTTCAACCCTAAGGCTACTACCTACATATACTAGTAAAAAATCCTTAGTCATTCTCAAGTACTTAAGGATACACTTTACTGCTTTCTAGTGTTCCAAGCTTGGATCCGCCTGATATCTGCTCGTGACACTTAGAGCATGCTCTATATCAGGCCTGGTATATAGCATGACATACATGATAGACCATATCGTTGAAGCATAGGGTATCCTATCTATATTCGCCCTTTCTTCAGGAGTCTTTGGGGACATAATCCTAGAAAGCGATATCTCATGTCTCATCGGTATGAGACCTTTCGTGGAATTTTTCATGTCAAACCTTTTGACAATGGTGTCTATGTACCAGGACTAGGACAAGTCAAGCATCATCTTGAATCTTTCTCTATAGATCTGAATCCCCAAGATATATAATTCTTCCTCTAAGTCCTTCATGGAGAAGTGTTTAGATAACCAAGTCTTTATTGTGGATAGCATTCCGACATCATTCCCGATGATCAGGATGTCATCCACATATAACACTAAGAATGTGATAGCGCTCCCACTTACCTTCCTGTACATACAAGGCTTATATTTGTTCTTAACGAAGTCATAAGATCTAATTGCCTCATCAAATCTTATGTTCCAACTTTGGGAAACTTGCTTTAGTCTATAAATAGATCTAAGTAACCAACACACCTTATCTGAGCAATCCTTGGAAACAAATATCTCGGGTTGTATCATATATGTTGAATCTCAGATTTTGATGATGAAACTAATTGATTGTGTTTAGATGTTTAACTGCATTTTGAGTGATGCAGGTCTACTCGATCAGGATTAGACAGTTGATGCAGGAGGAATTGACGTTGCGCCGGAGATCACGTCAGGATATTGGACGGCAGAATGCTTCGAACGTTGGGCATCGGGCCAAGGAGAACGGAATTGCACCAAGGATATCGGGGTTGCAGAGGTCAACCGCCGATTGGGCAATAAGCCGCAAGAGAGAACGATGCGCTGAAGAATCGGACGAAGCGCCAACCAATGACGTGCCGGGCAACAAAATGTCAATTCGCGTTATAATAATTGTCTAGATCGGAGTAGAGTTTTGGCTTGTGTGTGCAGGATTAACTACGATAATGATGAAGACATAAAGCGAAACAAAGTGCCGGAGTCAAGCACGAAGGATTCGTTGGGAGTTCGAGAGTTCGACGGAAGTCCGAAGGTTCGTCGGGAATGCTGTCAGAACTAGCTGAGAATGAGTAGGGAGCTTGCCGATGGGTTTTCGGAAGCTCGCCGAAAGGTTCGTCGGAAGTTCGCGGAGCTCACCGAGAAAGATCGTAGCTTGCCGAAGAAGCTCATCGGAACTCGCCAAGATCAAATCGTGAAGTCTAGGAGCTTGCCGGGAGTCCGCAGAATGGTTTCCGAGAGTTTATCGGAAGACCGCCGGAAGAAGTCTTGACTTGCGGACCTTGTAATAGCTTAGGAAATATCTTTAAATTCGTAGTTAGCATGTTAATTAGGGTTAGGATTAGGTATTAATCTTATAACCCAAGTAGGGGCCAATTGGGCCCAAGTTCGGACTAGTTTGGGCCAAGTTTGGAGCCCAACTAGTGAGTTGAAATAGTGTAGGCGGTGGCACCGCCCAGCACCCGAGAGCCAGGCGGTGGCACCGCCCAGCACCCGAAGAGCTAGGCGGTGGCACCGCCCAGTACACTGTCAGTGTCAAAACTGACAGGCGGTGGCACCGCCACTGACAGGCGGTGGCACCGCCACTGACAGGCGGTGGCACCGCTAGCTTCGGGAACCGAAGAGAATTCAAATTTTGGAGCTCAAATTTGAATCCTCTTGAGGCCTATAAATACCCCTCAATTCTCAGCAGAGATTACAACCTTTGAGAAGTTAGAGATTGAGATAAAGCCTTAGCAAAGTCTTTAGCAAGTCTTATTTTCAATAGTTTAAGTGTTCACCTCCCTCATTTTCTTTGAAATTCTATAAGAGTGTGAACTACTTGTAAAAGATTGTAAGAGGGGTATTTGTCTTTCCCCTTCAAAGTGATTTGCTAGTGGAAGTTGGGAGCCTCATCGAAGAAGGCTTCGCAAGTGGATGTAGGTCGCATGACCGAACCACTATAAATCGGTTTGCGCTTTTCTTATTGTCATTTACATTACTGCAAATCATCTTCACTTTGATGCTCTACTTCTTTGTCTCCTTCATACGTATGCCTTCAAGTTAAAACGCAATCGAAACGGTTTCAAACGAAACGTTGCTTTTATCGTACGAAGTTTCCGAAAGTGTTTAAATCATCGAAAGTTTATCGTTCTTTACCGCTGCACTAATTCACCCCCCCCCTCTTAGTGCCGCTCCGGTCCTAACAATTGGTATCAGAGCCCGGTATTTCTCATTTCGGATTTACACCCGAGAGAAATGGCTCTTCATGGCTTTCAAGAGGGCTTTTCAGTTTTTCGTCCACCGTTGTTTAACGGATTGGACTACACTTATTGGAAAACTCGAATGAGAGTTTTCTTGATTTCTATGAATTTGGATTTATGGAATATTGTTGAAAACGGTTTTCAACTTCCCTCTAAACCGATGAACGAATGGTCGGTTTTGGAGAAGAAGTATTTTTCTTTAAACGCAAAGGCTATGAATGCCTTATTTTGTTCTTTGGATGAAAATGAGTTTAATCGGATTTCTATGTGCGAAACGGCTTTTGATATTTGGCGAACACTTGAAATCACGCACGAGGGAACTAGTAGAGTCAAAGACTCGAAAGTTAACATTTTATTGCATGATTTTGAGCTTTTTCGAATGCAACCAAGCGAGACTATAGGCGACATGTACACACGTTTCACGGATGTCGTCAATAATCTAAGAGTTCTTGGTAAATCTTTTTCAAATTTTGATCTCGTAAGTAAGATCTTAAGATCCCTTCCAAAAAGGTGGGATCCTAAAATAACCGCAATACAAGAGATAAAAAATTTAAATGATTTTCCATTAGAAGAATTAATTGGATCATTAATGACCTATGAAATGACACTTTTGAAACATTTTGAACCTGATGAGCACTTGAACCACCTTCCAAAGAATAGGAAGGATTTGGAACTCCGGACAAATGAATACCACTTGAGCGATGACTCAAGTGATGAGGACAATGATGAACTTGAACTTCGAACACTAAATCTTAATAAGTTCATTAAACAAAAATCTAAAATAAATAATGAACTTGAACGGAGGAAGAGGCCAAAGAAGAGGAAGGCAACCAAGGATGAATCAAAAACTTTCAAAGGTGAAATGGCGAATTGGGTTTTGATGGGCTTCGACTACAAGGTAAGTAACTCAACTCTCTTGAATTATTTTGAAATTACTTGAAGTTTTTCATGAGTGCTTAATTTAGATAGTAGGAATAGGAAATAAAAAATTATTTTTTTAAAAAAAATTATATCATGTTTTTCTTTTTAACATCTTTGAAAAATTAAAAATTTTGATCATGAAAAGTATATTGCTAAGGTTTCATGCATGTTATGTTATGAAATGTTGAATGATGTATGCAACATTAGGGATGATAATTATGTGATAATGCTTAGGATTAATCCATGAATGTGTATCTTGTTGATTTTATGTCATGCATGAGATTTTGAAGTATCATGTTGATTTCCATTGTTATTTCTCGATTTTGATTAAATGAAACCATGCTTGATGTCTTAATGAAAATATAAAGAAGTTTGATATCATGCTTAATGATGATGTATGGATTTTGTATCAAAAACTAAGCTTGAAAAGTTAGATTCACCTAAAAAGAAAAATGCATGACTACAACAAACAAAATGATCTTGATGGAAAATACTTTAAAAATCAATTTCGATGATGCATAATGATGTAATTATGTAATGAAAATATTAAATATTTTGAAACCATGTCTTGATATCATGCATAATGATCATGCTTAATAGATTTTGAAATTATGCATGATGATTCTTGAGACTTATGGATTATCGATTTTTACGGTAATGAAAATGGCTTTTTCGGTTTTTGAACATTGATGCATATTTTTTATTTGGCATAAATGAAATAAATCACATGAATAGAAACACTTTAAAAGGAAAATATATTATCATGGGAATTAAAATCATGAATCTATTTGTATCACTTTTGTGAATCTCTTGAAAATGATCTTGATTTGATGATTTAAATTTAAATGAGCTTTATCTTGATTTCTCAAAATTTGTAAATTGAGATTTCTTATGCTTAAGTCAAGATTTTATATGCTTGAATTGAAATCTTTTTCTCCTAAGGTTCTTTTACGATTTACTAAAGAGAATATCTTTTTTGAAATTCATGACTTAAAATTTCTTTTGAATATATTTTATTATTTGATCTCCTAAGATTTTTTTTTTGATTATTTAAGAGGAGGTTTTTCAAAAGAAATCATGCCTTTTGGTATACACATATTCTAATCCTTCATAATATGATTTTTATGCAATTGCTTGTATTCATGAAAATATTCATCTCATCACCCAATTAATTCTTCTTGATATTCCTAATGTGATGAATGAAATTATGCATGAAATACAAATAAGAAGTTAATTATCATGCATGATAGGATGTAATGAATATTGACATTTAGATACTATCATTTGAAAAAGTTATGATCATACATGACAAGATGCAATTTGACAGATTAATACCATGATGATTTGAAATGATGCATATGCTTTTTATTATGATAATGTATGTGATGTATTGCATATGCTGTGTATCATGAATGCTTTAAATGATAAATGTTTGGTACCAACAATCATGAAGAGATTAATACTTAAAATGTTGATTTAATGTTCGGTATCATGAATACTTTATTATCATACATGAAAATAGTGATAAATATTTTGAAAATAAATGTTTGAATCATGTTAGATGATTTTATATTTTGTGCATGATGAGTTATAGTGATGATTGAAACAATGATTGAAATAATATGAATGATAAAACATGAGATTGTCTATAATGCAAATTTATTGATCTCATGATGTGTAAACTGAAATAATTGTTGAATCTCGGATTTTGATGATGAAACTAATTGATTGTGTTTAGATGTTTAACTGCATTTTGAGTGATGCAGGTCTACTCGATCAGGATTAGACAGTTGACGCAGGAGGAATTGACGTTGCGTCGGAGGAGATCACGTCAGGATATTGGACGACATAATGCTTCGGACGTTGGGCATCGGGCCAAGGAGAGCGGAATTGCACCAAGGATATCGGGGTTGCGGAGGTCAACCGCCGATTGGGCAATAAGCCGCAAGAGAGAACGATGCGCTGAAGAATCGGACGAAGCGCCAACCAATGACGTGCCGGGCAACAACATGTCAATTCGCGTTGTAATAATTGTCTAGATAGGATTAGAGTTTTGGCTTGTGTGTGCAGGATTAACTATGATAACGATGAAGACATAAAGCGAAACAAAGTGCCGGAGTCAAGCGCGAAGGATTCGTTGGGAGTTTGAGAGTTCGACGGAAGTCCGAAGGTTCGTCGGGAATGCTGTCGGAACTAGCCGAGAATGAGTAGGGAGCTTGCCGAAGGGTTTTCGGAAGCTCGCCGAAAGGTTCATCGGAAGTTCGCGGAGCTCACCGAGAAAGATCGTAGCTTGCTGAAGAAGCTCGTTGAAACTCGCCAAGATCAAATCGTGAAGTCTCGGAGCTTGTCGGGAGTCCGCAGAATGGTTTCCGAGAGTTTTTCGGAAGACCGCCGGAAGTTCGCCGGAAGCTCGCCAGAAGAAGTCTTGACTTGCGGACTTTGTAATAGCTTAGGAAATGTCTTTAAACTCGTAGTTAGCATGTTAATTAGGGTTAGGATTATGTGTTAATCTTATAACCCAAGTAGGGGCCAATTGGGCCCAAGTTCGGACTGGTTTGGGCCAAGTTTGGAGCCCAACTAGTGAGCTGAAACAGAGCCAGGCGGTGGCACCGCCCAGCACCCGAGAGCCAGGCGGTGGCACCGCCCAGCACCCGAGAGCTAGGCGGTGGCACCGCTGGAATAGGCGGTGGCACCGCCCAATACAATGTCAGTGTCAAAACTGACAGGCGGTGGCACCGCTAGCTTCGGGAACCGAAGAGAATTCAAATTTTGGAGCCCAAATTTGAATCCTCTTGAGGCCTATAAATACCCCTCTATTCTTAGCTGAGATTACAACTCTTGGAGAAGCAATAGAGTGAAAAAAAGTCTTAGCAAAGTCTTAGCAAGTCTTACTTTCAAATTGCTTGAGTGTTCACCTCCTTCTTTCTCATTGAAACTTTGTAAGAGTGTGAACCACTTGTAAAAGGTTGTAAGAGGGGTATTTGTCCTTCCCCTTCAAAGTGATTTGCTAGTGGAAGTTGGGAGCCTCATCGAAGAAGGCTTCGCAAGTGGATGTAGGTCGCATGACCGAACCACTATAAATCGGTTTGTGTTTTTCTTATTGTCATTTACATTACTGCAAACCATCTTCACTTTGATGCTCTACTTCTTTGTCTCTTTCATACGTATGCCTTCAAGTTAAAACGCAATCAAAACGGTTTCAAACGAAATGTTACTTTTATCGTACGAAGTTTCCGAAAGTGTTTAAATCATCGAAAGTTTATCGTTCTTTACCGTTGCACTAATTCACCCCCCCCTCTTAGTGCCGCTCTAGTCCTAACAATTGGTATCAGAGCCCGGTATTTCTCATTTCGGATTTACACCCGAGAGAAATGGCTCTTCATGGCTTTCAAGAGGGCTTTTCGGTTTTTCGTCCACCGTTGTTTAACGGATTGGACTACACTTATTGGAAAACTCGAATGAGAGTTTTCTTGATTTCTATGAATTTGGATTTATGGAACATTGTTGAAAATGGTTTTCAACTTCCCTCTAAACCGATGAACGAATGGTCAGTTTTGGAGAAGAAGTATTTTTCTTTAAATGCAAAGGCTATGAATGCCTTATTTTGCGCTTTGGACGAAAATGAGTTTAATCGGATTTCTATGTGCGAAACAGCTTTTGATATTTGGCGAACACTTGAAATCACGCACGAGGGAACTAGTAGAGTCAAAGACTCGAAAGTTAACATTTTATTGCATGATTTTGAGCTTTTTCGAATGCAACCAAGCGAGACTATATGCGACATGTACACCCGTTTCACGGATGTCGTCAATAATCTAAGAGTTCTTGGTAAATCTTTTTCGAATTTTGATCTCATAAGTAAGATCTTAAGATCCCTTCCAAAAAGGTGGGATCCTAAAATAACCACAATACAAGAGACAAAAAATTTAAATAATTTTTTATTAGAAGAATTAATCGGGTCATTAATGACCTATGAAATGACACTCTTGGAACATTTTGAACCCGATGAGCACTTGAACCACCTTCCAAAGAATAGGAAGGATTTGGAACTCCGGACAAATGAATACCACTTGAGTGATGACTCAAGTGATGAGGACAATGATGAACTTGAACTTCGAACACTAAATCTTAATAAGTTCATTAAACAAAAATCTAAAATAAACAATGAACTTGAACGAAAGAAGAGGCCAAAGAAGAGGAAGGCAACCAAGGATGAATCAAGAACTTTCAAAGGTGAAATGGCGAATTGGGCTTTGATGGGTTTCGACTACAAGGTAAGTAACTCAACTCTCTTGAATTATTTTGAAATTACTTGAAGTTTTTCATGAGTGCTTAATTTAGATAGTAGGAATAGGAAATAAAAAATTATTTTAAAAAAAAATTATATCATGTTTTTCTTTTTTAGCATCTTTGAAAAATTAAAAATTTTGATCATGAAAAGTATATTGCTAAGGTTTCATGCATGTTATGTTATGAAATGTTGAATGATGTATGCAACATTAGGGATAATAATTATGTGATATGTGATAATGCTTAGGATTAATCCATGCATGTGTATCTTGATGATTTTATGTCATGCATGAGATTTTGAAGTAAATGTTGATTTGAAACTCTCATTTTAGATTAACATGTTTCTGGTCTAATCGTTTTTATGACGAATTAAGATGACATTCTCATGACATATTAAGATGACATAGTGCATGTACATCTATGTATGAATTTCTTGATAGTCTTTTGATGATAGATGTGATATCATGATGTGTTTGGTCTTGACGGCTTCATGATGAAATTTATGTTTCGATTTTAATTGATGATACATGTTTTCACAAAAGACTTGAATACCCTCACATGAAATCAATTGTATGAAATGTAAATGAATTTTCTATCCTATTGAGATTTATAAATTTATTTTACCAATCTTGTGAATCTCATGAAAATAAACATGATGAATATTTTGAAAATAAATGAGTGTATCATGCATTTGGTCTTAATGATTTCTCTTGAACATACTTTTTGAAATCATACTTGATGATGAATATCAAGATATTAAAAGGATGTTATCATGGAATCATGCTTGATGATTTGTTTTACAAAATTTACCTTTCCGTCTTAAATGTTGACACTTGTTTTATTAAAGGTAAATGCATGCTTATAAGAAGCAAATCACATGAATAGAAATTTATAAAAACGAAATGCGATCCTCTATCTTATTGGCTTTTCAATAAATCTATGCTTGTTATGTATGAATTTATTGAATGTGATTTTGAGGATGATTTCGGATTTCACAAATGCTTGATTCATACTTATGACATGAGACACATTTTAAATATGAATCATGTTCAATGCTTCAATCATGTTATATCTCCCTTAATTCATGTTGTTCTCCTAGATTTATTCCGAATGAATGAAATAATACAAATGAATCACTTATCGATATATCTTTTTGAAATATCTTTTTAATGTAATATTGATAATTTGGGATGCCTATTGGAATTCATGACATGAGATAATTGAATCCTTGACTTACTCTTTATATGACTTGAGAATAGATGTTTAAAATCTTGCTTGATGAGTTGTTTTATAAGATTTTGCCTTTATGTCTTGAACTTTCATGCTTATCTTGATTTGGCATATAAAGACTAAGGCATGCTTAGATGAAAAAGAATCACTTAAAAAATGCTTTTCCCATCTGATCGAGATTAGTGATTTCATGATATTTTGTGAATCTCGAAATTGATTTTGATGACTTGATTATGAGTTTCAAGTTAACGATTTGATTTGAATAAGTTTTATCTAAATCATCATCTTGATCTTGCAAAATTGGAATCACAAATAATATCTTTTGGTATTCATGAATTGATACTCACAATATGAAAGTATTGGTATTCATGACTTGAATTTGATTGGAACATTGCATGCTCAAATTAATCATTCTCCTATGTTTCAAAAATTCTTTAAATGCCTTATGTGATGATTGAAAATTAATTTGCTTTATGATAAATCTTTGTGTACCATTTTGAATATCTTGAAAGTAATGTTGAGATTTTGATGAATTTGATGATTTGGTATTATGCATGCAATACTTTAACGTATGATAATGATGCATGCAATGATGAAATATTCTTGATAAAATTATTGTTTTGATATTCATGACTTGAATCATCCTTTCTTTTTGCCAATGACAAAGGGGGAGAAAGGGTTGCTAATGTGCTATCTTGAATTAATGTAAAGGGTCATCTCAAAGAGAAATTAGCTAACTTGCACAAGACAAGAAAATGCAAAAACAAAACTTGCTTACTTTCTTGCACATCTAAAGAGAAGATGCAAATGTAGCTCTTGCCAAATTGTTTGCTTGCCTCATGTAAAACATTATCTCTTGCTAGTTTGGCATTTTGCTAAGGAAGCAAAAATGACACTTCTCAAAAGAGAAGAAAGAGTTTGCTATCTTCAACATCATAAGCTTGCCTATCTTAAGAAACAAAAACTGCAAAAGTGCTATCTTGCTTATCTCAAGAAAAGCAAATATGCTAAAACTTGCACATCTTTAAATTTGCTAGCTTGTATGTAGTAAAACTTGCATGTCGTAAAATTTGCTAGCTTGTAGAGAAGCAAAGAATTGCTATCTCAAAAGAAGCAAAAATTGTAAAACTTAGAAAACTTGCAATATAATTGCTCTTGCCATGCTTTGTATAAAAAAATAGGATGATATCCATAAAAGCATCGCATTAAATTTTTAGTATCGCAATGTATCACATGTATTGCAAATTGAAATTTTTGAGACTATTATCATATCATGTTTAACAATTGATGTCTTTCATGACATGATTTCTTTGAATTTTTGTGGTTTGGGCCAAGTTTGGAGCCCAACTAGTGAGCTGAAATAGAGCCAGGCGGTGGCACCGCCCAGCACCCGAGAGCTAGGCGGTGGCACTGCTGGACTGGGCGGTGGCACCGCCCAGTACAATGTCAGTGTCAAAACTGACAGGCGGTGGCACCGCCACTGACAGGCGGTGGCACCGCTAGCTTCGGGAACCGAAGAGAATTCAAATTTTGGAGCCTAAATTTGAATCCTCTTGAGGCCTATAAATACCCCTCTATTCTCAGCTGAGATTACAACTCTTGGAGAAGCAATAGAGTAAAAAAAAGTCTTAGCAAAGCCTTAGCAAGTCTTACTTTCAAATTGCTTGAGTGTTCACCTCCTTCTTTCTCATTGAAACTTTGTAAGAGTGTGAACCACTTGTAAAAGGTTGTAAGAGGGGTATTTGTCCTTCCCCTTCAAAGTGATTTGCTAGTGGAAGTTGGGAGCCTCATCGAAGAAGGCTTCGCAAGTGGATGTAGGTCGCATGACCGAACCACTATAAATCGGTTTGCGTTTTTCTTATTGTCATTTACATTACTGCAAACCATCTTCACTTTGATGCTCTACTTCTTTGTCTCCTTCATACGTATGCCTTCAAGTTAAAACGCAATCGAAATGGTTTCAAACGAAACATTGCTTTTATCGTACGAAGTTTCCGAAAGTGTTTAAATCATCGAAAGTTTATCGTTCTTTACCGTTGCACTAATTCACCCCCCCCTCTTAGTGCCGCTCCGGTCCTAACAATAATGATTAGAATATTGATGTAATTATGAATGCTGATTTGATAATATGCATGAAATACTCTTGATATTATTTTGATGCATACAAATGAAAAGTTTTGATCATGCATGGTAGGATATAATTGACAAGTTGATACCATCATGATATGAAACATTTATGATTTACAATGATCCATGCAATACTTGTGCTTTCTAATTATGATGTGATGTGTTGCATATAATGTAAATCATGATTTAAAATACTATGAATTGTTGCTAAAATGATGTATTATAAATGTTGATTTAATGTTTTGTGTCATGAATGCTCTAAATGATGAATGTTTGGTATCATAACAAAATTTTTATAAATAGTTAAAATTTTTAGTATCATGTATGATATCCTCATAATGTTAATCGATTTATTCAATATTGTGCATGAATGAAATATAAGGTTTTTGAAAATGTGCATATTCTAATTTGAAAATATAATGATGCACAAATAAGATTGATACTTACCTTTGTCATAATTGATGTAAAGGGTCTTCCCTTCCTTTTGACAATGACAAAGGGGGAGATAGCTAGTTTGCACAAGTCAAGAAGATGCAAAAACTTGATTGCTAGCTTGCCTATCTTAAGTAGCAAAGATTGCTAACTTGCTTATTTCAAGAAGCAAAAGTTATCTTCTTGAACATCACTATCTTGCCTATCTCAATAAGCAAAACATGCTAACGTGCACATCTAGCAAACTTGTATATTTTAAGAAGCAAGGGTTGCTTTCTTGAATATCTCAAAACTACTAGCTTGCATGTTCTAAAAATATTATAAAATTTGCTAGCTTGTATGTTATAGAAATTGCTATCATATTATCTTGCATATCTATGATGATAGCAAAATTGCATAATGATAAAACTAGGAGATTATGTTGATTATGCAATGTGTTGAACTTGGATATTTCAAAAACTTGCAAATTGCAATAGGAAGCAAGAATCATGGGCTTACACAAGCAAGCTATCTTGCATTTGCTTTCGAAATTTTTGCTAGCTTGTATGTAGCAAAACTTGCATATCGTAAAAATTGCTAGCTTGTAGTCTAAAGAGAAGCAAACAGTTGTTGTCTCAAGAAAAGCAAACATGCTAAACTTGCATATCTTTAATTGCTAAATTGCATGATGATAAAATGGGATACTATGTTTATTATGCAATGATTAGAACTCATACTCTCTAAACACATAAGAGTTGGGACTTCTCCTTTTTGTTGATGACAAAGGGGGAGAAGTAAGTTGATGACATGTATGATTTGATCATGACATGTTGCTTGGATTTTTGAATCCAAGAGTTTCTATCAATGGCATATTGATAGGGGGAGTTTGGTTAAACTTCGGGAGTTAAGGTTAACTCCGTTAGTCATCAATTAGTTGTCATCATCAAAAAGGGGGAGATTGTTGAATCTCGGGATTTTGATGATGAACTAATTGATTGTGTTTTAGATGTTTAACTGCATTTTGAGTGATGCAGGTCTACTCGATTAGGATTAGACAGTTGAGCAGGAGAATTGCGTTGCGCCGAGTCATCGGAACTCGCCAAGATCAAATCGTGAAGTCTAGGAGCTTGCCGATGGGTTTTCGGAAGCTCGCCGAAAGGTTCGTCGGGAATGCTGTCGGAACTAGCCGAGAATGAGTAGGGAGCTTGCCGATGGGTTTTCGGAAGCTCGCCGAAAGGTTCGTCGGGAATGCTGTCGGAACTAGCCGAGAATGAGTAGGGAGCTTGCCGATGGGTTTTCGGAAGCTCGCCGAAAGGTTCGTCGAAAGTTCGCGAAGCTCACTGAGAAAGATCGTAGCTTGCCGAAGAAGCTCATCGGAACTCGCCAAGATCAAATCGTGAAGTCTAGGAGCTTGCCGATGGGTTTTCGGAAGCTCGCCGAAAGGTTCGTCGGGAATGCTGTCGGAACTAGCCGAGAATGAGTAGGGAGCTTGCCGATGGGTTTTCGGAAGCTCGCCGAAAGGTTCGTCGAAAGTTCGCGAAGCTCACTGAGAAAGATCGTAGCTTGCGAAGAAGCTCATCGGAACTCGCCAAGATCAAATCGTGAAGTCTAGGAGCTTGCCGATGGGTTTTCGGAAGCTCGCCGAAAGGTTCGTCGGGAATGCTGTCGGAACTAGCCGAGAATGAGTAGGGAGCTTGCCGATGGGTTTTCGGAAGCTCGCCGAAAGGTTCGTCGGGAATGCTGTCGGAACTAGCCGAGAATGAGTAGGGAGCTTGCCGATGGGTTTTCGGAAGCTCGCCGAAAGGTTCGTCGGGAATGCTGTCGGAACTAGCCGAGAATGAGTAGGGAGCTTGCCGATGGGTTTTCGGAAGCTCGCCGAAAGGTTCGTCGGGAATGCTGTCGGAACTAGCCGAGAATGAGTAGGGAGCTTGCCGATGGGTTTTCGGAAGCTCGCCGAAAGGTTCGTCGAAAGTTCGCGAAGCTCACTGAGAAAGATCGTAGCTTGCCGAAGAAGCTCATCGGAACTCGCCAAGATCAAATCGTGAAGTCTAGGAGCTTGCCGATGGGTTTTCGGAAGCTCGCCGAAAGGTTCGTCGGGAATGCTGTCGGAACTAGCCGAGAATGAGTAGGGAGCTTGCCGATGGGTTTTCGGAAGCTCGCCGAAAGGTTCGTCGAAAGTTCGCGAAGCTCACTGAGAAAGATCGTAGCTTGCCGAAGAAGCTCATCGGAACTCGCCAAGATCAAATCGTGAAGTCTAGGAGCTTGCCGATGGGTTTTCGGAAGCTCGCCGAAAGGTTCGTCGAAAGTTCGCGAAGCTCACTGAGAAAGATCGTAGCTTGCCGAAGAAGCTCATCGGAACTCGCCAAGATCAAATCGTGAAGTCTAGGAGCTTGCCGATGGGTTTTCGGAAGCTCGCCGAAAGGTTCGTCGAAAGTTCGCGAAGCTCACTGAGAAAGATCGTAGCTTGCCGAAGAAGCTCATCGGAACTCGCCAAGATCAAATCGTGAAGTCTAGGAGCTTGCCGATGGGTTTTCGGAAGCTCGCCGAAAGGTTCGTCGGGAATGCTGTCGGAACTAGCCGAGAATGCCGAGAATGAGTAGGGAGCTTGCCGATGGGTTTTCGGAAGCTCGCCGAAAGGTTCGCGAAAGTTCGCGAAGCTCACTGAGAAAGATCGTAGCTTGCCGAAGAAGCTCATCGGAACTCGCCAAGATCAAATCGTGAAGTCTAGGAGCTTGCCGGGAGTCCACAGAATGGTTTCCGAGAGTTTATCGGAAGACCGCCGGAAGTTCACCGGAAGAAGTCTTGACTTGCGGACCTTGTATAGCTTAGGAAAATGTCTTTAAATTCGTACTTAGCATGTTAATTAGGGTTAGGATTAGGTATTAATCTTATAACCCATGTAGGGGCCAATTGGGCCCAAGTTCGAACTAGTTTGGGCCAAGTTTGGAGCCCAACTAGTGAGCTGAAATAGTGTAGGCGGTGGCACCGCCCAGCACCCGAGAGCCAGGCGGTGGCACCGCCCAGCACCCGAAGAGCTAGGCGGTGGCACCGCCTAGTACATTGTTAGTGTCAAAACTGACAGGCGGTGGCACCGCCACTGACAGGCGGTGGCACCGCTAGCTTCGGGAACCGAAGAGAATTCAAATTTTGGAGCCCAAATTTGAATCCTCTTGAGGCCTATAAATACCCCTCAATTCTCAGCAGAGATTACAACCTTTAAGAAGTTAGAGATTGAGATAAAGCCTTAGCAAAGTCTTTAGCAAGTCTTGTTTTCAATAGTTTAAGTGTTCACCTCCCTCATTCTCTTTGAAAATCTGTAAGAGTGTGAACCACTTGTAAAAGGTTGTAAGAGGGGTATTTGTCTTTCCCCTTCAAAGTGATTTGCTGGTGGAAGTTGGCAGCCTCATCGAAGAAAGCTTCGCAAGTGGATGTAGGTCGCATGACCGAACCACTATAAATCGGTTTGCGCTTTTCTTATTGTCATTTACATTACTGCAAACCATCTTCACTTTGATGCTCTACTTCTTTGTCTCCTTCATACGTATGCCTTCAAGTTAAAATGCAATCGAAACGGTTTCAAACGAAACGTTGCTTTTATCGTACGAAGTTTCCGAAAGTGTTTAAATCATCGAAAGTTTATCGTTCTTTACCGCTGCACTAATTCACCCTCCCCCCTCTTAGTGCCACTCCGGTCCTAACAATATAGACCTCCTTCTCGAGGTTGTTATTGAGAAATGCGGTTTTCACATCCATCTGTCAGATCTCATAATCATAGTATGCTACAATAGTCAATAAAATTTGGATGGATTTTAGTATGGCTACAAATGAGAAGGTTTCTTTATAGTCAACACATTACCTTTGACGATACCCCTTAGCCACTAGCCTTGCTTTATAGGTCTCTATCTTTCCATCTATTCTAATCTTTTTTTTAAAGATCCACTTGCAACCGATGGGCACAATACCCTCGGGTGCATCCATGAGGTTCCAAACCTTATTGGAGTATATAGAATCAATTTCAGAATTCATGGCTTCTTGCTACTTCTCGGAGTCTATACTCATAATAGCCTCCTCGTAGGTCTGAGGATCAATATCCTCAGCATCCTCTCCTCTAATATGTCCCACATATCTCTCAGGAGGATGAGATACTCTGCTAGACCTACATAAAGTTGGAACTTATGTGGTAGGTACCTGAACAGACTCGGGTTGTAGTGTGGGGCTTAAGTTAGGTTCTCCAACCTCGCTCAACTCTATCATGCTCCTATTGTCTCCACCAAGAATGTGTTCCTTCTCAAGGAACACTGCTCTCTTAGCTACAAAGACCTTTTGGTCCTCTAGAAATAATACTCACGTTTCCTTGGGGTATCCCATAAACTTGCATCGCTTCATCCTCGATTGTAATTTATGAGGGTTGTGTCTTTTAACATGGGCAGGGCAGCCCCAAATCTTAATAACCTTAAGATCGAGCTTCTGCTCTTTCCATATCTCATATGGTGTAGATACTACCAACTTAGTTGAAACTCTATTCAGAAGATAAGTTACGGTCTCTAGGACATATACCTAGAATGAGATGAGTAGGTTAGTGAAACTCATTATGGACTGTACCATGTCTAACAACATACGATTCCTCCTTTCAGATATACCATTGAGCTGAGGTATATAAAGAGGTATCCATTAGGATAGAATCTCATGGTCCTTGAAGAACTAGGTAAACTTTGTACTTAAGTACTCACCTTCTCGATCTAATCGAAGAAACTTGACCTTGCCCTTGCCCTTGCCCTTGCCCTTGCCCTTGCCCTTGCCCTTGCCCTTGCCCTTGCCCTTGCCCTTGCCCTTGCCCTTGCCCTTGCCCTTGCCCTTGCCCTTGCCCTTGCCCTTGCCCTTGCCCTTGCCCTTGCCCTTGCCCTTGCCCTTGCCCTTGCCCTTGCCCTTGCCCTTGCCCTTGCCCTTGCCCTTGCCCTTGCCCTTGCCCTTGCCCTTGCCCTTGCCCTTGCCCTTGCCCTTGCCCTTGCCCTTGCCCTTGCCCTTGCCCTTGCCCTTGCCCTTGCCCTTGCCCTTGCCCTTGCCCTTGCCCTTGCCCTTGCCCTTGCCCTTGCCCTTGCCCTTGCCCTTGCCCTTGCCCTTGCCCTTGCCCTTGCCCTTGCCCTTGCCCTTGCCCTTGCCCTTGCCCTTGCCCTTGCCCTTGCCCTTGCCCTTGCCCTTGCCCTTGCCCTTGCCCTTGCCCTTGCCCTTGCCCTTGCCCTTGCCCTTGCCCTTGCCCTTGCCCTTGCCCTTGCCCTTGCCCTTGCCCTTGCCCTTGCCCTTGCCCTTGCCCTTGCCCTTGCCCTTGCCCTTGCCCTTGCCCTTGCCCTTGCCCTTGCCCTTGCCCTTGCCCTTGCCCTTGCCCTTGCCCTTGCCCTTGCCCTTGCCCTTGCCCTTGCCCTTGCCCTTGCCCTTGCCCTTGCCCTTGCCCTTGCCCTTGCCCTTGCCCTTGCCCTTGCCCTTGCCCTTGCCCTTGCCCTTGCCCTTGCCCTTGCCCTTGCCCTTGCCCTTGCCCTTGCCCTTGCCCTTGCCCTTGCCCTTGCCCTTGCCCTTGCCCTTGCCCTTGCCCTTGCCCTTGCCCTTGCCCTTGCCCTTGCCCTTGCCCTTGCCCTTGCCCTTGCCCTTGCCCTTGCCCTTGCCCTTGCCCTTGCCCTTGCCCTTGCCCTTGCCCTTGCCCTTGCCCTTGCCCTTGCCCTTGCCCTTGCCCTTGCCCTTGCCCTTGCCCTTGCCCTTGCCCTTGCCCTTGCCCTTGCCCTTGCCCTTGCCCTTGCCCTTGCCCTTGCCCTTGCCCTTGCCCTTGCCCTTGCCCTTGCCCTTGCCCTTGCCCTTGCCCTTGCCCTTGCCCTTGCCCTTGCCCTTGCCCTTGCCCTTGCCCTTGCCCTTGCCCTTGCCCTTGCCCTTGCCCTTGCCCTTGCCCTTGCCCTTGCCCTTGCCCTTGCCCTTGCCCTTGCCCTTGCCCTTGCCCTTGCCCTTGCCCTTGCCCTTGCCCTTGCCCTTGCCCTTGCCCTTGCCCTTGCCCTTGCCCTTGCCCTTGCCCTTGCCCTTGCCCTTGCCCTTGCCCTTGCCCTTGCCCTTGCCCTTGCCCTTGCCCTTGCCCTTGCCCTTGCCCTTGCCCTTGCCCTTGCCCTTGCCCTTGCCCTTGCCCTTGCCCTTGCCCTTGCCCTTGCCCTTGCCCTTGCCCTTGCCCTTGCCCTTGCCCTTGCCCTTGCCCTTGCCCTTGCCCTTGCCCTTGCCCTTGCCCTTGCCCTTGCCCTTGCCCTTGCCCTTGCCCTTGCCCTTGCCCTTGCCCTTGCCCTTGCCCTTGCCCTTGCCCTTGCCCTTGCCCTTGCCCTTGCCCTTGCCCTTGCCCTTGCCCTTGCCCTTGCCCTTGCCCTTGCCCTTGCCCTTGCCCTTGCCCTTGCCCTTGCCCTTGCCCTTGCCCTTGCCCTTGCCCTTGCCCTTGCCCTTGCCCTTGCCCTTGCCCTTGCCCTTGCCCTTGCCCTTGCCCTTGCCCTTGCCCTTGCCCTTGCCCTTGCCCTTGCCCTTGCCCTTGCCCTTGCCCTTGCCCTTGCCCTTGCCCTTGCCCTTGCCCTTGCCCTTGCCCTTGCCCTTGCCCTTGCCCTTGCCCTTGCCCTTGCCCTTGCCCTTGCCCTTGCCCTTGCCCTTGCCCTTGCCCTTGCCCTTGCCCTTGCCCTTGCCCTTGCCCTTGCCCTTGCCCTTGCCCTTGCCCTTGCCCTTGCCCTTGCCCTTGCCCTTGCCCTTGCCCTTGCCCTTGCCCTTGCCCTTGCCCTTGCCCTTGCCCTTGCCCTTGCCCTTGCCCTTGCCCTTGCCCTTGCCCTTGCCCTTGCCCTTGCCCTTGCCCTTGCCCTTGCCCTTGCCCTTGCCCTTGCCCTTGCCCTTGCCCTTGCCCTTGCCCTTGCCCTTGCCCTTGCCCTTGCCCTTGCCCTTGCCCTTGCCCTTGCCCTTGCCCTTGCCCTTGCCCTTGCCCTTGCCCTTGCCCTTGCCCTTGCCCTTGCCCTTGCCCTTGCCCTTGCCCTTGCCCTTGCCCTTGCCCTTGCCCTTGCCCTTGCCCTTGCCCTTGCCCTTGCCCTTGCCCTTGCCCTTGCCCTTGCCCTTGCCCTTGCCCTTGCCCTTGCCCTTGCCCTTGCCCTTGCCCTTGCCCTTGCCCTTGCCCTTGCCCTTGCCCTTGCCCTTGCCCTTGCCCTTGCCCTTGCCCTTGCCCTTGCCCTTGCCCTTGCCCTTGCCCTTGCCCTTGCCCTTATTCTTATACTCTCTGAATTTCTCAAATGTCTTAGACTTGTACTTCATTAAGTACATATGTTTATAACTTAAGAAATCATTAGTAAAGGTAATAAAGTAGGAGTAACCACTAATGACATGAGTTGACATGGGTCCACATATATCACTGTGTTTGAGTTCCAATAGCTCAGTGGCTCTTTCTCCAATTCTACTAAATGAAGAGTTGGTTAGTTTTCGACAAAGGCAAGGCTCGTAAGTTGCACATGACTCATAGTCGAATGGATCTGGATATCCATCCTTTAGTAACTTTTAAATCCTTCCCTCATGGATGTGACCTAGCCTACAATGCCACAAGTATGCACTGTTCACCTCATCTCGTTTCCTATCAGATACACTTACATTCATGATATGTGGAGTAGTGTCTAACATAAATAAACCATTATGCAATATTCCTCTCATGATGATCTTATCATCTAATAATATTAAACAACCGTTATTCTCAAAAATTAATTTATATCCACTAACTATCAAACATGAAATGAAAATAATGTTTTTGATAATAGAAGGAACAAAATAACATAACATACATCTAATGCAATAATAGCTCCACCAAGCAGATGTAGGGCGACCTCGCCAATAGCTACTGCAGTAACTTTTGCTCCATTACCCATCTTAAGGTCCATCTCGTCTCTCGCCAATCTCCTAGGCCTTGTCAGAACCTACAACAAATTATAAATATGATCAGCACTATTAGTATCTAATACCCATGTGTTATTATAAGAGTTTGACAAATGAAGACTGATCATGAATATACGTGAAGCTTCTCCAAGCTTCTGTTTCGCCCTCTTTGTAAGATACTCTTTGTAGTTCCTCTTCTAGTGCCCATCTTTTTCACATTGGAAGTATTGACCTATGTCTTTTGTCGGGTCTTTCTTAGCAACCTTTGCTTTACTTGGTCTGCCCTTGCCCTTGCCCTTCTTAAGGGACTTTTCTGCTTTCCTTTTATTTCTAGTCTCACTAGTGTAGATAGTTGACTTCTCTTTCTTAATAGTGCTTTTTGCTTCCCTCAACATATTAAGGAGCTCCAGGAGAGTCACCTTAAGCTTGTTCATATTAAAATTTATTATGAAATGTGAAAAGAAATCTGGTAGAGACTAAAGCACAAGATCTACACACAAGTTATTCTCTAGGACTATTCCTAGACCCGTGAGTTTCTCTATCCACTCAATCATCTTTAGGACATAGTTCTAAACTGGTGTCTTCTCAGTCATCTTAGCATAGAATAGGCTCTTAGATATCTAATATCATTGAGTCCTTCCCTGTTTCTCAAAAAGTTTGTGGACATGTAGGAGAATGGATCTGACATCCATCTTTTCATACTGTCTTTGTAACTCAGGAGTCATGGAGCCCAACATGTAACACTGAGCAAAAGTGGAGTTATTAATGTACTTCACGTAGCGAGCGATTTCATCCTCGCTTGCCCCTTCCTTGGGCATAAGCATCACTTATCAAGGACATACGTGATTTTCTCCGTCGTGAGAATAATTCTCAAGTTATTCTCACGAGCGATTTCATCCTCGCTTGCCCCTTCCTTGGGCATAAGCATCACTTATCAAAGATGTACGTGATTTTCTTCGTCATGAGAATAATTCTCAAGTTACGGAGAATTATCTATATCCACTTCCAATTTCTCTTCACTCAAGGCCACCGGCTTCCACTACCAATCTTCTTTCAATAGGGACGATCAACTACACTTTTATACCCCTTTTCTCCTTTACACAGGTTTAGGAGATAATCTTTACAACCACTCACCCCTCTCTTGAACTTCACCCAACACTTAGAGCTTTAAAGGAGTTCTCACAATATTACAATAGTGTTTTCCTTCTTTTTGGTCTCAGTTCTTGTGTAAACTAAGTAGGGATGAGTAGGGTTTTTATAGGATCCAAATGGAGTCAAATTTGGAGCCAAAATTTGAATCCCCGAGATTTCAAGGTACTGGCGATGGGCAGTACCATTGCCCAGTCTAGTGGTACCATTACCTGACATTAAACAATACCACAACGTAGTATGGCGGTACCACCGCCTGACATAGTCTCGGAGACTCTCTTGCAGATTGAGCCGCTGGTGGCGCTTGACCAAAATTTTGGGTCACTAAATGGGCCTTCCACTTGGCCCAAAATAACCTCAATTCAGGCCTAGTTGGCCCCTAATTGAGTTAGCCTAATTATATTCTAAAACAACTCAATTAAAACTAAAACTATTTCGATCTAGATAATTATTATGAAGCATTAATCATATGTTATTCGACATATTATTGGTTCATCCGACGCTTCGTCTGACCCTTTCAGCGCATCGTCCTCTCCTTCGGCATATTGTCCACTTGACATATTGTCTTCCCGCAACATTCGATCTTTCTAGCATAATGTTTGATCTTCTTGGCTCGATGCCTAAACTCATGGTATGAAGCCTTCTGCTGATACATCGGTCAATCCTTCGGCTCGACGTCTAATCTTTTGACATGTTCCACTTTAACCCAACATTGATTCTTTCTACTTTAATCAAATTATCTCTCCATGATCGAAGCTAGTCTTGTATCACTCAAAACACATATTAGATCACAAACTTATCAATTGATTTCATCATCAAAATCCGAGATTCAACAATCTCTCCCCTTTTTATGATAACAACCAATTGATGACAGAGTTTAAACTAAACTCTCCATTTTAATGTGTCATATTGATAGAGTCAATTAATCAATTCATGCATCATGAATATTGAAAGAACCAATTAATCACATCATTGCATGCATCTTAAAATTATGAGTATTTCTTGTATAATCAAATTATACCATGCTTGATCATCATCATAACTTCTCTTCTTTTGTCATCAACAAAAAGGAGAAGTGCAACTAACAAGTTTTCAAGCTAGCAATTTAGCAAGATTTATATCACTTTAGAACATGCAAGCTAACAAGTTGGCAAGTGTTACTTCTCTTTGAAGTATAAAGGCTAGCAAGTTTTGCTACTCTTGAGATGAGTAAGTTAGCACTTTTCTCTTGAGATGTGCAAGATAGTAAGTTTCTATTTCTTTGAAATATGCAAGCTAGCAGTTCTTACTTCCTTTTATAATGTACAATTTTGCAAGTTTTGCTTCTTGAGATGGGCAAGATTATACGTTTGCTTGAGATTGCAAGCTAGTAATTTTTCTTCCTTTTGTAATATGTAAATTAGTAATCTTTCCCCCCCTTTGTCATTGTCCAAATGAAGGGAATGATACAATATTGTAAATATTTTTTCTTTACATCAATTTTCAAACATGATATAAGGTATACAACTAATTGCAAACATATTGAAAGATATCAATATCAAAGATAATGAAGGATCATGATTCATTTTAATAAGTCTCTTCTTTTGTAAATAGCAAAAAGAAATCTTAGGAGATCAAATACTAGGCAATCTTCAAAGAAATTTTAAGTCATGAATTTTGAGAAATCAAGAGAAAAATCATGATTCATAACTATTCTCTTTAACAAAAGGAAACATAGGAGAACAAGGATCTTGATTCATAAAAGATATCAAGTATCAAATTTTGAGAAATCAAGAATTTAACATGCCTAAGTATAACATTCAAGTTAGCACTTTTTACTTTCTTTTGCATTAATGTTCTAATCACAACATAAATATAAAGGACTTATATGAAAATTATGATATGAAAGTTAGTAATATAAAAGATCAAGAAGGGTCAATTCGTGAATACCAAAAGACATGATTTATTTTAACAAATCTCCTTTTTAGTAAAAGAGAGAACAAAAAAATGATTCATAAAAAAAATCCCAAGAAATCAAAAGAAAAATCATGATTCATTTGGATAATTCTTTTTAATAAAATGAAAGAATCATAGTTAATGATCTTAATTTATATAAATTCTCAAGTTATAATTATTAAGATATTAAGATCAGGATAATAACTCATTCAAATTCATATCATTAAAATCACTTTCATAGTTCAAGATATTCAAAAAATAATAATATACATGGATTGAAAAACTTGATAAGTTTTAGAAATAAAGACATTTTCAAAATTATTTTGTTTCGGCCAGTGAGCTTTATGAAGTATGTTAGATTTTCGGTCATAAGCCTTGAGTATTCACTATCAAAATTTTATTTTTGCTCCTAGCTTTCGATTATAGATATTTCTACAAGAAGGGTGTTTTTGTTCTAGGTTCCTATTTAGCTTTGGGTCTCTCATGGTTGGATATATCTATTTTAATTTTTAGCATTAAGACATTCTTTGTTTCTTTAGGAACCCAAATCAATTTATGTGAGCCATACTTTTTGAATGGACATTTATATACAAAATGATCATGTCTACTATAAAAATTATATTTATTTTTAAGGGAAACATGTAATGTGGGTCCTTTAATAAAAATGGTTGGCTTTTGTTAAGTGTTACTTATAAAGCTGATTCCCTCTTTTCTATGAATATGACTCTTATTGGTAAGAATTATATTTAAAGATTTACTATCAATTTTAAATTTATCTAATGTTTGTTGTAAAAATAAAATTTTCTTTTTAAGTGAGTCTAACTCTTCACACTTAGTGCAAAGAGTTAACATGTAATTATCATGCTCATTTTTTAATTTTTCAAATTCACTAACAAGAGAAGTATGATCCTTTTTTAATAACTTATATTTTTTATCAACTAATTTACATTGATCAAATAAATCATAGAAAGCATCAAGCAATTCATTGTAAGATAAATGAGATTCGATTGAATCATTTACCTCATCGTCAAAAGTCATTAAGGCATAGTTCGTCATCTCGCCTTTGATGGTTTGCTCCTCATCTTCAAATGTACTCGATTCATCCCATATTACTTTGAATGTTTTCTTTTTCTTTGATAGCTTCATCGATTTATAGCAAGTTGTTGTGTCATTTTTAAGTTTATTTTTAGAAATAGTCTTTTTCATAATTTTTTATTTTTTTTGTCAAAAGTTCTATGTCATCATCACTTGTGCTTTTGCTCGAATGATCTTCTATTGTTCAAAGTGCCAAATGGTTCATGTTCTTTAGAAGATAGTTTTCATATTGATCATGTTTAATATAAGCCATTTCATAGGTCATTAAAAACCCAATAAGTTCTTCAAGTGAAAAATTATTTAAGTCTTTTGCATCTTGTATTGCCGTTACTTTGGATCCCAATTTTTTATAAGGGATCTTAGTATTTTATTTACAAGTTCAAGGTTAGAAAAACTTTTATCAAGTACTTTTAAAACATTGACGACATCTATAAAATGACTATATATGTTTCCAATGGTTTTGCTTAGTTTCATTCGAAACAATTTAAAATTATGCATCAAAAGTTTAACTTTAGAATATTTAACCCTACTTGTGCCTTCGTGTGTGACTTCAAGAGTTTGCCAAATGTCATGTGCAATTTCACAAGTCAAAATACGATTAAACTCATTTTTATCCAAAGCACAAAATAGAGCGTTCATAGTTCTAACATTTAAAGAAAAGATCTTCTTCTTCAAGTAATTCCAATTGTTTATTAGTTTAGAAGATTTTTGAAAGCCAGTTTCAACAACATTTCATAAATTGAAATCTATAGAGAGTAAGAAAACTCTCATTCGAGTTTTTCAATATGTGTAGTTTATCCCATTGAACATAGGATGATAAATGATAGAAAGACCTTCTTAAAAGTCGAAAAAACCTATCTCTCTTGAGTGATAAACTAAATAGAGAGAAATAAGACTTTGATACCAATTATAAGGATCGTAATGACACTAAGAGAAGGAGTGAATTAGTGCTTACGGATTAATTATCTTTAATCCTATCTACTTATGAATGTTAGGAATTCACAAACATATATAAATATATATTTTTTAATTTCAAACAAAACCTATTAATATAAAAATGAGACAACTAAGATCACATACCTTTTTCTTTTTTCTTTTATTTTTTTGTTCTATTCTCTTTTTTCTTTTTCTTTTTTCTTCTTCTTCCATTGTCCACCTCTAAGATCACTTCTGTCACATGCTACAACAAACTGGTTGACATAATTTTTTTATTTTCCTGTCTTTCCTCTCACAGACTCATGTCAATCCTTCTTTCTCTCTTTTCTCTCTTTTTTTTTCCTTCCTTATTTTCTTCTTTTTCACCACTTTCCTATGCACATCAACCGAGCAAACTCGGATGGCTTGTTGCGAATAGCGGCAATCCGTGATCATAATCCCCCTCTTTTTATTTTTTTTCAATTTTTCTATCTCTTCCCAACATAATACCACTAAGATTAAAAAAACAAAATAAGGAGAGATCAATTACAATAGCACTATTTCACCTTCTCTTAGTATCATACAAAATTTAAGGCTTAGGAGCAACACATTCGCAAAATCTTATAATATTCTCACACCTTCTAAGCTGAGTAGCTCATTTAGAAATTCAAATAAGCTTAGTAACTTTAATAAAGGATTTCAACACTTTTAAAAGCTAAAGATAGATGTCTGTCAGCCATGCTTGAAGTGGAGCGATTGTAACTACTGTAAAGAGTACCAAAAATTTAAAGCAAATTATGATAAAGCACTTAAAATCAAGGGTATTAGTAATACTATCACCAACACATTTGAAATAGCATTATCCACTATCCCAGGTGGTTACCATCGCTTAAACCATAGATTGCCCCAATAAAATCTCAATTCTACCTCATTTCAGTCTGAATTCAATGCACTTCGACCTCAACTAAACATAAACAAATTTATATGAATTGGAACTCAATTGCAGTTTAAATTATATTCAAATAAGACTTCAAAATAGCAATCACTTTTTCAAGGATGTCATAGAGTTTTTTTTATAAGTGCTCAATTTTTCTAGCATATCATTTTGTTTATATGTTAATGATAAGACCATTTTATCATAAAGAAAAAAAAAATGGGATGATCACTTCGAGGAAATCGGTCTCTTAGGGTTTATCAAAAGACCAAATAATATTTCTCATTGATTGATTAATTCCGAAAAGAAAGGGTTATATCGTTATTTATAGAGTTCCACCCAGAGTTCACTAGGACTTGGACTCTTAATAATAAATAAATATTAAATAAATCTTTACCCAACTCTAACTAAACTAAACACTCAATAAATATTATTCAAAAGCGAATAAAATAAAAGGATCCTAATAATTCCTCCCTCTTCAAATCAGCCTTGTCCTCAAGGCTGAGCAACATCAAACTCGGGAGCTTCTCTTTCAGCATTTCAATCATAGGCTATCTACAACGCATCACAACCCGTTGATCAAGTAACTATGGTCTCCACTTTTTGATAATGTAAGCAATAGGTCTGTCTTTCAGTGTAGTAAGCATTGTAAGAAACTCCTGGCCCTGTATAATCAATTTTATCTTTGAACATTTACTATCATAAGTTAAAATACATCCATCAGCGATCTTTACTTCGAATCTATCATAGCTTTCAATGTGGTGGGTCAATTGGTCAATAGTCTCACTGTCCATAAAATTGTTAGTGCTACTAGTATCAATCAGAACTATAACATGCTGATATTCCAGAGTTCCACCAACTTTCATAGTTTGTGGGTTAGAGTAGCCGGTAGGTCCTGTTGGGGAAATCTTGGGGGCGATGTCACATATGTAGTGGAAGAAGAAGAAAACAAAATCCTCTATTCTCAAAGAGATGTTCATCATCGTGCGAAGATTGATACACAAAATCATGAAACTTAAAACTACGTATAAGATAAATTATGTTACCTAGGGAGATCGTATATCCCTGTTTCTTTACAGATCTCTAGGAGAGGGTGAAGGAGGTCAAGCGTCCTCCTCTCTAGCGGTGATTCACACAGCAGGGTTACGATGACGCTCTTCAAAACTCCAGGCCTACTCTGAGGTGGAGAGGGGGAGGAGAATAGGAGAGGCAAGCAAAGGCTCTAGCCTATGAACCACTGAATTCCTCCTATTTATGGAGGTCCCCTATCAAACCCTAATGGATCCTCCCCTATTGGGTATTAGATCTGCATCCAATTACCCAAGCCTTTTATATTAGTGGATCTCTATCCAATAATCTCTCATGGGCTCTTATTGGATCTCATCCATGGATATCCAATAAGATAGGAGCTCCGGCGGATATCTCATATCCGAACCTCTACTCATCGCAATGCCTATCATATGTGTGTGATCCTCTAGGCCCAATATCGAGCTGGTCATGAGTCATACCTATCAGAACTCCTTCTAGCTCAATGAATTATTATCTCTATAATAATTCACTCGACTCATCGACTACGGACGTACTAGGCCACTACGCCATAGTCCCCAGACGATGTTGCATCTCGGATTTTGATGATGAAATTAACTGGTAAAATATTTGGTCTAATCCTTTGCTGAGATATGTGTGCAAGATTAACCACGATTTGAGAAAGACGTAAAGCAGGTGTTGTGTCGAAGTCAAGATCAAGATCACATTGGGAGTTTGAGAGTTCGCTAGAACTTCGGACATTCATCGGAACTCGCTAAGAAGATCGTCGTAAAGTCCAGGAGCTTGCCGGGAGTCCACCGAAACATTGTCGAGAGTTCGTCGGATGTTCACCGGAAGTACGTCGGAAGCTCACCGGAAGAGCAATAGACGCACCGGAACAAGATGCACTGTAATCATATCTTAGTTATCGTAGTTAGAGAGTAAATTAAGTTAGGATTGGGAGGTAATCCCACTAACTTAATTAGGGGGCCAATTGGGCCCTTAGTTGGGTTGGTTTGAGCCAAATTCAAGGCCCAACCAGGTTGCTGAAAAGATGGCTGGCAGTGGCACCGCCTGGAAAGCAATGCCCCAGGATATCTAGGTGGTGGTACCATCGGCAGTTATTGTTGCCAGCGGTAGTACCGCCCCTGCCACACGATGGTAATGCCAGAGCTCGGTCTTCGAGCTCTATCAGGTGGTAGTATCGCCCAATAATGGCAATGGTACCGCTAGTACCCCAAAATCCGGGGATGAGACACTTTTAGGTTCTAATTTTGAAGCCATTGGGGCCTATAAAAATCCCACCATTTCCTGCATGAAAGGACACGAAACCTATTGGCATAATCTTGAGTTCTTGAGCCTTAAAGTGTTGTAAAAATAAAGAGTACTCCTCCTTCATCTCTTAACCTTGTAACCATCCAAGAAAGAGGAGTGAGACTTGTAAGCTTTGTCTCCTAAACCCGGCAAAAGGAGAAAAGCTATAAAAAGGTGGTTGGCCTTCACCTATTGAAGGAAGGCCTTTAGTGGACACCGATGACCTTGTCAAAGGAGGAATCCGAAAGTGGATGTAGGTCACATTGACCGAACCACCCTAAAACTCGGTTTGCATTTACTTTAAGCAACTTTCTTTTATAGAAACTGCCTCTCCTCCTTACTGTGCTTTAACTACGTCTACATATGCTTTCATGTAAACACCTTCCGAGATAGGCTTTAATCGTACGAAGACTTTACGAAACCAATGCTTTTCATTTGTGCAATTTACATTACTGCAAATCACCTTAGTCTTCTCTTGCACTTTCACGAAAGCTTTCAAGTTCAAATTCTAATTCTTTCCAAAATGGATTGAATCGAAACCATTCTCATCGGAATTGGTTTTAATCGAAACAAGTTTTTTTGAAATAGCGAAAGTTTTCCACTGCACTAATTCACCCCCCTTCTTAGTACCGCTCTTGATCCTAACAATTGGTATCAGAATAAGGTTCACTCTCGTTTGGTTTAAAATCCAAGAGAGATGGCATTTGCTGGCAACCTAGAGAGTCATTCAATTACACGTCCGCCAATGTTCAATGAGACGGATTACACATATTGGAAGACTAGAATGAGGATCTTCCTAATTTTAATGGATTTCGAACTATGGAATATTGTAGAAAATGGATTTCAAAAGTCTTCTCTTCCAATGAATGATTGAAATGAGTTAGAGAAGAAGACTTTTTCTTTAAAAGCAAAGGCTATGAATGCCTTGTTTTGTGCCTTAGATAAAAACGAGTTTAATCGTGTGTCCATTTGTGAAACGACATTTGATATTTGGTACACACACGAAGTGACTCATGAAGGCACTAGTAGAGTGAATGAGTCAAAAATTAATCTTTTAGTGCATTCTTATAAGTTGTTTCGAATGAAATCGAGTGAGACCATTGGAGACATATACACCTGATTTACGGATGTCATTAATAGTCTAAAAGGACTTGGTAAAAGTTTCTCAGATTTTGAACTCGTTAACAAGATTTTAAGATCCCTTCCAAAAAGTTGGGATCCTAAAGTAACGATCATTCAAGAGGCCAAAGATCTAAACAATTTTCCTCTTGAAGAACTAATTGGTTCACTTATGACCTATGAAATAATATATAAAGCTCATGAAGAGCTTGATGACACCATTCCAAAGAATAGAAAGGATGTAGCATTGAGAATATAAGAAGACTAGTTGAGAGAAAACTTAAGTGATGAGGACCTTGATGAAGATTTAGCACTATTAATAAGAAAATTCAAAAAAATTATAAAAAGAAGTAAATTAAAAAATGATACTAAAAATAAATTTGAATCAAAGAAAGAACAAGTGATATGCTATGAATGCAAGAAGATAGGACATTACAAGAATGAATGTCCCCAAGCAAAGAGGAAGCAACCAAAGAAGAAGGCTCTCAAAGTTACATGGGATGACTCAAGTGTTTTCGAAGAAGAAGAGCCAACCAACACTGAGCAAGTTGCTTACTATGGGCTAATGACTATTAGAGATGAGATAACAAGTTCATTAGACGCAAATTTAACTTTTGATGAGCTTTCAAGTGCCTTTCATGAATTATTTAATGAATGTAGAATTTTGAGTAAAAAGTATAATTCTTTGAAAAAGGAACATGCTTCTCTTATTAGAGATTTTGATAGAGTAAAGATTGAGAATAAAAATAGCTTAGTTCCCTATACAAAATACCATGATTTAGAAGTACTTCAAAAGGAAAAATTGCTACTCAAAGATACCTCGAAGAAATTTGAGGTTGATAGCAAGTCCTTCAACATGATCCTTACCAACAAGGGTCACGTTCATAGGAAAGGCAGAATCAGATTTGTGAGTAGCTCTCATCAAAATCCAACCACCTTTATTAAAGGCCCTACCTTGCATGTATCACCCCACATCAAATGCAACTTTTGTTACAAACTTGGACATGTTGTATACAATTGTCCATTCAAAAAATATAATCCGTATAAATTGATTTAGGTTCCTAAAAAAACCTCAAATGACTCAATACAACATGATAAATCAATTTTTGAGGCATCCAAGGTGAAATGAGTACCTAAAAATCAATCTTTTTTGTAGAAAAATGTATCATCATAAGCTAGGAGCAAGAGATGGTACCTTAATAATAGATGTTCAAGGCATATGACCGGAGATCCATCCTATTTCTTTAAGCTCACTAGCCTAGACGAAGGATATGTTAACTTTGGAGATAACAACAAGGGTAAAATCATTGGCAAAGGAACCATAGGTAACAAATCCAACATTCTTATTGAAGATGTATTGTTAGTTAATAGTTTAAATCATAACCTTTTGAGTATTAGTCAATTATGTGATAAAAAATATATCGTTAGATTTGAATCTAATGCTTGTATTCTTGAAAAACCATACAAAAACATGTCTATGATTGCACTAAAACAAAATAATGTATACACTATTGACATTAATGATTTTTGCAATGAAATATGATTTTCGATTTTAAATGATGATGCTTGGCTTTGGCATAGGAGATTAGGTTATGCTAACATGAAACTAATCTCTCAAATTTCATCTAAAGAACTTGTAAGAGGAATTCCTCATATCAAATTCGTCAAAGATAATGTGTGTGATGCATGTCAACTAGGAAAATAAATAAAGGATATCTTCAAACCTAAGAATCAAATAAGTATCTCTAGACCTTTGCAATTAATCCATATGGATTTGTTCGGACCAATTTATACATTATGCCCAGGAGGTAGCAAATATGCATTTGTCATCGTGGATGATTATAGTAGATACACATAGACTTAGTTTTTGGCTCATAAAAGTAAATGCTTTAGGTATTTCTCTAACTTTTGCAAACTTATTCAAAATAAAAAAAAAGGGTTTTATGATTTTGTCAATTCGAAGTGATCATGATAGTGAATTTCAAAACTGTGATTTTTAAGAATTTTATGAATCTAATAGATACAACCACAACTTCTCTACTCCAAGAAATCCTCAACAAAATGGAGTAGTAGAAAGAAAGAATAGAAACTTATAAGAAATGACAATAACCATGTTAAATGAACATAGCCAACCTAAATATTTTTGAGTCGAAGCCATAAACACGACTTGTTATGTCATAAATAGAGTTCTAGTAAGACCTTTACTCACCAAAACTCCTTATGAGTTGTGGAACAACAAAAAACCCAATGTTTCATATTTTAAAGTTTTTGGGTGTAAGTGTTTTATTTTGAATGAAAAAGATGCCTTAGGAAAATTTTATTCTAAATCCAATGAAGGAATTTTTCTTGGCTATTCTTCTATTTCTAAAGCATTTCGTATCTTTAATAAAAGAACTTTGATTATAGAAGAATCCATTCATGTTGTTTTTAATGAGGTTTATGAAATTAAGAAAAATGATTTTGATGATGATGTTAATTTTGATGCTTTGAATTTAAATAAAACCCTTTCTCCATCTAAAAACTTGGTTACATCTACTTCCGAAACATCCTTATCCAAGGATTGGAAGTATGTAGATGCTCATCCTAAGGAGCTAATCATAGTAGACACATCTAAAGGGGTTCAAACATGTTCTTCTCTTAAAAATTTTTGTGCCAACGTCGCTTTTCTCTCCCAAATTGAACCTAAATGCATTGACGAGGCCATGAAAGATGATTCATGGATTTTCGCAATGCAAGATGAGTTAAATCAATTTGAGAGAAATGAGATGTAGAAGCTTGTTCCTAGGCCAAATGACCATTTAGTTATTAGTACTAAATGGGTCTTTAGAAACAAGTAAGATGAATCTTGTTTCGTGATTAGAAACAAGGTTAGATTAGTGGCTAAAGGTTTCAACCAAGAAGAAGGTATCAATTACGAAGAAACCTTCACTCCTGTGGCTCGATTAGAAGCCATAAGGATACTCCTTGCCTATGCTAGTAGTAATAATTTTAAGTTGTTTCAAATGGATATTAAAAGTGCATTTCTTAATGGCTTTATTTCCGAAGAAGTTTATGTTAAACAACCTTTTGGATTTGAGAATGATAATCTCCCTAATCATGTATTTAAATTAACTAAAGCTCTCTATGAATTGAAATAAGCCCCAAGGGCTTCGTATGAGAGACTTAGCTCATTTCTTTTCTTATCGAAAATAGTTTCTCTAAAGGCAAAGTCGAGATACTACATTGTTTATCAAAAATTTTGAAAATAATTTTCTTATTGTTCAAATTTATGTTGATGATATCATTTTCGGTTCTACGAATGAATCTCTATATGAGTCATTTACTAAAAGTATGAGTTTTGAATTTGAAATAAGTTTGATGGGAGAATTAACTTTCTTTTTGGGCTTACAAATCAAACAACTAAGTAACGATATATTTCTTAGTCAAACAAAATATACTTTAGATTTACTAAAAATGTTTAATATGGATAGCTCAAAGGCTATCAACACTCCTATGAGCACCTCCACTAAGTTAGAAATTGATAAAAATGGAGAAAGCTTTGATCAAAAAGCTTATAGGGGTATGATAGGAAGTCTACTATACCTCACCGCAACTAGACTAGATATCATGTTTAGTGTAGATCTTTGTGCTATGTTTCAATCTAATCCTAAGATATCTCATCTTAAAGCAGTTAAGAAAATTATTAAATATCTTAAAGGTACCACTAATATAGGATTATGGTATCCAAAATACGAGAATTTTGAATTAATTGCATATGCTGATGTGGATTTTGCTGGATGTAAATTAGATAGAAATGGCACATCCTAAACATGTCAATTCTTAGAACACGCAATTGTTTCTTGGTCTTCCAAGAAACAAAACTCGGTTGCACTATCTACAACCGAAGCTAAGTACATTGCAGCAAGTGCATATTGTGCACAAGTTGTATGGATGAAAAATACTTTAGAGGATTATAAGGTTCATCTTAAAAACATTCCTATAAAATGTGATAACACAAGTTCAATATGTTTAACAAAAAATCTCATTCAACACTCTAGAACAAAACATATTGACATTAGGTATTACTTTATACGAGATCATGTCAATAATAATGATATAATCTTAGAGTTTATTAATACAAAACATCAATTGGTCGATATCTTTACAAAACCCTTAAATGAAGAATAATTTGATTTCATTAAAAGGGAACTAGGAATGCTAAATTGTCAAAATGTATGAATTTCATTTTTCAGACTTTCTCGATTACAAGTTTGCTCACTTGAATCATGAAACTCATAGTATGTATTTTTATGTGTTTTGATATGATGAATTGATATGAATCATGAACTTATGATATGCATTTTATGAGTTTTGACAAGATATGAATCGTATTTACGAGTTCTATATGAGGTTTAGATATGAATCGTTGTGTGAATGAGTAAATTTTGTGAGCAGTGCTCACTGCCTGTAGGCGGTGGCACCGCCCCAGCTGGTGGTAGCACCGCCCAGGTGGAACCTGTTATAGGTGGTAGCACCACCAGCAATTAAGTGTTGTAGGCGATAGCACCACCCAGCCAACGGTGCCATCGCCCGCAACTTGCCCCCTTTATAAAATCAAGTTAGGGCCAGTGGTAAAACTGACCCCAACTCATTCTCCACTCCCCTAAATAGCTCCAAACCCCCCTTTAAACATCATTCTCTCCCTCTAGCTGTCCAAAAATCCCTATTTCCTACTAGATCGAGGATCAATCTCTTACATCCTCTTGAAGATCACAACTAAGGTATTCTCTAAATGGTATTAATTTCTCTTATGCATTATCTACTCTTATTCATTATATATCTTCATAATAGCAGTCTTTATGGGTTCTAGAAGATCCTTTAGGGACAAAGGGAAGAGGAGATTAGAAGAAAATTATGACTCCCTACTCTTCGATTCTAATCAACATGCCCTAAAATTTTCATCCATAGAGTTTAGGCATATTCATAAAGGAAAATATGTTAATTTAGATGAATTAAGTGATTTAGAACTCGTTCAATAGTTTGCTAATCTAGATATTCTCCCAATCCATCAAATTAGTGAACCCATCTACCCTAGGCTTATTAGACTATTTTACAACAATCTACATGTAGATGAAAATGAAAGGGTATCAACCTATCTTTTAGGACATCATATACATATTACGGATGAGTTAATTTGTAACCTCATAGGAATTGCGTTGAAGGAAAATGGTTGTTATTTTAGAGGACAATGAGATGAAGAACTAATTGGAATTACTTATGTTGATGCCTTAGGAACTATTTTTGGTAATCCTAACTTATCTATTATCCAAAAAGCTATGAACATTTACTACCATTTAGCACTAAAATGCTTCATCATATTTTAATAAGTATCATTCTCCCTAAACAATATCATCATGATGAAGTAAGTCAAATAGAATTAGGTACCATGTATTGGATTATGAAAGGACATAACAACTGTTTTGGTTACCTAATCCAACAAAACATGATTGAAATATCAAAAAAGGAAATGATGCTTCCATATGGTAACCTAATCACTAGATTAATTCATACTTATGACATAGCTATCCCGCAATGACGAAGAGGTTATGAAACTAGATAGATTTAGTGTCATAAATAAAAACCTACTTCGACGGTTGAGGTGTACGTTTGGAAATAGGATATGGGTTAGACTACCTAGAAGAACTGATCTCCCGCCACCCGAACTAGAACCGGAAACACCAATCTTTATGGGTAATCAATCTCCTCCACCTAGTCCCTTTAAGGCAACACCTCCAGAAGAGCATCCACCTCCCTCATCTATTGACGATATCGAGACTCATATGGATCAATTTAAACAATGTCAAGATCGACTTGAACAACGCCAAGATCAGATTTTAACTAAGTTGCAGCAGATTCATCAGCAACTACATGCCTTGTTTAGACACTATAACTTTCCACCACTTGAATGATTTTTGTGTATGACTTTTTGCTGATGACAAAGGGGGCGAAGGATGAAATCTCTCTTGCATACTTTAAAGTTGTAATCTTGTGCCTATCTTGATGTTGTATTCTTGTGTTTACATTAGTGTTGTAATCTTATGATTTGCATCAAGTTATGATACTAAGCATTACTAATGTGATCTCTTTAAATATGGTACTTTTATGATGCTGAAATTTTTTTTGCATTGTATTTTACACTATAATGCAACAATCTACGCTTAATTCAAATTGTGTATCAAAATTTTAATATTATCAACCTTTGAATGTAGTAAGCAATAATGATGATATTTCATGCAAATAGGGATGAAAAGCTATGATGAAATATTTTATTATGCATGAAGTGATTGTGCATTAGATATCTTGATAACTTGATGATACACAAATTTCGATCAAAGCTTGAATTCATGGTTGTGAATTCAAGTTTATGTTTTCTCAAAATACGGCATGTAGATAGGGAGAGTTATGATTAACTCCTTCACCAATTGGTTGTCATCATAAAAAAGGGGCAGATTATTGAATCTTGGATTTTGATGATGAAATCAATTGGTAAAATATTTGATCTAATCCTTTGCTGAGATATGTGTGCAGGATTAACACGATTTCAGAAAGACGTAAAGCAAGTGTTGTGCCAGAGTCAAGATCGAGATCACGTTGGGAGTTCGAGAGTTCGCCGGAACTCTGGACGTTCGTCGGAACTCATCAAGAAGATCGTCATAAAGTCCAGGAGCTTGCTAGGAGTCCGCCGGAATATTGTCGAGAGTTCGTTGGATGTTCGCCAGAAGTATGCTGGAAGCTCATCGGAAGAGCAATTAACGCACCAGAACAAGATGCATTGTAATCATGTCTTAGTTATCATAGTTAAAGAGTAAATTAAGTTAAGATTGGGAGGTAATCCCACTAACTTAATTAAGGGGCCAACTGGGCCCTTAGTTGGGCTAGATTCAAGGCCCAACCCGGTTGCTAAAAAGATGGCTGGTGGTGGCACCACTTGGAAAGCAGTTCCCCAAGATATCTGGGCGGTGGTACCACTGACAGTTATTGCTGCCAGTGGTAGTATCGCCCCTGACAGGCAGTGGTACCGCCAGTGCTCGGTCTTCGAGCTCTGTCAAGCGGTAGTACCACCTAGTAATGGCGGTGGTAACGCCATTACCCCGAAATCCAGGGATGGGACATTTTTAGGCTTCAATTTTGAAGCCATTGGGGCCTATAAAAACCCCACCCTTTCCTGCATAAAAGGACACGAAACCTATTGGCATAATCTTGAGTTCTTGAGCCTTAAAGTGTTTTAAAAGTAAAGAGTTCTCCTCCTTCATCTCTTAGCCTTATAACCATCCAAAAAAGAGGAGTGAGACTTGTAAGGGTTGTTTCCTAAACCCAGCAAAAGGAGAAAAGCTATAAAAGGTGATTGGCCTTCACCTATTGAAGGAAGGCCTTTAGTGGACGTCGGTGACCTCGTCGGAGGAGGAATCCGAAAGTGGATGTAGGTTACATTGACCGAACCACTCTAAAACTCGGTTTGCATTTATTTTGAGTAACTTTCTTTTATAGCAAACTACCTCTCCTCCTTACTGTGCTTTAACTATGTCTACATACGCTTTCACGTAAACACGTTCTGAAATTGACTTTAATCGTACGAAGACTTTACGAAACCGATGCTTTTCATTTGTGCAATTTATATTACTACAAATCACCTTAGTCTTCTCTTGCACTTTCACGAAAGCTCTCAAGTTCAAATTCTAATTCTTTCCGTAATAGATTGAATCAAAACCATTCTCGTCGGAATCGGTTTTAATCGAAACAAGTTTTTTTAAAATAGCAAAAGTTTTTTGCTATACTAATTCAATCCCCCCCCTCTCTTAGTGCTGCTCTTGATCCTAATAGATGATACAGGGGAATCCAATCCATTGGACCTGTTTGTCCTTAGTTACCATGTACCTATAGTCCCTCATCTATCCAATATCCCAAAGACTGTATATCGGACATGGTGTTGTCAAACCCATACGGTTTCTACTCGAGTCTCGCTCTAATCAGATTCTCCCAGAGAAGTCCTTCTCTCTCAATTCGAATGACCCTAGCCAAGAATTTGTTTGAGCAAGAACACATGGGATATTCCTCTCATGATGTCGAGAGTGGATGTTCCTCTATCGACACTCAATAGCCCTCGTAAGGTCGACTTCCACTCTCAATGACTAGTTGTATTAGATTTGGGACATCCAAACCTATAAATCTGGTATCAAAGAGTAGAGCACTTATATAGGACATCGTTGGTGTCTCAAGTCGAAGGACCAAATACACCACTAGGATTACAGAATTGCTGATTGACAATAAGGCATTATCAACCATCCAGTATTCTGTAAGCGGATCAATCAGTGAACTCATTCTCCAATGAGCACCTGTATTGTATCCCTAGTGTCCCTATATGAGCAGCTATGAGACTACCTGCATCTATCATATGGATGGGTATACAGCACACTAGTCTGTCCGATTATCTCGATATCCCTCTCGAGTAACCTACGATCGGGATTATTTAGGATCTGTGTTCAAAGATGAATCAGTCTCATTATTGTGATCTCATCATGATTCGATTCCCATTGCACAGATCCAAGGATATCATAATATATACATGCATATGTGCAATAGTCAATATAAAGTGATAAATGTCAAAATATAATAAGCAAAAAAATTTCATGTCAAGTCACACATGCCATCACTCACGTGATTGGCTTGTGGGCACCTATGACTAGCAGATCTAATATCTTTATTAGAATCTATACCTTCATGATTGGAGTCGACATTCTTAGCTTTCGGTTCCTCTCCAATTGGATCAATCATCAGAAGTTGCTCTTATTTACCTTAGTGCTCTATACTCTATTTTTCATTATGTACAAACTCTTTGTTAATCTTTCCTTGAATTCTTCTTGGGTTAGTCTTCAGGTGTCAGGGTTTTGGCTAGGAATAGATGAGGCGGGTGGCTTGCTGATCATTTGGTTGTTATCACTTCTATTTCTATGATTTTCCCTACCAAGAGCTTTGAGTCCATTTATGACATCCGTGAAACGGGTGTACATGTCTCCGATGGACTCATTTGGTTTCATCTGGAAAAGTTCATAAGAATGCACAAGAATGTTGATTTTGGACTCTTTCACTCGGCTAGTGCCTTCATGAGTGACCTCAAGAGTTCTCCAAATATCAAAAGCCAAATTATAAATCGAAACGCGATTAAATTCATTTTTGTCAAGTGCACAAAACAAGACATTCATAGCCTTTGCGTTTAAAGCAAAAACCTTCTTCTCTGATTCATCCCATTCACTCATTGAAAGAGAAGATTTTTGAAATTCATTTTTGACAATAGTCCAAAGCTCAAAATCTATAAAAATAAGAAAGATCCTCATATAAGTCTTCCAATATGTGTAATCCAACCCATTAAACATAGGCGGACGTGTAATAGAGTGACCCTCTTGCATGCCGGAGTAAGTCATCTCTCTTGGGTATTAAACCGAATATGAGAGTGAGCCTTGCTCTGATACCAATTGTTAGGATCGGAGCGACACTAAGAAGGGGGGGTGAATTAGTGTAGTGGATTAAAACTCATAAGTTTGAAATTGATTTCGTACATGTATAGAGATTTCGATTCAACGAAGGATGACTTAGTAAAGATAGCTCGAGTAAAGGAAGTTAAGAATAGAGAGATGAAAACCAAAAGTTTGCTGCAAAGTAAATAAATGTTTCAGAAAGTTAAACACTCACACATTCAAGGAACCCCATAATTTAAAGTGGTTCGGTCAAAGAACCTACATCCACTTGCGAAGCCTTCTTCGATGAGGCACCCAACTTCCACTAGCAAATCACTTTAAAGGGGAAGGACCAAATATCCCTCTTACAACCTTTTTACAAGTGGTTCACACTCTTACATATTTTCAAAGAGAAAGAGGGAGGTGAACACTTAAGCTATTGAGAACAAGACTTTGCTAAAGCTTTTTCTCAATTTCTAACTTCTCAAAAAGGTATCTTCTCTGCTGAGAATTGAGGGGTATTTATAGACTCCAAAAGGATTCAAATTTGGGCTCCAAATTTGAATTACTTTTGGGTTCCTAGAGTTGGCGGTGCCACCCCCTATCTGTCACGGACTTAGCTGCTTTTGCCTGAGTCGTGCGGCACCCTTGCGTGTTCGTCCGTAAAGGTCAGCCTCCCGAAACCTCCCATGGTCCCTTAGGACCTACAAAAGAGAAAACGGGTTAGAGAAAGCGCCTCACTCGGGATCCATAAGCAATCATCTCTGTAAACACTTCATAAACAAATTACAAGTAGACCTTATAAGCTCAGAACGATTGCACAACAAAGGGGCAAAATGGTCCACTATAGATTAAAAATCTCTCATAAGTGTCCACATGATACAACCTTTATTTACAAGCCTAAAATGACCACCAAACCCAACTAAAATGGGATTATTGAGCCTTCGGCCATCTCTCTACATGCTGTGCAAAGTATGAACATACCACAAGACATGGACATACATAAGCATTATATCAAATATCCAATTTAGAAGTTTGTCTCTGACATTCTCCCCCACTTATCCCTTCGACGTCCTCATTGAAGCCTTTGCCGACACTGCAACTCCTTGCCTTAGTTGAGTCTTCAATCTTCTACTCTAGTTACAATGCACCTCTTGGCTCCCCGCTGCTCTCCGCTGTTGTTTTTGAGTAGTCGAACCTTTGATCCGCCATGCTACTTCAACTCTCTAATAACTCTGACTATAGTGTGGGGTTGGCTGAGTTGTGTTGATCCCTGTTGGTTCCTGCGGATCCTCCAGATGAAGAAAAAGACCATCCTTAGTATATGCCAATCTCTCAAATGCCTCATGTTGCTTGAACTGGGTGGATGCTTGTTGGAGTTTTAACAAACATCACCTCGTAAACTTCTAAAGTTTTGGGTCCTTCCTCCACAAAATTTGTTCATTGACTCTTTTTTCACTTAGTTGTCACTTCCAAATAGATTCACATCACTTCCGCTTTCGATTGGCATTCTATTGGGAAATGAAGCGGATAATCTACTCTCAATAGCAGTGATCACCATTGGTGAGGATTTAACAACTATTATCTTCTAATATCTTCGAAGGGTCTTTGAACCTGTGTAGAGCTCCTCTACTGGATAGATAAGAGAATTAGGGTACTCGGTTTCGCCCATTCTCTTAAGAGTTGAGAAGGCAATGGTTACTTGACTTCGCCCGCCTCCTCAAGGGTTGTACTCCATGCATCGAGCTGGTTACTGGCCTTCGCCTGCTCTTTGCTCACACTTCTGAAGCACTTGAAGTGTTTGCACTCTTTGCATTGAGTTAGCTATTGTGATTCATCTTCTCAATACCATCAAACTTCTGGAATGTAGGAAGTTTTCACCCCAACTTGGAGTAAGTCTCTAATAGTTTTGGTCACCTCTGGGATTGTACCATCTTCTCTATCAACCCTGCCACCTACTCCACTGAGTAGCAAAGGTACAACACCGCATACTGCCTACTTCGTTCCTTGGTCGTGCACTCTTGCATGACCCAAAGTCCTTCACTTTCGGCTATCTTGATGAGAAGCTCGTTGACATCGGTCTTACGAAGTTCCTCGGCCTCTGCCCTTCAGCCTTGTCTCGATACTTAGAGTTTACCTCTGCATGCTCCACCTTCTCGGCCCCTTTCACAACCAAGCGCTCTCCCTCCATGAGAGTAAGGGATCAATGACTTTTACGGAAGTCCCGCCTTTGCGGTACCATGGCACTGCCATGCCCATGGCCCTACTATCTGTTACCTCGCATCTGCATCCTTTTCTTCACGATCAGTAGATATGTCTTTGCGGCACTCCTTCAAGTCCATCTCCATTCTAACTGATGCTTGATTTTGGGTAGCTAAGTCCCTCTGGACTCATCATTGCTTCCTCGCCCTTTTCGACCCTTGCTTCAACACCTCTATGTTCTCTAAGCAGCTCCCTTTAGTTAATGGAAAGATAGACTGCAACTCCCATGCATGGCCTCTGCCATCACGTTATAGGGTTTGCACCGATTCTATTCTCCTTAGCTTTCTTAGTAGCAACATTCGCTTACTCAACCTTATCCTCTAACTTGCCAGACTCCCTTAAGCGAATATGGGCTCTGGAGCAATCCAACTCTCCACCTGCTTCGATCATACCTTTGCATGATCAAGTCCCTCCCATGGGACTCACTAATACTTGCATTCGGACTTTTCCCTTGGTGGAACACAGCCCCCATATGCTCATGACCAAGGCTTTCATCCAATGCAAAATTTGATGCATGCACGGAAGACCCACCTCTACGGTACCATGGCCTTCACTCATTAAATCCATAGCCCTTCTTGCCGTCATATTGTTCACCGAAGTGGATCTTCCAGTAGCTCTTAATCATACCTTCGTATGATAAAGTCTCTCATAGGACTTTATTTGTGTGTGTCGCATTGCCACGAACTGTTCCACCATGATCCGCTACATCATGTCGCCTCCTGGTGACATCTCCATTGCATTCTGATCCTTGTAGGATGAACTCGAATTGTGATCCCTCCATGTGTGGTCTCTGCCAACACATCGCAGGGCCTCTTTCACCTTCGATTGTGTTCGCTCCTTTGGCAGTCGACCTTTGTCCACCCGCTCTCGGGTCACACCTAGACGAGGCCCCGCTCTAGGATCGTCTGTCGCCTAGTAGCTCCCGAAGTCCACCGACTTCGCTAAAATTGGTGTATTATTGTCTAGATCCTGGACCTCTGCCCCTACCAACATAATCTTCGCTATGCACCACTCCCTTCATGGCAACTTGAATGGTAGCATTGTAGCATATTCTTCAGGAGTGTCCACCTTTGCATCCTCTTGCCCCGTGCTAAGGCTTTCTAAACCCAACTTCGCCTCTGCAAGTTGAGTCGTCTCAATTCCTCCATCAAATGCTTCTTCGAGATAAGGTGCATGTGCCCAGAAGCTCCCTTCTCTTTGGCACCATATAAGATGAGTCCGCCCCATCAGCATGAAGGACCCATGGAATGACATGATCCTGCTTTTGCCTCTATAAGAGTTCATGTCCTTGACCTCTGCCCAAGGAAAGCTCTGTGCCTCCACTCCATGTTCCATCTTCTTATGTCGACTCCCTTCATACAGCTTGGGTACTTTGTCAAGTTACACCTAAGTTGCACTGCTCCTTGCTTTTTGTATTGAGTTGATAGTGGCCCTCGTGCCCACCGTTTCACAGGTCAGCCCTTTGTTGAGTCTGATCTCCATATCAACGCCAAGTGTGCCTTCATTTGTGTTGCTTTGGATCGCTCCCCCACTTGATCTCGCAATGCATTCCCCAATACATTATCTCAAGCGAGATCATGCGATGGCTCCACGTTGCTCACTCAGTCCATTGAGCTTTGTGAAGTTGTTTTTTTTTTTAAGGTATTCCTCCTCAACATGTGCAGTCCGTTGTACATGGTTCTCCCTCTAGAGATCTGGGACTTATCCCTCATGGATATATGTCCCATTGGAGCAACTTATCTCTTTGCTTTCTTCTCTTTGAAAGTTTCGAAGACCACCTTCCCCTTAGACTACTCCGCCTTGCTGAATAAAATGTGCATTGTTCTGCCTCCCGTAAACGCACTTGCTAGATTGCGACTCCACATCAATACAACCCCCACTGCACCCCTCAAGGCCTAGCAACATGCTAAACTCGCTGCACACTTTAGCCTCCTATGGACGTATCCTTCACATGCTGAAGAGAAAGTTTCAAAGCTTCATAGTGCCGAGTTTCGGTCGCCTTGGGATGGCCACGAACACTCCATTGTTCGGATACAAGCCTTTGCATGAGTACCGAATTCTTCGAGTTAGCAATTCCCCTCACCTCTGTGAGCTTTACACAACTCTTTCGATTGCTGAACAACTCATTCCAACTTACATGGTCTCCTCCTTTATCAAGCTCCTTGATTGCCTTGAGCACCATCAAGTTTAGTTGTCAACGTTGAGCCGTAGTTCAAACTCAGCCATCCCAACCTTTGTGCGCTACGTATTCTTCCCAACTTGCTTGTCCTCATGGTGCCTCTTGCGTGAAGGGGTTGGCCATTCCTCTAAATGTCAATCTTAGATGCCTGCTCCTCTAAGCGACTCTTTTTCCCTACATCTCCATGCCTATTTTCCCCAAAACGATCGCGCGTGCCGGCTGCCCAAAACGCAGCCCCACTAGGTCCCCCACGTTTGCATATCAAGTGTTTATATGAGTGCTTGTCCCACTTTTATACCATCTGTCATGGACTTAGCTGGTTTTGCCTAAGTTGTGCGGCACCCTTGCGTGTCCGTTCACAAAGGTCAACCTCTCGAAACCTCCCATGGTCCCTTAGGACCTACAAAAGAGAAAACAGGTTAGAGAAAGTGCCTCACTTGGGATCCACAAGCAATCATCTCTGTAAACACTTCATAAATAATATAAATTATAAGTAGACTTTACAAGCTCAGAACGGTTGCACAACAAAGGGGCAAAATGGTCCACTACAGATCGAAAATCTCTCATAAGTGTCCACATGACACAACCTTTATTTACAAGCCTAAAATAACTACCAAACCCAACTAAAATGGGATTATTGAGCCTTCGACCGTCCCTCTACATGCTATGCAAAGTATGAACATACCACAAGACACGGACATACATAAGCATTACATCAAACATCATGCTTAGAAGTTTGTCCGTGATATGTCGATGGCGGTGTCACCGCTTGTCAATTTTTGCATTGATAGTGTACTAGCGATGCTACCGCCAGAACTCACGGGTTCTAGGCGGTGCCACCGCCCGACCTTTTGGGTCATTGGTTGGGCTCCAAATTTGGCTTAAACCAGTTCAAATTCGGGCCCAATTGGCCCCTAACCGGGTTATAGGATTAACCCTTAATCCTAACCCTAATTATATGTAAACTATGAAATTAAGACATAGTCCTAAGCAAATTTTTAATCGACAACGTCAAGTTTCCTTCCGGCGAGCTTTCTGGTGAACTTCTGGTGGACTTCTAATACACCCTCGGATTTCTTCCAACGGACTCCCAACAGGCTCCCGGTCTTGTGGCGAGTTCAACGAGTCTTTGACAAGTATCCGAACCTTCTCGGTGATCTCCGCGAACCTCTGACGATCTTTTCAGCGGACTTCCAAAAACTTAGGCAAGTCCCTAATTCCTTCTCGGTTGGTTCCGGCTGCACTTTCGACGATTCTTTGGACTTTCGGTGGACTCTCGAACACCCATCGAACTTGACTCCAGTAGACTTGCTTTATATCTTTAAGCTATCGTAATTAATTCTGCATACTTAATAATATAGATTAGATCAATTAACCTATCAATTGACTTCATCATCAAAATCTGAGATTCAACAATTCTCAATTCTGATTTCCAATACTTCAATTTGTGCTTTCACTAAGTTATCGGTAGCCATTGTGTAAGACTGCAAATCTATAATCCCCAGTTCTTATTTCTAGTGTTTGGTCAAGAGCATTAGCACTGTCGATGCAAAGTTGCCAAGGAAGTGGACGTTGAGGGCAGTGCTACAGTTGCTGCGTTGGAGGAAGAGTCGCTGCCCTATTTCTGTCACTGCATGGGGTGAGAGCGCTGGTGGCTAGAAGGTGACTGTGTGGTTTGGCTGCAGCTGCTGCGACCCAAGGGTGCAATCGCCTAGCAGCAGGGTTGAGGCTGCGATGATGGCAACCTACGATTGCGACAAAAGATGCTAAGCAAGGGGGAGGCGACGTTGAAGCAGCCAGGGTTGAGAAGAGGAATCGGTAGTGCATGTCATGCTGGAGTTAAGGCAGGGCAGCATACTTGCTGTGGTTGCTGCGTGCGTTCTTGGAGGGTGGCTGTTGCAAAATGAGGGATTGGTCATTGGCCAAGTTGCGGTGATCGGTGGCTGCGGCAGAAAATACAAAGTTGCTCTATTTTAGTTGTCGTGAGGAGGGGAGGTCGAGCAACTGCGGCTGCTACCCAAGAGGAGGCGGGCGGCGGTGGAGAAGGAGGCAGCGAGGGTCATGGCTGGGAGACATTGACCGGGTATACTTGCTGCGGTTACTGCATGTGATGTTGGAGGGCGGCTGCTACAGAATGAGGGGTTAGTCATTGGCCGGGAGTTGCAGTGATCGGTGGCTGTGACAGAAAATGAAAAGTTATTCTGTTTCGGTCACCGCGAGGAGGGGAGGTTGAGCGGCTACGGCTATGACCCAAGAGGAGGTGGGCGGCAGTGGTCGAGCGGCCGAGGAGTAGCGGCGACGGTGGAGTAGGAGGAGTCGATGGTGTCACTATTGGGAACAAGGGCAACCGGTGAGTTGCCCTGTTTTTGTCACTAGTGATGTATAGCAAGGGGGACCGGCGGTTGGGAGGCGAGCGGCGGTCGTCGCACGGTGGCTGGCAGTGATGGTGGCTCGGCAATGAAGGAGGGGGGTGGCGTTGAAGTGGCCGGGAAGTAGCGGCGACGATGGAGGCAATCGACGCCTGCGGCAGCAGAGGGACCGACGGCAGCTCTGTTTCTATCGCACCACAGAAACAACGACGTTGACGGATTGTGCGGCCGAAGCTGTAACTAAGGGAAGGCAGCGATGGCGGTGCATCTAGGGCAACATCACCGACGGCAGAAGCAATGATGGGTGGTCCATTGGCTAGGAAACAACGGCCATAGTCCTTCTCGCTCGAGTAAGATGCAAGCAATAAGAAGATGAGATCGTTGGTCGGAGAGAAACGACGATGATGAGAAAAAAGGGTCATATCTTTTAACATAACAAATCATTTATTATAGTGTCAGATCCTTTTGCATGACTTTTGATCTTCGAACATGTCATTCAAATGGTCCAGACCCTTTGTCAAAATATATATGTTTATATCACCTAACTTTTCATAAAATTAGTTTTTTAAACTCATTTCATCATTAAGATGCAAGACTCCTCAACATCTGCTCTTTTAACATCATTAAAATGCAACACAGTAATTAATAATTACACATGGAGACATCTAAACAACTTCATTTACTGCTAATTACTGCGTCATGTCTTTTGCTTGTAGCTGTTGGCCGCATATATTTCCATCGCAAGCAACCAATTGCCCCCTTAATTAGATACTATTCTTATTCCGTGGCATAATGTCGCTTTATTGATGATGCAAACATAATGCATTGAATGATATTTCAAACTCCATGCGATGGCAAGGAATTTCAAACTCCGTACGAATAAATGCAAAATCAATTATATTACTAAAATCAATCATATTACTGAAATGTTGAGGGTTTAAGATTATATCTAATATTTTTTTTGCATCTAAAATATTAGTCTAATAATAATATACTGGATCAATTTATCAAAAGCTGAAAGTCCAAAATCTCATCCATCATATATTTTGAATGTGCTATTTAACGAATGTTGAGAGTTGAAAACTTGATCTATTATATCTTTTGAATGTTTTAGCTAACTTAACTGTAAAAGATCTTGTTAGATCGGCTTAAGGTCTTAGGATCATATACTATTTTCATCACAAAAAAAATTTCACAATATCCGAGGAGAGGAGAGGAGAGGAAGACTAATGAGAGTTGATCGAGAAACTAAAAAATTAATTTTCATAACACATCCCCATATTATATATATATATATATATATATATATATATCATAAAGAAGATACATCTTGAAAAATTGCATTAGTTATAGGCATCTAGATTTTGGATTTATGTTTATTTTGAAAGTGATATTATTTAATTATGATCTTTTCTTTTCATGCGTATTTTCTGTTATGTCTCTTATTAATGCGAGGGATGAAAACTAAATTAAATATATTTTTTCAAGACTCTTATTAATGCGAGGGATGAAAACTAAATTAAATATATTTTTTCAAGACCATCAATATTCATCTTGATAACCCAAAGAGGCAGGGCGTCATCCGTCCGAGTAGAGTAATAGCGACATCCCATTCGTTCATTGAAGACGGTAAAAAAAATGGTTTTATTTTTCTTGTCCACGTTAGAGAGGAGCAGGAAACACGGCGGACGGGGCTCCTCTTCCTTCGTCTTCCTACTCCATCTTCTTTAACGGGTAGAACAAATGGTAGCTACCACGTTCAGACTCCACGAGGACAGCCCAAAGCTGGAATCTGGAACCGCTTTCTATATCTAGCGACATGCAAAGGTCCAGCAAATCCACTACAACAAAAGGAATCGTCTGATCGCCTTCATACAGCTGCGGTTACAACCACTGATTGATCCCATTACTACTTTCCTTCTCAGATTTCCCAAGCTTCTGAGGATTTTATGGCTTAACTAGAGCAGCACGGAGGATTTTGGAGGTGTGCAGCCGAGTGAACAGAACAAAGGTCCCAACCTTTTGAACCAAATGATTTCATTTTTCAGGGCACTTGACGCGTTGCTGAAAGCCGTCGGGAGTTGTTCGCGTGAAAGGTGTGAACTTGGAGGAATTCGGTGGAGAAAACCCTAAAACGCTGAGATCCTTATGAGATTTCCCTAACTGTTTGAGGAAATCTCTCTACTCTGTTGAGGAAAATTCTCTAAACTGTTGTGGAAAATCCTCTAAACTGTTGAGGAAAATCCTCTAAACTGTTGTGGAAAATTCTTCCTTCTAACCTGTATAAATATGAGAGGGACATGTTAATATCATCAACTTCTTCTACAACTTATTTATCTATTTGTTTTCTAACATGGTATCAGAGCAGTTGCTTTTGATTTCCTCGGTGACAGTAGTATCGTCGTGTGTTGGCCAAGCGGCCGCAGCAACACGCTTTCTCAAGCGGAGTCATTGAAGAAGTACCAAGACACGGATTCAAAGCCAACGCTAATGAACACCGTTTTGGCTCTGTTCATCCACTACTTCTCTTCCTTCATCGTCGGCCTTCTTAACAACGGTGTCTTCCTCCTCAATAGCGACAAACGGCGAACGACGGTGTCTTCCTTCCTCTACCGCAGCAGCTTTCGCTGCCGCTTCCCTCGTCACAGTCGCTTCCCGGCCAGCAGCAGCCGCAACCGCTGCGTCTTCCTTCCTCTACCGCAGCAGCTTTCGCTGCCCGCATCTCGCTTGAGTGAGAAGGGTCGCGGCCGCTGTTTCCCAGCCAGCGGACCACCCATCGCCGCTTCTACCGTCGGCGTCGCTGTTTTTGTGGTGCGATAGAAACAGAGCAGTCACTGGTCCTTCTGCTGTCACAGGCGCCGGTTGCCGAGCCACCCCCCTCCTTCGTTGCCGAGCCACCGTGCGACGACCGCCGCTGCCTGCCACTGTGCGACGATCGCCGCTCGCCTCCCAATCGCCGGTCCCCCTTGCTCTGCATCCGCAGTGACAGAAACAGGGCAACTCACCGGTTGCCCTTGTTCCCAATCGTGACACTACCGCTGCGAGCACCGGCTGCCACCACTGTCGCCGCTATTTCCTAGCCGGCGATGACTACCACTGATTCCTCTTCTCTGCATCATTGCTGCAGCCTCCACCCCTTGCTCTGCATCCTTTGTCGCAGCCACCGATCACCGCAATTCCCGGCCAGCAACTGCTGCCGCCCATTGCTCCCGGCCAGCGCCTCCCAACCGTGACCCTCACTGCCTCCTTCTCCAACGCCGCCCGCCTCCCCTTGGGCCGCAGCCGCAGTCGCTCGTCCACTTCTTCACCTCAACCCCCTTCTTTGCATCATTGCCGCAGCCCCCTTCTCTTCGTCATTGCCGCTTTCTTCCATACAGATTTCTCGTATATTTCTCTCACTGTAGTTTCCTTAAGTACCGCTGCGGATTTCACAGCCATTTCCTGATGAACTGCAGCCCCTACAATCTCTGGGACGTTGTGGTCATTTCCCAACCCACAGCAGCTACCGACAGCTTTAGGCACTGTTGTAGATTGCCCAATTGCTGCAGCAAGTAGCAAACTATAGCAGCGGTCTCTTTCCTCCCTCATTCACCACCTTGTGTGACCTGACCTTCACACAAGGTTCGCTGCATTGCTTCAAAAAAAAAAAGACAAAAAAAAGAGAACAAAAAAAAATGTCTTCGTTCTCTTTCGATGTTTCAGTTCCTGTAGGGACTCCCACTTCTTGTTCTTCTACAGGGCTTATCTCCATCAATGCTGCCACGCTGATCCCCTTTATGTTATTAAAGAGTGGCAACTATGCGTCCTGGTGAGCTCAATTTTCTAATCTTTTATTTGGATATGACTTGTTAGATTACATTGATGGCTCTTTCAGTTGTCCTTCGACCATGCTCAACATCCCCGGAGATCCCAGTCCAGTACCCAATCCAGCTCACAAATTGTGGCTGCGTCTAGATCGTCTCATTCTCCAAGCTATTCAAGCTACAATTGCTGGATCCGTCTCTACTTTGATATCTTCATGTGTGACAGCTGCCGATGCATGGTCTAAACTGTAAACCACCTTGGCAAATCACTTGCGTACTCGCAAGCTCAGTCTTCTATCCAAGCTTATGGTGATGAAACAAGAGGGAAGTACTATCTCTGATTATCTACAACATATCAAGGTTATCATCGATAACTTAGCTTTGATAGGTAATTCCCTATGTGACGAAGAGGTTGTCATTCATACTCTCAATGGTCTCGACATCGACTACAAGGAATTGGCTGCTGCAATTCGGGCACGCGACTCGCCAGTCTCCTTTGAAGATCTCTATAACAAGCTGACTGACTATGAGATGTACTTGAAGCGTGTGGACAAACTGCCTGGATCGACTATCACAGCTCAAGTCAGCCATAAGTCTAAACGGAAGAGCACTCGGTACTCGCCAAACATCACCTAAGGTTTGGCTAATGCGCCTCTTGATTCTTTGAGTTCCATGAAACACCCCTCCTATCCTCCTAGTCATCATTTCTCGCAACGTGGCAACTCTAACCATCATCCGTCTTAGCATCCTGCCCTACCGAGCCAACAAAGACGGGTCGTTTGCCAACTGTGTGACAAACTCGGCCACTCCGCTAAAGTTTGCCTGTCTCGTCCCCGCCTCCTTGTTCAATCACACTGGCCTCAAGCAAATCTCCTCACTACTTCGACACCTAACCAGTCCAACTGGATTGTCGACTCTGGTGCCTCTCATCACATCACCGCTGATCTTCAGAATTTGTCTCTTCACAATCCCTATGGCGGCGATGAAGACATCATCATCGGTGATGGTAAAGGACTTCCTATAACTCATACTGGTTCCACAACGCTTAATTCTGACTCTACTACATTTACCCTCGATGATATTTTATGCGCCCCTCGTATTAAACACAACCTCATTTCTGTTTCTCAATTTTGCAAACATAACAACACTTCCATTGAATTTTTTCCTGATTCATTTCTTGTTAAGGACTTGAGCACGGGGGCATCATTGGTCCAAGGCCCGAATAAAGACAACATTTACGAATGGCCGTCAGCTTCTCGAATAACCCAGCCCACTGTTCATTCTTCTGTTGCAGCTCCAGTTGATGTGTGGCATCGTCGGCTTGGTCATCCCTGTTTCTGTCACTGCGGATGCAGAGCAAGGGGGACCGGCGATTGGGAGGCGAGCGGCGATCGTCGCACAGTGGCAGGCAGCGGCGGTCGTCGCACGGTGGCTCGGCAACGAAGGAGGGGGGTGGCTCGGCAACCGGTGCCTGTGACAGCAGAAGGACCAGTGACTGCTCTGTTTCTATCGCACCACAAAAACAGCGACGCAGACGGTAGAAGCGGCGATGGGTGGTCCGTTGGCTGGGAAACAGCGGCCGCGGCCCTTCTCACTCAAGCGAGATGTGGGCAGCGAAAGCTGCTGCGGTAGAGGAAGGAAGACGCAGCGGTTGCGGCTACTGCTGGCCGGGAAGCGGCAGCGAAATCTACTGCGGTAGAGGAAGGAAGACACCGTCGTTCGCCGTTCGACGCTATTGAGGAGGAAGACACCGCTGTTAAGAAGGCTGGCGATGAAGGAAGAGAAGTAGTGGATGAGCAGAGCCAAAACGGTGATCGTTAACGTTGGCTCTGAATCCGTGTCTTGGTACTTCTTCAATGACTCCACTTGAGAAAGCATATTACTGCGATCGCTTGGCCAACACACAGTGATACTACTGTCGCCGAGGAAATCAAAAGCAACTGCTCTGATACCATGTTAGAAAACAAATAGATAAACAAGTTGTAGAAGAAGTTGATGATATTAACATGTCCCTCTCCTATTTATACCGGTTAGAAGGGAGAATTTTCCTCAACAGTTTAGAGGATTTCCCTCAACAGAGTAGAGAGATTTCCTCAAACAGTTAGGGAAATCTCATCTACTATCATAGTGTACCACTAATGGATCCATTGGTGACCTTATTTGGAAGTGTCCATGAGAAACTACCTGAAATGGGCAGCATGCGAAGCACAATGTTCCCTAATTTTGGAAGCATGTTTAGTGTAGCAGAACAGCAACTAAAAAATTATCAGTGGGATGAGAGTCTTCAACAGGGTAGTGAAGACTATGCGGCTGATGCTGGAGGAGGTGAGTCTGATGACAATGTTTGAAGTCCATTACAGTCTCGTCAGACAACAAGCTTGGAAGGGAAGGATATAGCCCCACCGCATGAGAGTTCTTTAAGTTTGAGACAAACTAGTAGTCCTATCCATGATAACACCAGAGAGGCAGTTGGTAGCATGGGTATTGGTGGGGGATGGCAATTGGCTTGGAAATGGTCTGAGAGAGAAAGTGAAGATGGGAAGAAGGAAGAAGGTTTCAAAAGAATTTATCTACACTAAGAAGTTGTCCCTGAGTCACACAGAGGTTCTCGGGTTTTGCTTCCAGGAGGTGAAGCCCCAGAAGGCAGTGCATTTGTGTAGGCTGCAGCATTGGTGAGCCAGCCTGCTCTTTTTTCTGAGCTTATGGACCAGCAATGGTTCATCCATCAGAAACAGCTGGTAAAAGCCCAAGGTGGTCTGATCTATTTGAACCAGGAGTAAGACACGCTTTGTATGTTGGAATTGGAATCCAGATCCTTCAGCAGGTAAGTCTACATGTTAAGAAATGATAATTAAATTCTGGTTAAGACCAGTAAGATTTTGAATATTTGAGTGTTGGACATCTTTGTTAATTACTCCAAAGCTTTCATTTGGTTTAAGTAGCTGGGAAGGTTTTTCTTCTTGTACCATGTAATGGGCACCAGGCAACCTCTATGAGTAACCTTCTGTTAGCTATCATGATTTTTACATTACAATAATAGATTTTAAATTTTCTAGCAAGCATGTTCTTCCAGTTTAACTTGTCAGCATGAGCTAATTCCGAGCCCTGCTCTGTATTTGTCATCTTTTTCTATCATACCCTTTTAGTATGCAAAATTCAATGCAGTATGCTTTGTTTTACACATTCATAAACTCCTGAATAACTAGATAACTATGCACATAATTCACCTACTCCTATTTATAAGTTTGTCTCCACTTGTTACTAATTATCCTTTTATCATTTGACATGATGACGAGAAACTTTTGATAATTTGTTGTATTTGTGGTTGTGTTAATTTTGGAAAGAAATAAAAATGTTGATGCTATATCATACATCTGCCAGTGTTTGTTTTTGGCTTGTATTTACTACTCAACACTAGTTTCTAGTGACTTGACATGCAGATAAAACTATACCAATCCTGCAAATGTGAAGTTCTTGTGTACAGTTAGCATTATTTGATGAAAAAAAAACTGAATTTGCATGGTGAATTTGTTATCTGATCATCCACTTGCTAAACAATCATTGCTATATAATTATTTGTGTTAGGTCATTTATATTGTTTGAATTTTTTTTCTTGCAAACGAAGACTGAGCCTTGATGAAAGAAACTGGAATTTTCATACTGGACAGTCACAATTCTCTTCCTATTATTACTAATTTTTTTGTTTCACGCCTTAAATTCACCTTTAATATGATTGGAACACTAATTTGCAGGCTTTATTAAATTGAGGGGAACTTATGTTAACATCTGGTTTTCTTTGATGAATGATCAAGACAAGAATTTAATATGTTTAAAGTATAAATAGTCTGAGCAGAAAAAAGATATATTCCAAAAGATTAAAGAAAAAATTTAGTTAAGGAGGTTGTCCTTCTAACTTGTAATATTGGAAAATGAGGTTCTGAGATTGTCTTCATTGGAAAAAAAAGTTCCAAATTGATCTATAATACAGTTCTGCATTTACATACACCATTGGATGAGACTTTTTCTTTTTAGCAGTAGATATTCCAGGGTTTACTAGGTATTATCTTTTGATGTCTGGCTGATCTACTTTAAGGCCTTAGACATGATATTGCATAGTGGATCTTGATAAACATTAGACTTCTTGTAGATACTTTAATAAGTATAATGAGATACTTCATTTTTCTTAGACAAGCTATATCAGAGCACCACTCCTAGGTTTGGTTATTTACATTTCTTGTGGCATTGAGAGTAAGGTTCTCAATTTCGGTCTGTACCGGTATATCGAGCCCTACTCGGTATGATACATACTAAGGTGTACCGACGGTATGCCAAAGTGTACTGACGGTATACCCAAAAAGAACTGGAAAACCTCCAAAAATACATGGAGGTAATGGTCCAAAAATACTAGGGCCTACCGACTTGTACATCTCGAGAACGGTTGGATCACCACTCAACGTAGACCCCGTATCACTCGATACGTGGTCAAAACATTGGTATTGCTTGGTAGATGACGGTTTGCTTACCAGTATCCTCTTGGACCGGTACATACCGCTCATACCGAAATGTGCACATCGAAATTGAAAACCCTGATTGAGGAAATTGATGTTGCCACAACTGGCTTCCACTTAGTTGCCACTTTTGTTATATTGTATCTATTGTACTCATAAAGGCACATATAATTAATGTCAACTTATGATCTTGCACAACATACAGAATAATAGCAATTTTCAATGCATGGCAACACATTGGCTTTTGATATCCCCTCCTTTTGAAGTTTTTCTCTGATTTCATAATATTTTTTTCATGACATCCCAGGCGAGCCGCAGCTTTTTTGCATCATTCTATTTTTCAATCATCATACAACCTTGGGTTAGAGATCGGTTTGTTTCCAGTTGATGTGCATTGAATTGTGACCACCCCATCAAGATCCAGAATTTAGTATATCATCACTGCAAATTGCAACATGTACAAATACCAATAATTTGTTATCCAGAAGATTTTCATCTTTGCTATTTTTTTTAGGATACATCGTTATTCTAATACCGCTTCTCTGCTATGCAGTTTTCTAGGATAAATGGGGTTCTCTACTACACTCAGATACTTGAGCAAGCTGGTGTTGAAGTACTACTTTCTAATATTGGCATTAGTTCAGATTCAGCATCTATCCTTATTAGTGCTGTCACGACATTGTTAATGCTTCCCAATATTGGTGTTGCTATGAGGCTCATGGATATCTCAGGGAGAAGGTCATTCCGCTTCTTGTTTATCAGTTTGTCCATCCCCTTTTTATTTGCATGATTTTACTGTTCTCCTAAAATTCCTTGTATTATTTGCATGTGTTATGAACCAAGGATTTTAATTTTGAATAATACCGCTTGTACTAGGCGGTACATACCAGTCCGCCAACAGACCTGTATGCAAACTATCCCCTACCGGATGACACCGTCGATTGGCGCTGCTTTCGCCCCGTTATCACTCTAAATTGGTCAGTGACGATCGATTTCGACTGTCGCCACGCACTACCAGGTGGTATTAGCCGAGGGAGAGTTGAGGGAGAAGAGAAGGTAGAACCTGGAGATCTAGCGCCGCTCTCCCTCGATGATCCTGATCCGTCACCACCTTCCCTCGTTGGACGTCGCAGATGAGATGTTGCCTCCTCCTCGTCTGAGGCGATGAGGCCTCGGCGTCGTTGGAGACTTCTCCTCATCCGCGCGGGGAGAAGAAGCCTCGGTGATGTCACGGGCAGTTGCCTCGTCGCCCTTTTTTGCGCAGGGAGGTTTCCTTCTCCCCACGCAGGCAGAAAAAAGAGATGACATCACCTATTTTTAACTTATATATATATATATATATATATATATCAAGCAGTACACCCTGGTGTATTACTGGTACAAAATTACGATCCTTGTTATGAACAAACAAACAATGGCCACTTTGTAACTTCTTTTCCAATTTTGCAGGTTTCTTCTGCTGTCTACCACCCCCATCTTAATAGCATCACTGGTTGTCTTGGTTGTGGCCAACCTTGTGGAGCTGGGCAATGTGGTTCATGCAGTGCTCTCCACAGTCAGTGTCATTGTATACTTCTGCTGCTTTGTCATGGGTTTTGGACCAATCCCAAATATCCTCTGCTCGGAAATCTTCCCAACATGGGTCCGTGGTGTCTGCATAGCTATCTGTGCACTTATAATCTGGATCGGAGATATCATAGTCACCTACACCATACCTCTGATGTTGAACACAATTGGCCTTGCTGGCGTGTTTGCAATTTACTTAGTGGTCTGTGTCATAGCTTTTGTGTTTGTGTTTCTAAAGGTTCCTGAAACAAAAGGCATGCCTCTGGAAGTTATCACAGAGTTCTTTGCTGTTGGCACAAAACAAGCTGCTCCACAAAATTGATGACATTTAACTTGGCATTTCAAACATGGACATCCCAGCCATCATCTTGCATCTCTGCAAGTTAATTATAGTTCATTTGAGCTAAGTGAGTGATTAGTATTGAGATTTGATTCATAGTTATCTATCTAGATAGTTATCATGATTTAGTGGTTATAGGATGATTTCAATAACCACCTCATCATGATCTAGTAGTTATAGGGTGATTTGATTCATAGTTATCTATCTAGATTGTTATCATGATTTAGTGGTTACAGGATGATTTCAATAACCACTTTAATCATGATCTAGTAGTTATAGGGTGATTTCAATAACTACCTCAATCTAGTAGTTATAGGGTGGTTGTCACTAAGTCTTATAAATAGGACCATAGTTTATGAAGCAAGGATATAGAGAATATGTGCACTTGGAAATACCTTGTAGGTGTTCCTGTAGATCCTCCTGTTTTTAATATTATATTATTTTTTTCAATCGAAAGGATTCTTTTATTTGCGTAGTATTCTGTTTTTTTTTCTTGCTCTTCCATCCCTAACAAATAGAAAGAGACAGTAAAACCGGAAGAATGGAATTTTAGGTGTCACCGAGAAGTTGCTGGATTTGGTGCATGGTGTTTCATCTGGCGATGAGGAATTGAATTCCTGTTATTTCTTTGGCATTATTATCTTTCACTTGGGTATATTTTCTTGGCTTTCTATGCCAACTGTGATTGGATGGAATTGTTACCGCTCAAGCTTGTATAGATGTTTGGAATCTTTCAATCATATGTTTGATTGTTATTGGCATTGCTCCATGATGTGAAGGAAATATCAGTGTTTGCCTCAATATGTGTGAACTGTAAAACTCTTTATTTTTGTTGTCATCTTGTAGGTGTTTGATAGCTTGCATGAACAGAATGGCTTGTGTTTGGAAGATTGTTTTCCAAATGAAATCTTCCTTTTTGCAACATGCCTACCTCATTGGCTGTATGACAAAATATAAACCTAATTATGCATCTTGGCGTCTCTGTCCAGATATTTGGATTGCTTGGTATATTATTGTATAAATAAGAGGTCTCTGGGATGAGTCTGTGTAGACGTCAAGTATGTCATTTAATATGATAAAAATATTTTTTAATTTTTTAAATAAAAAATATTATGCATCTTGACCACACGGGATAATCAGCCTTTCATTTCGTGGTGCATGCGTTGGTCAATGAAAGCATCAATAAGTGTATTATTCTAATTGTTCTTAGTTTATGGATGAATCTTAGTTCACTAAGGAGATTAAATCGATCAATCCTTGATCTAATGGTTGCTTTCCCTATTCATTTTCAAGATAATTGTTTGAATACAAATGAATCAGAAGGTGGGTAATCATTTTAAGCATAGTTATCGGAGGCACTTGGTTGAAACACATGTTTAATATGTATATATAATATTCTTTTAAAAAATTTCACGTAGCCCATATACATAATAAATAAAAAAATATAACCATACAAATGAATATAAAATAATATTTAAAAAATAAATAAATAAAAATATTATCTTATAGAAAATATAAATTCAAAGAAGGAAAGCACAACGATAAGAGAAGGTGAGAGAAAAATAAGAATTATGATTTCTATCACATAATGACAATTCTTATGATTTTAGTGAATATCATAAGATACTTTAAAATTTTATTAGTTTCTCATAAATATGAAATATTAATTCTATCTTAAGACAGCATGGGCATTTGCACTGTGGTATCTAAGTCAAACATGATTTGAAAAAAAATATCAAATACCAATTGATATTTGAAATGTATATTGAATTATAACACACATCTCTAATGTGTTCTCAAATAATAAGATTAATATTAGAAGAATGACTACGTGTTTGTTGTTTCTGAGTTTCTAACAAGAAAAAAAAAAAAAGATAGTGGTGCAGGAAATTGTATCGCGACTTTACGCTTATATACAATGAAAAAGTCAAGGTCTTTTGTTCTTTCAGATTTAAGGTGACTTGTGGCAGAGCGATACTGAATACCATGATTGATGAGCATCACTCTTAAACTCCATGCATATAACATGAGATTGTAATTTGCAATCAATAACAAGAGCTTCAACCTGGTTACAAATTAAAATCGATTCAACCATCATTAAGGAAATACTGATCACTGAGAAAGATCCACCGTGGATCAGACCATATCATTATGTATGTCAAAGGTCCTCCTAACGCAATCGAGTTTTTTTCGTTATCTTATAATATTGATTTCGTGAATATAATTAAACAGCTAATTAAATTACAAAAAAAGGATAGGATCAATAAATCTGTTGCTACTGTTTCTTTGCCCATATGAAGCATGATATCTTAGTAGACTTTATTTTTGTTAAAAATCAGTTATGGTGGTTTCTTCCCCACGTCGGTTCGTAGCTTTACAGGGACATATATGTTAAATTAAAGTTTAAAGGGGTAAAGTTTAAAATTTACCGAGGACATCTATTCAATTTTGCCTCGCTACCAATCGAGGCGAAGAAAGAACTCGATCGATCGAAACTTCACGTTACCGTCCTCGTCGCCTTCGCTGATCGCAATCGGATTCCATGGCGACGACCGGGAACAGCAGTATCAACGCCAAGCTCGTGAGTCAACTCCTCCTGTCATTTCTCCTGCATAACGAATTCTTCGATCTAAGATTCTCCCTTCTCGAAATCCCAGGTCCTGTTAGGTGATATGGGCGCCGGGAAGTCCAGCCTCGTTCTTCGGTTCGTCAAGGGGCAGTTCCTCGAGTTCCAGGTACCCGTTCCTCCAGATTGTCCGTTCCTTGGAGATTCTGGCTCGATTACCGTGCGGTTCCGGGAAAAGCTAGGGTTTTTGGGTTGATTTTCTTGGTTTGATCGCAGGAGTCCACTATTGGCGCGGCATTCTTCTCGCAGACGTTGGCGGTGGGTGACGCCACGGTGAAGTTTGAGATTTGGGACACGGCAGGGCAGGAGAGATATCACAGCTTGGCTCCCATGTACTACAGAGGAGCTGCGGCGGCGATCATCGTATATGATATCTCTAGCTCGGTGGGTGGCACTCCTTTGCCGTGCTTACACGTGCCCGATGCATAAAAATCATTATTTCCTTACCCTTTTTTACTGAACTATTATATTTCTATGTGAGGAATCATTTGAGAGAGCAGAAAAGTGGGTGCAAGAGCTGCAAAAACAAGGTGGATTTATATTGGATTACGTTACCTTTGGAATTTGATTATATTTATGATTTGTTAGCTAATAGGGATGCGACAATATTAGGTAATCCAAATATGGTGAGAGCTCTTGCAGGAAATAAATGTGATTTGGAGGATAAAAGAAAGGTGACAACTGAGGTAACTCCTGTGCCTGATAAGTTCTGATTTAGAATCACTTCTTTTGTTTTCTTTTCGGAATGCAGAATCAAAGGTCAGTAATAGAAAAAGAACTGAAGTTCTGCTTTAATATATGACAGATACAAGAAAATGGACATGGAAACTAGGATAATTTTATACTTTTAGCTTATAAGTTTTTGCCAAGGTATACTGGGAAAAATTTGCAAGTGACTAGCTAATTTGTATATTTTCTGGCAATTCTTTGTCCTGCCTTAGTTTTAGGAGTATCTTTCTACCTACTAGAGCAGCAGCCTCATGATTGTGTGGTTTGTTCTTTTCTTTTATAAATTCAAGGCCAAGGCCCTTTTTGTTGCAGCCATTGCTTACACTGCCATAAAAAAGGTTGAAAAATTTGAGTATCTTCCTTATCTGAAATCTTCACTGTTTTTTTTTTGTTCTTCAGAATTTTATGCACATTGATGGTCAATAATTTACAAATGTGTAATGTGTATCAAGGACCACTGTATTGTGCTGACCAGTTGTATCAGTCCATGGGCATATCACTATATATTGGTCAGTTCTTGATGTACCATATTGTCATGAACGACTGTCGTGTGCCCATAACACCTTCGTCAATGGATCATTCGTTGCTTATGTTTGCTTGTATAGTTGTTTGACACAATGTTTTGCTTTCTTTTTGTATGTTTTTCTTGTTTTTTTTGTAGGCATAGACGCAAGGCTGCGTGATGACTGCTCGCTAGGCAAAATGGTCCAAAACTACCTCGTTTTCACATGCTGCGGCCTGTTTTCTCAAGGCTGGCTGCTATGTGGTGCAAAACATCAGCAATCTCAGCCCATTGGAACCACCTAGAGGACATAGCATTCGATAGGGCTTTGGGGCAGTGTTGGGCTCTGTTTGGATAAACAAGCTTGTACGCAGTGTGTGTAGACTTGCCTTATACCCAATACCCATTTGAGCAGTCGTTTATGGACTTTTGGTTGTCTTTTACCCTTTTAAAGCCCTTAGTTTCCCTTTCTCCTTCTCTTTTTGTACTCAAGTGTTTGTTGAATTGCTTGTTTGCTACACCTTTCCATGAGATGTTTGGGATTTGTCCGCCATTCAACTTTTTGAAATCTAATCAACTTTACTCCTTCGGGACCTATACGAGGTTGCTTCTAGGTTGACCCTTTGCAAACAGATATCGCAAGGGTGCATCACAGCTTAGACAATTCTAACTAAGTTTATGACATTTGGTATCGGAGCGAGCAAGCGATTCGAGCAAACAACAAAAGTTCACACACTCACCATGGCGAATCTAGTAAGACTACTAAGGGGGCAACTTCCTAAAGCAGCCACTGGGGGGTTGTAAGTGTAAACATGCTCTTAAGCTATTGGAGTCGCTCATGAGGAGCGTGATTGCTAAAATGGTGACCAAGAAGTTGGCAATTTTCCACGAGCAGAGAAAGCGCAATTCGGAATGCCGATGGTGGGAAAAGAAAAGAACCATAAGGAGAGTTTTGCAATAGCGGAAACCCGCCTTGATGTCCTTGAAACGAGCTTGGAGGAACTCTACCAAGGCCAGCTACGACTTCTTGGGTAGAGAATTTGCAAGAGGCAAAATCTTGGATTGACATAATTGAGTCTTGAGTTGATCGACTAACGAAAGATAACCAAGAGTCCATGCAACTTTTACAAGAAGTCATGGTGGATTTCATGGCAAGATCACAGTGTTCACGAGAGCTCTTCACGTGGGAGGGAACAACACTTGTATTGTTCCGCAAAGCTGTACTACTACAGAGGTGGTAGGGATGAAAAGGAACTTGAGAATTTTCTATTTAATATGGAGTAGTAGTTTCGGGCAATGAGGCCCGATTTTGAAGAAACCACAATGTTGATTGTAACCAAGGAAGGCAATGCCGAATGACACCGCCCAGTACGGGCAATACGTACCGGTCTGACGGCATACCGATACGCGGACCGCCTGCTACCGGGCGGAAAGAAAAAAAATAAATAAAAATATATATATTTATTTATATTTATATATAAATATTTTAGAAAAAGGCGACGTTCGGCGATGTCGCCGAGGTGATGCGACGTCACCTTTTTCAGCGACGTCGTCGAGGCGACGCGACGTGATGTCGCCTTTTTCGGATTATATATATAACTATATATATCTATATATATTTAAATAAACGAGGCGGAGTCGCCTTTTAAATTAAAAAATATAAATATATATATATATATAATATATATATATAATATATATATATATATATAATATATATATATATATATATAATATATATATATAATATATATATATATCTATATATATTTAAATAAACGAGGCGACGTCGCGTCGCCTCACGTGGGGAAGGAAAAGGTGAGTCGCCTTTTAAATTAAAAAATATAAATATATATATATCTATATATATTTAAATAAACGAGGCGACGTCGCGTCGCCTCACGTGGGGAAGGAAAAGGTGAGTCGCCTTTTAAATTAAAAAATATAAATATATATATATATATAATATATATATATCGAGCGGTATACCGCTCGGTATACAGTTTCGTACCGTATCGAGCGATCGTCGAAACTCCGGTACGGTACAAAATTGCAGACCTTGATTGTAACCAAGGAAGGCAATGCCGAATGACACCGCCCAGTACGGGCAATACGTACCGGTCTGACGGCATACCGAGGTGACGCGACGTCACCTTTTTCAGCGATGTCGTCGAGGCGACGCGACGTGACGTCGCCTTTTTCCGATTTTTTATATATATATAAATATATATATATCTATATATTTAAATAAACGAGGCGACGTCGCGTCGCCTCACGTGGGGAAGGAAAAGGTGAGTCGCCTTTTAAATTAAAAATATAAATATATATAATCTTATATATATATATAATTTTTATATAAATATAAACGAGGCGACGTGGCTCCCGCCTGGGAGAAGAGAGAGGCGACGTCGAGTTATATATATATATATATATATATATATATATATATATATATATATATATATATATATATATATATATATATCGAGCGGTATACCTAGCGGTATACCGCTCGGTATACAGTTTCGTACCGTATCGAGCGATCGTCGAAACTCCGGTACGGTACAAAATTGCAGACCTTGATTGTAACCATGTAGTTAAATGGGGATATAAAACTTTGGTGGCTTGATGGGAAGAGATTCAATAAGGTCGGTGTCAGGTGGATATGTGGGAAGAATTGAAGCGAGAGTAATGAACTTAGTTCCTACCTGAGAACACTGAGTTCGACACACGATGGAAGCTGAGACAACTTTGCCAAAACACTTCTATCTGGGACTACGTGATGTAGTTCTCAATAAGACATACAAGATACGTCTAAGAAAGACAAACTGTTTAAATTCCTTGATGGCCTAAATCCATGTGCATAATAGGAATTGCATCGACGGAATGCCAATATCTAGTTGGGGCAATAACAGTCGTAAAAAGGCTCACCGACTTAGTTTCCTCATAAGAGTTGAGGAAAAGAAGAGATTTTCGAGAAATCGACTGTGTAAGTATTTTTGAATGAAAGAGATTGCAATTGAACAGAAGAGGAAGAGTTCACAAAAGGGGCCGAGTTCAAACGCAAAGCCTCGAAGATTGGTGAATGCTTTTTATATGGAGGGTTACACATGGTGAGAGAGTCTCCTCAGGAGTAGACACTCAATGTACTAACAACAATAATCTATCCTACAAAATCAGATAATGGCAAGGCTATCACTCTTAGTTCTAGCAACTCAGAATCTAATAGTGATGATTCTTTAATGTGTTTGTTGAATGCGTTGCAGGGTCAAGTGGGGAGCAATTCAATGCAAAGCAACACAAAATAGGGAGTAGGGAGCTGCTATATATATGGACATTAAGCTCAATGGACGAACAAACCATGTGATGGTGGACATGGGCGCTAACCTATAACTTCATTTCCAATCGTAAAGCAAGGCAACTAGGGTTGAATTTGGATAAGAGCCCAAATCGAATGAAGGTTGTGAACTTGATAGTCAAGTGAATCTCTAGGTTGGCGAAGGAGTCTTTATCAAAATCGAAACATAAAGCGGAAGCACTAATCAGTGATTTAAATAGGCGCTCGGGCACTCGCCTAAGTGCTCGAGTGAGGCGAGGTGAGGCCCGAGCACCTCGTGTGTGCACTAGGCGACGCGCTTTAATGAGGCGTCGCTTGGGCGCTCGCTCGAACTCAAGCGCTGGGTGCTTCGGGCAAGCTCCCAACTCTATTAGGCGAACTGAATCGGTTTAAGGTTGGTTCAGTTCGTAGTTTCTTACTTTAAAACCACACTTCATGCCTTTGCGACCTCGAGGAACCCTAGTGCTCCTTCTGCCTCCGCCGTCGACACTTTCTACCATTGCCTTCGTTGTAGATGCAGCGGACCGAGCCTTCCTCTGTTGTTGATGGACGAGTTTGACGGCCCTCGTAGCTTCCTTCTACAGTCGCATCCTTTTATTGTCGAGGGAGAGGACCGTAGGTTCCTCCACCATTGACAGACGCCCTTTGGAGCTTCCGTCGTTGTTGTTGCTACCGTCCGTAGCTTTCGCTGCTATTGTCTGCAGCTTTCACTACTACTATCCGCAACTTCCACCGTTGCCGCTGCTGTTGTCCACAACTTTAGCCATTGTCACTACTACTGTCCTTAGCTTCCGTCGTTGCTGCTACTGTTGGTCATAGCATTGTTGCTATCTATGTTACTGTTAACATTTTTTTCTCTCCCCTCTAATTTTAAGTAATATACTGTTAATAAAATATTAAACCGTTGCTGTTGCTGTTAATAATTTTTTCTTCCCCCTCTAACTTTAAATAATATATTATTAACACTTAACAGTATATTTTTAATTTAATATTATATTTTAATTTAAATAATTATATTTTTAATTATATTATTTATTTTTTATATTTTAATATTTCAGAGAATTTTTTTTCTCCTCTTCTAACTTAAGTAATATATTGTTAACAGTATATTTTTAATTTAATATTATATTTTTGTTTAAATAATTATATTTTTAATTATATTATATATTTTAGAGTGCCTTGCTTTGCTCGGGTGAGCACTTAGGCGCTGGCACTCTTGGCGCCTAGCACTTTTTAAATCACTGGCGCTAATATGATGGTGATGCCGTTGGATGACTTCCAAATGATTCTCGGGATGGAGTTTATTCATGTGGCTAAGATAGACCCGATGCTGTTCCTAAATTATATTCTTGATTAGCGGTGATAACCTTTTTGTGATTCTAGTTTTTGGAATTGGAACCAAGATTCTAGAGCAATTTTCGGTGCTACAACTAAAGAAAGGGGTACGTAAAGGTGAACTAACTTTTATCGTTGTAGTGACATTGGAGTTACTTGAATTGGAGATCGCTTAAGAGCTTGCTATGGTGGTGAATGTTTTGAAGGAGTTCACGGACGTTATGCCACTTGAGTTGCTTAAGACTCCACCTTTACGTAAAAGTATGGACTATTGCATTGAGCTAGAGTTGGGAGTGAAGCCTCCAACAATACCTCTATATTGCATGTCCTTGCTTTTGTTGGTAGAGCTTAGGTAGTAGCTGGATGAGCTTTTAAGCGAAGGTCTCATTTGCAATTCTAAAGCATAATTCAAAGCTCTAGTTCTCTTTAGAAGCAACAAGATGAGAGTCTCCGATTATGCATTAATTATCAAGATCTCAATAAAGTGACAGTAAAGAACAAGTATTCATTCCACTTATCGCAAACTTGTTTGATCAACTAGGCAAGACAAGGTACTTCTAAAAACTCGACCTTCTGGTAGGGTGGTATTAACAAGTGCAAATAGCTGAAGGCGACGAGGCAAAGGCTACCAGTGTGACTAAGTATGGAGCATTTGAATCCTTGGTGATGCCTTTTGGCGTAAGCAATGCTTCGTCCACGTTTTGCATGCAAATAAACCAACTGTTCAAGGAGTATCTGGATAAAATTGTCATTCATAGCTAAACTCTCAAGGAGCATGTTGAGCAACTTCGAACAATATTCAAAATTCTCTTAGAGAATATATTGTTGTTAACAGGGAGATTTTTTTACTTTGTGCAAATTAATCCATCAAGCATGCACTTCTACATGCAAACTGTTTGCTTGAAATTTTTAGCTAATTGCTACTTGAGATTACTACTATTGTCAGCTCTTTGCCAACTAATGCCCCTCCAGCCACCATACCCTAATTATAGCATCCATTTCTGTTATTGCTTCCAATAAGGATTGTATCTGTTGCAACCTTTTTTAATCATGACTACCTTATAATAAACTAATATCAGAATCCTACAAACACCATAGTTATTCAGTACTACAATATGGCAGTTTCAGAACCAAAAAGATGAGAGTCTCCGATTATGCATTAATTATCAAGATCTCAATAAAGTGACAGTAAAGAACAAGTATTCATTCCACTTATCGCAAACTTGTTTGATCAACTAGGCAAGACAAGGTACTTCTAAAAACTCGACCTTCTGGTAGGGTGGTATTAACAAGTGCAAATAGCTGAAGGCGACGAGGCAAAGGCTACCAGTGTGACTAAGTATGGAGCATTTGAATCCTTGGTGATGCCTTTTGGCGTAAGCAATGCTTCGTCCACGTTTTGCATGCAAATAAACCAACTGTTCAAGGAGTATCTGGATAAAATTGTCATTCATAGCTAAACTCTCAAGGAGCATGTTGAGCAACTTCGAACAATATTCAAAATTCTCTTAGAGAATATATTGTTTGTTAAAAGGGAGAGTTTTACTTTGTGCAAATTGAATTTCTATTCGTGGGGCATTGAGTTGAGGGCGGGTTGATTAGGATGGACAAGTTGAAGATGTAAGCTGTGGTGGAATGGCGAACACCAAAGAGCCCCAAAAGAAGCCCTAATGGTCAATTCGATTGTTGGGGTCAAACTTGACCCGATTTGGATTGGTATCCATCAAATTCTAACTGACATCGACCCGTATCAGTCGATGCAACATGAGTTTCGACCGTATCGGCCTATACATCACCCGTACCAATTGATACTTCACCATTTTCTTATGTACCACCCAAAACAGCCTAGTTCGCATACCAGTAAGCTAGCGGACCAGTACATACCACCTGTTTTGTATCATTTTGGGTGGTACATCAAACATTGATGTGTATAGTGTTTGAATTGCCTGTTACAGAAAAATCTACCAATTGGCTTGCTGGATTTTGTGTTAATTGGATAAATGCCATAATTTACCTCCATTTGTACATGCCCTATGCTTTTACAAAAGATTGATTGTCCATTAAAATTTCTTTCAACCGAAAATTCATTTATTGATTATCTGGTTGCTCATATTTGGGAACTTTATAAGTGCAAGCAGGAGTTTTGACACTTTTATCATTTCAAAATTTTTGAAATTGTGTATTTGCAGCTTGAAATTCTAATGTAGCATAAATATCCCTGTAAGTATTTATTTTAATCCACCACATATGACACTCCTGTTGGCATCCTCTTAATCAATTTTGTTTAATTACTGCTAATTGTGGTTACTACTAGTTAATTTGAGTTGAAAAAATATAAATTTTCTAAATACAGAAATACCCTTTTTATCATAATGGGCTTTGATGTTTTCTTCTCTTCCCCTTAATCATAAGCTTCCCTTTTCTTATGTCTTCCCCTTTCATTACACATTTCAATCTAGAAAAGAAATTGGATATGCTAAGGATTATATTAAATGTTGGATGAGAGTTGGATATTTGGAGCTGACAGGGTACTTTATCATGATGATTTGAGCCTGCATAGGAGCAGTCAATTTGATGGTATTAATATCAGTTGGAGTTTCAATGCCATTATGCTGATAGTTGACTAATGAATATCAACTACAATGACTTGGCTATAAAATTTTGAGTTTTGCAGATATACAAATGTAATTTGAATTTAAAGAGATAAATACAAAAATCATTAATTTTGGTGAGATGTATATGCAATTTGCCCATGCAAATACTGCTGTGGTTTAACTACAATATTGTGTGTGTAGTGCAACTTAATCCATCAAGCATGCACTTCTACATGCAAACTGTTTGCTTGAAATTTTTAGCTAATTGCTACTTGAGATTACTACTATTGTCAGCTCTTTGCCAACTAATGCCCCTCCAGCCACCATACCCTAATTATAGCATCCATTTCTGTTATTGCTTCCAATAAGGATTGTATCTGTTGCAACCTTTTTTAATCATGACTACCTTATAATAAACTAATATCAGAATCCTACAAACACCATAGTTATTCAGTACTACAATATGGCAGTTTCAGAACCAAAAAGATGAGAAAGGCAATCTGATTGTGTAGGATAAGATTATCCACCTATACTAACAAAATATATGCATGAAATCCTCCAACCAAATGCAAAAACAACTCGGAATTTGGAAATCCCAACCTAATCCATATAGAGTTCGAGTTTGTCGATCTATCGATCCGATACCATCACTCGGATGGAAGTTTTGGGAGAAGAGTTGTGCCTTTGCTACAATAATCACAGCTTAGAAGGGGAAACTAATATACTCTTATTGTGAACTTAAAGTGTCTAAAATAGGAAACTAAAGCAAAGAGTTCTCGATCGATGATCACTCGAAAGTTCTCGCGCAAGAAGCACTGATAGATCGTGATGGAATGCTTGATGTCGGCTCTCCCTTGCTTCCCTCCTCTCACCTCCTCTCACCAATATGAACACCTTGGTTTGGCGCTGTGGAAGGGGCTGAATATGTTGAGTTTGCTGTAGCATCTTTGGACATCGAGGACAAAAACAAAGTTGCTGTTCTGTGATGGTTCTCTACTGTAGAATTCTGTCATAGGCTGAAAGAAAAGGACTTCTTGCTTGCTGATCTTGGCTACTTTTTGAGAAGGGTTGTCAAGGCTTCCTTCCTCTTCTCCTCTTCTTCTACTCTCAGTTAGGAAGTTGTCCTAGGTTGACTAAAAGGCTGGATAAAAGGAAGGAGGGCGTTGCTACTATTGTAATATCCCTAATTTTAACAAAGAACCTTATTATAAACAGAGAAATTATAGGGACTAAATTCTAAAAAGTGTTAGAAAAAAGGGTTTTCACCCATCGGCTCTTTCTACCGCCTCTTTGTTATATGAGAGAGGGGTCTTGGGTGAACCAGAGAGAAAGAAACAGAGGAGAAGAGAGAAGGAAAGAAGAAAGATCTAAAGAAGGAAGAAAAGAAAAAGAGAGAACAGAAGGGAGAAATGAGAGAGAGTGGAAAGGAAGAGAGAAGATAGGGAGGAGGCTTTGGATGTGAGAATAGAGAGAAGATAGAGAAGAAGATAAAGGGAAGAAAGAAAGAAGAAGAAGAAAGAAGGGAGAAAGGAAGATAAAGAATAAAAGAAGAAAGAGGAGAAGGAAGAGAAAGAAAGAGAGAGGAGCAATCAGCAATCTGTTATGAAAGAAAGAGAAAAGGAAGAAAAGAAAGTGAGGAAGAGAAGGGAAAGAGAAAAAGGAAGAAACGAAAGAGAAGAAGAGAAGGGCAGGAGGAGAAGGAAAAGAAAAGAGAAGAGAGAAGGAAGAGAGAGAGGAGAAGAAAGGAAGAGGAAAAAAAAGAAAAGGGGGATTCTATAACTAAGATATAGAGGAAGTGAGAGAAAAGAAAGAAAAGAAAGAAAAAAAGAAGGAAAGGAAGAAAAATAAGAGAAAAATTATGGAGGATTTGTTTTGATACCAAATGGGTTCAGATTAAACCAAGGAAAATTATATTAGGTATGATTTTCAATTATTTTGTATTCTTATTAATTAGATATGTGTTTAAGGTTATAGATTGATAAATCCTGATGTTCTTAATTAATTAGATATTTATATTGTGAAGGAAATAAAAAGAGGAAAATGGTTAGATTGGAAAAATAAGAAAATACAAAGAAAGATCGAAATATGTTGTATCAAGGATATGCGATCAGGGTAAGTATCTGATAACTCTGTCTAGTCTGTTTTTCAAAGTATTAATGCATGTGTTTGAAATTTGTATATACATATAATTTACATGAATTACAAGCCATTTTACTAGTTGAAAGCATTACAAAGGGATTTTTATATATTAATGATTTAGAAAATCATATGATTTGAATAGTTATTTGTTATTCTATATGTATTTGTTGATTTATGTTAATGTAATTTATATGAAATTATATGTTCAACATTATATTTGAAAAGATTGAAAATATGTGAATATTGTTAAATTTTAAATGATTTTTTACTCCATCATTTTTGATATGATATGCAAAAAGATTTGTTAAAACTCCCAGTTTTGTAAGAAAGTCATTGATATATTATTTTTAATAACATGTTAATTGTTTGATCAGTATGGCTATGATCTAGACCCTGTTAGTGGGGGTTATACATTGGAATATGTTTTAGAAACTAGTTTTTTCTTGTCCTTGACACAGGGAGATATGTGTTAACTATGCCATGAGGGTTAAACATGGTTTTGGGCCTTGTCATGAGATATAATGTGGCTGTAACCATTGATAGTAGTATGACTTTTATGATAAATTTTGACAAGTATGTGAGTCACAGTACTTATTGAGTTGTTGTGTGCTTATATGATTATCTCTCAATTTTTCAGAGTTGCATAGCAAAAACATAATGGATTGATTATTGATTAAATTATGTAATTAATCAATTGAGATTACTGTACATTGAGATTATTTTGTATATGTATGTTATTTGAATTGAAATGTGATGGATTTTTAAAGAGTTGTTGAATCTATTAAATATCTTGTGGGTAGATTGATTGCTGATTGAATTATATGATAAATGTTCTATGGAAGTTATTTGTTCAGGTTCTGGCCTTGCATTCTTATAAGGAAACACGTAAGATTACAACGTTGTACTGTTCCTTACTTTTCGTTGGGTTGGGGGCATTACAACGATCCTCTTTTCTTTCTCTTCTTCTTTCCTCTCTTCTTAGATTGATGCCGATTAGGCACTCAAGAGGGGGCATGACTTGGATTGTTTTGGGATGCTTTGGATAGGGCTCTCCTCCCTATTTCATAGCTATGGAAGGGGAGAAGTCCTAGCTAGGTTAGGACTTGGAGAGTCTTAATGCAATTAAGACTTGAAAGAGTCCTAATGCCTTTAGGACTTAGAGAGTTCTAATACCGTTAGGGCGTGGAGCTGGACCTGACCTCTTTGGATTTGATTGAGCTCGAGTTGAGTTTAGCCACATTAGATTTGAATCAAAGTTCAAGTCGAAGTTAGGTTTAGTTGAATTGGACTTTAACCGGAACTTGATTTGAGCTGAATTTGAGTGAGTCTTGAGTTGACTTGAATTTGGACTTTAAGCTTGGGATTGGGTTTGATCTCTATTTGATTTGATCACATGATTGAACTGGAGTCCGAGTGGAACTCCAAGTGGGCCAAATTAGAGTTTGGCTCGAATTGTGCTAGATCATCCCTGATTACAGCTCCCCTAATTAGACAATTTATGTGCTATTGAATCTTGCTTTGAGGCTTCTTTTCTCTTCATCTGTAGGTTGGTGGTTTTGCTTTAGTCCATTGATGTGGTCGGTATCCTTGTGCTCGGTCATGCTGCTTATGCTTGCCATTTTGATAGGGTTCTCCTTGTTGCTGATCACTATTGACTCTAGGGCTTTCTTTCTCTTCTCGTGACTTCGAGGTTGCTATTGCTTCTTATGGTTTCTCCTTCTCTTCTCTCATGTTAGAGGTAGACTTGGTTCTTTGCATGTCGAAGTGAGAGCCACAAGCTTTTCGCAAGCATTCACCATCCTCTTTGCTTGGTTAGTGAATGTCAAGTCTTTCATCGAATCAATTAGATCTCGTGTGATAAGGAACTTCCTTCCATCCTTCTGGAGTTGATACTTTTGAGGTTGATGAAAGTAAACAACATCTTGATGCCATAAGTAGGGGCTCCCAAGGTTAATTTTGTATATATTAAGCGGAACCATCTCGTACGTCACCTCATCGATGAATTCCTTTTTGATGACGAAGTGTATCTTGTATTGTTAGTCGATTTTCATCTCCATGTTGTCATGAAGCCATCCATGAGGATATGGGCACGAACGCGGTGTCATCTCTAGTCCAAGCTTTTTGATAAACCTCGTCGAGATAAGGTTCTTTTGGCACCTGATATCGATGATCATGCCAACGACTTCTTGCTTCACTTGGATCTTTATGATGAAGTGGTCTTTAAACCGGAAGTCGTATTCAAGTCTACAACCTTTGGTCTAGCCATCAGCGATAGACTCGGATTCGAGTGTGAGATCGGTGAAAGTTTGATGGAGTTGTCGCCCATGGTTCGTCGACTTTGGTCATTCTTCAACTACTTTTTTGGGAAGAGTTCTAGGTGAACCTTATAACACTTCTCTGTGGAGTGACCTGTAATTTTACAATGTTCACATAATAAATCATTTTGTTTGAAGAAGTTTTATTATCCTTGAATTTCTCTAAGGCCTTCGGGTGGCTCCCTTTGGCCTTCTCTGTGGACATCTCGTTACAAGTGTGATTTTTTCTCTCGATTACCATTACTATGTTGCTAGCGATTGAAATATCATATGCTTTGAAGCGGTTCAACACTATGAATTTGTACATGGAGGCTAGCAGTATATTTTATAATTGTCGCGGTAGATTCTGGGTGCCATAGCTTATCGTTGAAACTCGATGGTGTACTCTTGAATCGATTGATCCCTTGGTATAGATAGTTCCACTTCCTCCATTGTTCTTAGAGGTATCCCATAGGGTAGAATTCCTCTCGTATAAGCCCTTTGACTTGTGTCCATGACACTTCACCACTGTTGGTTCGAAGATAGACTTTTCACTATATGAGCACATGTCCGGTCGACTTGAGTAGCACAAACATCACTCTATCCCCCCTATTGGAATGATATAGATCAGAGTAAGTATTAAGCTGATCTATCTATAAGTCTAATGCCTCATCGTTGATCGAGTTGTCATAAGAGAGTATGTCGATGCGAGCCTTGACACGAAAGGGTCGGGTCCTTGCTGTGATATTTTGTTCGATAGCGTCTTCTTTGTGGTTGTGCATCTCGGATGGAGGTGACTCTTTCTTCTTCACTATGGCATTCTTTGCTTGGTCATCCTTCACTGTAGGGTTGGTCTGGGCTTGCATCCAATCCATTATAATCTCCATCTACTGGGCTAATGCTGCCATCTAGACAGTAAGGTCAACCAAAGTTGTTGGGGTGTTGTTCGCTATCCCATCAGTACTTCTTCCTCCAGGTGTAGGGTTGGTCTGGGCTTGCATCCAATCCATTATAATCTCCATCTACTGGGCTAATGCTGCCATCTAGACAGTAAGGTCAACCAAAGTTGTTGGGGTGTTGTTCGCCATCCCATCAGTACTTCTTCCTCCAGGTGAGTGCAACTTAAACTCCAACTCTTGTAGCTCTTCTCTAAAGGCTTTATATCCTTGCCTCATAGTCATCATCCGCAAGAAAGGGATCATTCACCTAATCCGTTTGGGGTTTGGATTCGACAATCCGTCGATCGATACCACCTTTTGGATGGATGTTTTGATGGAGGAGTTCTGCTTTGCTGCAACAAACGCAACTTAGAAGGGAAATTAATCTACTCTTGCTATGAATTTAAGTGTCTAAAAATAGGGACCTAAAACAAAGAGTTCTCGAACGATGATCGCTAGGAAGTTCTCATGCAAGAAGTGTAGACAGATCGCTGTAGAACACTTGCTGTCAGTTCTCCCTTTCTTCCCTCTCATCAATCCGATAGCACCTTGGTTTGGCACTGTGGAATGGGTTGAATATGTCAAGTTTGCTGCTGTGTCTTTGGATGTTGAGGATGAAGACGAAGCTACTGTTTAGTGATGGTTCTCTACTATAGAATTCTGTCATGGGCTGAAAGAAGAGGCTTCTCTCTTGCTGATCTTGACTGCTTTTGAAGAAGGGCTGCCAAGGTTTTCTTCCCCTTCTCTTCTTCTTCTGCTACTCTTGGCTAGGAAGCAGTCCTAGGCTGACTAGAAGGCTAGATAAGAGGAAGAAGGGTGCTACTGCTGTCATTTCTTCTCTTTCTCTTCTATCCTCACTTCTCAGCTTAGGGCTGGCTAAGCACCTAAGAGGGGGCATGACTTGGATTGTTTTAGGGATGCTTTAGATAAGGCTCTCCTCCCTTTTTTATAGCTGAGGTAGGGGTGGAGTCTTAATTAGGTTAGGACTTGGAGAGTCCCTTTTTGAGCCGAATTTTAGCAAGGCTTGAGCTAACTTGAATATGGTCTTTTAATTTGAGATTGGCCTTGGTCTTTGTTTGGTTTGATCAGGATCAAATTGGAGTCCGACTGAAACTCCAATTGGGCCGAAGTGGAGCTTGGCTTGAACTGTCCTGGATTGTCCCTGATCACAACCTGCATTAAAATGTTGTTAAGCATTAAATGAGAATTTTGTTTGAAAATAGATTCCCACTTGAAACTTCTGGAGTTGCAATTTAATTCCTCAAGCATGCATTTCTACATGCAAGTGAACTGTTTGCTTGCCAAATTGTAATGTAATAGTTGCTATTTGAGAGTAGTTACTCTCATCAGCCCATTTGTCCACTGTAGTCCCTCCACCATTTCTCATGACCACAATCACCCCTCCAATTAAACTGTTTGCTTGCCAAATTGTAAGGTAATAATTGCTACTTGAGAGTAACTACTCTCATTAGCCCTTTGTTTACAGCCCCTCCACCATTCCTCATGACCACAATCACCCCTCCAGCCACCTACCTCAACCATGGGAGCCCTATTTGTTACTGCTTCCAATAAGGATTGTATCTGTTGCAACCTAAGCTAATACACGAGTCCCACAAGCACTGCAGTTATTTAGTACTAGAATTTGGCAGTTTGAGATCCAGAAAGATAAGAAAGATGATCTGATTTTGTAGGAAAAACTTTTCCACCTATGCTAACAAAATATATGCATTGGAACCTCCAACCAAACACAAAAATAGGTTGGAATTTGGAAATCCCAACCTGGATCAAAAATGTAGTCAGCATAAAATAAGGATTTTGTTTGAACAGTAGATTCCCACTTGGAACATTTGGAGTTAAAGTAAGATTTCTAATTCCCATACCAAACAGGAGCTAAAGGTTTGATGATCACATGCATGGGACAAATTGAACTTCATTACATTTTGTAGATATGGTAATACGTGGGATGACTATTGTTATCGACTATTCTTATGCTATGGGATAATGTGGTTGCATTGTTAATTAGTTGGAATATGATGACCACCCGTATAATATCATTTTGCATTAGGTAGCAGCTTTGGAAATAAATCTGACATGTTATTTTTGTGTTTGTGGAATCATTGTTGGTAACATCCTGTAATTACTGTTGCATAGTTTAAGTAAATAAAATAATGATTCTGGAAGAACTTTCCTGCATTTTGATTTATTGAATAACCTGTGGAACGCATTTTACATGTTGCATTCCATCTCATGTACCTTATTTTAAATAGTAGAGAATTATCTGGCGCAGTTTCCTAATGTTAACCTTACAGGTAGCACGTACATATGCTGAGGAGAATGGTCTTTTCTTTCTGGAAACTTCTGCTAAAACAGCCATCAATGTGAATGACATATTTTATGAAATAGGTACATACTTCGACTTTATGTTTTGCTATCTAGATTTTCTGATCTATTTACTGCAATTGAAGTGGTCATCTAATCCTGATTTGTTGACTACCTCAATGATATTGCTGCTATTCTTTCATATTCTGACATTGTATCATCTTAGAAATCCCAGGTCAACAAGTAATTATTAATGAAACATTATGTCTCTGTTTATGGAGCTTATAATCCATTTCTCATTAACAAAGGGTATTTTGTAAATAATGTTTCTGTTGAAAGCCTACGACTTCTAACATTTTTTGCTTGATCACTTTGCCCTTATTTTCCTTGTAGCAACTACATGCAGCAACTGTTTAATGGTTATATTCTAGATTCTTATGCGGTATTTGTTGAAATTTTTGGTCAGATGTTATAAGTTTTGATTCGGCACACTTATCACTGATAATATGTTTTCTTACTTCCAGAACTTTCTGATCTATGGATCTTTGCTCATTCTTTTAAATTTTTAAAATGTGTCGTGCCTTCATTTAATTTCTTGTGTAAGCAGCTAGAAGATTACCTCGTGCTCAACCAGCCCAACAGCCAGCAGGAATTGATCTTGCAAATAGACCAGCTGAAAGATCACAAGCTTCATCATGCTGTTCTTAGGTAAAGTCAAGCTTATACGGTCATCGTTTTGTGTATTTGTCTTTGAGTGTCATTAAAAGCAGCGGCTGTAATAGGCATTATGATCAGCAAGAATCTAGTTAGAAAAGGTTTCTCGCTGTGTATCTCAAATATATGGAATCTATTTATATGGTCAAGAAGGTAATGGGGACAGTCACAAATTCTTTTACAGAAATGTTTTGCAAATATATATCAATCACATTTACTCTGATTCTCCATGTTTTTAGATCTATGCTGCTGCCACGGTAAAACTATCTGCTAGAGAGATTATTTTGAATTACTTTGTCAGAGTTGGCAATTTCTCGAGTTACCCATTTATGTCTGTTCTCTCTAACCTTTTAGCTCCTAGCAATTAAAAGAGAAGCATTTGAGTTGGTGCTATTATATGGTCCGTTGTCAACTTGTATTTCGACTTGCTGTTTTTTTCTTGTATTTCACCTGAATTTACTCTCATCTGACAGGCTAGTGCTGTCAAAGCGCATCGAGAGGGTTCAATAATTAGAAGCGTCATGGGTAATTAGTTTGTGTGCTGAAGGATTTAAAGCTAACTAGTGCACCGTAGTGTCATGGGTTTCTGCAGCCTCCGGTATTGGGTCACGTTGGGGGTACCCTGTAAATGTCCTATTGTGTACTTTAATCTATACCTGTAGGTAAAAGTTCTGTTGAATATTGTCGTTGATAGTAAACGGAGCTAATCGATAAATTGATATTCTTAGTACATTTTATGTTTTCCAGAACTGTCATGATGCTGAAAGTTAACGTTCCTGTAAATACATGTGCAAGTTGTCATTTTTAGAGTTGGATCCGGCTGCAAAGGAATTAACGTTCTTAAAAAATTAGTGCCAGCCTTGATAAAATTTTTCAGGACCAATTTGTGAGGAGAAGTGCTCGATAAACAAAATGATAGGGGCAACCTAACCTACTTGCAATCAATTTGTGACCCATTCAATTGTTACTGTGATTTATACGATGAACTTTAAAAGATAAATAAAAAGTATAATTTGTTAAATTTTTTTTTTGAAGAGTTAGAATCTCTCATTAATGAATTTGATTCATGATGATTATATATCAACACTAAATATATGTGAAGAGTTAGAATCTCTTGAAAAGAAAAACATGTTTTCACGAAAAATTTAAAATTTAAAATAAGTTATTAAATATAATTCTTGCTAAGAGAAACCAAGGAATTGACTTCGTGAGTTATAAAAAATTTGTAAAAAGATTTATACTGAATATTCTTCCTAAAATAAAATTATGTCATTATGCTTATATATATTCTTTTAAAAAATATAATTCTCATAAATTAGTTTGGGTTCGTAAACGAACTATAAGTGATTTGATGTCAAAAGTCAAAAAAGATAAATCTAATCATATAAAGGGTCCAAAGTTAAATGGGTACCAAAAGCAAACTCCTTATATCTCTAAACAAAAGCTAAGAGCAAAATATGATATCTTTATAATGGATGCTCAAGATATATGATTGAAAATCTAAAACACTTCTTAAAGCTTATTAGCCGAGACATATGATTGATAATATACCCTCCGTATATTATCTTTGGAGACAACAATAAAAAAAATCATTGGTATTGAAAATATTGGTAACAAAACGAATCTCTTAATTGAAGATGTGCTTTTAGTAGATTGTTTGAAACATAACTTAATAAGTATTAGTCAATTTTGTGACAAGGGATATAATATTAAATTTAAATATCATGCTTGCATCATAGAAATATCAAATAAAAATAAATCTATAATTGCTTTCAGAAGTGAAAATATTTATACTATTGATCTTGATGATTTTTATGATAAAATTTACTTTTCGATTTTGAATGATGATGGATGGATTTGGCATAGAAGACTATGACATGTTAGTATGAAATTAATTTTACAAATTGAAACTAAAGAACTTATAAGAGGAATGCCTAAAATTAAATTTGTTAAAAATAAAATTTATTATACATGCCAACTAGGTAAACAAATAAAGAATAGCTTTAAACGGAAAAACCAAGTGAGTACCTCTAGATTATTACAATTAATTCATATAAATTTATTTGGACCTATTGATATCACGAGGTAGAAAATACGCTTTTGTAATTTTTGATGATTATAATAGATATCCTTGGATATACTTCTTGTTATATAAAAATAATTATTTTAAATATTTTATCAAATTTTGTAAACAAGTTCAAAATGAAAAAAATTTACAATTTCTTCTATTCACGGTGATCATGATGGTGAATTTAAAATCATGATTTTAAAAAATTTTGTGATTTGAATGTGTATGACTATATTTTTTTACTACAAGAAATCTATAATAAAATAAAGTTGTTGAGAGAAAGAATAAGAGTTTATAATGTTGAATCTTGAATTTTGATGATGAAACCAATATATAAATGTTTATGTTTTAATTTGCGTTTTGAGTGACGCAAGATGCTTCGATCAGGATGAGATAATTAAAGCAGAAAAAATCATGTTGTGCCGAGGGAAAACATGTCAGAAGATTGGACGTCGGGCCGGAGGAACAATCGATGTATCGACAAAAGGCTTCGGGCCAAGAAGAGCGGATATTGCACCAAGGATATCGGAGTTGCGGAGTCAACTGGCCGATTGGGCAATAGGCCGCAAGAGAGGATGATGCGCCGAAGAATCGGATGAAGCGTCGAGGGACCAATGATATGATCGGACAACGTGATTAATGCTTAGTATTAATTGTCTAGATCGAAGTATGTTTTACATGTGCAGAATTAACTACGATAGCAAGGCATGAAGCAAAATGAAGTCCTAGAGTGAAGGACGCGATCACGTTGGGAGTTCGAGAGTTCATCGAAAGTCCGGACGTTCGTCGGAAGTTCCGGAGGAACCAGTCGAGAAGTCTCGGAACTTACCAGAGAAGCTCATCGGAACTCGCCAAGAAGATCGTCGTGAAGTCCAAGAGCTTGTCGGGAGTCCACCGGAACATTGCCGAGAGATCGTCGGAAGTTCACCGGAAGCTCGCTGGAAGAATAGACATAGGGACTTGTTTAGCTTAGGAAATATCTTAGGATTTCGTAGTTAGCACATAATTGGGCTTGGATTTGTGCCAACCCAATTAGGGGCCAGCTAGGCCCATGTAATAATTATGTTGGGCCCAGTAAGAGGCCCAAACAATGCCCATAGAAGTCTCACCGTCATGGCACAGTCTTCGAGACTATGTCAGGTGATGGTACCACCAATCCGGGTGGTGGTACCACCTAAACACAACCTTTGAGAGGCTGCAGGCGGTGGTACCGCCTGCACCCGGGAAACCTGGGATGAGATGTTTTTAGGCTCCAAATTTGAATCCACTTGAAGCCTATAAATACTTATCTCATCCCTGGGTAAAATACACAAGTACAGAGGATTAAAAAGTGAGAAAACGTTGCTGTAATCTTTTTAGAAATTCCCTCCTCCACTCTAAGTTTAGAATTCTATAAGAGGAGTGTGAGTGCTTGTAAGGGTTGTCTCCTAAACCCGTGAAAAGGAGAAGAGGGGTATAAAAGGTGATTAGCCTTCGCCTATTGAAGGAAGGCCTCTAGTGGACGCCGACGACCTCGTTGAAGGAGGAAGCCGAAAGTGGATGTAGATCACGATTGACCGAACCACTCTAAAATCTCGGTTTACATTTACTTTGAGCATCATTCTTTATTGCAAACCTCTTTAATTGTTTACTACTTTCAAGCTATCTTTATGCTCTTACTTCGCCTTCAAAGTTAAGCATTTTCGAGTTCGGTTTTCAACGTACGAAAAGATTTTCCGAAACCGACATTTTTATCCACTGCACTAATTCACCCCCTCCTCTTAGTGCGCTCTTGATCCTAACAATTGGTATCAGAGCCACAATTTTCTATTTTGGTTTAACACCCAAATAGAAATGGCTCTTTTTGGCTTTCAAGAGGGTCACTCTCTCATTCATCCTCCCTTTTTCATTGGGACGGACTACACTTATTGGAAAACTCGAATGAGAGTTTTCTTACTTTCATTGAATCTCGATTTATGGCATATATTCGAATCCGATTTTCAAATGTCTTCTCTTCCAATGAACCATTGGAATGATTTGGAGAAGAAGATGTTTTTTCTAAATGCTAGAGCTATGAATGCTCTATTTTGTGCCTTAGATAAAACGGAGTTTAATCGAGTTTCTTTGTGCGAAATAACTTTCGATATTTGGCGCACTCTTGAAATCACACACGAAGGCACGAGTAGTATAAAAGATTCTAAAGTAAATTTTTTAATGCACAATTTTGAGATATTTTGTATGGAATCAAGAGAGACTATTGGAGACATGTATACCCGTTTTACGGATGTCGTCAATAGTCTAAAAGCACTTGGTAAAAGTTTTTCGAACTTTGAACTCGTTAATAAGATCTTAAGATCACTTTCTAAAACTTAGGAATCGAAAGTAACGGCAATATAAGAAACAAAAGATTTAAATATTTTTTCACTTGAAGAACTTATCGGTTCATTGATGACATATGAAATAGTGCACAATGCACATGATGAAAATGATGAACAAAACCACCTTCCAAAGAATAGGAAGGATTTGGGACATAGAACATTTGAAGACCACTCGAGCATAAGCTCAAGTGATGGTAAAATTGAACTCACTAAGAAATTTAAAAAGTTAATGAAACAAAAATTTACGAACAAAAAGAATGGAACTACTTGCTTTGAACGCAAGAAGAAGAACAAAAATTGGGATGAATCGAGCTCCTTCGAAGACGAGGAGAAAATCAAGAAAGGCGAGGTGGCAAACTACGCCTTAACTGCTTTCAATGATGAGGTAATCAAAATCCCCCTAATTTACTTCAAAATTACATAATGTTTTTCATGATGCATTTTTTTGTAATTTAGTTTTGAATTAATTTTCTTAAAAATTAAATGTTTAAAAATGAAAATGTAAAAATATGATCATGCTCGTAATTTTGAAAATGATAATGAAAATTACATATTTTATGTTAATGTAATAAAATATTAGATATAAATCTAATGATTGCATACCTAGTAAGATTAATCTTATGTATGTGCTTGAGAAGCAAGAATGTATATTTTGATGATTTTCATATTGCTTTTCAATGACGATGCATGACTTTTGTATGGAAGGCTTGATATTTTTTATGAACCTTGTCTTTGTTTTTCAAACATGATGTATGGTTTTGACATAAGAACAAAAATTTGAGCATGCTAATATAAAGTCAATCATATGAATTAAAACTAAATAAGTTTTAGATATCTATAAGAATCATTCAAAATTATATTCAATGAAACCTTGCTTGATGTTATAATGAAAATATTGAGGTTTTGATACCATGATTTGATAATTTTATGCATGAGATTTTAAAGTTATACATGATGATTTTTGTGAGTTATTGATTTAATGATTTTTGTAATAAATCTTGCACTTTTGTTTTAAACGATGATATACATTTTTATTTGGCATAAAAAAAACAAAGGCATGCTTGTATGAAACAAACAACTTTAAATGAAACACATAAAAGAGGAATATATTTTCCATCTCTATCTTATTGATTTTTCATTAATGAATCCATGTATATTATGCTTTTGTGAATCTCATGGATTATGAAAATGATTTAAATTTAATGGATTTTATCAAAATCATGATATTGATTTCTCATGATTTATAACTTGAAATTATTTATGAATCAAGATCTCCTATTATGTGTTCTTGTATCTTCTTATTGAAAATTATCCAAATGAATCATGATTTTTTGGAATTATAATTTTTATGATTCATAATGAATTGAGAGATATTATACATGAATCAAGATCATTTATATATTCTCTCATGACATCTTTTTGCTATAGGAATGTCTTCATCTATATCGTGATCTTGAATTCTCAATATTGATACTTGAATTTTTTCTATGAATCAAGATCTTGTTTTTGAACTCCCATATTCTTTTTTTGTTATTTACTAAAAAAAAAGATTTGTCAAAGTGAATTATATCTATTGATATGCATGAATTGATATTTATTTGCTATTCATTAAAAAGAAGACTTATTCTAATAAATCATGATATGATTTTTATGTACAATTCTTTGTATTCATGAAATATTTATCTCATCACCCAATTAATTCTTCTTGATATTCTTTATGTGATGATATGAATGCATGAAATACTCATGAATTTATTTTGATGTATGCAAATGAGAAGTTTTGATCATGCATGGTAGGATGTAATTTGATAAAATTTGCACCATCATGATATAGAATATTTATGATTTGAAATGATGCATGCAATACTCATGCTTCTTATTATGATGATGTATGTGATATATTGTATATGATGTGAATCATGATTGCTTTGATTTGAATTCAAGGTTTATTTCAATTATGGTATTTTGAAATAAGAATGATTACTTACCTTTGTCATAATTTGAAAATTGATGTAAAGGATCTTCCCTTCTTTTTGCTAATGACAAAGGGGGAGAAAGAGTTGCTAATATGCATATCTCAAAGAGAAAGATGCTAGCTTATACAATTCAAGAATGAAGCAAAATTTTGCTAGCTTGCACTTTGCAAAGAAAGCAAAAAATGACACTTCTCAAAAGAGAAGAAAGAGCTTGCTATCTTGAACATCACTAGCTTGCCTATCTTAAGAAACAAATTGCAAAAGTGCTATCTTGTCTATCTCAAGATACAAAACATATTAACTTGCACTTTGCAACAGAAGCAAAATTGCTAGCTCAAACATTGCAAAGGAAGCAAAAATTTGCTAGCTTATAACTTGCATATTTCAAGAAGCAAGTGTTGCTAGCTTGCATGTTCTAAAATGTTGTAAAATTTGCTAGCTTGTATGAAGTAGAACATGCTATCTCACTACCTTGCATATCTATGATGATAGCAAAATTGCATGATGATAAAACTGGAGATTATGTTAATTATGCAATGATTTGAACTTTCTGTATTCCAAATACATGAATAGTTGGAACTTTTCCTTTTTGTTGATGACAAAGGGGGAGAAGTATGTTGATGTCATGCATAATTTGATCATAATATGTTGCTTGGATTTTTGAATCCAAGAGTTTCTATCAATATGACATATTGATAGGGGGAGTTTGTTTAAACTCCAGGAGTTAAGGTTAACTCCATCGTCGATTGGTTGTCATCATCAAAACGGGGGAGATTGTTGAATCTCAGATTTTGATGATGAAACCAATCTATAAGTGTTTATGTTTTAATCTGCGTTTTGAGTGACGCAGGATGCTTCGATCAGGATGAGACAATTAAAGCAGGAAAAATCATGTCGTGCCGGGGGAAAACATGTTAGAAGATTGGACGACGGGCCAAAGGAACGATCGATGTATCGATAGAAGGCTTCGGACCGTGGATTTGGGCATCGAGCCAAGAAGAGCGAAAATTGCGCCAAGGATATTGTTGTTGCAGAGTCAACTGGCCGATTGGGCAATAGGCCGCAAGAGAGGACGATGCGCCGAAGAATCAGACGAAGCATCGAGGGACCAATGACATGACCGGACAACGTGATTAATGCTTAGTATTAATTGTCTAGATCGAAATATGTTTTACATGTGCAGGATTAACTATGATAGCAAGGCATGAAGCAGAATGAAGTCCTGGAGTCAAGGACACGATCACGTTGGGAGTTCGAGAGTTCGTTAGAAGTCCGGATGTTTGTCGGAAGTTCTGGAGGAACCAACCGAGAAGTCTCGGAGCTTGCCAGAGAAGCTCGTTGAAACTCACCAAGAAGATCGTCGTGAAGTCCAGGAGCTTGCCGGGAGTCCGCCGGAACATTGCCGAGAGATCGTCGGAAGTTCGTCGGAAGAATAGACATAGGGACTTGTTTAGCTTAGCAAATGTCTTAGGATTTCATAGTTAGCATATAATTGGGCTTGGATTTGGGCCAACCCAATTAGAGGCCAGCTAGGCCCATGTAAGAACTGTGTTGCGTCTAGTAAGAGGCCCAAACAGTGCCCAAAGAAGTCTTACCATCATGGCACAATCTTCGAGACTATGCCAGGCGATGGTACCACCCAAACACAGCCTCCGAGAGGCTATAGGCGGTAGTACCACCAGCCCTGGGTGGTGGTATCGCCCAGTGTCAAAACTATTGGGTGGTGGTACCGCTTGCACTTGGGCAACCAGGGATGAGATGTTTTTAGGCTCCAAGTTTGAATCCACTTGAAGCCTATAAATACCCCTCTCATCCCTGGGGGAAACACACAAGCACAAAGGATTAAAAAGTGAGAAAATACTATTGCAATCTCTTTAGAAATTCCCTCCTCCACTCTAAGTTTAGAATTCTATAAGAGGAGTATGAGTGCTTGTAAGGGTTGTCTCCTAAACTCATGAAAAGGAGAAGAGGGGTGTAAAAGGTGATTGGCCTTCGCCTATTGAAGAAAGACCTCTAGTGGATGCCAGTGACCTCGTCAGAGGAGGAAGCTGAAAGTGGATGTAGGTTACGATTGACCGAACTACTCTAAAATCTCGGTTTGCATTTACTTTGAGCATCATTCTTTACTACAAACCTCTTTAATTGTTTACTGCCTTTAATCTATCTTTACACTCTTACTTCGCCTTCAAAGTTAAGCATTTATGAGTTCGTTTTCAACGTACGAAAAGATTTTCCGAAACCGACATTTTTATCCGCTGCACTAATTCCCCCCCCCCCCCCTCTTAGTGTGCTTTTGATCCTAACATAGAAGAGATAGCAGGAACCATGCTTGATGAACATAACTTACCTAAATACTTTAGGGCTAAAGTTGTTAACTTGACATGCTATATCATGAATAAGGTTTTGATAAGACCTCAACTATCTAAAACTTCATATGAATTATCGAACAATAAAAGACCCAACATTTTGTATTTTAGAGTTTTTGGATGTAAATGTTTTATTTTAAATGAAAAGGATACCTTAGGAAAATTTGATATAAAATTCGATGAAGGTATTTTTCTTAGATATTCCTCTATCTCTTAAGCTTATTGAGTTTTCAATAAGAAATCCTTAGTTATTGAGGAATCTATTCATGTTATTTTTAATTTATATCTCAAAGTTAGGAAATATGATTTTGAATTTGATAAACTGAATTTGAATAAAAACTCTCCTTCCCAAAGCAACTTGAATACATCTACTTCTAAAGAAATCTTGCTAGTCATAGGTGCCCTACAAGCCGATTACGTGAGTGATGGCACATGTGACATGACATGCAGTTTTTTATTTATTATTATTATAGTATTTTCTCACTTTATATTTCTTATTGCATACATATATTATGACGTTTGTGGATTTGTGCAATGAGAATCGAATCGTGATGAGATCACGATAATAAGACTAATTCACCTTTAAAGATAGACCGTAAATGATCCTGGTCATAGGTTACTCGATAGGGACATTGAGATAACCGGATAGATTGGTGTACTGTATATCCATTTATATGATAGAGGTGGCTGGTCTCATAGTTGCTTGTGTGGGGACACTAGGGATATAGTGTAGGTGTTCATTGGAGAATGAGTTCACTAATTGATCTGCTTACAGAATGTTGGATGGTTGATGATACCTCATTGTTAGATAGTGATTCTGTCACCCCAATGATATACTTGGTTCTTAGACTTGAGACATCAAGGATATCCTGTATAAGTACTCCACTCTTTGATAATGGACTTATAGGTTTTGAAGTTCCAAATCTAGCACAACCGGTCATTGGGAGTGGTAGCCAACCTTACAAGGGATATTGAGTGTCGATAGAGGATCATCCGCTTTCGGTATCATGGGAGGAATATCTTATTTGTTCTTACTCAAACAAATCCTTGGCCAAGGTTATTCGGATTGAGAGAGAAAGAGTTCTTCGAGAGAATCTGATTATAACAAAACTCAAGTAGAAACTGTATAGGTCTAATAACACTATGCCTAATATACAGTCTCTAGGGTATTAGGTCTAACAGCACTATGCCTAATATACAGTCTCTGGGGTATTAGATGTTAGGATCAAGAACGGCACTTGGGGGGGGGGGTGAATTAGTGCAGCAGAAAACTTTCACGATTTCAAAAGTCTTTGTTTCGATTAAAATTGATTCCGGCGAAAATGGTTTCGATTCAATCCATTTCAAAGTAAAATTGAACTTGAGAGCTTTCGTAAAAGTGCAAAAGAAAATTAAAGAGATTTACAGTAATGTAAATTGCACAAATGAAAAGCAAACCAGAATTTTAGAGTGGTTCGGTCAACGTGACCTACATCCACTTTCGGATTCCTCCTTCGACGAGGTCACCAGCGTCCACTAAAGGCCTTCCTTCAATAGGTGAAGACCAACCACCTCTTTACAGCACTTTCTCCTTTTCACGGGTTTAGGAGAGAATCCTTACAAGTCTCACACCTCTCTTGAATAATCTCAAAACTTAGAAAGGGAGGAGAAGAACTCTAGTACTTTTATAACTCTTTAACACTTCAAAGACTCAAGATTATGCCAATACTTTCATGCCCTTTCATGCAGAAATGGGTGGGGTTTTTATAGGCCCTAATGGCTTCAAAAATGGAGCCAAGAAGTATCTTATCTCGGATTTCCGGGGTACTAGCGGTATCATCGCCATTATTGGGTGGTACTACCGCCTGTAGTCTGACACTGGGCGATACCATCGCTTGATAGAGCTCGAAGATCGAGCTCTAGCGGTACCACTACCTGACAGGGGCGGTACCACTGCTGGCAACAATAACTATCATCGGTACCATTGCCTAGACCACTTGGGAGACTAGGTCTTCTAGGCGGTGCCACCGCCGACCATATTTTCAAGGGTTGAATGGGCTGTTCAATTCAGCCCAATTCAGCCCTATCATGGGCCCAGTTAGCCACTAATTAAGTTAATGGGATTACCTCCCAAACCTAACTTAATTTATGCTCTAACTATAATAATTAAGACATGATCACAACACTTTTTATTCCGGTGCATCAATTGCTCTTCCGACGAGCTTTCGGCGTACTTCCGGCAAACATCCGACGAACTCTCGGCAATGCTCCAACTGACTCCTGGCAAGCTCCCGGACTTTACGATGATCTTCTTGGCGAGCTCCGACGAGTTTCTTTGGCAAGCTCCTAGACTTCTCGATTGGTTCCGGCATAACTTCCGACGAACGTCCGGACTTCCGGCGAACTCTCGAACTCCCAATGAGATCTCGATCTTGACTTCGGTACAATACCTGCTTTATGTCTTACTGTTATCATAGTTAATCCTGCACACTTTTCTCAACATATAGATTAGACCAAATAATTTACAATTGATTTCATCATCAAAATCCAAGATTCGATAATCTCCCCCTTTATTATGATGACAATCAATTGATGACGGAGTTAACCTTAACTCCCCCTATCTATATGGCATACTTGAGAAAAGATATTTTTGAATTCAAGTATCAAACTGATAAGTTAAGTTCATTTAAACTTATCAATATGCATATCATGATACTTATCATGATTTTCCAATTCTAAATATGATCCCACGTATTTGTCAAAATGATGTCATTCAAAAGTTCTCAACATTAAAAGTTATATACATTAAAGAGATAGCTTCCATCAACTTCTCACCTTTTTTTATCAAAATTTTGCATGAAGAAGGAAAGTAAGGAGGAAATCCATTAAGAACCAACTTTGTGAAATGATTTGAATCAAGTAAAAAATGATAAAAAAGTTTCATTAAATCATGCTTCAATTTTCACAAGGATCAAGATATTCATTTGAATCAAAGTCAAAACCTCCCTCTTGCAAGTGTTCATCTCATACTAAAAAATTCATAAAATTTTTTCCTTCATTAAGAAAGAATTTATGTGAAAGAATCAACATATGAAGGATAAAAGAAATTCCATGATTGATCACATCAAATCCATTTCCAAAAAAAAATTCATAAGAGTGAAATCCATGAGAGATACATTTGTCAATTAATTCCATGTATCAAACATTATTATATGATGGAGCAAGGATATGGAATAAACTTGATATGGCATAAACTCATGAAAGCTCCATTCAAAAAATTCATAAAGATAGTCCAAAAAAGATATTTATGCATTTGGACAAATTAACATTCCTAATTCTCTTCTAATAAAATCATATTGTTCTTCACTTAAAGGTTTTGTAAAGATATCGGCTAATTGATATTTCGTATCAATAAACTCTAAGATTACATTATGATTATCGACATGATCTCATATAAAGTGATGCCTAATATCAATATGTTTTGTTCTAGAGTATTGAATGAGATTTTTTGTTAAACATATTATACTTGTGTTATCACATTTTATGGGAATATTTTTAAGATGAATCTTGTAATCCTCTAAAGTGTTTTTCATCCACACAACTTGTGCACAACATGCACTAGCTACAATGTACTCAGCTTCGGTTGTAGATAGTGCAACCGAGTTTTGTTTCTTGGAAGACCAAGAAACAAGTGTGTGTCCTAAAAATTGACATGTTCTAGATGTGCTTTTTCTATCTAATCTACATCTAGCAAAGTTCGAATAAGCATATACAATTAGTTCAAAGTTCTTAGATTTTAGATACCATAATCTTAGATTAGCAGTACCTTTAAGATATCTAAGAATTCTCTTAACTGCTTTAAGATGAGATATCTTAGGATTAGATTGAAACCTAGTACAAAGACCTACACTAAACATGATATTTGATCTAGTTGCGGTGAGGTATAGTAAACTTCCTATCATTCCCCTATAAGCTTTTTGATCAAAGCTTTCTCCACTTTCATCAATGTCTAATTTAATGGAGGTGCTCATAGGAGTGTTGATAGTATTGATAGCCTTTGAGCTATCTATATTAAACCTTTTTAGCAAATCTAAATCATATTTTGTTTGACTAAGAAAAATTTCATTACTTAGTTGTTTGATTTGTAAGTCTAAAAAGAAAGTTAATTCCCCCATTAAACTCATTTCAAATTCAAGACTCATACTTTTAGCAAATCATTCGCATAGAGATTCATTCGTGGAACTGAAAATAATATCGTCAACATAAATTTGAACAATAAGAAAATTATTTTCAAAATTTTTGATAAACAATGTAGTATCAACCTTGCCTTTAGAAAAATTATTTTCGATAAGAAATGAGCTAAGTCTCTTATACGAAGCCCTTGGGGCTTATTTCAATCCATAGAGAGCTTTAGTCAATTTAAACACATTATTAGGGAGATTATCATTCTTAAATCCGGGAGGTTATTCAACATAAAATTCTTCAGAAATAAAGCCATTAAGAAAAGCACTTTTAACATCCATTTGAAACAACTTAAAATTATTACTACTAGCATAGGCAAGGAGCATCCTTATGGCTTCTAATCGTGCCACAGGAGTGAAGTTCTCTTTATAATCGATATATTCACCTTGGTTGAAACCTTTGACCACTAATCTAGTCTTATTTCTAACTATGATACCAAGTTTATCTTGCTTGTTTATAAAGACCTATTTAGTACCAATAACTAAATAGTTGTTTGGTCTTGGAACAAGCTTCCACACCTTATTTCTCTTAAATTGATTTAATTCTTCTTGCATTGCGATGACCCATGAATCATCTTTCAAAGCCTCATCAATGCATTTAGGTTTAATTTACGATAGAAAAATGACATTTGCATAAAAATTCTTAAGAGAAAAATGAGTTTGAACCCCTTTCGATATGTCTCATATAATTAGCTCTTTAGGATGAGCATCTACATACTTCCATTCCTTCGGTAAAGAAGGTTCGGAAGAAGATGCATCCAAGTTGCTAGATGGAGAAAGGGATTCATTTAAATTAAGATCATCATCAAAATCATTTTTCTTAACTTCGAAAATTTAATTAAAAACAATATGAATAGATTCTTCTATAACTAAAGTTCTTTTATTAAAGATGCAAAAAGCCTTTGAAATAGAAGAACAATCAAGAAAAATTCCTTTATCGGATTTTGTATCAAATTTTCCTAAGGTATCTTTTTCATTAAAAATAAAATATTTACACCCGAAAACTTTAAAGTATGAAATGTTGGGCTTTTTGTTGTTCCACAACTCATAAGGAGTTTTGGAAAGTAATGGTCTTACTAGAATCCTATTCATAATATAACATGTCCCAAGAATTGATATGTTTCGGATGTACTTTTTCTATCTATTCTACATCCAACAAAATCCGCATAAGAATAAGTAATTAGTTTAAAGTTCTCGGATTTTGGATACCATAATCCTAGATTAGTGGTTCCTTTAAGATATCTAGGAATTCTTTTAACTGCTTTAAGATGGGATATCTTAGGATTAGATTGAAACCTAGGACAAAGTCCTACACTAAATATGATGTCCGGTCTAGTTGCGGTGAGGTATAGTAAACTACCTATCATACCCATATAAGCTTTTTGATCAAATCTTTCTCCACTTTTGTCAACATCTAACTTAGTGGAGGTACTCATAGGAGTGTTAATAGCCTTTGAACTATCCATATTAAATCTTTTTAGCAAGTTTAAAGCATATTTTGTTTGACTAAGAAAAATATCATTGCTAAGTTGTTTAATTTGTAAGCCTAAAAAGAAGGTTAGTTCCCCCATCGCATAAAGATTCATTCGTGGAACCAAAAATAATATCATCAACATAAATTTCAACAATAAGAAAATTATTTTTAAAATTTTTAATAAATAATGTAGTATTGACCTTGCCTTTAGAGAAATTACTTTGAATAAGAAAGGAGCTCAGTCTCTCATATCAAGCCCTTGGGGTTTGTTTCAATCCATAGAGAGCTTTAGTCAATTTAAACACATGATTAGGGAAATTATCATTCTTAAATCTAGGAGGTTATTCAACATAAACTTTTTCGGAAATAAAGTCGTTAAGAAAAGCACTTTTAACATCCATTTGAAATAACTTAAAATTACTACTACTAGCATAGGCAAGGAGCATCCTTATGGCTTCTAATCATGCCACAGGAGTGAAGGTTTCTTCGTAGTCGATACCTTCTTGATTGAAACCCTTGGCCACTAATTTAGCATTGTTTCTAACCACGATACTAAATTCATCTTGCTTGTTTCTAAAGACCCATTTAGTACCAATAACTAAATGGTCATTTGGTCTTGGAACAAGCTTCCACACCTCATTTCTCTCAAATTGATTTAACTCTTCTTGCATTGCGATAACCCATGAATCATCTTTTAAGGCTTTGTTAATGCATTTAGGTTCAATTTGGGAGAGAAAAGCGACGTTGGTATAAAATTCTTAAGAGAAGAATGAGTTTAGACCCCTTTTGATGTGTCTCCTACGATTAGTTCCTTAGGATGAGCATATACATACTTTTATTTCTTCGGTAAAGAAGGTTCGGAAGAAGATGCATCCAAGTTGCTAGATGGAGAAAGGGATTCATTTAAATTTAAAGTATCAAAATTAAGATCATCATCAAAATGATTTTTCTTAACTTCGAAAACTTCATTAAAAACAACATGAATAGATTCTTCTATAACTAAAGTTCTTTTATTAAAGATGTGAAAAGCCTTTGAAATAGAAGAATAGTCGAGAAAAATTCCTTTATCGGATTTTGCATCAAACTTTCCTAGGGTATCTTTTTCATTCAAAATAAAACATTTGCACCCAAAGACTTTAAAGTATGAAACATTGGGCTTTTTGTTGTTCCACAACTCATAAGGAGTTTTGGAAAGTAATGGTCTTACTAGAACCCTATTCATAACATAACATGCCGTATTTATGGCTTCGGCCCAAAAATATTTGGGTAGGCTATGTTCTTCGCTTAACATGGTTCTTATCATTTCTTGTAAGTTTTTATTTTTTCTTTCTACTACTCCATTTTGTTGATGATTTCTCGAAGTAGAGAAGTTGTGGTTGTATCCATTAGATTAACAAAATTCTTAGAAATCACGATTTTGAAATTCACCACCATGATCACTTTGAATTGATGAAATCATAAAACCATTTTTGTTTTGAATAAGTTTACAAAACATAGAGAAGTTCCTAAAGCAATCATTTTTGTATGCTAAGAAGTAAGTCCAAGTATATCTACTATAATCGTCAATGATGACAAAGGCGTATTTGCTACCTCCTTGGCTTGATGTAGCAATTGGTCCATATAAGTCCATATGGATCAATTGTAATGGTCTAGAGGTGCTTATTTTGTTCTTTGGTTTGAAACTACTTTTTATTTGTTTTCCTAGTTGACATGCATCACACACATTATCTTTGACAAACTTAATGTGAGGAATTTCTCTCACAAGTTTTTTAGATGAGATTTAAGAGATTAGTTTCATGCTAGCATGATCTAATCTCCTATATCAAAGCCAAGCATCGTCATTCAAAGCTGAAAAATATATTTCATTGCAAAGATCATTAATATCGATAGTATATACGTTATTTTGTTTTAGTGCAATCATAGATGTATTTTTATATGGTTTTTCAATAATGCAAGCATTAGTTTCAAATCTAACGATATAACCTTTATCACATAATTGACTAATACTCAAAAGGTTATGTATTAAACCATCAACTAATAATACATCTTCAATGAGAAGGTTAGATTTGTTACCTATGGTTCCTTTACCAATGATTTTACCCTTGTTGTTGTCTCCGAAGGTGACATATCCTTTGTCTAGATTAGTAAGCTTAGAGAAATGAGATGGATCTCCAGTCATATACCTTGAGCATCCACTATCAAGGTACCATCTCTTGCTCCTAGCTTGTGATGGTACATTTTTCTACAAAAAGAGATGATTTTTAGGTATCTATTTGACCTTGGGTGCCTCAAAAATCGATCTACATATCTTATCATGTTGCATTAAGTTATTTGAGATTCTTTTAGGAACCCAGATCAATCTATGTATACTATATTTCTTGAATGGACATTTGTACGCAACATGTCCAAGTTTACAACAAAAGTTACATTTTGTGTGAGGTGATACATGCAAGGTAGAGCCTTTAATAAAGGTGGTTGGATTTTGGTGAGAGCTACTCATAAGTCCGATTTCGTCTTTTTTATGAACGTGACCCTTATTGGCAAGGATCATGTTTAAGGACTTGCTACCAACCTCAAATTTCTTCAAGGTTTCTTTGAGTAGCAAGTTTTCCTTTTGAAGTATTTCTAGTTCATGGCATTTTGTGCAAGGAGCTAAGATATTTTCATGCTCAATCTTAAGTCTATCAAAATTGCTAATAAGAGAAGCATGTTCCTTTTTCGAAGAGTTATACTTTTTCTCAAGATTCTACATTCATCAAACAATTCATGAAAAGCACTTGAAAGTTTATCGAAAGTTAAATTTGCATCTATTGAACTTATTACCTCATCTCCAATAGCCATTAGCACATAGTGAGCAACTTGCTCGGTGTTGGTTGGCTCCTTTTCTTCGGAAGCACTTGAGTCGTCCCATGTAGCTTTGAGAGCCTTCTTCTTTGGTTGCCTCCTCTTTGCTTGGTAATATTCACTTTTGAAGTGTCCTAGCTTCTTGCATTCATAATATATCACTTGTTTTTTCTTAGGTTCAAATTTAATTTTAGTATCATTTTTAAATTTATTTCTTTTTATGAATCTTTTGAACTTCTTTATTGAGAGTGTCATGTCATCATCAAAGTCATCATCACTTGAGTTTTCTTTCAAATGGTCTTCTTGTGTTCTCAGTACCATATCCTTCTTGTTCTTTGGAAGGGTGTCCTCAAGCTCTTTATGAGCTTTACATGTCATTTCATAAGTCATTAGTGACCCAATTAGTTCTTTAAGAGGAAAATTATTTAGATCTTTGGCCTCTTGAATGGCTGTTACTTTAGGGTCCCAATTTTTTGGAAGAGATATTAAAATCTTATTAATAAGTTCAAAATCCGAGAAACTTTTACCAAGTCCTTTTTGACCATTGACGACATCCGTAAATCAGGTGTACATGTCTCCAATGGTCTTACTCGGTTTCATCTGAAACAACTCATAAGTGTGCACTAAAAGATTGATTTTTGACTCCTTCACTCTACTAGTGCTTTCATGAGTCACTTCGAGTATGTGCCAAATATCAAAAGTTATTTCACAAATCGATATTCGATTAAACTTATTTTTATCTAATGCATAAAACAAAGCATTCATAGCCTTGGAATTTAAAGTAAAAGTTTTCTTCTCCAACTCATTCCAATCGTTCATTGGAAGAGAAGACTTTTGAAAACCATTTTCGATAACGTTCCATAGCTCAATATCCATTGAAATTAGGAAGATCTTCATTCTAGTTTTCCAATATGTGTAATCTGTCCCATTGAACATGTGCGGACGTGTAATTGAATGACCCTCTTGGTTGCTTGCAAATGCCATCTCTCTTGGGTTTTAAACCAAATGAGAGTGAACCTTGCTCTGATACCAATTGTTAGGATCAAAAGTAGCACTAAGAGGGGGCAGGGGTGAATTAGTACAATGGAATACTTTCGCGATTTCAAAACTCTATGTTTTGATTAAAACTGATTTCGACAAAAATGGTTTTGATTCAATCTATTTTGAAGTGAAATTGAACTTGAGAGCTTTCGTAAAAGTGCAAAAGAAGATTAAAGAGATTTGCAGTAATGTAAATTGCACAAATAAAAAATAAACTAGAATTTTAGAGTGGTTCGGCCAACGTGACCTACATCCACTTTCGGATTCCTCCTCCGACGAGGTCACCGGCGTCCACTAAAGGCCTTCCTTCAATAGGTGAAGACCAACCACCTCTTTATAGTGCTTTCTCCTTTTCACGGGTTTAGGAGAGAACCCTTACAAGTCTCACACTTCTCTTGAATGATCTCAACACTTAGAAAGGGAGGAGGAGAACTCCAGCACTTTTACAACTCTTTAATACTTCAAAGACTCAAGATTATGCCAATACTTTCATGTCCTTTCATGCAGAAAAGGGTGAGATTTTTATAGGCCCCAATGGCTTCAAAAATAGAGCCAAGAAATGTCTCATCTTGGATTTTTGGGGTACTAGCGGTACCACCGCTATTACTGGGCGGTACTATCGCCTACAGTTTGACGCTGGACGGTACTACCACTCAGTTTGGGTGATACCACTGCCTGACAGGGGCGGTACCATCGCCTAGACCACTTGGGAGACTGGGTCTTCTGCGCGGTGCCACCGCCGGCCCTATTTTTAGGGGCTGAATGGGCTACTCAATTCGACCTAATTCAGCCCTGTCAAGGGCTCAGTTGGCCACTAATTAAGTTAATGGGATTACCTCCCAACCCTAACTTAATTTATGCTCTAATTATGATAATTAAGACATGATCACAACACTTCTTATTCTGGTGCGTCAATTGCTCTTCCGGTGAGCTTTCGGCGTACTTTTGGCGAACATCCGACGAACTCTCAACAATGCTCCAATGGACTCTCGGCAAGCTCTCGGACTTTATGATGATCTCCTTGGCGAGCTCCGATGAGTTTCTTTGGTAAGCTCTTAGACTTCTCGGTTGGTTCCGATAGAACTTCCGACGAACATCCAAACTTCCGATGAAGTCTCAAACTCCCAATAAGATCTCGATCTTGACTCCAGTATAACACTTGCTTTATGTCTTACTACTATTGTAGTTAATCCTGCACACTTTTCTCAACATATAGATTGGATCAAACAATTTACAATTGATTTTATCATCAAAATCTGAGATTCAACATTAGATAGATGAGAGACTATAGGTACATGGTAACCGAGAACAGACAAGTCTAATGGATTGGATTCTCCAATATCGTTTGAGGACTACGATATAGTAGCCTAGTATGTCTGTAGTCGATGAGTTGAGTGAATTATTATGGAGATAATAATTTACTGAGCTAAAAGGAGTTCTGATAGGTATGACTCACGGCTAGCTCGATATTGAGCCTAGAGGGTCATACACATATAGTAGGTGTTGTGATGAGTAAGGGTACAAATATGAGATATCCAATGGAACCACTATCTTATGGGATGTCCAATAAACCCCTGAATTATTAGATCCTATGGATGAGATCCAATAAGAGCTAATGAGAGATTATTGGATAGGGATCCATTAATATAAGAGGCTTGGATAGTTGGATAGAGATCCAATACCTAATAGGGCATGATCCATTAGGGTTAAGTTGACATGTGGCCTCTATAAATAGAAGAGAACCAAAGGATCATAGGCTAGGCTTCTTGGTTACCACCTTCTATTCTCCTCTCCCCTTCTCCTTCTTATCCAATAGGTGTAGAGATTTGGGTAGTGATTTGATGAGTATCTTTGCAGCCCCTGCCATGTGGATCACCGCTAGAGAGGAGGACGCTTGACCTTCTTCATCCTCTATCACAGATCTATAGGAATTCAAGGTTATATGATCTCCCTTGGTAACACAACTATCTCACATATAGTTTTCAATTTCATGGGTTTTTGCGCACTAATCTTCGCACAACGATGAACACCTTTCAGAAAATTTGAGATTTTTATTTTTCTATTATCCCGTTGTGCATATGATATCACCTTTAGATTTTCCTACAAACCTTACCCAAGGAATGGAAGTATATATGTGCATATCCTAAAGAGTTAATTATTAGAGATACATCAAAAAGTATTAAAACTCATTGTTCGTTAAAAATATATTTGAGCAAATGCTACAGTTTTATCTCAAATTGAGCCTAATTGCATTCATGATACTCTCAAAGAGCACTCATGGGTCTTGACAATGCAAGAAGAATTAAATCAATTTGAAAGAAATAAAGTTTGGATTCTTGTTCCTAGACCTGGTGATTATCTCATGATTGACACTAAATGAGTTTTTAGGAATAAGCAAGATGAACAAAGTATCATAGTTTGAAACAAGACTAGATTAGTGGCCAAATGTTTCAACCAAGAAGAAGGTATAAAGTATGAAGAAACTTCGTTCTTATGGCTAGACTTGAAGCCATCAAGATACTCCTTGCTTGTGTATATTTTAAAATTTTAAATTATTTCAAATGGATGTTAAAGTACTTAAAAGTACTTTTCTTAATGACTTTAATTTTTTTAAAAATTTTTGTTGAGCAACCATCCAGATTTGATAATAATTGTTTTCCAAACCATGTACATAAATTATCTAAGGCTCTCTATATGTTAAAGCAAGCCCTAGGATTTGGTATGAGAGACTTAGATCTTTTTTTATTCAAATAATTTTTCAAAGATAAGATTGACATCATATTATTTATTAAATATTTTAAAAATAATTATCTTATTATTCAAATTATGTTAATGATATTATTTTTAGTTCTACAAATGAATCTTTATGTGAATCATTTATCAAGAATTTAAAATAAGTTTGATAGGTGAATTGATATTTTTCTTAGGAATACAAATTAAGTAACTAAATGATAAAATTTTTATTAGTTAAATCAAGTATATGTTGGATCTATTAAAACAGATTCATATGGATCTACTAAGACTATTAACAAACCAATAAGCATATGTTTGATCTACTAAATTAGATATGGACATTGAAGGAAAATGCTTTGATCAAAAGACTTACATATGTATGAAAGGTAGTCTATTACATTTTATTACAACTAGACCTGATATAATATTTATGTTGGACTTTATGTAAGATTCTAGTTCAATCCTAAATAATCACATTATAAAACCATTAAAAGAATTTTTAGATATCTAAAAGAAACTCCTAATATGGTATTATAGTATCCTAAATCTAAAAAAATTAATTTGATTGATTATGTTAATGTTAACTTTGTAGGATGCAGAATAAATAAAAAAAGTACCTTTGAAACTTGTCAATTTCTAGGTCATGTACTTGTTTCTTAGTCTTCTAAGAAGCAAAACTTTGTTATATTATTGACAGTCGAAGCTAAAAATGTTGTGGGCAGGTGCATATTGCGCGCATATAATTTGGATGAAAAATACTTTAGAAGATTATGGACTTTGTCTAAAAAGAATCCCTATAAAGTGTGATAACACTAGTGCAATTTGCTTATCAAAGAATCATATTAAACATTTACAAACCAAGCATATTGATATTAGACATCATTTTATTAGAGATCATATCAATAATCATAATATATTCTTAGATTTTGTTAATACAAAACATCAGCTAGCGAATATCTTTACTAAACTACTAAGCGAGGAATAATTTAATTTTATTAGAAGGAAATTAGACATGTTAAACCTAAATGAATGAAACTTGATAAGTCTAAACCAAAATTTAGATGTCCTACATATTTTTCAAATTAATGAACTTATCTAACCTAGAGTAGTTAGATGATTCTATAACAATTTCCATATGGATAAAAATATGTAGGACTAGTTAGATGATTTTTTAATAAAAATGATTTGGTATCAATTTATTTTTTAGGGCATCATATACCTATCATAGATGGTGTACTTTATAACATTATAGAAATTATTAAAAAAATGAGATTGCTATTTTAGATGATAATGGGACACTAAGTTAGTTGAGGTCACATATTATTTTTGAAAACCCTCTATCTATTGTTTCAAAGAGTTCTGCTTCCTAAACAATACAATCTTGATGAAGTTAATATTATGAAAATAGACACTATATATTGGATTGTGATAGGACGTGATAATTGCTTTGGATATTTGATACATAAAAACATGATTAATATATCTGAGGACTAGATTTTGACTTCATTAAGACCAGATTTTGACTGATATAGATCCTCCTCCACTTGAGCTTGAACTAGAAATACCTATAGATAGGGGTAGTTCTTCTCTTCCTACTAGTCCCTTTGAGACAAGACCTCCGACGGATCTAGCACTCTCTTTATCTTCTGATTCCATAATAGCCTAATTGTATCATATTGATCTTCGTCACCTGATTTTGATTGAGATGCAGAAGATTCATCAATATCTTGACATTTTTTATGCATATTTTTGTACTTTATTCAAACATTTTGGATTACTACCACATGAGTAACTTATATATTTCTTCTTGTTATTGAAGACAAAGACGGAGAAAAGTATTTACTTTTTAATGAGTTGATAACTATGTATTTTAAACAAGGAAAATTATGATGTTTTAACCTATGATGATGATGATGTTGAAATTATGCATATGATTTGTGTAATGATTATTATGATATTTTTAATTGAAGTTATACATATATTTTGTGCAATGATTATTTTGATATTTTAACTAAAATTATGCATATGATTTTTATAATGATCACTATTGAAAATCACTAATATTTATTACTAAAATTATTTCAACATGAATTCAAAGACTAGCATTGAAAGATTATTATTTTTTTGAATTCAAGTTCATTATATTCCAAAATGGCATATAGATAGGGAGAGCTTGGTTAAAACTCCATCATCAATTGGTTATCATCATAAAAAAAGGGATATTATTGAATCTTAGACTTTGATGATATAATCAATTGCTGAGTTTATGGATTAGTATGCTTTTGAGATAAGTGATATAGGAAATACATCGATCAAGAACTCGAACTATCAAGGAAAAATTATCGAAGCAAGAGAATCAAACGTTATGCCGAGAAATGTATCATGTCAAAAATTGGATGTCAAGCCAGAGGATTGTTTGACATGCCAAATATTGGACTTTGTATTATAAGTTTAGGCATCATACCAGAAGGATTGAATATTACACCAAAAGATCGAATTTTATGGGAAAGTCAATATGCTGATAGATCGGGAGATATGTCGACAGAAAGGATGATGTGTCGGAGATTTGAACGAAGTGTTTGAAGATCGGATGACATGCCCAAATAGCGTACAACATACTAAAAGCTTCATAATTATGTCAAATATGTGGTTAGATTGTTAAATTATTGTTCAAGATTTTTTTGAGTCAAATTGAGTTGGTATTGGCTTGAAAATATGCCAACTTATTAAGAAAGCAAATGGGCTTGGACTTGGCTGAATTAGACCCATTAGAAGGTCAAAATAGTAGCCTTGAACTGGCCTAGGTGGTGGTACTACTAGGCCCAGGTGATGGTACCGCTTGAGTTAGCCAACAAGCACAAATAGTGCTTGTCAGTACTACCAACAGTGGTACCACTGAAAATTTAAAAATTGTAGCACTACTACCACCCAAAAGTCCAAAATTACAACGTCAAAAGTTACGAGTGTGGTACCACCATATGTTAGTTGTAGTTTTGATATGGATTTATTAGTCAAACTTTAAAATCGATTAAAAATTACTATAGCACTAATTCACACCCCCAACCCCACCCTCGCCTTGACCACCACCCCCCCCCCCCCCGGGCTCTTAGTGCTATTATGATCATAACAATGAAGAGTTTGGTTAAGGCTTATCATCAATTGATTATCATCATAAAAAGGAAGAGATTTTGAACCTCAAATTTTAATGATAAAATTAGTTAATGAGTTTATTAGACTAATATGCTTTTGTGATACATAATGCAAGAAATATGTTGATTATACACTTGCGCATTTGAAGAGGCAAACGTCGAGCTATAGGTTTGGCCGATGTATCAAAGAATGGACTTTGTACTAAAGGTTCATATATCATGCCAGAAGAAATGGATATCACGTTGAAAGACCAAACATCATGGTGAAGATAATTTGTTAAAGAAGTAAGCAATATGTAGGGGATAAGACAATACATCGAAGGTTCAAATGAAGGATCATAAGATAAGAAGATATGCCTAAATCTTTGATGTTATACTGAATAAAGTTGTTGAGTTATGAGATGTTGAATCTTGGATTTTGATGATGAAAGCAATTGATGAGTTAACAATCTAATCTGCATTTTGAGTGATACAGGACTAGCTTCAATCAGGGAAGACAAATCGATTAAGGTAGTGGAATCAAATTTTGGGTCGGCGTGAAATATGTTAGGATATTGGACGTTGAGCCGAAGGATCGGTCGACGTATTGGCAGAAGGACTTCGTGCCATAAGTTTATGTTGGGAAATATGGGGTGACATCATATGCGAAGTGGAAGAACAAAATATAAAATCTCAGAATTCCTATAGAAAAGATGGTTTCTTCATCGTGCAAAAGTTGGTACGTAAAAACCCGCGAAACCGAAAAACTACACATAAGAGAATTACCTATGGAGATTATATATCCCTGAAATCCTACAGATCTATGGGAGAGGATGAAGGAGAGGTCAATTATCCTCCTCTCTAGCAGTGATCTATATGGTAGGGGCTACAAAGATATTCCTCAAATCGCTGCTCAAAACTCTTCCTCGCGCACACCATGCAATCAAGAAGGGGATGCCCCTTCTTGTTGTCCACATGCTCCAAATAGGGGCTATAGTATAAGGAGAGGGAGAGAGGAGAACAGGAGGAGGCAGCCAAAAAGAACCTCTAGCTTATGGGTCTTTGGTTCTTTCCTATTTTTAGAGGCCCCCTATCAATTTAACCCTAATGGATCCTACTATATTGGGTATTGGATCTCTATCCAACTACTCAAACTTCTTAGATTAGTGGGTCTCTACCCAATAATCTCTTATTAGCTCTTATTAGATCTCATCTATAGGATCTAATAATTCAAGGGCTTATTGGATATCTAATAAGATAGGAGCTCTAGCGAATATCTTATATCTGAACCTTTACTCGTCGCAATACCTACCATACGTATGTGTCCTTTAGGCCCAATATCAAGCTAGCTATGAATTATACCTGTCAGAACTCCTTCTGGCTCAGTGAATTATTATCTCTATAATAATTCACTCGACTCATCGATTATGGATGTACTAGGCCACTACGTCGTAGTCTCTTGATGATACAAGAGAATTCAATCCTTTGGACCTATATATCATTAATTACCATTTATTTATAGTCTCTTATCCATCTAATACCTTAGAGACTATATACCGGGCATGGTATTATTAGATCCATATAGTTTTTACTCGAGTCTCGCTCTAATCAGATTCTCCCGGAGAACTCTTGTTCTATCAATCTGAATAACCCTAGCTAGGGATTTGTCTGAGTAAGAACACATGAGATATTCCTCTCATGACACTGAGAGTGGATGATCCTATATTAATACTCAATAGCCCTCATAAGGTTGGCTACCACTCTCGATGACCGATTGTGCTAGATTTGGAACCTCCAGACCTAAAAGTCCAGTGTCAAAGACTAGAGTGCTTATATAGGACATCCTTAGTATCTTAAGTCTAAGGATCAGATATACCACTAGAATGACAAAATCATTGTCTGAAAATAAGACATCATCAATCATCCAACATTCCGTGAGTGGATCAATCAATAAACTTATTCTCTAATAAGCACCTGTATTGTATCCCTAGTGTCCCCACACGAGTGGCTATGAGACTAGCTACATCCATCATACGAATGAGTATATAGGACACTATCCAGTTATCTTGATGTTCCTCTCGAGTAACCTATGACTGGGATATTTAGAATTTGTGTTTAAAGGCGAATCGATCTCATTATCTGATCTTATCACCATTCGATTCTGATTACACAGATCCATGGACATCATAATATATTCATGTAATAGGCAATATAAAGTGATAAAATATCAAATAATAATAAGCAAAAAGACTATTTGTTAAGTCGCACATGTCATTACTCACGTGATTGGCTTATAGGGCACCTATGACTAGCAATCTCCTACTTGACCTAAAGTCAATCACTCCTGTATCTGAACCTTATCAGACTCCTATGATGCCCAAAGATAATTTGAGACAATGGCTTTGTTAGTGGATTTGTGATGTTATCTTCGGATGAAACTCTTTCCACTACTACATCTCCTGAGGTCAAGATCTTTCTCACAAGGTGAAACCTTCTCAGAACGTGCTTAGATTTCTGATGAGGCTTAGGATTCCTTCACTTGAGCAATCACCCCGTTATTATCATAATATAAGGGAATCAGCTTCTCGCTACTTGGCATGACTCCAAATCTATGATGAACTTCTTTATCTAGACTCCCTCCTTTGCTACCTCTGATACAACAATGTACTTTGCCTCTATGGTCGAGTTAGTAGTAGTATCTTCCTTGGAACTCTTCTAGCATATTGCTCCTCCATTCCGGGTGTACACATACCTTGAATTCGACTTGTTATCATTAACATTAGACTAGAAACTCGAGTCTGTGTTAGCCTTTAACCTTGAGGCTACTACCTCCATATACTAGTATAAAATCCTTTATCCTTCTCAAGTACTTAAGGATATAATTTACTAATTTCCAATACTCCAAGCATGGATCTGCTTGATACTTGCTTATGACACTCAGAGCATACGCTATATCAGGCTTGGTATATAGCATGACATACATGATAGACCCTATCGCTAAGGTATACGGTATCTTATCCATGTGGGCCCTTTCTTTAGGAGTTTTTGGAGATATACTCTAAGAAAGCGATATCCCATGTTTCATCGGTATGAGACCTCTCTTAAAATTTTTTATGCCAAACCTTTTAACAATGGTGTCTATGTACCTAGATTGGGATAAGCTAGGTATCCTCTTGGATCTATCTCTATAGATCTGAATCCCCAAGATATAGGATGCTTCCCCAAAGTCTTTCATGGAGAAGTATCTAGATAACCAAGCTTTTTCTATCGATAGCATTCCTACATCATTCCTAATGATTAGGATATCATCCACATATAACACCAAGAAGGTGTTAGCGCTCCCACTTACCTTCCTGTATACATAAGACTCATCTTCATTCTTAACGAAGTCATAAGATTTGATTGCTTTATCAAATCTTATGTTCCAACTTCGGGAAGCTTGCTTTAGTCAATAAATAAACGTAAGTAACCTACACACCTTATCTGGGCAATCCTTGGATATGAATCCCTCATGCTGTATCATATATACCTCCTCGAGGTTGTCATTGAGGAATACAGTTTTCATGTCCATTTCCCAGATCTCATAATCATAGCATGCTATAATAGCTAATAGTATTCGAATGGATTTTAGCATGATTATGGGTGAGAAGGTTTCATCATAGTCAACACCTTGCCTTTGACGATACCCCTTAGCCACTAGCCTTGCTTTATAGGTCTCTACATTTCCATATACTCTGATTTTCTTCTTGAAGATCCACTTACAACTGATGGGTACAAGACCCTCGGGTGCATCAATTAGGTTCCAAATCTTATTGGAGTATATAGAATCCATCTCAAAATTTATGGCTTCTTGCCACTTTCTAGAGTCTATACTCGTAATAGCCTCCTCGTAGGTTTGAGGATCAATATCCTCTCCTCTAATATATCCCACATATCTTTCAGGAGGATGAGATACTCTACCGGACCTACGTAAAGTTGAAACTTATATGCTAGGTACTTGAACAGACTCGGGCTACGGAGTGGTATTTGAGTTAGGTTCTCCAACCTCACTCAACTCTATCACGCTCCCACTATCTCCGCTAAGAATGTGTTTCTTCTCAAAGAACACTACTTTCTTAGCTACAAAAATCTTTTGGTCCTCGGGATGATAGAAATAATACCTATAAGTTTTCTTGGAATATCCCACGAACTTGCATCACTCCGTCCTCGATTCTAATTTATCGGGGTTGTGTCTTTTAATGTAGGCAGGGTAGTCCCAAAGCTTAACAACCTTAAGATTGGCTTCTTCCCTTTTCATATCTTATATGGTGTAGACACTACCAACTTAGTTCAAACTTTGTTCAGAAGGAAAGTTACGATCTCTAGGGCATATCCCCAAAATGAGATGGGTAGGTCGGTGAAGCTCAACATGGACAACACTATGTCAAACAGTGTATGATTCCTCCTTTCAGATACACCATTGAGCTGAGATGTATAAGGAGGTGTCCATTGGGATAGAATACCATGGTCCTTAAGGAATTTGGTGAACTTTGTACTCAAGTACTCACCTCCTCGATATGATCGAAGAGTCTTGATACTCTTTCCGGCTAGTCCTCCACTTTATTCTTATACTCTCTGAAATTCTCAAAGGCATCGGACTTATACTTCATCAAGTACATATGTCCATACCTTGAGAAATTATAAGTAAAAGTAATAAAGTATGAGTAACCACCTATAGCATGAGTTGACATGGGTCCATATATATCACTATGTATGAGTTCCAATAACTCAATGACTTTCTCTCTAATTCCACTAAAAGAAGAGTTGGTCAGTTTTTCATGAAGGCAAGGCTCGCAAGTTGCATATGTCTTATAGTTGAATAGATCTATATATCCATCCTTTAACAATTTTTGAATCCTTCCATCATATATGTGACCTAGCCTATAATGCCACAAGTATGCATTGTTCACCTTATCTTGTTTTCTCTTGGACACACTTACATTCATGATATGTGAAGTAATATCTAGTATAAAAACCATTATGCAATGTTCCTCTCGTGATGATCTCATCATCTAAATTATTGAATAACCATTATTTTCAAAAACTAATTTATATCCACTAACTATCAAACATAAAATGGAAATAATATTTTTGATAATAAAAGAAATAAAATAACATGCATCCAATGCAATAATAGCTCCACCAAGCAGATGTAGGGTGACCTCGCCAATAACTATTGTAGCAACTTTGCTCCATTGCCTATCTTTAGGTCCATCTTGCCTCTCACCAATCTCCTAGGTCTTGTTAGAATCTGCAACGAATTATAAATGTGATAAGCACTACCGGTATCCAATATCCATGTATTATCATAAGAGTCTGACAAATGGAGACTGATCATGAATGTACCTAAAGCTTTTCAAGCTTTTATTTTGCCCTCTCTATAAGGTACTCTTTGTAATTCCTCTTCCAATGCCCATCTTTATCACAATGGAAGCACTGGCCTTTGTCTTTTGTTGGGTCTTTCTTAGCAACCTTTGCTTTACCCAATCTAAATAACATGCATCCAATGCAATAATAGCTCCACCAAGCAGATGTAGGGTGACCTCGCCAATAACTATTGTAGCAACTTTGCTCCATTGCCTATCTTTAGGTCCATCTTGCCTCTCACCAATCTCCTAGGTCTTGTTAGAATCTGCAACGAATTATAAATGTGATAAGCACTACCGGTATCCAATATCCATGTATTATCATAAGAGTCTGACAAATGGAGACTGATCATGAATGTACCTAAAGCTTTTTCAAGCTTTTATTTTGCCCTCTCTATAAGGTACTCTTTCTTTGTAATTCCTCTTCCAATGCCCATCTTTATCACAATGGAAGCACTGGCCTTTGTCTTTTGTTGGGTCTTTCTTAGCAACCTTTTGCTTTACCCAATCTGCCCTTGCCCTTGCCCTTTTTAAGGGACTTTTCTACCTCCCTTTTCTTTTTGGTCTCACTAGTATAGAGAACTGACTTCTCTTTCTTGATAATGCTCTCTACGTCCCTTAACATATTGAGGAAATCAGGGAGAGTCAGCTCAAGCTTGTTCATATTAAAATTCATTATGAATTGTGAAAAGAAATCTAGTAGAGACTGAAGCATAAGATCCACACACAGGTTATCTTCTAGGACCATTCCTAGACTTATGAGTTTCTTTATCCACTCAATCATCTATAAGACATGGTTCTGAATCGATATCCCCTTAATCATCCTAGTGCGGAAGAGACTCTTGGATATCTCATATCGCTGAGTCCTTCTCTATTCCTCAAATAGTTTGTAGACATGTAGGAGAATGGATCTAACATTCATCTTTTCATACTATCTCTATAATTCAAGAGTCATGGAGCCCAATATGTAACACTGAGCAAGAGTGGAGTCATCTATGTACTTTATAGCAAGTAATCTTATTTTGCTTGCTCATTCCTTGGGCGTAGGCATCATTGTATTAAGGACGTACATGATTTTCTCTTCCATAAGAACAATTCTTAAGTTACGGAGCCAATCCATATAATTTGGACTAGTGAGGAGGTTGAAATCAAGTATGTCACATAAGGGATTTTAAAGCAATATTTTCTAAAAATAAAGATGTAGTAGAACTAAATAGCATGCAGATTTTATAGAAAAATAAACAAATAAGATATAGACTTCTATTTTAATCTACTCCCACTATTTTTCTAGCGAGTCACACGACACCCTCAGCATATGAACCGGAAGTCTCCGATAGACTTATAGTGGAGACCGGGATCCAATCAGTATCTTAGTGTAACCTCGAGGGACTCAACCAATCACACTAAGCCCAAAAGGTAGGTAACTCTTTCCAATCACAACTCCTTATGATTCACGTTCTATTCGACCTCCGAACCATCATGGCCTCGAGGGATTTGACTAACTATGATGTTCGGTTAAGTCAACATCTTCATTATAAGATGAGTCTGATTCGATGATATACCCTTGAGGGACTCGACCAAGTATACCATGTCCTTAGGTCACCGGTGACATCTTTATGTCATAGGTAAGATAGCAAATCATGACATAGGTGAGCCTCGAGGGACTCGACTAACTCAACCTATATCGGGAATCGATCCCTACCTATAATTATGGAAGGTCACGTGTGTCAATCTAATTGCCTCACATTTACCGACTTAATATTATCGAGAGAGGAGATTTTTGATTCGATTTTCTAATGTAACATGTCACACACATATATATTTAATAAATATGTACATTGCATGTAAATATATATACATATCTATTAGGTGTATAATCAATCACACATCATATGAGTAATCACACTAGGTGATCATGGACCACATTCTAATATGATCAAGCCCGAGCCAGTGAGCTTGACCACTCACATCAAGATTTATGTGTGCAACAGCACATCTCTATGCCTTGTGATCATCCATCTTATCATCGTCGATTCTGTTGGTATCTCGGTGCATCTTCATGCGTTACGATTGTTCGTATCGACCTTGTGGGTTCCACTATCACTTCTACGCTCCCATTGCACCTACTTATGTAATTATAATTTAATCACAGGCCCCAATAATAATAATAATCACATCACACATACACACACATCACATTTTCCATGATCATCCATCCACATCATGTATTATATGTACACATCACCACGTAGGACTACTAGATAATAATAATTAATTAAATTATTTTAATTAATTATATGTAGTATTTTGGGAACCCTACCATAAGGTGCCCCATATAGCAAGTTCCCCACATGGCAGGTAGTTCATTCTTAAGCACAGAAATCTTACCATATAGAGACTCCCCGAAAAATAGGAATCTTAGCCCACTGGACTGCCTTGCATGGCTAGGAAACCCTAGCCACCAAGGAGTCCCTTGCAGCTAGGAAACTATGGCTATAGGGCTGCAGGTGCCCCATGCAACTAGAACTCATGGCTGCTTGGGCAACCCCTACGGCTAGGAAACCCTGGCCGCTAGGGGCACCCCTTGCAGCCAGGAAACCTAACAGTAGGGGCTGCCATGCAGTAGGTTGAGGGCAGCCATGCTGCTCTCATTCCTACTACTTTTGGCCAAGCTGAGAGCAGTAAATTGGAGCTCTCGGCCAAGGCTGCAAGCAACCATCGGCTAATCCAAAGGGGTAGTAACAGTTGCTGCCCTTTTTCCCCATTTTTGTCAACAAATTTGTCATCAAAAGCCCTATCTAAAATACTTCTTGACAGCAAGAAAAGGTGTAGCATAAATTAAAAACCATAACAAAAATTTTTAGCAATTGTGCAAAACAATTTCAACGTGATTAAAAACAACACATGTAGTTTAAAAGTTAATCTTTTGTATGAGCAACCTGGCTCTGATACCAATGTTAGAAAATTTGGGGTGACATCATATGTGCATTAGAAGAATAGAAAAATAAAATCCCAGAATTCTCATAGAAAAGAAGGTTTCATCATCATGCAAAAGTTGATGTGTAAAAACCCACAAAACCGAAAAATTACGCATAAGAGAATTACCTAGGGAGATTGTATATCCCTAAAAACCTACAGATCTATGGGAGAGGATGAATGAGATTAACTATCCTCCTCTTTAGTGGTGATCCATATGATAAGGGCTGCGAAGATGTTCCTCAAATCGCTATCCAAAACTCTTCCTCGCGCACACCATACAATCAAGAAGGGGTTGCCCCTTCTTGCTGTCCATATGCCCCAAATAGGGGCTGTAGTATAAGGAGGAGAGGGAGAGAGGAGAATAGGAGGAGGCAGCAAAAAAGTATTAGGATCGAGTCAGCACTGAGGAAGGGGGGGGTGTTGTGAATTAGTGTAGCGATAAAAATCACGTCGGTTCTGAAAATCTTCATTTCGATAAAAATCGATATCAGAAAGATGAGTTTAACTTGAAAGCTCATTCGTAATCGTAGTGAAAGTAGAAAGCAAGTAAGGTAGTTTTTAGTAAAGGTAAATAGCAAGAATAGAAATACAAACTATGTTTTATAGTGGTTCGGTCGTCGTGACCTACATCCACTTCTGATTCCTCTTCACTTAAGGCCATCGACTTCCACTACTAATCTTTTTTCAATGGGCGAAGATCAACTACCTTTACAACTTAATTTTCCTTTTGACAGGTTCTGGAGAGAACCTTTACACCCCCACTACCTTCTCTCTTAAACTTTCCCAACACTAAGAGCTTGAGAGGATTTCTCACAAGATTACAATAGCGTTTTTCTTTCTTTTTGCTCTTAGTTCTTGTATAATCTAAGTAGAGAAAAGAGGGGTATTTATAAACTCCAAATGGATTCAAACTTAGAGCCTAAAAGTGTCTCATCCCCGATTTTCGGGGTATTGGTAGTACTATCGCCTAACACTCTGACATTGGATGGTACCACCACCTAATCTAGCGGTACCACCTAGTCTGGTGATACCACAGTCTAGCGGTACCATGTTAGAACCCTTTCAGATTTTAAGCTTGGGGTTGATCTCTTTAGGGGATCGGCCTCCTGGAACTCTATAGGGGTTCCTTCCTCCAAGTTGCTGCTCAAAGGCTGCAGAAAAGATTCATCTATTGCTTAATGAAAGAAGAGGAATACATAGCTATTTATAGAGCTTCTAAACCCTAACTCATAATAGGACTCCTACTTAAGACTCCTACTCCTAATCAACTCCTAATATGACTCCTACTCAAGACTCTTATTCCTTTACAACTCCTAATTCTTCTCTAAGAAATAACCTCCAAACCCTAGCCGGCCTCTTCACCTCTTTAATAAGGGTCGGCTTAGGTAGGTTTTACATGATTGCCCCTATCAATTAGGACTCTCCTAGCTAGAGTCCTAACAGACCCGCCCTCTTCAAATCAGTCTTGTCCTCGAGGCTGACGATTCATGAATTTTGGGAATTTGATCTTCAAGTCGTCATAGTTCTCCTAAGTGGCATCTTCTATTGGTAGGTTCACCCACTGTTTTACCACTTCAGTAGTGGGTCATCGTCGTTGAGTCACCATCCGTTGATCAATAATGACACTTGGCTGGGTCTGGAGTTCTACTTGAGTAGTCATATTTGGTGGGTGGCTTTGGGCTGTCTCCAAACACCTATTTATAACTTTCGTCTGGCTATCAATTTGTGGGTGATATTGCATACTCCTTTTCAATTTAGTACCCTGCATATGGAATAACTTTGTCCAAAATCCGCTCGTGAAGATGCAAGTAGAATTTGTCATAAGCACAATGCGTCCTTTATAGTGTAATTCTTTTGAGTCCCAATTGTAATGAGCCACGGAGTTTAGTGCTTCCTCCAATCTTTTTATAATCTTACTAGTCTCTGGATCTTCTTGCCATTCCATCTTAATATCCTCAAGGAAGTTGCTAGTAGAAAGTGAAACGATCGAAAATTCAGCTTGCTCAGGTAGTTGTGAAAGCGCATCTGCAACAACATTCTCTTTCCCCATTTTGTAAGTTATTTCATAATCAAATCCAAGAAGTTTTGTTACCCATTTTTGCTGCTCAGGGGATGATATCTTTTGCTCCAAAAAGTACTTGAGGCTTTTATGGTCAGTTTTAATTTGAAATCGTCGACCGATCGAGTAGGGTCTCCACCTTATTGCTGCGTGCACAATGGCGAGCATCTCCTTATCATATGTTGACATATTTTGATGGGAGGGAGACAATGTCTTGCTAGTGTATGTGAGTGGTCGACCATCTTGCATGAGAATGGCTCCAATTCCAATTCCAGATGCATCGACCTCAATAATGAAGGGTCGGCTGAAATTTTGTAGTGCTAGCACCGGCGTCGTCGTCATGGCTGCCTTAAGTTTGTCGAAGGCAGCGGAGGCTTTGTCCAACCATTGGAAGAAATCTTTTTTTAGTAAGGAAATAAGTGATGTACTGATCTTTCCATAGTTTTTCATGAACTTGCGATTGTAGCCTATTAAACCGAGAAAGCCACGTAGCAATTTTATATTCCTCGAGGTCATCCAGTTTTGCATTGCTCCAATTTTGGAGGGGTCCACTGTCACACCTTCCTCTGATATGATATGCCCAAGATATTCCACCTTCTAGTGACGAAAGCAAAAATTCGTAGTGGCCGTTGTGTCTTCAAAAGGCGGTTTTCGGTATCTCTTCTTTGCACATTCATATCTGATGATACCCGGATCGAAGGTCCAGCTTTGTGAAGATTTGTGCTCCCTTTCATCTAGCAATTCATCTGCTATTGGAATAGGATATTTTTCCTTGATGGTTATGCCGTTGAGGGTTCGGTAATCAATGCACATTCGCCATGTTTTGTCCTTTCGTACGAAGAGCACCAGTGAAAAGTAGGGGCTGCAACTTGGCCAAATAACTCCTGTTTCGGGCATCTCTTTTACAATCCTTTCTATTTCATCCTTCTGTAGATATGAATGTTGATATAGCCAAGTATTTGCAGGAGGTTTGCCCAGAAGAATCGATATACAATGATCATGCCGACGGGCAAGAGGTAGGTTGCGTGGTTCATCAAATATATCTGAAAATTCAACAAGCAAAGGAAGTAGGTTTGGATCTTCAAATTCTATTGGCTCTCCCTTAGTTTGCTGCTCAAGTTGTACCAAAAAGCTGCTGCATGCTTTATGCAAAACATTCTCCATTTGTTGTGTGCAAATCGTCATTACGTCGCCCCCACTTTTCCCATGTAGAATCACTTGTTTCTCTTTACTGTAAAATCTCAAAATTAGTTTCATAAAATTCCAGAAAACATTACCTAATGTTGTCAACCATTCAATTTTGAGCATAGCCTCATGATCATCAAGAGGGAGGAGGAAGAAATCTCCAATTATCTCTTGTTCCTGTAGTAATAGTTTCTCTTGCGGGCGCCTACGATCACACTTCAAAATCCGTCCGTCGGTGAACTTGATGTCAAACATGCTGTAATACTCGATAGGTAAGGCCATCTGGATAGCAACTTTACTATCTAGGAAGTTATTAGTGATGCCCATGTCGATGAGAACAGTGATCGATTGTTGTTTGAGAAGGCCTTCAACTTTCATCGTTTGCGGGTTTGAGTAGCCAGCTAGTGCATGCACCATAACTTCGGTCGGTTGTGGCTCTTCTTCTGCATCTTCTTCTTTATTATCAAGGCTCTCTTCTTGATTTTCAATGACCTCTTCTTCTACTGGTTTAATCATAAGAAGTCTCCCTTTTCTACAGTGATGCTCGCGGCTCCATGGCTCGTCGTGGTGCCAACATAACTCCTCTGTAGATCGCTCCTGATGCTCTTCTCTTGTCGTCATTTTTAGTGCAAGGACTCGGTTGATAGTAGGGGGGGCTGAGGGCTTCTGCATTGTAGGTTGAGAAGCGATCCTAGTCCTCTGAGCTTCATGGTTCAATCGCTCCTCTTGATGTCGTGCGAAAGAGATGGCTGCCATAAGCGTGTACGGTTGTCGTGCTTGAACTTCTCCCCGGATCTCTGGCTTCAAGCCCTCAATGAAGGTCCCCAATAGCTATTTTTGAGACCAATCACGAGTTTGATTAGATAACCTTTTAAACCTGGTTTGGTACTCCTGAATAGTAGAGGTTTGTCGGATCTTTGCTAGTTGTTCGTCAATGTTCTCGTAATCGGTTTGTCTGAAGCGGATCAATAGTCCTTCTTTGAACTGACTCCATGAGAGGACTCCATGAGTATATTTAAACTAGTCAAACCACTGTATGTCATCCCCTTCAAGATGTATAGCTACAATTTCCACCATAGATGCATCCGCAGTTTTATGATACCAAAAATATCGCTCCGCGCGCGAGATCCAACCAATCGGGTCTCCTTCTTCCCATCTAGGGAAGTCCACCCTCATGCGTGGATAGTTGGGATCAATCATAGAACCTCCCCTCCCTTGGAAGTCATCTCTTCGGGCTTGGTACGATTGGGCAGAGGTCTCTCCTTGATGTGATTTCTTCGGGCTTGGTGGTCGGCCCAATCTGAGTTCGGTAAAGAGCGTCCGAATCTTATCCTCCATTTGCGCCTCGAAGGCTTCGAATTTAGCATTGATTGCTGTCTCAGATGCCATAGTACATGCCTCCAAATCTGTGATGTTAAGATCTCTCTTTTGTTGTCGGGTTAAAGGCATGTATAGGTTGAGAGAAGTGGTGGTCGAAAGGGTTGGTGGATTGGTGGATGTAGGCTACGGTTTAGGCTTGTTTTGTGGCCGTTTTGGGTGTAGTTTGAGGGTGTGGTTTAGTGGAGTTTTAGGGCTGTGGATGAAAGTTTTAGATCTGTGGTAGATGGCAGCAAAGGTTTGATAGAAATTAGTGGAAGTTTCCTGCAGAATTGTGTTGTCTTGTAAGAGCAGAATTGTCGTCGAAGAAACAGCGGTTTCTCAACAAAATTTCCACAAAAAACTTGAGAGATTTGAGGAGGGAATTGATTGCAAAATCTCAGTGTATATGACAGTAAGTATGTCCAATTTAATCAAGAAAATTTTAGCAGTATAACAGCAAAGAAATTGGTGCAAGTTGCGATAGCAGAATTCTCGTCGAAAAATTTCAACGGTTTGCGACGAAAATTTACAGCAACACAAAATCGTTTTTAGAGGTGAATTCCTTAATAGATCAATCTTAGATAGAAGCCAAGATGATCTATGAAATATATAAGAAATTTTGTTCAAAAAGATTGCAAATAGATCAGTTAAGGCAACAATGTATGTTGCTGAAATTTTCTGCAGCACAGATTTTCAAGTGTCATAGATTGGATGTAAAATATCAGTAGTTTATATTGAGAATTTTTTGACGAAACCAAAGGGAAATCTACTGTTAGGAAGTGTCAAAGCTATCATAAAAATTTTATAGAGATTTGGACAGAAAAATGTAGTAGCAAGATTAAACAATTTGTACTATGCAGTTGGAATTTCACAGTGCAGATTTTCAAGTATAGCAGTTAGACGTAAAAGATTAATGGTTTATATTAAGAATTTTTTGACAAAACCAAGGGGAAATCTGCTATTAGGATGTGTCAAAGCTGTCATAAAAATTTTGTAGAGATTTGGATAGAAAAAATGCAGTAGCAAGATCAAACAAACCGTGTTGTACGGCTGAAATTTTACAGATTTTCAAGTATAGTAGATTAGATGTAAAAGATCAATGGTTTATATTGAGAATTTTTGATAAAACCAAAGGGAAATCTACTATTAGGAAGTGTCAAAGATTGCAAATAGATCAGTTAAGGCAACAATATGTTGCTGAAATTTTCTGCAGCACAGATTTTCAAGTGTCATAGATTGGATGTAAATATCAGTAGTTTATATTGAGAATTTTTTGACGAAACCAAAGGGAAATCTACTGTTAGGAAGTGTCAAAGCTATCATCAAAATTTTATAGAGATTTGGACAGAAAAATGTAGTAGCAGATTAAACAATTTGTACTATGCAGTTGGAATTTCACAGTGCAGATTTTCAAGTATAGCAGGTTAGACGTAAAAGATTAATGGTTTATATAAGAATTTTTTGACAAAACCAAGGGGAAATCTGCTATTAGGATGTGTCAAAGCTGTCATAAAAATTTTGTAGAGATTGGATAGACAAAATGCAGTAGCAAGATCAAACAAACCGTGTTGTACGGCTGAAATTTTACAGATTTTCAAGTATAGTAGATTAGATGTAAAAGATCAATGGTTTATATGAGAATTTTTTGATAAAACCAAAGGGAAATCTACTATTAGGAAGTGTCAAATCTGTCATAAAAATTTCGTAGAGATTTGGATAGAAAAAATGCAGTAGCAAGATCAAATAGACTGTGTTATGCGGTTAGAATTCTGCAATGTATCTTTCATCGTAGAGATTAAAACTTTGCGACTAAAAGTTTATGCAGCAATATAGGAACAATTTTTTTTTTTTGAATTTTTGAATAAGGATAACTAAATTGCAGCAGCAATAAGGTATGAAACCAGAACCTGTTGCAATTCACGGGGAGATCAAAGAATGATCCGCGGGGGTGGAGATGACCGTGGAATTTGGCGACGATCTTTTAAGCAATTGTGGGAATTGCTTTGGGCGGCTGTGGAGGGAAGATGGACGGCTGTGGAAAGGGCAGCGAGACGCCAAGAACGCTGCTCTAATACCAAGTGTTAGAACCCTTTCAGATTTTAAGCTTGGGGTTGATCTCTTTAGGGGATCGGCCTCCTGGAACTCTATAGGGGTTCCTTCCTCCAAGTTGCTGCTCAAAGGCTGCAGAAAAGATTCATCTATTGCTTAATGAAAGAAGAGGAATACATAGCTATTTATAGGGCTTCTAAACCCTAACTCATAATAGGACTCCTACTCAAGACTCCTACTCCTAATCAACTCCTAATAGGACTCCTACTCAAGACTCTTATTCCTTTACAACTCCTAATTCTTCTATAAGAAATAACCTCCAAACCCTAGCCGACCTCTTCACCTCTTTAATAAGGGTCGGCTTAGGTAGATTTTACATGATTGCCCCTATCAATTAGGACTCTCCTAGCTAGAGTCCTAACATACCACTTCTTGACAAGGCAATGCCACCGCTTGACAAGGCGGTGCCACCGCTTGACAACCTTTACGGTCAGCGATACCACCACCTAGACCTCCTTGGAGGCTGAGCCTCAGGTTGTTCCATTGCCCACTTGGGTAGTGCCATTGCCTGGCATGGTTCTAAGTGGCCGAGCGAGCCTTCCATTTGACCCAACTCAACCTTAGGCTCAATGGCCCCCCTAATTGAGTTGGCCTAATTCCAACCCAATTACATCTTAACACTACGTCGATCTAGACAATTATTATAAAGTATTAATAAAATATTTTTCAACATATCATTGGTTCATTGGTACTTCGTCTAATCCTTCGATGCATCGTTCTCTTTTATAGCCTTTTTCTCAATCGACATGTTGACCTCGACAACTCCGATCTCCTTAGCGCAATGTCCGCTCTTCTAAGCCTGATCCCTAAACTCATGGCATGAAGCCTTCTACCGATATGTCAACCAATCCTTTGACTCGATGTCCAATTTTCTAACATGTTTCACTCTGACCCAACATTGATTCTTCTTATTTTAATTGTCTTTCTTGATTGAAGCTAATCCTACATCACTCAAAACGCAGATTAGATCATAACGTTATCAATTTGTTTCATCATCAAAATCCAAGATTCAATAATCTTCCCCTTTTTAATGATGACAACTAATTGATGACAGAGTTAACCTTAACTCCCCCTATTAATATGCCATATTGATAGATTCTTTAAATTTAGAAAATCATGCAATGTTTCAAAATATAAAAATATATCATACCATATATGATTTAAATCATCATTATTACTTCTATCCCTTTGTCAACAACAAAAAGGAAAAGTACATCTAGCAAGTTTTTGAGATATGTAAGTTTTATAACATATAAGCTAGAAACAATTTTGAGTTGCGTAAGTTTGCATATTTAGCTTCTTTTTTTGTGATATGTAAGTTTGCAAGTTTTGTTTCTTAAGATAGGTAAGATAGTACTTTTGCTTCTCTTAAGATTGCAAGCTAGCAATTCTTGATGATGTTCAAGATAGCAAGTTTTTTCTTCTCTTTTGAGAAGTGCAAGCTAGCAATTTTGCTTCATAGCAATTTTTTCTCCTTGAAATGTGCAACTAGCAATTTTTCTCCCCTTTCATCATTGTTAAAAAGAAGGGAAGAATACAATGTTGTAATTCTTTTCCCTTTACATCAATTTCCAAATCATGACGAAGATATAGTATCAATCTTATTTCAATATGGCATATTGAAATAAGGTATCATTTCAAAAAATGATAGTTGTTGACTTTCACATCATTTCATCAAAAAAATCATAAGAATTGCATGCATCATTCCAAATCATAAATATTTCAATCATGATGGTATCAAAATGTCAAATTACATTACATCTTATCATGCATGATCATAACTTCTCAATATAACTTCTCAATATAATATGATGAGTATTTCATACATAATTTTATATCATCAAATGAAGAATATTAAGAAAAATTAATTGGGTGATGAGATATACACTTCATGAATACAAGGGAGTCATGAACCAAATTTCAAATTGTGAATATTAAAAAATCAAGAGAAAAATTATAATTGTTTTTGGATGACTCAAATAGCAAAAGGAACAATCATAGTAAATGATCTTGATTCATAAAAAATCTTATGTTATAATTCCAAGAATTCACAAGAAAAATCATGATTCATTTAAATAATTCTCCTTTTTTGTAAATAGTAAAAAGAACCATGGGAGTTCAAAAACAAGATCTTTATTCATAGAAAGATCTCAAGTATCAAATATCGAGAAATTAAGATCATGATTTGGATAAAAAAATAAATCTTAATGTATAAAATTTTCTTGTAAGAAATGCTAAGTCATCATTATTATTACTTTGGGCATAATACTAAATCAATAAATTTTTATACCATCATTACTTGGGTATGCATGATACCAACACATGGTTTCAAGTCTTTAAGGTATAATATGCACAATTTTAAACCATTATCAAGGTCATAGTTTGTTTGCATAAATATGAGATAACATAAAATAGATTCATCACTAAGAATCACTTGTTGAAAAAATCGAAAAGCTTTAGAGATATTTTCAAGAAACATGCATTCTCCCCCTTTCATTGTAAATAAGAAAGAAGAAGAGGGGAATAATACACAACGAAACTTAAGTCATAAATTATCAAGATGTCAAGTAACATATCATAATTTATTAAGATAAGTCTCCTTTTTAGTGATAGCAAAAAGAATCATAGGAGAACAAAGTATGAAAAATCTTAATTCATCATAAATCTCAATTCATCAAGTGAAAGAATCAAGATTCGTTTGGATAAATCTCTTCTTTGGTGAAAGAAAAAATCTTAATTCATAGAAAACTTTCAAGTTGTCATCAAAAGAATAATCATGATTTGTTTGGATGAATGTTCTCTTAAAATAGTGAATCATACGAGAATCAGGAAAAATATTTCATATAAAATACATCTCAAGTCGTAAACATCGATAAATGATTCGATTGGGTATATCACCTCATTATTAAAATGAATCATACGAAAAGAAATCTAAAATCATCATTAAAATCACTTTCGAGATATTCAAAATGACATAAATACATTTATTAATCTCTTAGGATCTCTTGTTGAAAAATTTCATAAGGTTTTGGGGATAGAGTCATTTTCAAGAAAAATAATGTATTCCTCTATGTGATTGATTTCATACAAGCATGCCATTGTTTTCTAAGCCAAAACTATGCATTATCGTTTAAACTCGAAAAATAAGATTTATCACAAAAGTCATCAAGATCAAAAGTGTAACACATAATTCCAAAGCATAAGATTGTAAATCATCATTATTTCAAATCCTCATGCATAATTAAATCATTAAGCATCGTACCAAAACTTTTAATAATTTCATTACATCCTATATCATTATGCATCATCAAGCATGATTTCATTGAACATAAGGTATTTTCAATCAAAATCATTTTGTTTGTTGTAGTAATACATTTTTCTTTCTAAGTGAATCTAACTTTTCATGCTTAGTGCTAGAAGTTAACATGCAATTGTCATGCTCAAATTTTAATTATTATTATTTCAAAATCACTAGAAAGAGAAGCATGATATTTTTTTATAATTTTTTTTACTAACTAATTTAAAAATAACTTATGAAAATCATCAAGTAATTTCATAGTAAGGTAAATACATTTTGGGTGAGTTACATACCTCATTGTGAAAGGCCACCTTGTCATTGTTGGTTTGCTCCTCGTCTTCAGATACGCTCGATTCATCCTTGAGTGCATCATTCTTCTTTAGCAACTTCTTCAGTTTTATATATTTATCTTTGGAGTGTCTTGACTTCTTGCATTCATAGCAAGTAGTTGTATTCTTTTTAAGTTTATTTTTATTCTTTAATTCTTATTTCATGAACTTTTTAAGCTTTATTATTAAGAGTTCAAAGTACCAAATCCTTCCTATTTTTTGAAAGGTAGTTCTCATGTTTATTTTACGCCATGCATATTATTTCATAAGTCATTAATGATCCGATAAGTTCTTCAAGAGTAAGGTTGTTTAGGTCCTTTGCTTCTTGTATTGTTGTCACTTTTGGATCCCAACTTTTTAGAAGGGATCTTAGTTTTTTTTTAATAAGTTCAAAATTAAAAAAATTATTTACCAAGACTTTTTAAACTATTGATGATATCCGTAAGACGAGTGTACATGTCAACGATAGTTTCACTTGGCTTCATTCGAAAAAACTCAAAATCATACATCAAAAGATTTGTCTTAGAATCTTTAACTCTATTAGTGCCTTTGTGTGTGATTTCGAGTGTGTGTCAAATCTTATAAGCCGTTTCACAAATAGAAACTCGATTGAATTCATTTTTATCTAAAGCGCAAAACAAGACATTCATAGCCTTGGCATTTAAAGATAAAGTCTTCTTTTCCAAATCATTCTATTCGTTTATTGGTTTGGAAGACTTCTCAAAATCAAATTCAACTATATTCCATAAATCGAGATTCATAGAAAGCAAGAAAACTCTCATTCGAGTTTTCCAATATGTGTAGTCCATTCCATTAAACATAGAAGGAGCAATGATAGAGTGACCCTCTCGAAAGTCAAAACGGGTCATTTCTCTTAGGTGTTAAACCCAAATGAGAAAAACATAGCTCTGATACCAACTATTAGGATCGAGTTGATACTAAGAGGGGGGGGGGGGGGGGGAGGTGAATTAGTGTAGTAATAAAAATCACGTCGGTTTTGAAAATCTTTGTTTCGATAAAAACTGATATTGGAAAGATGAGTTTAACTTAAAAGCTCATTCATAATCATAGCAAAAATAGTAAGCAAGTAAGGCAGTTTGTAGTAAAGGTAAATAGCAAAAATAGAAATGCAAACCAAGTTTTATAGAGGTTCGATCGTTGTGACCTACATCTACTTCTGATTTCTATTCACTTGAGGCCATCGGCTTCTACTACCGATCTTCTTTCAATGGGCAAAGATTAACTACCATTATAACTCGGTTCTCCTTTTGACAAGTTTAGAAGAGAACTTTTACACCCCTACTACCTCCTCTCTTAAACTTCACCAACACTTAGAGCTTGAGAGGAGTTCTCATAAGATTACAATAGTGTTTTTCTTTCTTTTTGCTCTCAGTTCTTATGTAATTTGAGTATGGATGAGAGAGGTATTTATAGACTCTAAATGGATTCAAACTTGGAGCCTAAAAGTGTCTTATCCTTAATTTTCGGGATACTAGCGGTACTATCGCTTGACACTCTAACACTGGATAGTACCACCACCCAATCTTGCGGTACCACTGCTTAATAGAGTCTCAAAGACTGGTACCATCGCTTGACAGGGTAGTACCACCGCCCAAACCTCCTTGGAGGCTAAGTCTCAAGCGGTTCCACCACCCACCCTAGGTGGTGCCACCGCTTGGCATGGTTCCAAGTGACTGAGTGGGCCTTCCATTTGGCCCAACTCAGCCTTACTTAGGCCCAATGGCCCCCCTAATTGAGTTAGCCTAATTCTAATCTAATTACATCTTAGCACTACTTCGATCTAGACAATTATTACAAAGCATTAATCAAATATTTTTCGGCATGTCATTGGTTCATCGGTGGTTCGTCCAATCCTTCGGTGCATCATCTTCTGTTACGACCTATTGCCTAATCGACATATTGACCTCTATAACTCCAATCTCCTTGGTGTAATGTTTGCTCTTCTAGGCCCGAAGCCTTCTGTTGATACGTCAACCGATCCTTCGACTCGACGTCCAATTTTCTGAAATGTTTCACTCTGGCTAACATTGATTCTTCCTATTTTAATTATCTTTCTTATCGAAGTTAGTCATGTGTCACTCAAAACATAGATTAGATCATAACATTATCAATTGTTTCATCATCAAAATCTGAGATTCAACAAAGAGAACCTCTAGCCTATAGGTCTTTGGTTCCCTCCTATTTATAGAGGCCCCCTGTCAACTTAACCCTAATGGATCCTGCCATATTTGGTACTGGATCTCCATCCAACTACCCAAGCCTCTTAGATTAGTGGGTCTCTATCCAATAATCTCTTATTAGCTCTTGTTGGATCTCATTCATAGGATCCAATAATTTAAGGGCTTATTAGATATCCAATAAGATAGAGACTCTAGCAGATATCTCATATCCAAACATCTACTCATCGTAATACCTGCCATATGTATGTGACCCTCTAAGCCCAATATCAAGCTAATTATGAGTCATAGCTATTAGAACTCCTTCTAGTTCAATAAATTATTATCTTCATAATAATTTACTCGACTCATCGATTACAAACGTATTAGGTCACTACGCCGTAGTCCCTAGACGATATATGAGAATCCAATCCTTTTGACCTATCTGTCCTCAATTACCATGTATCTATAGTCCCTTATCCATCCAATACCCCAGAGACTATATACCGGGCATGGTACTATTAGGACCATATAGTTTCTACTCTAATTTTGCTTTAATCAGATTATTCTAGAGAACTCTTTCTCTCTTAATCCGAATGACTCTTGCTAGTGATTTATCTAAGCAAGAACACATATAATATTTCTCTTATGATATCGAGAGCAGATGATCCTCTATTGACACTCAATAGCCCTCATAAGATTGGATACCACTCCTGATGATCGGTTGTGCTAGATTTAGAACATCTAGACCTATAAGTCTGGTATCAATGAGTGGAGTACTGATATAGAATATCCTTGATGTCTCAAGTCTAAGGATTAGATACACCACTAGGATGACAGAATCATTGTTTGATAATAAGGTATTATCAACCATCAAACATTCCGTAAGCGGATCAATCAGTACACTTATTCTCCAACAAGCGTATTTACTGTATCCCCAGTGTCCCCACACAAGCAGCTATGAGACCAACTGTATCCATCATATGGACGGGTATACAGTACACTAGTCTATCCGGTTATCTCGATATCCCTCTCGAATAACCTATGACTGGGATTATTTAGGATCTATGTTTAAAGGCGAATTAGTCTCATTATCTAATCTAATTATGATCTGATTCTCATTGCATAGATCCATAGACATCACAATATATTCATGCAATAGGCAATATAAAGTGATAAAATATCAAATAATAATAGTAAGTAAAAAGACCATGTGTCAAGTCACACGTGCCATTACTCATGTGATTGGCTTGTAGGGCATCTATGACTAACAATTCGAGCATTGGGCCAAAAGGATCGATATTGCACTAAGGATATCAAAAGTTGGGAAGGTCAACATCCTGATTAGGCAATATGCCATAAGAGAGGACGATGCACCAAAAGGATCGGACAAAGTGCCGAATGAACCAATGACATGTTGAATAATATAGTATTTTGTTTATAATTGACTGTGTCTATATTGAAGTAGTCATGATTGTAATTGAGTTAGTTTTGAGAGAAACCCTACTAACTCAATTAGGTGCCTATTGGACTTGAGTTGGAACGATTTTGGGCTAAGTGGAAGGCCCATTCAATGTCCTAAGATTAGGTAGAACCACTTATGAGCTGGAAAAATCAAGAGCATACTTTTCTAAGTTGTCAGGCAGTGGTACCTTCTAGACACAGTCTCCCAGACTATATCAGACAATAGTACCACTAGATTGGGTGGTGGTATCACATAGCACAGGAGGTGGTACCGCTAGGACCCAATAAACTTAGAATGAGAATTTTTTTGGCTACATTTTTAAAGTCATTTGGGGTGTCTATAAATATCCTAGTTATTTTTTCTTGAAAGAGCACGAAATTGAGTAGAAAAGGGGGAAAATATACTTGAGAAAAAAAGTGTTGTAATCTCTCTAAAGTTAGTGAGTCTCTTCCTCCTAGAGTAGAAGGTTTCTAAGGGAGGAGTGAGATCTAAAAGAGAGAGGTGTAACGGTTTTCTCCTGAGCTTGTGAAAAGAAAAAATAGTTGTAAGGATAGTTGATCTTTGCCCGTTAGAAAGAAAATGGTAGTGAAAGCCGATAGCCTCGATGTGAAGAGGAATTGAGAGTGGATGTCGGTGGGATGACCAAACCACTATAAATCTGGTTTGCATTTATTTATACTTTTATTTATATTACAAACTAATTCTACCTCTCACTACGTCATTATGCTTTTGAATATTTTTAAGTATAATCTTCGATATGGCTTTATGAATGAAGTTTCTGAATCGATGTAAGTTTTATGAAGCAGAATTGACCCCCACCCCCCCCCACCCCCCTCCCCCCCGGAAAATATACTTGAGAAAAAAGTGTTGTAATCTCTCTAAAGTTAGTGAGTCTCTTCCTCCTAGAGTAGAAGGTTTCTAAGGGAGGAGTGAGATCTAAAAGAGAGAGGTGTAACGGTTTTCTCCTGAGCTTGTGAAAAGAAAAAATAGTTGTAAGGATAGTTGATCTTTGCCCGTTAGAAAGAAAATTGGTAGTGAAAGCCGATAGCCTCGAGTGAAGAGGAATTGAGAGTGGATGTCGGTTGGGATGACCAAACCACTATAAAATCTGGTTTGCATTTATTTTATACTTTTTATTTATATTACAAACTAATTTCTTACTCTCACTACGCTCATTATGCTTTTGAATATTTTTAAGTTATACATCTTTCCGATATGGCTTTATTGAATGAAGTTTCTGAATCGATGTAAGTTTTATGAAAGCATGAATTGACCCCCCACCCCCCCCCCACCCCCCCTCCTCCTCCTCTTAGTATCGATTTCGATCTTAAAAGTTGATATTAGAGCCAAGGATTTTCTCATTTGGTTTAATACCTAAGAGAAATGACTTTTATTTGCAAACAAGAGGGTCTTTCTATCACTCATCCCCCTATGTTCAATGGGATAGACAATACGTATTAGAAAACTAGAATGAGAATTTTTTTGCTTTTTATGGATTTCGATTTATGGAACATTATTGAAAGCGGTTTTAAAAAGTCTTCCAAACTAATGAACGAATGGAATGATTTGGAGAAGAAGACTTTCTTTTTTAATGCTAAAGCAATGAACGCTTTATTTTGCTCTTTTGATAAAAATGAATTTAATCGGGTTTCTATATGCGAAACTGCACATGATATTTGGCATACACTCAAAATCACACATGAAGACATAAGTAGAGTTAAAGAGTCTAATGTCAATCTTTTGATACATAGTTTTGAATTGTTTCAAATAAAGCCAAGCAAAACTATTATTGACATGTACGCCCATTTTACGGATGTCATCAATAGTTTGAAAGCTCTTGGTAAATATTTTTCTAATCTTAAACTTGTAAATAAGATTTTAAGATCCCTTCCAAAAGGTTGGGATCCAAAGGTAATGACAATACAAAAAGCAAAGGACCTAAACAATTTTTCACTTGAAAAACATATCGAGTCTTTAATGACCTATGAAATAACTTGTATTGAATATAATAAACATGAGAACTACCTTCTAAAGAAGAGGAAGGATTTGATACTTCAAACAATAGAAAACCACTTGAGTAAAAGCTCAAGTAATGATGATATAGAACTTTTGACAAACTTTTTTTAAAAAAAGACTAATTCTAAAAACAAACTTAAAAATGATACAACAACTTGCTATAAATCGAAGAAGCTGCCAAAGAAGAAGAAAGTATTTAAGGTAACATAGGATGAATCAAATATATCCAAAGATGAGGAGCAAACCAACAAAGGCGATGTGGCAAACTATGCCTCAATGGCTCTCGATGATGAGCTAAATGACTCAACCGAAATATCTTTACCATACAATGAATTATTTGATGCATTCAATGATTTATATAATAAATTTAAATTAGTTGGTAAAAATTATAAATTACTAAAAAAGGATCATGCTTCTTTTTCTAATGAATTTAAAAAATTAAAAAATGAGCATGATAATTACATGCTAAACTCTTGCACTAAATGTGAAGAATTAGATTCATGCAAAAAGAAAAATTTATTATTACAATAAACATTAGATAAATTTAAAATTAATAGTAAATCTTTAAACATGATTCTTGCCAATAAGAGTCATATTCATAGAAAGGAAAGAATTGGCTTTATGAGTAACATTCAACAGAGGCCAACTATCTTCGTTAAAGGACCCACATTACATGCTTCCTATAAAAATAGATGTAACTTTTGTAGTAGATTTGGACATTATGCCTATAGATATTCATTAAAATTATGACTCACATAAATTGGTTTGGGTTTCTAAAGGAACCATAAATGATCTTATGTCAAAAAACAAGATAGGTAAATCTAAACATGAGAGACCCAAAGTCAAATGGGTATCTATAGCAAACCTACCTTTCTTGTAGACAACTAACTCTATAATTGAAAGCTAAGAGCAAAAATAAAATTTTGATAGTAGATGCTTAAGGCTTATGATCGAAGATCCAGTATATTTCACAAAGCTCACTAGTCGAAACAAAATGATTTTAATTAAAAACATTTTATGTTTAATAAAATTATGTTTGATGATTTAATGATTTAATTATGCATGATGATTGAAGTAATGATGATTTTTATGATTTATGGTTTATTGATCTTAATAATTTTTATAATGAAATTTTATTTTTTGATTTTAAATGATGATGTATATTTTTATTTGATATAAAAGACAAAAGCATGCTTATGTGAAATAAATCACATAAATTGAAACACATAAAAAGGTATTGCATTTTTCTTGAAAATTTTTCTCTCTATCTTATCAATTTTTTAATAAGAGATTGATAAATCTATTTATGTCATTTTGAATCTCTTGAAAGTGATTTTGATGATTTGACGATTTGAATTTGAATGAGTTATATATATATATTATGATCTTGAATTCTTGGAATCATAACTTGAGATTTTCTTTATATGAATCAAGATCCCTTACTTTTTATTCTCGTATGATTCTTACATTTTATTAAAGAGAATATTTATCCAAATGAATCATGATTTTTCTCTTAATTTCTCAAAATTCATGACTTAAAATTTCTTTTGAAGATCTTCTACTATTTGATCTCCTAAGATTTCTTTTTAATTATTTAAGAGGAGATTTGTCAAAATGAATTATATCTTTTGGTATTCACATGATCTTTGATATTATCTTCATGACATAATTTTTATTATATAATTCCTTTGTATTCATGAATTGTATACCTCATCACCAAATTGATTTTTCTTGATATTTTTTCATATGATGACTTGAACATTTACATCATTGTGTTCTTCCGTTCTTCTTTTTGACTGACAAAGGGGAGAAAGAAAATTACTAGCATCTCAAGAGAACCAAAAGTGCAAACTTGAACATTAAACTTAGGCATGTGCATAAATTCTTTTTATACATTTTTTGGATCATGATCTTGATTTCTCAATTTTTTTACTTGAGTTTTTTTTAAAATCAAGTTAATTTCTTATCATTCCTTCTATTTACAAAAGAAGATATATGTTAAAAATAACTCATTGTCTTTCGATATTCATGACTTGATCTTTCATTTTTTATGATTGAAATATTGATATAAATTTTTCTTGATATCTCATTTGTCATAATTTAAAAATTGATGTAAAGGGAAAAGAATTACAATATTGTATTCTTCCCTTCTTTTTGATAATGACAAAGAAGGAGAAAGATTTGCTAGCTTGCACAATTCAAGAAGAAGTAAAAACTTGCAAACTTATAAAAATTCCTAGCTTGCAAAGAAAGAAAAATCTTACTCACTTGCTCATCTCAAAAGAGAAGCAAAGTTTGCTAGCTTGCACTTGCACATTTCAATAAGATGTAAAAACATGCTATCTTGCACATCTAAAAAAAAGTAGCAATTTTGCTAACTTTTACTACTTTGTGTTAGGATCGAGTTGGCACTAGGGAGGTGAATTAGTACAGCGATAAAAATCAACGGTTTAAAAATTCTTTGTTCGATAAAAATTAATTTCAGAAATGTGCTTGACTTGAAAGCATGTCCATAAATATAGTGAAAGTAGTAAGCAAGTAAAGTAGTGTGCAATAAAGGTAAATTGCATAAATAAAAATCCAAACCGAGTTTATAGTGGTTCGGTCGTTGTGACCTACATCCACTCTTGATTCCTCCTCCATTGATGCCACTAGCATCTACTATTAGTCTTCCTTTAATGGGTGAAGACCAACTATCCTCTTACAATACTTTCTCCTTTTCACAGGTTTAGGAGATAACATTTACAAGTCACTCTTTTACAAGTATTCCCTCACACATTTCTCTTAGGACTAACTCTAAGCACTAGAAGGGAACTCAAAGTTTTGGTAGAGTTCACTCAGTTTTTTCCTCTAGAATCCTTGCTCCCTTTTTGCTGCCCAAATAGGAAATTTATAGGCCCAAATGGTTTCAAAAATAGAGCCAAAAATTTAAATTTTTGGGTCTTCCGTGTACGGGTGGTACCACTGCCTGCAGCTTGACACTGGGCAGTAACATCGCCTAGTCTAACTGTATCATCGCCTGACACACTATCATTGGGTAGTACCATCACCTAGTCTAGTGGTTCCACCGCCTAACAACCTCGGAGACTGAATTAGTTTTCCAACTCATAGGCAGTTCTACCGCTTGTTCTGGCAGTGCCACCACTTGACCTAATATTTGGGTCACTAAATGGGCCTTCTAATGAGCCCAAATCACTCCCAATTTAGGTCTAATTAGCTCCTAATTGAGGTGGCCCAATTTCAACCCAATTATATGCTAACTATGAATTTTAAGGCATATACTAAGCAAAATAAGTTTGGTAAGTCTAGGTTTCTTCCAGTGAGCTTTTGGCGATCTTCTGGCAAACTTCCGAAGATCTCTCGGTAATGTTCCAGTGGACTCCCAGCAAGCTCCTAGACTTCACAACAATCTTCTTGGTGAGTTTTGACGAGCTTCTTTGGTAAGCTCCTAGACTTCTCGATCAATTCCGGCAAAACTCCCGATGAGCATTCGGTCTTCCAACAAACTCTCGAACTCCCAACGAAATCTCGTTCTTGACTCCGAGACTTCATTTTGCTTTATGTCTTGATCACTATCATAGTTAATCTTGCATACTTAAAATCTATTTCGATCTAAATAATTATTACAAAGCTAATCAAATGTTGTCTGGTATGTCATTGGTTCATCGATGCCTCGTTCAATTATTTGACGCATCGTCCTCTCTTGCGGCCTACTGCCCAATCAGCTAGTTGACCTCCGCAATTCTGATTTCCTTAGCACAATTTCTGCTCTTCTTGGCCCGATGCCCGATCCCATGGCCCGAGACCTTCTGTCGATATGTCGACCGATCCTTCGGCTCGACGTCTAATCTTCTGACATGTTTCTCTTCGGCCCAACATGATTCTTCATGCTTTAATTGTCTCTCCCTGATCAAAGCTTCATGTGTCACTCAAAATACAGATTAGAACATAAACACTATCAATTGGTTTCATCATTAAAATCCAAGATTCAACAATCTTCCCCTTTTTTATGATGACAAGCAATTGATGATGGAGTTAACCTTAACTCCCCCTATCAATGTCATATATGAGATGAACCTTGAATTCAAAATGAATTCAAGTCAAGATAATTTTAATCATTAATCCAAGCAACATGTCATCATAAAATCATGCATAATTAAAATTTCAATACATCATTCCATGCATGATCATCATTATAACTTCTCCCCCTTTGTCATTAACAAAAAGGAGAAGTGCATCTAGCAAGTTTTTGATATATAATTTTAAATCATTGCATTATAAACATAATATCAAGTTTTATCATCATGCAAGCTAGTAATTTTCTTTCTTCTCTTTTGGGAAGTATAATTTTTTGCTTCCTTGGCAAAGCACAAGCTAGCAAAATTTTACATCATTTTACAATATGAAGCTAGCAACAATTTTGAGTTATTTCTTCTCTTTTGAGAAGTGCAAGCTAGCAATTTTTACTCCCTTTGCAATGTTCGAGCTAGCAATTTTTGCTTCCTTTGTAAAGTGCAAGTTTCTAAATTTTACATCTTGAGCTAGCAATTTTTTCCCCCTTTGTCATTGTCAAAAAGAAGGGAAGAATACAATGTTGTAATTATTTTCCCTTTATATTAATTTTCAAATCATGACAAAGTTAAAGTATCAATCTTTTTTCAATATGTTTGTGCATCATTATAGTTTCAAATTAAAATATACACAATTTTAAAACCTTACATTTTATTCTTACTTCATGCATGATACCAAAAATAAATCAATCATAACTATAGGCATATCATACATGATACTCAAGTATTCAAGATACATCATTTTGGACATAACATTCAAGATGCTAAGATATTAAATTTTTTAAGCATTTATCACTTCATGCATTAAATCAATATATTCGAATATATAAGCTAGCAAATTTTACATCATTTTAGAGCTTGCAAGCTAACAATATTTGAGATGTTCAAGAAAGCAACTTTTGCTTCTTGAAATATGCAAGTTAGCAATCTTTACTTCTCTTTTGAGATGTGCACATAAGCAATTCTTTCTCTCCCTTTGTCATTGGTAAAAAAAGGGGAATACTAAAATAATGATACAATTTATTTCCCTTTATATTAATTTTTAAATTATGACAAAAATAATGTGTCATTCTTTATGGCATATTGAAATATGGTATCATTTTAGAAAATGATAATTGTTGTCTTTCACTTCATTTCATAAAAAAAATCATAAGTATTGCATGCATCATTTCAAATCATGAATATTTCAAATCATGAGGTATCAAAATGTCAAATTATATTATATCCTATCATGCATGATCATAACTTCTCATTTGTATGCATCAACATAATATCATGAGTATTACATAATTTGATATCATCACATGAAGAATATCAAGAAAAACTTGGTGATGAGATATACTTCATGAATATAAGGAATTCTACATAATAAAACTTAAGCCATAAACCTTAAAAGCTCAAGTGACATATCATAGTTAATTTGAATAAATGTCCTCTTTCGTAAATAACAAAAGAGTTGTAGGAGAACAATAAATGATCTTGATTCATGCATAAGAATTTTCAAGTCATCAAAAAAAATAATCATGATTTGTTTAGATGAATGTTATCTTAAAAGAGTGAATCATATAAGAATAAAAAAAAGGCATATTAAGTGGTAAACATCGATAAATGATTCGATTGGATATATCATCTTATTATTAAAATGAATCATATGAAAAGAAATCCAAAATCATTATGTAAAATCATCAAATATAATACAAACATTTATTTTCATAATGTCCATCATTATTTTCAACTAACTCAATTTATCAAATCATCAAAATCATTTTCATAGTTCAAGAGATTCATACAAATAGATTCATCAATCTCTTTTTGAAAACTCGATAAGATAGGGATTGAGAAGTTTTCAAGAAAAATGTATTTTCTTTTTATTTCATACAAGCATGTCTTTGTCATTTATGTCAAATCAAAATATGCATCATGTTTAAAATTGAAAAACCAACTTTCAGTATGGCAAAGTTCGATAAGCCATAAATTACAAGAATCATCATACATAATTTTGAAATATAAACTCATTAAGCATGATCATTACATTATTTCATCAAGCATGATTTCATAAAGCGTTTTTAATCAAAACCATTATTTTTGTTGTAGTAATGGATTTTCCTTCTTTGCATCAATGATTCAATCATAACATGAGATATACAATTCATAAATATAAAGGAATCATGTCATGAAATATATAAGATCAAAAGTGTAACACGTAATTCCAAAATATAAGATTTCAAATCATTATGCATCATTAAATCATCAAGTATGATTTCACTAAATATAAAATATTTTTAAATGAAATCAAAAAGTAATACGGAAATCATTAAGATACATATTATTGCTTCTTAAAAACATACATAAGATTAATCTTATTAGATGTACAAGCATTAGATCTAACATTTTATTCCTTTATCATATAACATGTAATTTTCATGATCATTTTCAAAATCATTAGAAAGATAAGCATGGTCTCAATTTTTTATATATTTTTTAACAATTTATATATAATTTTTTTAAACTAATTTAAAAATAACTCATGAAATGCATCAAGTTATTTCAAAATAAAATAAAGGAGTTTCGTTTGAGTTGTTTACCTCGTTGTCGAGTCACCAAAGCAAAATTCACTACTTCGTCTTCATCGATTTGCTCCTCGTCTTCAGATGCACTCATTTTATCCTAGGTCACCTTGAGTGTTTTCTTATTCTTTAGCAGTTTTTTCTTTTTAAGTTTATTTTTATTCTTAGTTTAATATTTTATAAATTTTATAAATTTACTTGTGAGGAGTTCTATGTCATTATCACTTGAGCTTTCACTCGAGTGGTCTTCTTGAGTTATAAGTGTCAAATCCTTCATGTTCTTTGGAAGGTTGTTCTCAAGTTTATCAAGTTCATCATGTTCCTTGCATGTCATTTCATAGGTCATCAAAGACCCAATAAGTTATTCAATCAAAAAATGGTTCAAGTTTTTTTATTCTCGTATTGCTGTTATTTTGGATTCCCAATTTTTAGAAAGAGATCTTAATATCTTATTAACAATCTCAAAATTAAAAAAAAATTTACTAAGACTTTTTAAACCATTGACAACATCCATAAAACGAGTGTATATGTCTCCAACAATTTCGCTTAGTTTCATATGAAACAACTCAAAATTATGTATCAAAAGATTTATCTTACAATCTTTTACTCTACTAGTGCCTTCGTGTGTGATTTCAAGTGTGTGCCAAATATCGAAAGCCGTTTCATAAATAGACACTCAATTGAACTCATTTTTATATAAAGCACAAAATAAAACATTCGTAGCTTTGGCATTCAAGGAGAAAGTCTTCTTTTCCAAATCATTCCATTCATTCATTGGTTTAGAAGACTTCTCAAAACCAAATTTGACTATATTCCATAAATCGAATTCAACGAAAGAAAAAAAAACTCTCATTCGAGTTTTTCAATATGTGTAGTCCATCCCATTGAACATGAGAGGATGAATGATAGAGTGACCCTCTTGAAAGCCGAAAAGAGACATTTCTCTTGGGTGTTAAACCAAACATGAAAAACATGGCTCTGATACCAACTGTTAGGATCGAATTGGCAATAAGAGGAGGGAGGGGCGGTGAATTATTGCAGCGATAAAAATCAATGGTTTGAAAATTCTTTCTTGGATAAAAATATATTTCAAAAATATGCTTGACTTAAAAGCATGTTTGTAAACGTAGTGAAAGTAGTAAGCAAGTAAAGCAGTTTAAAGTAAATGTAAATTGCACAAAGAGAAATGCAAACTGAGTTTATAGTGATTCGGTCGTCGTGATCTACATTCACTCCCGATTCCTCCTCTGTTGAGGCCACTGGCATCCACTATCGGTCTTCTTTTAATGGGTGAAGACCAACTACCCTCTTACAACACTTTCTCCTTTTCACAGGTTTAGGAGATAACCTTTACAAGTCACTCTTTTATAAGTATTCCCTCACACACTTCCCTTAGGACTAACTCTAAGCACTAGGAGGAGGGAACCCAAAGTTTTGGCAGAGTTTACTCAGTTTTTTTCTCTAAAATTCTTTCTCCCTTCTTGCTGCCCAAGTGGGAAATTTATAGGCCCCAAATGAAGCCAAAAATTTAAATTTTCAGGTCTTCCGGGTACGGGCAGTGTCACCACTTGCAGCTTGACACTAAGTGGTACCACTGCCTAGTCTAGTGGCACCACCACCTGACATACTATTACAAGCTGGTACCATCACCCACTCTGATGGTACTATAGCCTAAGAACATCAGAGATCGAGTTTTTTGAGTTTTCCAACTCACAAGCAGTTTTACCGCCTGTTCTGATAGTGCCACCGCTTGACTCAACATTTGGGTCACTAAATGGGCCTCCCAAAAAGCCCACATCACTCCTAATTTAGGCTCAATTGACTCCTAATTGAGTTGGCCCAATTCCAACCCAATTATGTGCTAACTACGAATTTTAAGACATACACTAAGCTAAATAAGTCCGATAAGTCTATGTTTCTTCCAGCGAGCTTTCGATAATCATCCGGCGAACTTTTGATGATCTCTCAGCAATATTCCAATAGACTCTCAATAAGCTCCTATTAGTTCTTTAACATATTAAATATAGATCAAACAATTATTTTATAGAATCAAAACCGAATTTTGGTTCAAACATACTTTATAGATCCAAAATAAGATTTTAGAATGTTTCCATAAAACTTATTAAATCCATAATATGCATGAAATCCTACAACAATTAAGAAAGATATTAACACAGAAGCGTACCTGATAAATCCATTAGAGTATTTTCTGAATTATTCAGTGATTTGGCCTTCCAATTGTAAAGTATCCTTAAGAGCTTTAGATTTCTCCTTGATGGGTGAAGAGAAACTTTATTAGATACTGCAACCGGGGACCATAACCTTATTTATAGTCATAACTGATGAATATACAATTATGATTATATTCATAATTGATGAATTTGTAATTATGCCTCGAGAGTTTCATATTCCTAACTTATCTCGTCATTAAGTTAGAAATATGACTGATGGTATCCACATAATTAATTTTCATAATAATTATGTCCCTTAGCCAAATAACTTTACTTTAATTAGATCACTTTAATTTTAACTAATCAAAATAATGGCTTAACACATTTAATTATATAAGTGTGACCCTTAAAATTCTAACAATCTCCCACTGGATCACATATGTATCATTATAAATGTGTTATACTTGATGAGCTTAAAATCATTGTCATTATTAAACATGACAACAAAACAATCTTGTCCATTAGCCATATTAATATAGGACCAAAGCGGTCTTCTCTATATCAATTATAGTTATACCTATCAATGATCACTAATATTAACATGACCAAATGACATAGATTAATTATGAAATGTGTAACATGAAAATTACATGAATGTGATCTATACATATCAATTTTCAACTGGTCCAACTTTATATTTATGAAATCATTAATAACTTTAATAGTCATAATGTACAAAGTATAATAAACTGAAACTTTATTTCTGATCAGAAAATATCTATACAAATATAGAATCTAGTATAGAACATACAACAAACATATGGTAGACTCCCACTAAACTGAAGTTTCTTCAAATTCTAATATATCCATATGAGCAGTATGCTCATGAAAGACCTTGGGTGGTACATCTTTTGTGAGAGGATTTGCCAACATAAAGTTTGTTCCTAAGTATTCTATAGAAATTTGTCTACTTTGTACCCTTTCTTTCACAACTAGGAACTTGATATCAATGTGCTTTGACTTGGTTGAGCTCCTATTGTTATTGGAGTATAAAATAATTGATTTATTATCACAGTATATCTTTAGTGGTCTTTCAATCCCTTGTACTATTTACAGTCTTGTGACAAAATTCCTCAACCAAATTCCATGATTAGACGCTTCAAAACATGCTACAAATTCCGCTACAATGGTGGAAGAAATAATAAGAGATTGCTTGGCACTATGCTAAGAAATCGTCCCATCGGCCAACATATAAATGTAGCCTAAAATGGATTCCCTATTATCTTGGCAACCATCAAAATCGGAGTCAGAATACCCAATGATCTGCAAATGGTATGATCTTCTATATGTGAGCATATGATCTTTTATCCTCTTTAAATATCTCATGACTCTTTTAGCTGTCTTCCAATGATCCATTCTAGGATTGCTTAGGTATCTACCTAACATTCCAATAATGTACACTATATTCGTACGCATACAAACCTGTGCATACATTAGACTCCCTATAGCTGATGCATAGGGAATCTTTTGCATTTCTTGAGTTTCCATATTTCCTTTAAGGCACTAATTGAGACTGAACTTGTCTCCCTTTGCGACAAGAGTGTCTCCTGATTTACAATCCTACATGTCAAACCTTTTGAGTACCTTATCAATATAGCTCCTTTGTGATAATGTTATAATACCCCGAGATCTATCTCGGTGTATCTAGATTCCTAATACAAAAGAGGCATCACCAAGATCTTTTATCTCAAAATTTCTAGATAGAAATATCTTGGTTTCGTGAAATAAACCTATATTATTTGTGGTAAGTAAAATATCATCCACATACAATATCAAGAAAATGAATTTGCTCCCATTGAATTTGTGATACATGCAATCATCAACAACATTCACCTCAAAACCAAATGAGATAATTACTTGATGAAATTTGTGGTACCATTGAGGGGATGCCTGTTTTAGCCCATAGATGGATTTTATTAATTTACAAACCATTTTCTTTGGGTCTCCTGATACAGAGTATTCTGGTTGTACCATATAAATTATTTCATCAATGTTTCCATTGAGAAATGTTGTTTTAACATCTATCTGATGAAGCTCCAAATCAAAATGTGCGACTAGAGCCATAATTGTCCTAAAAGAGTTATTCGTTGAAACCGGAGAGAATGTCTCTTTAAAATCAATCCCTTCCTTTTGAGTATAGCCCTTTGCCACAAGACGTGCCTTATACCTCTCCACATTACCTTTAGAATCCCTTTTGGTTTTAAAAATCCATTTACAATGGGTTTCATACATTTTGGTAATGGGACAAGTTCCCAAACTTTATTGTTTTGCATGGACTTATACTCTTGATTCATTGCTTCAATCCACTTATCCGAATTGGAATCCTCTATGGCTTGATGGAAGCTGATTGGATCATCTTCCATTATACCACTACTTTATTCATGTTCCTAGAGAAATACCATATAATCATCTGAAATGGCACTCCCCCTTTCCCTAGTAGATCGTCGCAAAGGTGCTGGCTCTTACTGCATGGATTCTTGAGGATGTTGAGTTTGTTTCTTATGAACAATTTCCTTGTACTGTATAGAAGTTGAAATGACTATATACTTTTGAGGTACTGAATTTGTCACATCAGTGGCAACTATATGAATGAGATCAGACTGAACTAATTCTTCCTCAAAGGTAAAGTCTTTTACCTTATTTCTCCCCCCAAACTCAATATCCTCAAAGAATATAGCATTACTTGTCTCAAAAATATTTCTTGATTTGGGATCATAAAATTTATATCCCTTAGATCGCTAAGAATAACCAATAAAGTAATTGCTCACTGTTCGGGATTCTAATTTCTTTTCATTAGGCCTATAAGGCCTTGCCTTAGTTGGACAACCCCATACACAAAAGTGTCTTAGACTAGGCTTTCTCACACTCCAAAGCTCATAAGGTGTTTTTGTAGTTGCTTTAGTTGGTACTCTATTAAGAATGTAAGTTGCAGTTTTTATTGCTTCTCCTCAAAGTGACTCTAGCAAAATAGATTGAGAAATCATACTTCTTACCATATCCTTAAGTGTGTGGTTTCATCTTTCAGCTACACCATTTATGCTAGGTGACCCAAGTATTGTATACTGAGGGACAATTCCACACTTCTCTAGGTATAAAGCAAATGGTTCTAGACGTTGTTCACCTAATCAGTCATTTCTGTCGTAATATTCCCCTCCATAGTCAGATCTGACGCTTTTTATCCTTTTACTGAGTTGATTTTCAACTTCAGCTTTAAATGTTTTGAACATATCCAAAGATTGAGATTTTTCATGTATTAGATATAGGTATCCATATCTAGAGTAATCGTCTATGAATGATATAAAGTAATGTTGACCATTCCATGAAGGTGTAGGAAATAACCTACAAATATCTGTATGTATCATTTCTAAGACGTTTGTAGCTCTATATACATCTGATCTCTTAGGTTCGGTTTGTTTACCTTTAATGCATTCAACATAAACATCTAAACCTGATAAGTCAATGGGATCAAGAATCCCTTCTGAAGTCTTTCAACTCTATTTCTAGAGATGTGACCCAAACATTTATGCCATAATGCACCATAATTTTCAATTTTATGTTTAGTACCTCACAATTCCGTATTCAGGGATTCATAATAGGATGCTATAGTATCAAGTAAATATAGATTGTCATAAGTCATAAGTGAACCAGTTCCAATCATATTTGAATTTAAAAACAAAGTAAACTGATTGTTTCCAAATAAACAAGAATAACTATATTTGTCCAAATAAGAAACAGAAATTAAGTTTCATTTAAATGACAGTATAATAAAAGTGTCTTTCAAATCTAAATAATATGTACATAATAATAATCTAAATGTGCCTATAGCTTCCACATCTATCAATTTTCTGTCCCCCACATAAATGCTTCTCTCAGCATTATTGGGCCTTCGGTAGCTCATGCAACCTTGCATTGATACACTGATATTAGTTATTGCACCGGAGTCTAACCACCAAGTATTTCTAGGTACTAAAGTTAAATTGACTTCTGAACAAACCAAAGTAAGAAATATTCCCTTTTTAGCATGCCAAGCATGATATTTGGCACAGTCATTCTTTAAATGCCCAGATTTCTTGCAAAAGAAACAAGTATCATCCTTATTTTATTTCTTTTATATTGGACCCTTATCAACCTCATTCTTTTCAGATTTATATTTTCTTTTCTTACCTTTGTCCTTAGAGGTGTTGGCCAAGTTGGCACTTTTAGTCTTTTCTTGCTTTAGCATTTTTTCTTCTTGCACACAATATGAAATGAGCTCATTAAGAGACCATTTGTCCTTTTGATAGTTATAACTAACCTTAAACTGATTGAATTGTGCAGGGAGAGATATCAGAACCAAATTGACAAGTAAGTCCTTTGATAGGCTAAGCTTTAATGCTTTTAGCTTTGAAGTAAGATTAGACATTTCCATTTTGTACTCCCTTATATTTCCTTTGTCGTTATATCTCATGGAAAACAAGCTTTGAAGCAGAGTGCTTATTTCCGTTTTATCATTTTTAAGAAAATGTTTTTCTATTTCGGTAAAAAAATCTTTGGCCTTGGTAATACCTTCAGATACCGCACCCCTAAAAGCTTCTGGAATGCCACACTTAATGATCATGAGACTCATGTGATTAGACCTATCCCACTTCTCATATAGTCTTCTATCATCATGAGTATTATTTACCGTAAGAGAAGCGGGTTGGTCTTCCCTTAGTGCAAGGTCTAGATCCATGTAGCCCAAAATGATCAGAATGTTTTCCTTCCAATCCTTAAAGTTGGTTCCGTTTAGAACTGGTATAGAACTGAGGCTAGCAGATATTGTTGCAAGAGAACAATAGACAACCAGAAATTATGCTCATATTTATTACCATAAACTTAAGTAAATTCAAATAATGATATAACCCATCTTAAGATACCAAGTGCAATATTAATATCTTGTCTTTGGACTTCAATATTAATTGCTAGTGGTAGTCTTGTTGTAATGATCAAATACTAATAATAAGGCATGTCAAATGATAAACTTATCTTTAGATTGATTTATCATTCATATATATAACTTTATAATTGTCATATGTTTACCATTACAAGTATGTATAAAATCATGCCAGTCATTAACCTTCCTTTGGGCTGAGTAATTACGACATAGATGTAAAAACATACTATATTTAATATTTTCATGAGAAATGTTATATATGAGAGGTCACTTTGGCGACTTCATACATTAAATTACTCAATCTAATATTAAACAATCACTAATTGAATTTAAACCATATTAGTCAAATTGGCTTGACCTTAATTTATTGATGAAAATATTTAATGCATATAAATCATTTAATTTATGTCAACAAACAACTTTATAGAACTAATATTATGTTTAAACCAACATAATATTGTAATAATATAAAATGAATTTGTATACTGATGAATAGGAAAAGACATGAAGAGAAAAAAATATGTCAAAATTAAAGTGATATAATATCAAAAAAGGCACTAAACTAAATGTGAAGCATGCTGTAGTATGATTATATAAAACCATCATCTTTTCCACTGATGATAGAACCAAATCACTTCAAAATACTGATGAAAATATTATTAAAATTTATGAAAAATAAGCCTAATGTTCATTAATCATTGTAGGATGGCTCTAATACCAATTGTTGGTTTTTTAACATATTAATTATGGATCAAACAATTGTTTTATAGAATCAAAACCGAATTTTTTTCAGACATGCTTTATAGATCCTAAACAAGATTTTAGAATGTTTTTATAAAACTTATTAAATACACAATATGCATGAAATCCTATAACAATTAAGAAACATATTAACATGGAAGCGTACCTGATGAATCCATTAGAGTATTTTCTGAATTATTCAGTGATTTGGCCTTCCAATTGTAGAGTATCCTTAAGAGCTTTAGATTTCTTCTTGATGGGTGAAGAGAAACTTCATTAGATACTGCAACCGAGGACCATAACCTTATGTATAGTCATAATTGATGAATCTACAATTATGATTATATTCATAATTGATGAATCTGTAATTATGCCTTGAGAGTTTCATATTCCTAACTTATCTCATCATTGAGTTAGAAATATGACTGATGGTATCCACACAATTAATTTTTATAATAATTATATCCCTTAGCCAAATAAATTTACTTTAATTAGATCACTTTAATTTTGGCTAATCAAAATAATGGCTTAACATATTTAATTATACATGTGTGACCCTTGAGTTTCGACGATCTTCTTTGGCAAGCTCCTGGACTTCTCGGTCAATTTCGGCAGAACTTCCGATGAACATCTAGTCTTCCAATGAACTCTCAAACTCCCAACAAAATCTTGTTCTTAACTCTGGGATTTCATTTTGCTTTATGCCTTGATCGCTATCGTAGTTAATCCTGCACACTTAAAACCTACTTCGATCTAGATAATTATGACAAAGCTAATCAAATGTTGTTCGACATGTCATTGGTTCATCGATGCCTCATTCGATTCTTTAGCGCATCATCCTCTCTCGCGGCCTATTACTCAATCAGCTAGTTAACCTCCGTAACTCTGATTTTCTTAGTGTAATTTTCACTCTTCTTGGCCTAATACTCGATCCCATGGCCCGAGGCCTTCTGTCAATATGTCGACCGATCCTTCAGCTTAACGTCCAATCTTCTGACATATTTCTCTCCGACCCAACATGATTCTTCCTACTTTAATTATCTCTCCCTGATTAAAGCTTTCTACATCACTCAAAACGTAAATTAGATCATAAACACTATCAACTGGTTTTATCATCAAAATCTGAGATTCAGTAGTTTGCATACTTCAAAAATTTGCTAGTTGTACTTTTCTCCTTTTTGTTGAAGATAAAGGGGGAGAAGTTATGATAATGATATCAAATTATGCATGAAATACTCATGACATTATGATGATACATATAATGAGAAGTTATTATGATGATCATGCGTGGTGTACTTTGATGTTTCGTAAGTATGATTATGCATGAAAATACTCATGATTTTAAGATGCATATAATGATGTAATTAATTGGTTCCTTCAATATTTATGAGAAAATAGTCATGATTTTCTGAACTCAAAGTTTCTATCAATGTGACATATTAATAAGGGGAGTTTAATTTAAATTCCATCATCAATTGGTTATCATCATAAAAAAAGGGGGACATTATTGAATCACGAATTTTGATAATGAAATCAATTAATGAGTTAACGATCCAATCTGCATTTTGAGTGATGCAGGACTAGCTTCAATCAAGGAAGACAAATTGAGTAAAGTAGTAGAATCAAATGTTGGGCCGGAGTGGAATATGTCAGGAGATTGGACTTCGAGCTAAAGGATCGGTTGACATACCTGTAGAAGGACTTCGTGCCATGAGTTCGGGCATCGGGCCAGAAGAATCAGACATTGAGCCAAGAAGATTGAAAGTTGTAAAGGTTAACATGTTGATTGGGCAATATATCGTAAGAAAGGGCGATGCGCCGAAAGGATCGGATGAAGTGTCGGATGAACTAATGATATGGTGGATAACATAGTATTTTGTTTATAATCAATTATGTCTATATTGAAGTAGTCATAATTGTAATTGAGTTAGTTTTGGGAGAAACCCTATTAACTCAATTAGGGGCCCATTGGGCCTAAGTTAGAACTATTTTGGGCCAAGTGAAAGGCTCATTCAGTGACCCAAGAATAGGTAGAACCACCTAGTAATGGTATCGCCTAGACACAATCTCCCAAACTGTGTTAGGTAATGGTATTACCAGACTGAGTGGTGGTATCACCTAGATACAGTCGCCCAGACTGTGTCAGGTGGTGGTATCGCTAGTCTGGATGGTGGTATCACCTAGTGTCAATGTTGTAGGTGGTGGTACCATCCAATACAAGCAGTGGTACTGCTAGGACCTGAGAAACCCAAGATGAGACTTTTTTTTGCTTCATTTTTGAAGTCATTTAACGTCTATAAATACCCCAGTTATTTCTGATTAGAAGAGCACAAAATTGAGTAGAAAAGGGTGAAAATATACTTGAGAAAAAAAGTGTTGTAATCTCTCTAAAGTTAGTGAGTTTCTTCCTCCTAAAGTTAGAAGGTTTCTAAGGGAAGAGTGAGGTCTAAAAGAGAGAGGTGTAAAGGTTCTCTCCTAAGCCTATGAAAAGGAGAAAGAGTTGTAAGGATAGTTGATCTTCGCCCATTAGAAAGAAGATTGGTAGTGAGAGCCGGTGGCCTCGAGTGAAGAGAATTCAAGAGTGGACGTAGGTCGAGACGACCGAACCATTATAAAATCTAGTTTGCATCTACTTTATGCTTTTCATTTACATTGCAAACAAATTTCTTACTCTCACTACGCTCATTACACTTTCATATGTTTTTAAATTAAACATCTTTTCGATATGGTTTTATTAAACGAAGTTTCTGAATCGACATATGTTTTACGAAAGTAGTAATTCACCATCTCTCTCAGTGTCGATTTCAAACCTAACACGATCGAGGTGATCTATAGGCCAATTTAAGTCATTATCAAGCTAAATTAGAGCCCAAGCTTGCAGCAACCTTTGGGCTTAGGTTTGGGTTGAAATTAGGCCTGTTAAGTAGTCAAACATGTGGCCTAAAGGTAAGCTCCTAAGTTAACTGACAACACAAAAAATGTTGTCAATAATGACGTCAACAATGACGATGGTAGTACCACCAGATCAAATGGTAGTGCCCCACCCCCAAGGTAGTGATAGTATTGTTCAAATTTTAAAATTTATGATGGTGATATTGCAAGAGTATAGATTTGTGGCCCATATCAAAAGTTATGATGATAGTACAACCTAATGTCAATGGAAATATCGCCTGTACTCTGAAATTTTGAGAATTTAAATTTTTAGCATCATTTCTAAAGCCTTTTAGGGATATAAATACCCCACTTCGGCTTATCTTAGTCGATGGAACACCATTCTTGAGATAGTAAAGTGTTGGAAGCTCTTATTTTGAACATAATTTGAGTCTCTTCCTCCGTTTGAGTTTAGTTATAACACTAAATTATAGGAAGTGAGAGATTCTTTATAAAAAGTGAATGCAAAGTTTATCTCTAAAGCTCAAGAAAAGAAAAAGTTATAATAAGGATAGTTGATCTTTGTCCGTTAGAAAAAAAATTGGTAGTAAAAGTCAATAGTTTCGAGGAAAGAGGAATCGAGAGTGGACATAGATCAGAAAGATCGAACTACTATAAATTAACTTGCATCTCTTTACTTATCTTTTACTTGTAACTTAATATTATTCTCCTTATTTGCAACTTTTACTTGATCAATCAAGTTTTCGAAATGTGTTGTTTTCAAAATTGAGTTTTTAAATCGGGTAAAAATATTATACAATTAATTCACCCCCTCTTAGTACCATTAAGATCCTAATAGAATGAACATAGTTTCATGAAAAAATATGATAATTATAAAATTTACACAAAGAGGAGATTCAATTGATTTTTCTCACACCATTTCAAAAATATAAAATATCTACTATTCCAACATATTAGCCCTAGAAAAGTTGTATGAACGTTGTTTTGTGTAAAATCATAATAGCCATAAAGTTTACGGAAGCTAGAGTTATGATCAATTTTCTTACACCATTTTGAAAATACAAACTATCAACTATTCCTAATATATTAGTCCTAGAGAAGTGGTATGAATGCTATTTCTTGAAAAAACAAAACACAATAGCCATAAAATTTGCATAAAGTAGAAGTTTTATGGATTTTCCTCGTACCATTTTAAAAATGTACAATGTCAACATTCCCAACATATTAGCCCTAAAGAAGTATGAATGCTGTTTAGCGAAATAACGTGATAATTATAAAGTTTACATTAACTGGATATTTGATCAATTTTTATCATACTATTTTGAAAATATAAAATGTTGATCATTCCTAGCCTCTTAGCGCTAGAGAACTCATATAAATGTTTTTTCATAAATGAAAATACTATAGTCATAAAGTTTGTACAAAGTAGAGATTCGATCAATTTTTTTTGCACCATTTTGAGATTCGCCAATAATTAGATGATCAAGGTGAACTTCCTATGTTTGATGTTTTTATTGTTCATCCTCCTACAATTATAAATAAATCTCAAGTCTCATGGTTGCTATACAAACACCAAATATGATAAATATGGATTGATTTTGTAATACTCAAATTTTAATTTGAGGACCTAGGTGTAAATATAAAATTATAGGAACTAAAATGCAAAAGGAATAAAAATAACAAGACTTTTACTATTGGCAACTAGGAGAAGGGAAAGAAAATAATAGTGGGAACTAGGAGTATTTCCAATCTATAGTATTTTGGATTAATATAAAAACACTTATTTATATTGACTAAAAGATAAATTATAAGTTTTTTAAAATAATAAAAAATTCTATCATATCCTAAATAAATTCTTTTCATCTAATCTATTTATTTAAATCTAAATATTTATCTTTTACTTTATCTAATATTAACTATTTGAATTAATCTTAATATACCCCCTTAATTCAAATAGTTATAACTTGAAGTTATCTTCAGAATAAAATTTTTCTTTCACCAAAGCTTTTGTGAAGATATCAATAAATTAGTCTTCGGTACAACATCTACCATTTTTACATCTTTAACATTCTTCAAACTCTTCAGTGGTTACTCATCTTTACTTTTCTCAAAAGACTCGTTAGAACCATTGTTGTCTTTTGATGCTTGAGACTTCTTAACTTGTTGCCCTTTTGAATATTCATCATAGAAATTTCTTCAAAGCTATCATCCTTATCTAGCTCTCCTTTTTGACAATCTTTGTAATAGGTTTACTAGTGGTAGATGGTACAGAATCTGAAACTTTTTGCTTCTTGAATTGTGGCTCCTCATTACTCTCATCAAAACTTTCAACTTTAGTCTTGTTTTAAAGCATCTTTTTATTAGTTTTTGATTTTTATAAGATTCATCATGTGAGATAATTTGTATAGATCCACAAAAATTCAGATGATCATAGTTTTTATGCCATAATACCGATTCATTAGTAATAATAGCATGTAAGGAGAAATTAAAAGATAATAAGGGAAACACTTTGTTTTTTTGTCATCCTCATAGTTGCTATCAATTTTCTAATTTTCTTATCATAAATCAAGTATTTTTCATCATAAAAATAGCCTAATATCATTTTCTCATTAGTTGCCCTATACTAATGAGATTTTGTTTTAAACTAGGAATAAATATCACATCATCAATAAAATTTTTTACCATATTCGGTGTTCGTAGCAGTTGTTCCTTTTCTTTCCACTTAAACTTTACTATCATTTTCCATCTGCTTCATAGATTTGAATCATCAAGTCTTTGAGACAAACTTTTATCCCCTATTATACTACATCCAACATCCAAAAACCAAACAGACGTAGAATATTCTTCATCAAATGCTATAAAGAAAATATTTTTTTTATCCTTTTCTTTGCTATTATTTTTCTCATGATAATTTGTTTGATTTTTGATCCAATAATCTTTTTCAAGATTACCATATTTTTTACAATAAAAGCAGAGAGGAACATTTGGATTTTTATTTTTGTATTAGTAATCTTTTTCAATATGTCTAATTTTTTTATAACAAAAACATCAATGAGTTTCTTTTGCTACCTTCATTCAAGTTTCTCTAACCCTTATTTGATCAATCATGACCTCTGCTAGTTTAATCTCTCCCTTGAGATTTGATTTTTAAATTTTTCTTTTGATCCTTCTTTTGATATATTTTTATTTGAAAAGCATGTTATGAAGTTTCATCTAAAGATCTACTCACTTTTTATTTATGAACGAAGAGAGATCCCATTAATTTATCAATAGATAATGTACTTGTATCTTTAGCTTCTTCTATAATAGTAGAAATCATATTAAATTTTAGAGATAAACTTCGTAAAACCTTTTTTTACTACTATTTGATCTTTTAAATTTTTATCATAAGATCTAATTTGGTTCATAATAGAAGAAATTTTTAAGAAGAAATCAGTAATAGATTCAAAATCTTTCATCATAAGAGTTTCAAATTCACGTGGAACAATTTGAAGCTTTGAAATTTTTACATTGTTTGTGCGTCCAAACATACTTTTTAATATTTTTCAAGCTTATGTTGATGTTGATGTCATCATGATTCGAGGAAATAGGGAATCATCTATTGCTTGTTTAGCGTGTAGAGGGCTCTTATATTTTTCTATATATTCTCATTCAACTAATTTTTTTGATTTTTAGTAATATTATGATCCTGTAGATCATACTAAACCAAATGATCTTCTACTAAATTTCATAATCCATGTGAAATAAATAGAGTTTTCATATTAACAACCCAAAATTGATGATTTTCACATTTAAAGATAGAAAGAAGTTGATTAGGAATACTTACTTTAATGTTTGTCATCTTTTTATTTTTTTCTTGGATCTACTAGCCTTCTCTTTTTTTTTAATCAATGTACTTCTATTGATCTTCTTTGAACCAAGTTTTGATATCACACTGTTGACTTTTCTATAAAATTTTAAGAAGAAGAGGAAGAGAATAGTAAAAGGAAGTAGGAGTACTTACAATCTGCAGTGCTTTGAATTGATCCCAACACATCTATTTATATTAACTAAAAAATAAAGTATAAGTTTGTTAAAATAATAAAAAATCTATCATATCCCAAATAAATCTTTTTCATCTTAATCTATTTATTTAAATGTAAATCTTTATCTTTTATTTTATCTAATTTTAACTATTTGAATTAATCTTAACTTTTACATCCACCGCCTCTCTTTGCGCTACCTCTCCCTTTATGAGAGAGAGGAGCTTCGGGTGAGATAAGAAATAAAAAATCAGGAGAGAGCAATGAAAGAAAAGAAAAGATGAAGTACAGGAAAAGGATAAGAGGAGAAAGCGGATGTGCGTTTCGACACACGACACATGCATAGAGAAGAGAAGGAAAGAAAGGAAGAGGGAAGAAAGAAGAAAGAAGAAAGAAGAAGAAAAGGGAAGGAGGGAAAGAAAAGAAAAAAAAAAGGAAGAAATAAAGGATTGGGTGTGAGAATGAAGAAGAGAAAAGAAAAAAAAATAAGAAGGAGAGAGGAAGAGAAGAAGAAGAAGAGAAAAGAAAGAGAAAGAGAGTGATATTCAGTGATCAGAAAGAAAAGAGGAAGAGAAAAAGAAGAAAGAGGAGGAGAGGTAAAAAAAGAAAAATAAAAAATAAAAAGGAACAATAAGAGAAAAATTGTGTATGTGACTCGATTTGATATCAGATGAATTTAGATAAGTCCAAGAAAATTATATTAGGTATGATTTATTTTTGTATATTTTATTAATTAGATTTATATTTTAGATTATAAATTGATGTTTATAGTTAATTGGATATTTATGTGATGAAGGAAATAAAATGAGAAAAATGATTATATTCGAAAGGTAAGAAAAGAAAAGAGAGAATTGTATGTTATATGGAGGATGTGCGATCATGGTAAGTATTCAAGGACTTCATCTAGCCCATTTTTAAAGTATTAATGCATATATTTAAAATTTATAAATACATATGATTTACATGAATTATGTCATTTTATTATTTAAAAGCATTGTAAAAAGATTTATATGATGCTGATTTGGAAAAACATATGATTTGAGTAGTTATTTGTTGTGTTATAAGTATTTTATTAAATTATGTTATCTTATTTATATGAAAATTTTTGTTCAGCCATTAAATTTGAAAGGGATTAGAAAAAATGATATATGATTACATTTGTCTTGAAAAGATATGCAAAAGAAGAAAAAAAAGTTGAAATCCTTAGTTTATTAAAAATAATTAATATATTATTTTTTATAACATGATAGTTCTGAAACACTCAAACGAACTTTGCTTCGCCAATATGCTTTAGCCCTTAAGAAGTAAGGCAATAAGGCTTCACGTCAGATTAAGAGTCATCATATGTGACACTTATTTGAAACTCATCTTTTATGGCCCACGGAGGAATAAAGAATAGGAATTCTATTTCAGGATAATGTATAAAGAGCAAGCCAAGTTATAGGAAAAGCTACAATTGGGCTTTAAAAAAAAAAGGCCATAATCTAATTGTCACACTTATGCTCAAAGTAGTTTCATTGAATACCATAACAAGCAACAAAGGCAAAAAGTCAATAAAGTTGTTTGGTCATATGGTTATGATCTTGACCCTATTAATAAGCTTATATATTGGAATATATTTTGAAAACTAGTTTCTTCTGGGCTCTGAACATCGGGAGACATGTATTATCTATACCATATGGGTTAAATATATATAATACTGATCCTTGTCACGAGGATATAGTCACAAGTATACTTTAGCTATATTTATGTTTATAAACAAACCCTTAGCTATATTTATATTAATGGTAGTCTTTGCATTACAAATGTTTTATGCTCTCATGTGTGACATTAGCTATATTTATGTTTTCATTATAAAAAATATATTTAAATGTATCATGCTTTGAAAAGTATTCTTAGCAAGCCATGATTTGCAATGCATATGAAAAATGATGTTTTGTAAACTTTATAAGCATGAAGTAAATATTTGATATCTATGCATATTTCAAAAGCATGTGTTGAATGGATAAAGAATTTATGTAATTGTAAAAAAAAAAAATGTACTTATGATAAGTCTTGACTAGCATGTCAGTCATTGCACTTATTGAGCTATGGTTTACTCATATGAATATATCTCAAGTTTTCAGAGTTGGCAACATAAGCTTGTGATGGATCAATTATTGATTGAATTATATAATTAATATATTAAGATTATTTTATATATATGTTATTTGAATTGAATTTTTTTGAATTTTTAAGGAGTTGTTGAATCTATTGAATGTCCTATGATGGATTGATTATGGATTGAGTTATATTATTAATACTTTGTGAGTTGATTAATTATGAATTTGGTTATGCAATAATTACTATGTGAAAGTTATTTGTTCTGTTCTAGCATTGCATTTTGCATTTTGCATTTTTATAAGAAAACCTATAGGCTTGTGACGTTGTATAATCCCTGGTTGGAGCCTTACAATTTATGATATCATAGCAATGGTTTGAGATTTTATTAGAAGTATGAGTTTTAAAAATACTTTTGAAGACTCTTTATGATTTAAGTTATCGTGATATTAAGAGCAAAGCAGAAATATGTGTGTGTGTGTGTGTGTGTGGGGTTGAGGATTAATCTTGGAGATATTGTGTGTGTGTGTGTGTGTGTGTGTTGTGTTTGGGGTTGAGGATTAATCTTGGAGATATAGAGCCTCTTATGTTTGTATATAGGTCTTATGATGTTAAGTCAAAATGGATATTATAATATGATTAATATCATACCGATATATTACTTTTTATTTTTTGGATCAGATATATGAAGTTTAGAGGACTATATTTTTTATTTGAGAAAAATATAAATCTCAATTTTTATCTGAGAATCTAGCTGTAAATATAAAAATTATATGGACTAAACTATAAAAGGACAGAAAAGAAAGGAAGACTAAAGAAGAAGAAGAGAAGGGGAGGAGGGCAAGAAAAGAGAGGAAAGAAGTAAGGATCGTTGTGAGAACAAAGAAGAGAAAAGAAGATGAAAGAAAGAGAGAGAGAGGAGTGATCTGTGACCAGAAAAGAGAAAGAGAAGAGGAACAGAGAAGAGAGAGGAACAGCAAAAGAAAGAGAAGGAGAAAAGAAAAAATAAAAAATATGAAGAAAACTATAGATGACTCGATTTGCTTGCTATTTGATGAATTCAGATAAGTGCAAGAAAATTAAATTAGGTATATTTTAAATTTTTATATTCCTATTAATTGGATAATAGATTTATGAATCTTAATTTTTTAGTTACTTAGATATTTATATGCTGACGGAAATAAAAGGAAAAAAAATGATTATATTAGAGAAATAAGAGAAGGAAAAGAAAGGAAAGATATAATTGTATATTGTATCGAAGATATGTCATCAAGATAAGTATCCGATGATTTGTCTAGTCTATTTTTAAAAATATTAATGCATGTGTATTATATATATATATTATATATATATATATATAATATATATATATATATATTATATATATATATATTATATATATATATTATATATATATATATATATATATATTATATATATATATATTATATATATATATTATATATATATATTATATATATATATTATATATATATATTATATATATATATTATATATATATATATAATATATATATATATATTATATATATATATTATATATATATATATATAATATATATATATAATATATATATATATATTATATATATATATAATATATATATATAATATATATATATATATATTATATATATATATTATATATATATATATTATATATATATATAATATATATATATATTATATATATATATATAATATATATATATAATATATATATATAATATATATATATATAATATATATATATAATATATATATATAATATATATATATATATAATATATATATATAATATATATATATATATATATATATATATATATATATATATATATATAATATATATATATGATTTACATGAAATATAAGTCATTTTATTATTTAAAAGCATTACAAAATAATTTATATGTTTTCGATTTGAAAAAAACATATGATTTGAATATCTATTTGTTATGTTATAAGTATTTATTAAATTATACTATCTGATTTTTATGTAAATATCTATCTAGCATTATATTTGAAAACGATTGAAAAATATCTGATTATTATTGATTTTAAATGATATGATTCCATCAGTTTTGAAATGAAACACAAAAAGAGATATGTTGAAAACCTTAATTTGGTAAAAATAATTCATATATTATTTTTTGCACCATGATAATTATTTGGTCAATATAGTTATGATCTTAATGTTAGGAAAAGAGTCAGCACTAAGAGAGGGGGTGAATTAGTGCAACGGTAAAAATTATGTCGGTTCAAAACTTTATTGGGATTAAATCCGTTTCGGATGAAAAACCATTTCAGAAAGGTAATAACTTTGAAAGGGTACAGAAGAGCATAGTGGATGTAAAGCAAGTAAAGTGGTTTGCAGTTAAAGTAAATTGCTCAAGACGAAATGCAAACCAGATTTTAGAGTGGTTCGGTCCTCATGACCTACATCCATTTCACCGATTCCTCTTCCATCGTGGCCACCGGTATCCACTATCGGTCTTCCTTTAATTAGCGAAGACCAACTACCCTTTTACACCACTCTTCTCCTTTTCACAGGTTTAGGAGAAAACCTTTTACAACCCTCTTTTACAAGGTATCTCTCTCACACCTCCCTTAGAACTCTCTCTAAGCTTTGAGAGGAGAGAACTAAACTTTCTAAGGTTTATAACTTTAGAATCACAGAGTTTTGATCATGCTAATCTATGCAGGAATAGTCGGGGGATTTATAGGCCCCAAATGGATTCAAATTTGGAGCCCAAAATTCAAACCCCTGAAATTTTAGGGTATGGGCGGTACCACCGCCTGCACTGGGCGGTACCACCGCCTGCACTGGGAGGTACCACCGCCTGTAGCCTGACATTGGGCGGTGCCACCGCCTAGAAGACTGGATTGGGTGGTACCACTATCTGACACAGTCTCGGATACTATGCCACAACGGTTTCACTTGTTCGGTCACTGTTTGGGTCTTTCTCTTGGCCCAACACAACCCAAACTTGGGCCCAACTGTCCCCTAATTGGGTTGGCCCAATTCTAATCCTAATTATATGCTAACTATAAATTTTAAAATATTTACTAAGCTAAATAAAGTCTGTAAGTCTAGGTTTCTTTCGACAAGCTTCCAACGAACTTCCGACGATCTCTCGGCAATGTTCCAACGGACTCCTAGCAAGCTCCTGAACTTCATGACGATCTTTTTGGCGAGTTCTGATGAGCTTCTTTAGCAAGCTCTGGGACTTCTCAATCAATTCCGACAGAACTTCTGATGAATGCCCGGACTTTTGATGAACTCTTAAACTCTCAATGAAATCGCATTCTTGACTTTGAGACTTCATTTTACTTTATGCCTTGCTATCATAGTTAATCCTGCACATATAAAAATACACTTTGATCTAGAAAATTATTTTTAAGCATGAATCATGTTGTCCGGCATGTCATTGGTCCATCGACGCTTCGTCCGATTCTTTGACGCATCATCCTCTCTTGCGGCCTATTGCCCAATCGGTCTATTGACCTCCGCAACTCTAATATCCTTAGCACAATTTTCACTCTTCTTGGCCCGTTGCCCGAATCCATGGCCCGAAGCCTTCTGTCAATACATCATCCGATCCTCCGGGTAGACGTCCAATCTTCTGACATGTTCCACCAGCCCAACATGATTCTTCCTACTTTAATTGTCTCATCCTGATCGAAGCATCCTACGTCACTTAAAACGTAGATCAATTCATAAACACTTATCAATTGGTTTCATCATCAAAATCCGAGATTCAACAATCTCCCCCTTTTTTATGATGACAACCAATTGATGACGGAGTTTAAAAAAACTCCCCCTATCAATATGCCATATTGATAGAACTCTTGGATTAAAAAATCCAAGCAACATGTTATCATAAAACTTATGCATAACATCAACATACTTCTCCCCCTTTGTCATCAACAAAAAGGAGAAGTACAACTTATAAAGTGTTTTAGACATCCAAGTTCAAATCGTTGCATAATAAACATAATCTCCATTTTTATCATCATGCAAGCTAGTAATAATTAAAGATGTGCAAGTTTAGCATGTTTGTTTTTCTTGAGATAGCAACTTTTTGCTTCTCTTTATATTACAAGCTAGCAATTTTTACGATATTCAAGAAAGCAACTTTTGCTTCTTGAAATATGCAAGTTTGTAAATTTTGCTAGATGTGCAAGTTAGCACTTCTTTCTCTACATAATTTGCAAGCTAGCAAATTTTTGCTTCCTTTGTAATGTTTGAGCTAGCAATATTTCTCCCCCTTTGTCATTATCAAAAAGAAGGAAAGAATACAATATTTATAATTATTTTCCCTTTATAACAATTTCCAAATCATCACAAAGGTAAAGTATCAATCTTATTTGTGCATCATTATACTTTCAATTTACAACATGCACAATTTTAAAACTTTACATGCCATTTTTCATACATGATACCAAAAAATAAATCAATCAATCATCATTATGAGCATATTATACATGATACTAAGACATTAAAATTTTTAAGCATTTATCAATATTTTGATCATGATACTAGACATTCATCATTTAAAGCATTCATAATACTAAATATTAAATTAATATTTTTAAGCATTTATCACTTCATGATTGTTGGTACTAAACATTCAACTTCAAATAATCAAGATCATCAAAATCATTTGCAGGAGATTCAAAATGAAATAAATAAATTTATCAATCTCTTGAAATGCTAGTGATTTCTTTTCTCTTATTTTATTATTGTAAATAAAAATGAAGAAGAGGGAAATAATGTATAACAAAACTCAAGTCATAAATTATCAAGATGTCAAGTAGTATATCATGGTTAATTTGAATACATCCTTTTTAGTGAATACCAAGAAGAATCATAATATGAAAAATCTTGATTAATAGAAATATCTCATATATCGAATATCGAGAAATCAAGATGATGGTTCATAAAAAAGATATCACAAGTTATAATCAAGAGAAAAATCATCATTCATTTTCAATTCATTCAATTTGTCAAAATAATATTTCTTGGGTATACATGATATTAAAACATGGTTTCAAATCTTTAACATATAACATGCATAATTTCAAACCATTACAAACCATTATCAAGGTCATAGTTTATTTGCATAAGTCTCTTCTTTAGTTAATAATAAAAAGAAATAATCAAAGATAGAAAATTTTTTATTCTCTTAAAAGATAACTCAGGTAGAGAAATAAAAAAGAAAGCTCATAATTTGGTTGAAAATTTTTCATTCAAATTCAAACATCAAAATCACTTTTCAGAAAATTTAATGAAGGCAATGTAAATAGATTCACATGATTTATGCATAATGTCTCAATTTTTCATGAATGCCACAAGATATAATTTATTTCAACAAATCTCTTCTTTTATAAATAGATAAAAGAAACATAGGAGATCAAATGATATAATACATTGATTCATGCATAGGAAATCTCTAGTTATAAATCTCGAATCAAATTCAAATTGTCAAATCAAAATTGTTTTCAAGAGATTCATAAAAGTGATACAAATAGATTCATTAATCTCCTTTTTGAAAAACTTGATAAAGTAAGAAAAAAGAAATCTTTTAAGGAGAAACCTATCCTCTTTTTAGTTGTTTCAATTCATGTGATTTATTTCGTTTATGTAAAATAAAAACATGCATCAACGTTTAAAACCTAAAGTGCAAGATTTATTATGTCAAAGATCAATAAGGCATAGATCACAAAAATCATCATGCATCATTTCTAAATCTCATGCATAGTATAAAATCACCAAGCATGGTACCAAAGCTTTTAATATTTTTATTACATAATTATATCATTATGCATCATCGAAATTGATTTCATCAAACATAAAGCATTTTCCATCAAGATCATTTTATTTGCTGTAGTCATGCATTTTTCATTTTAGGTGAATCTAACTTTTCATGTTTAGTTTTCTATATAAAAGCCATGCATCATCATTTATAATTGGAAGGCAATATGAAAATCATTAAGATACACATTATTACATCATTAAAAACATACATAGGGTTTATCTTAAGCATTAGATTTAAGTCTAAGATTTTGTTCCTTTATCATAAAGCATGTAATTTTCATAATTATTTTTAAAATCACTAGAAAGGTAAGCATAATTCAATTTTATTTTTGTATTTTCATTACTTCATATGCAATTCAAAAATATATATATATAATTTTCTTAAACTAAAAGATAATTCATGAAAAGCATTATGTAATTTTGAAATAAATTAAGGGCATTTTGATTACCTCATCGTCAAAAGCTGTTAAGGAGTAGTTTGTCACATCGTCTTTGTTGATTTTCTCCTCGTCTTCGGAGGAGCTCGATTCATCCCAAAGTATTTTCCTCTTCTTGCATTCATAGCAAATAGTTGCGTTCTTTTTGTTCTTTAATTTTTGTTTCATGAACTTTTTAAATTTCATAGTAGGGAGTTCAAGTTCACCATCACTTGAGCTTATGCTCGAGTGGTCTTCGATTGTTCTAAATCCCAAATTCTTCCTGTTTATTGGAAGGTGGTTCTCATGTTCATCAAGTGTCACATTAGTCATTTCATAGGTTATTAAAGACCCAATTAGTTCTTCGAGAGGGAAATTGTTCAAGTTTTTTTATTCTTAAATAGCCGTTACTTTTGAATCCCAAGTTTTAGAAAGTGAGTGTAAAACCTTATTCACAAGTTCAAGATTCGAAAAATATTTACTAAGAGCTTTTAAACTATTGACAACATCCGTAAAGCGGGTGTACATATCAACAATAGTTTCACTCGGCTTCATTTGAAACAGCTCGAAATCATGCATTAAAAAATTAATCTTTAAAACTTTTACTCTACTAGTGCCTTCATGTGTGATTTCAAGAGTGTGCCATATATTGAAAGTCGTTTCGTAAGTAGAAACCCAATTAAACTCAATTTTATCCAAAGCGCAAAATAAAGCATTCATAGCCTTTGCATTTAAAGAGAAAGTCTTCTTCTCCAAATCATTCCAATGGTTCATTGGAAGAGAAGACCTTTGAAAACTATTTTCAATAATATTCCATAAATCAAGATTCAAGGAAAGCAAGAAAACTCTCATTCGAGTTTTCCAATATATATAGTCTGTCCCATTGAACAAGGGAGGACGAATGAGAGAGTGACCCTCTTGAAAGCCGAAAAGAGTCATTTCTCTTTGTGTGTTAAACTAAATGAGAAAAATGAGACTCTAATACCAATTATTAGGAAAAGAGTTGGCACTAAGAGGGGGGGCGTGAATTAGTGCAGCGGTAAAAATTACGTCGGTTCAAAACTTCTTTGTGATTAAATATGTTTTCTTCCGACGAGCTTCTGGCGATCTTCCGGCAAACTTCTGACGATCACTCGACAATGTTCCAGCAGACTCCTAGCAAGCTCCTGAACTTCACGACGATCTTCTTGGTGAGTTTTGACAAGCTTCTTTAGCAAGCTTCGGGACTTCTCGATCAATTCCGACAGAACTTCCGATGAACGTTCGGACTTCCGATAAACTCTCGAACTCCCAATGAAATCGCATTCTTGACTCCGGGACTTTATTTTACTTTATGCCTTGCTATCGTAGTTAATCCTGCACATGTAAAAATACACTTCGATCTAGAAAATTATTACTAAGCATGAATCATATTGTCCGGCATGTCATTGGTCCATCGACGTTTCGTCCAATTCTTCGACGCATCATCCTCTCTTGCAGCCTATTGCCCAATCGGCCCATTGACCTCCGTAACTCCGATATCCTTGGCGCAATTTCTGCTCTTCTTGGCCCAATGCCCGAATCCATGGCTCGAAGCCTTCTGTCGATACGTCATCTAATCCTCTGACTAGATGTCCAATCTTCTAACATGTTCCATCAGCCCAACATGATTCTTCCTACTTTAATTGTCTCATCCTGATCGAAGCATCCTGTGTCACTCAAAACACAGATCAATTCATAGACATTTATCAATTGGTTTAATCATCAAAATCCAAGATTCAACACTTAACCCGACCCGTGGCAATTATATATTGAAATATATTTTAAAAACTAACTTTTTCTAGGTCCAAATATAGAAATATATGTTGTCTACTCCATGGGGGTTAGACATAGTTCTAGATCTTATAACGGGGATTTAATATGGTCGTAGCCATCGTTACTATCATGACTTCTATGCAAACATTTATATCTTAATTATATTTACATTTATGAACTCTTGACTATATTTATATGAATAGTAGCCTATGCACTATCAATGTTTTATGCTCCAATTTGAGACATTAGCTATATTTATATTTTTATTATAAAAATATATTTAAAAAAATATTGTTAGCAAGCCATAATTTGAAATGCATAGGAGGCTGATAATTTCTAGACTTTATAGGCATGAAGTATTTGATATCCATATATATTTTGAAAGCATGTGTTGAATGTATAAAGAAATCAAATAATTTTTAAAAAATATTTATTTATGATAAGTTTTGATTAGAATGTGAGTTACGGTACTTACTAAGTTGTTGTTGTTTACTCATATGATTATATCTTAATTTTTTAGGATTACAAAACAGAAGCGTGGTGTATCAATTGTGGTTGATCAATTATTGATTGAATTATATAATTAATTTGTAAAGATTATTATTTATATATATTATTTGGATTGGAATATTATGAATTTTTAAGAAGTGGTTGAATCTATTGAATCTGAACTGAGTTATGTTATTAATATCATGTAGATTGAATAATTATAAATTAGATTATTTCATAATTACGATGTGAAAGTTATTTATTTTGGTTCTGACCATACATTCTTATAAGGAAACAATTGTGTTAGTCCGCTGAGATTTCTCCAAGATACAACTATGGCCGAAGGGTTTGACCATGTAGAATAAGAAATAAACAAACAAAATCGTTTCATCTAAAGATTCAGAGGACAACTATATGGGATGCTTGCAACAATTAATTTTAGATGAAATTTCACACAATAAGATTTACAAAAGAGTCCCAAAAAAAATGATAGATATGCAATTGGTTTTAAGTTATGCTTATTCCACAAGCCTTACTCTTATAAACAGAGTTGAGCTACAGTCACATGGTTCATGAATAATCAATCAATCTTACTGTGACACCTTTTCTCACTCTCTGTATTTGCATACGTTGTCGTAGTAATTTACCAATGGGTACTCAGTGTGGCTTGGCATTTAAGAGAAACAGGTTTGATATTTTACACCATCTCACTTGCTTCGAAAGAGAATATATCAGTTAATGAATTTTATATAACACCACAAAGATTGTGGTGTCCAAATGCATGATTATATAATGTCTTCGACATATAAAATTCAAAAACAAATTAATATTTCTACTGAAACTCTATCACAGTGCAAAACAAGAACAGCATTAAAATGATACGCCACAGCTTACCAATCCACTCGTATGTGGAAATTTTCATTTCCTTTTGAACCGAACCAGGTTATGTAATTACAGCTGATTCTGATGTAACATTTTGTGGTTGTCTTTTACATAGTTAATTTAATCTACTTCCTTTCAAAACAAATGCTATATGATAGATGTTTGACTTTTTTTTTTTAATTTATTAATTTATATATGAACTAATTAATTATCATTTTACTCATTGAGTACTCCTTGTAGAAAACTATATTTATGCAATTTACTATTTTGGTACTCTTGATTGCAATTCTTATTTTAATATTTATCTTTATCCTTTCATAATTCTCATTAGGTGAGTGCTTTGCTTTACTTGGGTGACCACTTGTCCAACTCCTATCCCCCTTGAGCAAATAAGGGATCCTGGTACCTTATGACACTCTATAGCATTTTTTAAATCATTGCTTATATCACAAGTATAATCATATATATATATATATATAGTCATATAGATTATATATAAAAAAACAATGAACATAATTGGAAAAATAATTTGTAATATCAAAATTAAAATACCTAATAAATTTTCAGTAAATAATATATTATTAATAACTCATTATACAAATTTATTAAATTTTAGTAAATTTTTAATTAAAATAATTATAGTAAATTTTAGGATTGACTTGTTTTTCTACCATACTTTAGGGACTCAATTAGGATTACCATAATCCCAATCAAGTAGATGGGTGAGTATTTACCAAATTATGGATGAAATGAACAGATATATCCTGTTCATTTGTTCATAAGTTGACTTAACTTGTGTTTGTAAAGTAGCATATAGGCTGCTATAATAATATATATATATATATATATATATATATATATATATATATATATATATATATATATATATAACCCTCTACAAATTTTTTTTTAAAACAAGGCTACCGTAAAGTTGGCATATATGGTATCTCCACATTTGTTCATAAGTTGACTTAACTAATATTAAATTAGTGAGTAAAATTCATAGAACACTTTCACATAATTGAAATGCAAGGTGATTGCAAATCAAGAAGCCAAAGACGTAAGCAATCTTTTAGGTCCATTAAGAGGTACATATAAGGTACATACATTAAGAGGAAAAAAAAAAAAGCCTACACAAGAAGAAGACAAAATTATCATCTCACAAGAAGATAAAGGAATTCAAGGGAACGAGAATAACACATGTGAATCAAAGGATAGAAAACAATTGATCAAAGAAGATAAGTATGTGTTTACTGTCTTCAAGTAACTAACCACTCAAAATCTTACCTTATAATGAGTTATTTGGAGCCTTTCATGTATCAAAAAACACAAACAAAAGTTATGGTCCACTAATAAAAGGATCATGCCTTTCTTAAAAATAACTTTGATAGTTAAACATGGATCGTAATGAACTAATCTTAGATCATGGTAAATATGCATCCTCATTATGTAGCTTGTTCAATAAGTAAAGTTAAAAGCATCTCATCTTGAGCTAAAGAAAGAACTATTAACATCGAAAACATTAAAATAGATTTCTCATCACTCTAGCTAAACAAAGTTACTGTTTTTACCAAGAGACAACACAATTTGTGGATGGATTAACTTTACATGCTCGCTCGTCCTCGTCCTTTACAAAGATAAGTTTTTTTGGATTAAAAATTGGTTGCTATGCTTGTTATTTTAAAAAGAATATTAAATTACATACAAAATTATTTCCAAAAGAACCATCTTAGATTTGAAAGTCAGTGATGAGAAATATAGTTTTTTTATTTTTCATGAATTTGAAGAGCAATGCTAGTAGATATAAATGGTCTTAGAAATGATTGTATTCATATTCTTACATCTTGCTAATAAATGAATATGATTGTGTGACCATTGATGACAATAGTAAAAAGTGATTATGCCATTGAAGTTGGAAGTATTAATTTTGATAACTTTTGTAATGAAATATGGATATACCACCACAACTTTTTCACTCCAAGTATCCCCAAATATATCATACCTAAAAGTGTTGAATACAAAAATTTTTTGTTTAAGATTATATTGAAAATTCTGATGAGATCATTTTATTTATGCCCCATTATAAGAAAATTATAGTTGTAAAAAGGATGATTGATGTTTTTGGTATATTTAATTTCTTGTTAAATAAGAAGTAATTTTGATGATAAAATTATAAGGGCTGATCATAACATGGAGAAGTTATCACTCAATAATTTAGGAGGAGAATCATATTTGACACATTATAGTAATCATTTAATATTTTGTTCCTTATTTTCCTTTTTCCTTAATGAGAAAGGAGGTAGTGTCTTGATTTTGATTTAATCTTTCATATTTTATTTGAGCTTTCTTATTGTCTTATTTGTGTTAACTACTTCAGTTTTATTGATATCTTAATTTGTTTGATAGATGAATCTGTTATTTTACTCTTTCATCTTAATAAATTTAATGCTTTATGGAAAGCTCGATAAAAGTATTAAAAGAAGAGAGAACATAAAAGAGAAAATGATCTAGATTTCTTTATGAAAGATATACCTAAACATAGAACTATGAAAGGAATTTGTGAGTAATAAAGCTCGAACTTCTCGAGTGCAAACTCTGACCTCTTAAGATTGTCACTTATTGTTGTCTCTCTCTTTCTTTTCTTCTCTCTCTATGGTCTGCTGTCCTCTCTTAAAGTTGATGCTCACTCTCTCTATGTTGCTATGTTTGGATTGCCACCCCCCACCCCGATCCTATGAATGTGGAGGAGAAGGCTCTTAACTCGAGTAGGATTTTGTCGAGTAGGATTTTGAGATAGCCAAACCTGAGCTTTGAGTCTACTAGATTTGAATTGAATCAAAACATGACTCGAATTAAAGTTGAGCTAAATTGGAGTATGACTCAATCTGGGTTTGAACTATCGCTGGTCACATCTTATTTGTAATTGTTGAGTATTTTAGCTTAATGATAAAATCAAGTTTGAAATTTTTTATCATTTCTTTGCCCCCTTTTTGCTAGTGATGAAGGGAGAAAAATAGCCCAAGATTTATGACTTGTAGCTTATTCTTCTAGTGATTTTTTGGACTTCATAACTTGAGATTTATAATTTATGTTGAGATCTTTTGTCAAAGTTATATTTGAATGGTTGAATCACTCATGTACACTCTTATATTTGTTGATAATAAAGAAAGAGAAGATATGACTAATATAAGATGTGACTAAATGTCATCATTGCTTTCAATTGTTTTCAAATTATGCTTCACTTAAAAAAATTATCATCTTTGCTTAACTACTAGACATCAATGGAGCTACAACCACCATATCAGCTTTACAACCATCAATGGAACTACACTCAACACATCTTTGCTCAAGATTGTTTTTCCTTTCACTTTTCTCTTTTAGTTTAGCATCTCTTTCAATCCTCCCATAAAGCACAAATTCACTTAGAGGAAGGATCAAGATCACTAAATCCTTTCCCTAAATAAATCAGGTGGTGTCAAACCATGATCCTTGTAGATGATTACCAATAGGTAAGGATATAAAGATTCAAGAGAAGAACTGAAAGAGTAATCTGCGTAGTGGAAGGATATGGTGATTTTGATCCTTCCTCTAGTCAATTTGATCCATTGCAAAGCTCGATAAAGCCATTGAAAGAAGAGAGAACAAAGTGAAAACAATCTAAGTTTTTTTTTCGAAAAGATGTACCTAAACATGAAACTTTTGAAGGGACTTTGAGAACAACAAGGCAAGACTTCTTAAGGTTGTAGCATGCTATCACCTCTCTCTTTTTTTCCCCCTCTCCCTAGGGTTTGTTGCCCTTTTCTCTAGATTATTTTTTGCTATTATCGTCTACTACTTTATTGTTGTTATTTAGGACTACTGTATACATGCCCCCTTCCCCCCTTCTTATTTATGGATATGATGGGGAAGAGTCCCAACTAGAGGAGACCTAATCGGAGTCCAACTCACTTCCCAATCTGAGTCCAACTCTGATTGAGCTAAGCTGAGACTTAAAGCTAGCTAAATCTGAACTTTAAGATTAGGTTTGGGCTTGAGTTTGAGTCAACTAAATATAAATTAAATTAGAGTATAATTCAAACTAAGGTTGAACTAAATTAGAGTATGGCACAAAATATGTTTGATCATCCATGATTATATCTCCCCCAATTTGACGATTCAGCTCATATTGAATCTAGAATCAAAGATAGAAAAACTTTGCTTGTACCTTTTGTGAATAAGATGTTCTACTTAACGGGTACTTTTTTGTGAATAATCTTATTGAACTCAACTTTTTCTCTTTACGTTATATCTGAAAAGTTATTTTAACACCTCATCTTTTAGTAGTTACTTTCTTTTTAACAATGGTGTCTTCCTCTGGATTCTTCTCTTGGTTAGTCACCAAGTCATCGATCAAAAGTTAAATTTTGCTTAGCTCATCATTTAGCACTTATGGCTTGAATGCCTTCAGGTTCTCCAACTGAATACCTCTCATTGTACAAAGTCAACTCAAGTTGATAAGCATTATCTCTAATCTACTTCAAAACTTTAAACATTCCATATCGAAGGACTTAAGTTTATTTCTTTCTTATTTTAGTCATTCATTTCTAAGCTATAGCCAAATAAGGTCACCTTCTTAGAATCGACCTACAACACAGTATCGATCATCTTGCATCAAAATAACTCTCATTACATATTCAAACATGTCTATTTCCATTTCAAATAGTCTTTGTAAGTTTAGCAAGGCTAGGATGGGAGTCTTGCCAATCTTCCTTTTCAGTAAGAGGAAAATATTATTATGTTTTGCTATCCACTCAAAACGTTGACCAGTCTTGGTGAGTGAGGACAAAGGTGCAACAAGGACAGAAAAGTTTCAAATAAACTTACAAAAATGTTGGATGCCTCTATTAATATCTAAACTTCCATGACTGTTCACGGCCTTGACGACTCTTGGATCATCTTGATTTTGTCCGAGTTGATCTAGATCTTCTCTCCGCCAATGACGAAGCTGAGGTAAACTAAGGTTTGTTACCCAAACTTACACATTTTTGGGTTGAGTCATAGTTGATATTTCTCCGAAAGGTCGAACACCTCATACACATTCTTAATGTGTGCTTCCCTTGACTAGCTATAGATAAAAATGTTGTTAAGGTAGATGATGAAGAAATTGCCAAGGTACGAAAGTAGTACATCAACCATCAACCGCATGAGCATGAAAGGAGACTTGTAAAGTCTGAATGGCATAATCAACTACTAGAACCACCCTTGATGCATTTTGAAGGTTGTCTTCCATGTGTCTTCTTCTCAAACTTAGACTTGATGCTAGCTCAATAAAAGTTCTATTTTAGTGAAAATGACAATATGTTAGAGCTAGTCTAATAGGTCATCTTTCAGAGGTAGGGGATTTGATTCTTCATCATGATCTTATTCAAAGTGTGTTAGTTAATACACATATACCATCCTCCATCTTTCTTTGGCACTATCATGACTAATGATCTACAAGGGGAACAAATCGATTTGATGTTGTCTCTCTCAATTAGCTCAACCTGTTATCATCAAATTTATTCATTCAGTAAAACTAAGTTCTAGTATATGTTGAGATTCGATAATAGTAGTATATTAGAGATGAGCTATATTTTGTGCTCTACCATTCTTTGTGGAGATATAATGCTATTTTTGGTGACTGGATTCAAATACTTATTGATGAGTTCTTATAGTTTACTGTTAGGATTGAGTTGGCACTAAGAGGGGGGGTGAATTAGTGTAGTGGATAAAAATACGTTAGTTCAAAAAATCTTTGTTTCGATAAAAACTGATTTTGGAAGAATGTTAACTTGAAACACATTCGTAAGAGTATGCAACTAAAATAATGAAGAAGTAAGGCAGTTTGCAATAAATATAAATAGTAAAACAAAAATACAAACTAGATTTTATAGTGGTTCGATCATCGTAACCTATATCCACTCTCGATTCCTCATCCGTTGAGGCCACCGACATCTACTATCGATCTTCCTTCAATGGATGAAGATCAACCACCCTTTTACACTTTTTCTCCTTTTCATGGGTTTAGAAGACAACCCTTACAATCTTTCTTTCTTAAACCTCACTTCTCCATTTAAAAGAACTTTCTAAATACTAGGAAGAAGGACTCTAAATCCTAAGAGAGTTTCTAATTTTTTTTCCCCCTTTTTCAACTCAATTTTATGCTCAATTCTTCCTACTCCATATAGAAATAGCTGTGGTATTTATAGACCCCAAATGATTTTAAAATTGGAGCCAAAAAAGGTCTCATCTTGGGTTCCTCGAGTCTTAACGGTATCACCACTTGCAGCACTAACACTAGGTAGTACCACCACTCAATTTAGCAGTACTACTACTTGACACAGTCTGGGAGATTGTCTGGGCGGTACCACTGCCTAATCTGGCACTACCACTGCCTAACACAATCTTGAAGATTGTATTTGGGTGGTACCATCGCCAGACCCTACTATAGTACACTAAATGGGTCAAACAACAACCCTAATTCAGGCCCAATTAGCCTCCTAATTAAGTTATCCTAATTACATTCTAAATTAACTTAATTAGACTCTAAACTAACTTGATCTAAGTATAATCGATTATAAATGAATCCTATGTTGTTCGGCATATCATTGGTTTATCGACGCTTTGTCCCATCCTTCGGTGCATCGTCCTCTTTTACAACTTTTTGCTCAATCGGTATATTAACCACTGCAACACTGATCTTCTTGGCATAATGTCCATCTTCTAGGCCTAATGCCTGAATTCATGGCACGAAGCCTTTTACCGACACATCAACCGATCCTCTAGCTCGACATCCAATCTTTTGACATTTTCACTCCGACCCAATGTCTGATTCCTCCTGCTTTAATCAATTTGCCTCTCCTTGATCGAAGCTAGTCCTGCATCACTTAAATGCATATTAGATGACAAACACATCAATTGATTTCATAATCAAAATTTAAGATATAACAATCTCTCCCTTTTTGATGATAATAACCAATTGATGACGGAGTTTAAACTAAACTCCCCTTATCAATATATTGTACTGATAGAATCTTTGAATTAAAAAAAAATTACAAGCATTTCACCATTGCATGCATCATGAATATTGAAAGACCCAATTAATCATATCATTGCATGTAACATAAACTCATGCATAATCAAAATATCTAAGTACATCATCCCATACATGATAATCATCATAACTTCTCTCCTTTTGTCATCAACAAAAAAAAAAAGGTGCAACTAGCAATATTTTTTAAATATGTAAGCTTGTAAGATAGCATGTTTTGAACATACAAGCTAGCAATTTTTAGAGATGTACAAGTTTAGCATATTTGCTTTTCTTGAGATAGCAACTTTTTGCTTCTCTTTATATTACAAGCTAGCAATTCTAGCAAGTTTTACATCATGTAAGCTAGCAACAATTTTAAGTTGTGCAAGTTTACAAATTTTGTTTCTTGAGATAGGCAAGATAGCACTTTTTGCTTCTCTTTTGAGATGAGCAAGCTAGCAAGTTTTGGTGATGTTTAAGACAGCAAGTTCTTCTCCTTGCAATTTATAAGCTAGCAAATTTTTACATATAAAATTTGACAAAATTTTTGCATCTTTTGATATAAGCAAGCTTTTTTGCTTCTCTTTATGATGTGCAACTTTTCTCTCCCTTTGTCATTATAAAAAAAATAAAAAAAAATATAATTTTATAATTCTTTTTCCTTTACATCAATTTTTAAATCATGACAAAGATAAAGTATCATTCTTAATGGCATAAGGTATCATTTCAGAAAATGATAATTGTTGACTTTCACATAATTTCATCAAAAAATCATAGTATTACATGCATCATTCCAAATCATAAATATTTCAAATTATGATAATATGATAATATCAAATTACATTATATCCTACCATGCATGATCATAACTTCTCATTTGTATGCATCAACATAATATCACGAATATTTCATGCAACATCACATGAAAATTATTAAGAAAAATTAATTGGGTGATGAGATATACTTCTTGAATACAAGGAATTATAAAAATTATATCATGAAAGATAAAATCATGTGAATACCAAAAAGACATGATTCATTTTGATAAATATTCTTAGTTAAGAATAAAAAGAAACAAGGAGAAAATGACCTTAATTCATAAAAAGATTTCAAGTATCAAATATCGAGAAATCAAGATGATGATTCATATAAAAAAATATCACAAGTTATAATCAAGAGAAAAATCATCATTTATTTTCAACTCATTCAATTTATCAAATCAACATTACTTGGGTATGCATGATACCAAACTATGGTTTCAAGTCTTCAACATATAACATGCATAATTTCAAACCATTACAAACTATTATCAAGGTCATAGTTTGTTTGCATAAGTCTCTTCTTTGGTAAATGGTAAGAAGAAATCATCAAAGATAAAAAATATTTTGATTCTCATAAAAGATAGCTCAAGTAAAGAAATCAAAAGAAAGTTTATGATTTGGTTGAAAATTTTTTATTCAAATTCAAATCATCAAAATAACTTTTCAAAAAATTCAATGAAGGCAATGTAGATAAATTCACATGAGAACTTAATTCATGCATTGTTTCAAAATGTAAAATCACCAAATATGATACAAATATTTATTTTCAAAATGCATTCCCTTTTAGTTGTTTCAATTTAAGTGATTTGATTTCATACAAGCTTGTCATTATTATTATTTTTTTACCAAATCAAAACATATATCATCGTTTAAAATGAGAGTGCAAGATTTATCACAAAAATCATCAAGATCAATAAATCACAAAATTCATCATATATAACTTCAAAATCTCATGCATAGAATAAAATTATCAAGCATGGTACCAAAACTTTTAATATTTTCATTACATTATTATACATTATTAAATCATCAAAATTGATTTCATCAAACATAAAATATTTTTAAAATTATTTTGTTTGTGGTAGTAATGCAGTTTTCTTTTTAAGTGAATCTAACTTTTCATACTTAGTGCTAGGAATTAACATGCAATTGTCATACTCAAATTTTATTTTTTTTCAAAATCACTTAGAAAGAGAAGCATTATATTTTTTTTTATTTTTATTAACTAACTAATTTAAAAATAACTCATGAAAAGGCATCAAGTAATTTCAAAATAAAGTCAAGGGGTTTTGGTTACCTCGTCGTCGAAAACCGTTAAGGCATAGTTTACCACCTCACCTTTGTTGGATTATTCATCATCTTTAGATGAACTTGGTTCGTCCCAAGTTATCTTGAGTGTTTTCTTCTTCTTTTATAGCTTCTTATTTTTATATTTATTTTTGTTCTTATATTTTTATTTTAAGAATTTTTTAAGCTTTATAGTCAAGAGTTCAAAGTCATCATCACTTGAGCTTTCGCTCGAGTGGTCTTCATTTGTTCTAAGTGTCAAATCCTTCTTGTTCTTTGAAAGGTTATTCTTAAGCTCTTCATGAGCCTTACAAGTCATCTCATTGGTCATTAACGACTCAATAAGTTCTTCGAGAGGAAAATCATTCAAGTTCTTGGCCTTTTGAATGGTCATTACTTTATGATCCTAATTCTTTGGAAGGGATCTTAATATTTTATTAACGAGTTCAAATTTTAAAAAATATTTGCCAGGTACTTTTAGACTATTGATGACATCCGTAAAACGAGTGTACATGTCTCTAATAGTCTTGCTTGGTTTCATTCGAAACAACTCAAAATCATGCATCAAAATATTAACTTTAGAATCTCTATCCCTACTTGTGCTTTTGTGTGTGATTTTAAGAGTATGCCAAATATTGAAAGTCATTTTGCAAGTAGAAACTTGATTGAATTCATTTTTGTCTAGGGTGCAAAATAGAGCATTCATAGCTATATCATTTAAAGAAAAAGTTTTCTTCTCCGAATCATTCTATTCGTTCATTGAAGTAGAAGACTTTTGAAAATAGCTTTCGACAATATTTCATAAATTCAAATACATAGAAAGCAAAAAAACTCTTATTTGAGTTTTCGAATAAGTGTAGTCCGTTCCATTGAACATGGGACGACGAACGATAGAAAAGCCCCCTTGAAAGTTGAAAAGAGTCATTTCTGTTCGGTGTTAAACCAAACGAGAAATAACGTGGCTCTGATACCAACTGTTAAGATCGAGTCAGCACTAAGAGGATTTCGAAAGAATGTTAACTTGAAACACATTTGTAAGAGTGTGCAGCTAAAATAATGAGGAAGTAAGGCAGTTTGTAATAAATGTAAATAGCAAAACAGAAATGCAAACCAGAGTTATAGTAGTTCAATCGTCGGACCTATATCCACTCCCGATTTCTCCTCCGTTGAGGCCATCAACATCCACTATCGATCTTCCTTCAATGGGCAAAGATCAACCACCCTTTATACTCTTTCTCCTTTTCATGAGTTTAGGAGACAACCCTTACAACCTGTCTTTCTTAGACCTCACTTCTCCCTTTAAAAGAACTTTCTAAATACTAGGAAGAAGAGACTCTAAATCCTAAGAGAGTTTCTAATTTTTCTTCCCCCCCTTTTTCAACTCAATTTCATGCTCAATTCTTTCTATTTTATGCAGAAATAGTTGGGGTATTTATAGACCCTAAATGGCTTCAAAATTGGAGCTAAAAAAGGTCTCATCTTGGGTTTCCCGGGTCCTAACGGTATCACCGCCTGTAGTACTAACACTAGGTGGTACCATCGCTCAGTCTAGTGGTACTACCGCCTGACACAATTTTGGAGACTATGTCTAGATAGTACCACCACCTGACACAATCTTGAAGATTGTGTCTGGGCGGTACCATTGCCAAGTTTGGGTGATACCACCGCCAAACCCTACTATAGTATACTGAATGGGCTAAACAACAGCCCAATTCAGCCCTGATTCAGGTCTCATTCGCCCCCTAATTGAGTTGGCCTAATTACATTCTAAACCGACTCTATTAGACTCTAAACTAACTCAATCTAGACATAATCGATTACAAGTGAATCCTATGTTGTACGACATGCCATTGGTTCATCGGCGCATCGTCCTCTTTTGTGGCCTTTTGCCCAATCGGTCTATTGACCTTTGTAACTCTGATCTTCTTGGCGCAATGTCTGTCTTCTAGGCCCAATACCCAAACTCATGGCACAAAGTCTTCTGTCGACACATCGACCGATCCTCTGGCTTGACGTCCAATCTTTTGACATGTTCACTCCAGCCCAACATCTGATTCCTCCTACTTTAATCAATTTGCCTCTCTTTGATCAAAGCTAGTTCTGTGTCACTTAAACGTATATTAGATGACAAATACATCAATTGATTTCATCATCAAAATCTATGATTCAATATTTACAGCATCTTCTTTCTTGCATTCTGCTTACAAGATTAAAGTTTTGGCTTCTACCAACTATACAAACATTAAAAAAACATGAAGACACTTAATTTGATAATGATCAGGGTATGTAAATTTATAGTAAACTTTATCACCTAATTGAGTGGCCTAATTACATTCTAAACCGACTCTATTAGACTCTAAACTAACTTTTGTGGCCTTTTGCCCATATCGGTCTATTGGACCTTTGTAACTCTGATCTTCTTGGCGCAATGTCTGTCTTCTAGGCCCAATACCCAAACTCATGGCACAAAGTCTTCTGTCGACACAATCGACCGATCCTCTGGCTTGACGTCCAATCTTTTGACATGTTCACTCCAGCCCAAACATCTGATTCTCCTACTTTAATCAATTGCCTCTCTTTGATCAAAGCTAGTTCTGTGTCACTTAAACGTATATTAGATGACAAATCAATCAATTGATTTCATCATCAAAATCTATGATTCAATATTTACAGCATCTTCTTTCTTGCATTCTGCTTACAAGATTAAAGTTTTGGCTTCTACCAACTATACAAACATTAACAGGAATCATTCGTATATTTACTATTCTTTTTTCTTAGTTGACTACCATTAGATTGATTGCACATTCATCCTTTCTCCTTTTCTCACATGACGATAAGTTTTTTGCCATCCTTGATAAACTTATATTGTTATGACTGACAATAGTAGATGGCATCTCAGTCCCAAAGGTATAGACTTTTAAAGATTATATGGCTTCAAGGGGCATCACTTTACACAATATTTTATGGATGTAATTGTTAGTGATAGTGAAATAAAACTTACATTGCTGATCTATCCTCATCTCCACATCTTTGTGAATCTAACTCAATGGATATAGGTTCTGATAAGGTGTAGTTTGGACTAAGTTTGTCGATATGAGATTTTTTGACGATCAGTGTCAATGATGGCATCGATGACTTTCAGCTTCACTTGAATTTTTAGTGTGAAGAGCTATTTTTAAATCTCTGGTTAGAGGACAGACTAAGTTTATAACATTTGGCCTTGTCATCGACAATAGAATCATATTAGCATAATCAACTAATGTAAGTTCGATAGAATCCAATTCACAACCGCTATCTATCAATTTTGGTCATTCTTCTTCCATTTTTTGGAAAGGGTTATGGATAAACCTTTTAGCACTTCTCCCTTATATATCATATAATTTTATAATGATCACATAAGCGGTCATTTTTCTTGAAGGAAGGACTCTTAAAATTTTCTTAGACTTCGAGGAACCTTGTCTAGTCTTCTTTATAGTCCTTTCATTATGAGTTTGGTTCTTTCTTTTGATCATCATAATTGTCTCTTTAGTACTCAAGATGTCATAAACCATGAAGACACTTAATTTGATAATGATCAGGGTATGTAAATTTATAGTAAACTTTATCACCTTTGAGTGTCTATCAAGGGAGATTTTGAGTATCAATTGTCATCGAAACTCAATGGTGCAATTTTGCACTGATTAATTTTATTCTTGACGTAAGTTGTGTTATCTTTTTTATTAATTTTTGAGGTAGCCCATTAGATAGAATTATTATCAAAAGAGTTTTAAATAGTCCCCATATCATCTCTTCATTATGGTAAACTCATAGGTAGGCATTCCACCATGCTAGAGCATGGGTAATCAACTTTGAGTTGCACTAGGCTTTATCTTTGTTACTCTACCCATATAGTGTAAAGTTGGTGTCTAAGTTGAGTTGATCAAGTTGTGTATCTAACATCTTTAGATTGGTAGAGTTATTGAAGGATAGGACATCTACCATTGCATCGTTGTCTCTTTTTATCAAATTTCAACTCCTAAAGTTCTTTTGAATCCTTATTATATCTTTGCCTAGTGGTAACCATCTATAGATAAGGATTATTGCTCTAATAATGTATCCTGATCCATTTTAGGGAAGAATTCAATTATCTCAATACTTCCTTTGCTATATTTATATCTCGGGAGGACTTGAGAGAGATGCTACAAGAAGATGAATACTAGAAGAGAAAATGATCTTCAATTACAAATCTACAAATCAACTATCAATGTCCTTGTGACTGTGAAACTAGCAGCCTATATGTCAATTATTTTAAATGTAAACAAAGGAACTAAATTGATAGATGTACAAATGTATAGCGGTAAGTTGTTCCATACATGTGAACATATTTTAATAAAAATTATCTTTGCCAATTATTCCATATATTCTACCTTATTTATATTTATATAACGCTATATTATACACAAATATACTAAAGCAAGAAAAAGAAGACAAAGAAAACGATATCAATATAATAATACAAAGTAAAAAAATAAAATACCGTCGCCATTCTCCCCTCTATATTTCTGTCTCTACTTACACGTGATCTACCTTCACCTCCTCTTGGGCAAATCATAAGCCCTCTTCAAGAACCGGTTCGCGACGTCGTCGTTCCGGTGGCTCAGCACCCGGAGCACCGTGTTGGGATCGGACCGGTGCCACTTCCCGGTCGTCGGAGGCATCGGCACTGTCTCCAGCGACCTTCCCAGCCCGCTGGCTTCGCACGCTATCACGCTGAACTCCTCCACCAGCTTCTCGGTGGGTAGGCTCATCAGCCTTGCCACCCCCTCCATCGCCGCCGCCTCCTTCTGCACCACCTCCTCCGCCACCAACCCCTCCCCGCTCGTGCAGAATATCCGCTTCAGGCTCGCCAGGTCCTCCGCCACCATGTCGTAGTCCGCCCTCGCGAAGGCCCGCCCGCTTCCCCCAGCCAGCCCAGCAGCACCATCAGGAAGGCCTCGAACGACGCCTTCATTATCTCCTTCACCGCCAGCGGCTGCGCCCGGTCAGTGAGCACCGAGACGAGGAGGGAAAGGTTCTGCTTTAGCGCTCGTAGGGTGGGTCGGATGCGAGCTTCGGCCACGCTGCCGACGTACAAGGAGTCGTAGAAGGACTGGGACGAGTCGAGGAAGATAAGACGGTAGGCGGCGACCTCGGCGACGTGGAGGATGGTGGAGTGGATGGAGGAGCGTGCGAGATCGAAGTGGGTGGGGCAAACGGCACGCCGCCGCGAGCGCAGGGGAGTGTGAGGAGAAGGCGAGGGACCGGGGCGGGAGAAGAAGGAGAGGGACTTGTCGATGGTGTGTAGGAGGCCGAGGATGTAATGCAGAGTGTTGAGGCGCACGTAGAGCCGCTGAGTGCCGCGGCTGGCGGTGGGGCGCGGTTGGTGCATGCCGTCACCAGCTGCGCCGGGCCTGCGCAACGGACGGAGGCTGCGGTCGATGCCTGCTCTGCACGGCGCGCGGAGGAGGCTGGGATCGATGCCCGCTTTGCATGGGGTGGACGCCTTCTTCCACAGTTGGAGGACCCGGGAGTCCTGGTTGCACCTCGTTAGCTGCGGCAAAGCTGGAATGTAGCTCTGTTTCGAACCTGCGGCAGAGGAAACACTGAGACTTGCTAGAGAACGAAGAAAGCGCTGTGGTAGGAACCTAACAGCAATGGATAGTCACTTACCACATGACGCAACAAAGGAAATGTAGTCCTGAAACAGAGAATCCAACCCATCTGCCAGGTTCTGTACCAGTTCGTCCCTTCCTCCCACTTGGATCTCGAAAAACTCATCGACTGTCACCTTGGCCAACTTCATCAGTTCCACAGCAGATTGTGCATATGGATCCGACTTGGACTTCGGGTTCCAACTCTATTGCATCATCATCACCAAGCCATGCACAAGTCAGTGAGTTTGAATGTTTTGGGTATCGCATCAGATGATTCTTGAAATCAAGCATGGATGAGTTACCTCGGTTTCTTTAGCTCTGCTGACGCACTCCGTGGCCATCCTCAGCCGATCATCTATCCAATTCTTCATGAGGTTCAAGATAACAGAATCCACCTCGTAGGGGCTTATCTCCCTCATGATCCCCTTTCCACCATCGTCGGCGTCGGCGGAATCCTCCATGCCCATGTGAACCAACTTCCTCTCCAGCTTCCCTGCAGTGTGCAAGACTCTGACCAGCTCATTCGTCAGGCCTGAACCCCTAGCAAGGTGCTGCTTCAGCACGACGCCGAAACAGTTGTGAAGCGTCACCACTGCGACGGCGGTCGGAGCAGGGTGCCACCTCTTCAGTGTTTGGCTATAGGTCTCTTTCTCAAACAGGGCTATCCTCTCTGTCTCTTTGGCAAGATGAACCAATGTGTCATTGGGGTCCTCGTCTACCTCCACCACCATGCTATCGATCTTCCCGTTCCCGTTTTCAAATACCTGAGAAATCATTAACTTGGCATATCAATCAAATCGAGCTTTTTTTAGAAGTCATTGTAGATTAACATAAAAAGAGACTACATTTGATGGAGGATCAAACTCTTTATGCCGCTTTGGCTAATCTCACAATGTGTACTGACCTTGGTGAAAGCACTCTTCAGGGAAGACCTTATATACTGTTCGACACGGTTCACCGACGAGAATTTGCTCGAAAACAGCATCTCTCGCTCGGCGAACACCGCAGCACCTCCACAGCTCGAAGCATCTTCGTTAATAATCTTGGCGGTGGAAAGCGCCAAACGGAGCACGTTCTCCATCGATGCAATGGTGCCTTTGTCGAACCAATCGTGATACTCGAGTAATCGCTTCTCCGCCCACCCCTGCATAGCCGCCAGCGCAGCCGATAACACCCTAACGTATCCAGGCTCCCTATCGGGCCTTTTCGCATCATTGGCCACCTCGATGAGCATCATGAGCGTCGCAGCGATCAGGTCAGGCTCCACTTGCCCCGTCGCAACGTACTGCTCGAAGAGGGCCCAAGTGAATAACACGTTGTGGGTCATCCTATTGATCCCAAATGTGCTCCATGTCTTCTTCATCAGCTCCACCAGCTCGTCGACCTCATCCAGCACCACGGTCTCGTCCCGGATATCGAAGATGGAACGAAGCAAGGCGAGGTAGAGGTAAACGTTGAGAGGGAAGCCGTCAGCCCAGTGGCACACTTCCACGGGCGCCCCGTTCTGGGTGCGCCATGCCAGGGCCATGACGCAGTTGCAGAGGTTGCGCATCGTTTCCGAGTTCTTGCCCGTGTCGATGGGCTTGAACTCGCTCCCTTGCATGATCTCGCTGAAGCGATGGGCAGCGGAGTTGGTGCGGTCCAGGGGTACCGAGGGGTGCAAGAGAAGCCCTGCCTCCAGAATCCTTAGCTGCCGCTGCTGCCATTGATGGTACTGTTGGGGGTCGCTGAAGTCGGATGGTTTCAAGTGGCGGAGGAGCTCCAGTGGGAGGATAATTGCTTCCGTTCTTTTACCCGCCTGATCGAAAACAAGGCAATCTAAGAATTCAGTGCAACATGAGAGTCCATTTAGAATCCCAACTCACGTGCATTACCAATCAATCTCATGCTCATCAACTATGATTTCACATTGTATCATGAGGGCAATGCACAATAATCAAACAGTCTATCGCAAGAATGATGAACACAGCTATTTTGCATCATCCCTCAGAATGCAAAGGACCCTGAGAGATTCGAAAAAGGGGGAAGAAGAAGCGACCTGACCGACGAGGGTGCGCACGAGGGTCTTCCTGAGGCGGTTGTCTCTCTGCTCCGAGACACCCATCTGCTGCCGCATGATTTCTGCCGACGTCATAGGCCGCTGCTTCACCTTTCCCGACGAGGAGCCACCGCCACCTAGCGTCATGCCCGGCGACATGGCCGGCGATCCCAAATGGGTCATCGGGCGCATGTACGCGGCCCTCCTCGTCCTCAGCCCCAGGGATCTCTTTATCCGGCTGGTCACCGCCATGTTGGCCCCCCCACCGCAGCCGCCGAGGCCGCCGGGGGAGTAAAGGAGCCTCCCAGCGGCGTCCGTAGCCGCGACGCTGGAAGAGGCGTCGGATGCGTGGTGGGAGGGGGTAGCGCGACCACCGAAGCCGGGGGTGGACCGGCTGGCGGCGAAGAAGATCTCGTAGGCAGTAGCACGGAGCTCATCGCGGCTGAGGTCCTTGAGCCGGCAGAAGGGCCATTCCAGCTCGGCGCCGTCCTCCTCGGCGTCGTCGATGAAGGAGACCACGGAGGGGCGGCGACGGCCCATTCAGCGGCTGCGTCGGTGGCGGGTGGCTAGGCCGAGGGGTGGGGACGGGAAGGGGGGTGGCCACCCCCTTCCCGTTTCCTTTCTCTTCTCTCGCCTCAGCTAGGGCGTTTGGGTTGGCTGGAAGAGCACGAGAATTGAACGTTCGAGGTGAGGAGAGAGGAAGAGCGAAGGGTAGGTAGTAGTTGGTAGCATTTCTATTTCTTTTTGTAATGCTTCCCTTCTGTATCACGTCCGCCAGCGAAGACGCGACGTATCCGCGACGACGCGGAGAGCCAAAACGAGGCAGGGGGTGGCGGTTCGGCTGCTGCCGGTCATGCACGTAAGGGCCTGAGAGTAACGACGTGGCGTCTTGCGAATGGTGGATAACCAGGGCCCACTCCCCTAAACGGAACAACTAAGTAGGAATCGAGTGGAACGAGTCGGAAATTTTTCTGGTAGCTGGAAGATGATTTCAACATCTGTGGGACTTAATTTTTTTGTATAGCAAAGTTGTTAGGGTGATTAACTAAAAAGAACTAATATTGTTGGAATTTCACTTTGGAGGCTATCGTTTTTGAGGATTTCTCCGGTTGAGTTTTAACCGTCTCATTTCTAATAGGCATTTGAATAGATTCTCTTGTTAAACACCAAACAGGACACTTTTGACTGTAGCCATATCCACTAATTTACGTGTGGTTTTATTTAGATATATATATATTATATATATATATATATATATATATATAAATTGGAAGCTAGTATCTCATTATAAAAGAAACCTAATACAGAGTTCCCGTGAAGAAAAAAAATCTTTATATGATTCTTTTTTATAAATATCTCATTATTTCTAGATTTTGATAGGAATCAATGGTTATATTATTCTTTTTATAAATATTTTATTATTTCTAGATTTTGATTGGAAAGATTAAGATATGAGAAATTTTCTATACTTTCAGATTTCTCTTTAGAGTATCTTCTAGAGTTTCTTAAAGAAGATCAAAGAATAAATATAAATTTTTTCAAGATTTATGTAAACAAATTTATGCTTTTTATAATGAATCTTATATAATGAATAATTTTGTTGATCTCATATGGTAAATAATTTTGTTTTCTCTGTAAATATAGATGAATCACATTAAATTTTGACTTTTTGATACGTTATTTATTTATCAAACTTTCGATGTTTTCTTTAGATTTTGAAATTCTCCTCCTCTGTCCAACAAACCTACTCGTTCATCTATTTATCATCGTTCCCTTCCCTTCCTCCTCCTCGATCACCTACCAAAGGCATTAAACCCTCATCGTCTTTTTCTTTACTCCTCATATAAGCTCTCCTTCAAGAGATCTCTTTACCTATGTCCAGAGGATAATATATCTGAGCATTGAATCTCATTGGAGAATTATTCTCAAAGAGTGCCTACTAGCAATAACTTTGAGGATCTTTTGGGCGAGGTAATATTATATGTGTTTGCAGTTGGTGACTGTGGATGGTAAAATTTGTTTTGATATTGTGTATTACCTGTGGGAGTGGTATTACCATCAAAGTCAAGCTTTGCAATGTTATATCAAAAATTATGATGATAATATTGTCGAAGTCTAATAATGTGACTCCGTATATAAAATTATGATAGTAGTTCTATGAGAGTTTAGTATTATGGTTGTGTGTCAAAAAAATATGATGAAAGTATCATAAAAGTTTAGTATTATAGCTCTATTTCAAATATTATAATAGTAGTCCCATCCAAAGTCAATAGTAGCATTGCTTGTATTTTAAAATATTAAGAATTTAAATATTAACTTCATTTTAAAAGTCCTTTTGGGGTTATAAATATTTTATCTGAGCTTAGTTGAAGGAGGATCAATTCCTAAATTTGTAAAGTATTATAGCTCTTTTTCTTAGTATTGTTTTAATTCTCTACTATCTTGAGTGTAGTTGTGATACTAAGTGGTAGAGGTAATAGGTCGATTATAAAAGAGTGAGTGTGAAAGTTATTTCCTAAGCTTGGAAAAGGAGAAAGTTATAACAATAGTAGTTGATTTTGCCCGTTGGAAATAAAATCACAAGTAAAAGCTAATAATTTTGAGAGAAGAGAAATCGAGAGTAAACATATGTTTGGATGATCGAACTATTATAAATCAATTTACATCCTTTCTCTTAAGACTTTTACTCATAATTATTCACTTTACTTATAACTCTTAGATTTATATTTTTATATATGTTTTTCTAAAGTTAGTTAAAATTTTCTATAGAACTAATTCACTCTCTCCTTTCTTAGTACTATTAAAATTCTAACAATTAGCATTAAAGTCTGATTCTCTCAATTGTATTTATAGTAAAGAAGGATATAATAATTTTTTCAAATAATCAAGAGGGTTACTCCATCACACATCCTTCTATATTTAACAAGATAAACTATACTTATTGGAAAACTTGAATAAGGATTTTCTTGGTTTTGCTAGATTATAATTTATGAAATATTATCAAATTTAGTTTTTAAAAATTTAATAAATCGATTTATGAATGAGAGAATATTTTCTATGAATGCTAAAGTTATAAATATTTTATTTTATGCTTTCGATAAAAATGATTTAATCGAGTTTCTACTTATGATACTATAATGATATATGACATGCATGCTAGTGATTATTCACTTTACTTATAACTCTTAGATTTATATTTTTTATATATGTTTTTCTAAAGTTAGTTAAAATTTTCTATAGAACTAATTCACTCTCTCCTTTCTTAGTACTATTAAAATTCTAACAATTAGCATTAAAGTCTGATTCTCTCAATTGTATTTATAGTAAAGAAGGATTATAATAATTTACATCCTTTCTCTTAAGACTTTTACTCATAATTATTCACTTTACTTATAACTCTTAGATTTATATTTTTTATATATGTTTTTCTAAAGTTAGTTAAAATTTTCTATAGAACTAATTCACTCTCTCCTTTCTTAGTACTATTAAAATTCTAACAATTAGCATTAAAGTCTGATTCTCTCAATTGTATTTATAGTAAAGAAGGATATAATAATTTTTTCAAATAATCAAGAGGGTTACTCCATCACACATCCTTCTATATTTAACAAGATAAACTATACTTATTGGAAAACTTGAATAAGGATTTTCTTGGTTTTGCTATGTGCTTTGCAAGTCAATTACATAACTGATAGCATGTGTGATATGATATATACTCTTTTTGTGATTATTTATTTGATATTTTTCTCACTTTATATTATCTGTTGCATATATTGTGAAGTCCATGAATCTGTACAATAAGAATTGAATCGTGATGAGATCACGATAATAAGACTAATTAACCATTAAATACAAACCCTAAATAATATCTATCATTGATTACTCTAGAGAAATATCGAGATAATCGAATAGACTAGTGTGTTGTATACCCATGTATATGATGGAGACAGTTGGTCTCATAGTTACTCGTGTGAGGACACTAGGGATACAATACAAGTACTCATTAGAGAATGAGTTCATTGATTGATTTACTCACGAAATGCTAGATGGTTGATGATATCTCATTGTCAAACAGTGATTCCATCGTCCCGATGGTGTATCCCGTCCTTAGACTTGAGACACCAAGGATGTCCTATATGAGTATTCCATTTTTTGATATCGGACTTATAGACCTAGAAGTAGGAGGATTACTTGATTTACTAAAGAATTTGTTAACTTGTTAATGTTAGATATTGTGGCTCTTTATAATTGGATAAGATATATAATATAACTAATTGGATTCTCATGACAGATATTGGCCAATATAAAAGAAGTCCATTTTAAGTAGGATTCCTTAGAGGATGCCCTTGATAGGAGAAACTCTCCTAATAATTTATCCTTACAAGTCATAGGTGCCCAGCAAGCCAATCACGTGAGTGATGACATATGTGACTTGACACAGAATCTTTTTGCTTATTATATTTTGACATGTATCATTTTATATTGACTATTGCATATATGTATGTATATATTGTGATGTCCTTAGATCTGTACAATGGGAATTGGATCGTGATGAGATGACGATAATGAGATCGATTTACCTTTAAACATAAATCCTAAATAATCCCAATCATAGGTTACTCGAGAGGGACATCGAGATAACCGGACAAACTGGTGTGCTATATGCCCGTCCATATGATGGTGTTGAATCTCGGATTTGATGATGAAACTAATTGATTGTGTTTAGATGTTTAACTGCATTTTGAGTGATGCAGGTCTACTCGATCAGGATTAGACAGTTGATGCAGAAGGAATTGACGTTGCGCCGGAGGAGATCACGTCAGAATATTGGACGGTAGAATGCTTCGGACGTTGGGCATCGGGCCAAGGAGAGCGGAATTGCACCAAGGATATCGGGGTTGCGGAGGTCAACCGCCGATTGGGCAACAAGCCACAAGAGAGAACGATGCGCTGAAGAATCGGACAAAGTGCCAACCAATGACGTGCTGGGCAACAGAATGTCAATTCGCGTTGTAATAATTGTCTAGATCGGAGTAGAGTTTTGGCTTGTGTGTGCAGGATTAACTACGATAACGAAGAAGACATAAAGCGAAACAAAGTGCCGGAGTCAAGCGCGAAGGATTCGTTGGGAGTTCGAGAGTTCGACGGAAGTCCGAAGGTTCGTCGGGAATGCTGTCGGAACTAGCCGAGAATGAGTAAGGAGCTTGCCGAAGGGTTTTCGGAAGCTCGCCGAAAGGTTCGTCGGAAGTTCGCGGAGCTCACCGAGAAAGATCGTAGCTTGCTGAAGAAGCTCGTCGAAACTCGCCAAGATCAAATCGTGAAGACTCGGAGCTTGTCGGGAGTCCGCAGAATGGTTTCCGAGAGTTTTTCGGAAGACCGTCGGAAGTTCGCCGGAAGCTCGCTGGAAGAAGTCTTGACTTGCGGACTTTATAATAGCTTAGGAAATGTCTTTAAACTCGTAGTTAGCATGTTAATTAGGGTTAGGATTAAGTGTTAATCTTATAACCCAAGTAGGGGCCAATTGGGCCCAAGTTCGGACTGGTTTGGGCCAAGTTTGGAGCCCAACTAGTGAGCTGAAACAGAGCTAGGCGGTGGCACCGCCCAGCACCCGAGAGCCAGGCGATGGCACCGCTGGTCTGGGCGGTGGCACCGCCCAGCACCCGAAGAGCTAGGCGGTGGCACCGCTGGACTGGGCGGTGGCACCGCCCAATACACTGTCAGTGTCAAAACTGACAAGCGGTGGCACCGCCACTGACAGGCGATGGCACCACTAGCTTCGGGAACCGAAGAGAATTCAAATTTTGGAGCCCAAATTTGAATCCTCTTGAGGCCTATAAATACCCCTCAATTCTCAGCAGAGATAACAACTTTAGAGAAGCAATAGAGTGAAAACAAGTCTTAGCAAAGCCTTAGCAAGTCTTACTTTCAAATTGCTTGAGTGTTCACCTCCTTCTTTCTCATTGAAACTTTGTAAAAGTGTGAACCACTTGTAAAAGGTTGTAAGAGGGGTATTTGTCCTTCCCCTTTAAAGTGATTTGCTAGTGGAAGTTGGGAGCCTCATCGAAGAAGGCTTCGCAAGTGGATGTAGGTCATTTTGACCGAATCACTTTAAATTTGGTGTGTTCTCTGGTTTGCATTTACTTATTGCACTTTACCTTACTGCAAATCTTTATAAGTGCTTTACTTCCTCATTACTTTTGCTGCACACATTTACGAACACGCTTTTAAGTTAAGCACTTTCGAGTTCGGTTTTTATCATACGAAAAAGTTTCCAAAACCGACGTTTTAATCCGCTGCACTAATTCACCCCCCCCTCTTAGTGCCGCTCCGATCCTAATAATTGGTATCAGAGCCCGGTATTTCTCATTTCGGATTTACACCCGAGAGAAATGGCTCTTCATGGCTTTCAAGAGGGCTTTTCGATTTTTCGTCCACCGTTGTTTAACGGATTGGACTACACTTATTGGAAAACTCGAATGAGAGTTTTCTTGATTTCTATGAATTTGGATTTATGGAATATTGTTGAAAACGGTTTTCAACTTCCCTCTAAACCGATGAACGAATGGTCGGATTTGGAGAAGAAGTATTTTTCTTTAAACGCAAAGGCTATGAATGCCTTATTTGTGCTTTGGACAAAAATGAGTTCAATCGGATTTCTATGTGCGAAACGGCTTTTGATATTTGGCGAACACTTAAAATCATGCAAGAGGGAACTAGTAGAGTCAAAGACTCGAAAGTAACATTTATTGCATGATTTTGAGTTTTTTCAAATGCAACCAAGCGAGACTATAGGCGACATGTACACCCGTTTCACGGATGTCGTCAATAATCTAAGAGTTCTTGGTAATCTTTTTCAAATTTGACCTCGTAAGTAAGATCTTAAGATCCCTTCCAAAAAGGTGGGATCCTAAATAACCGCAATACAAGAGACAAAAAATTTAAATGATTTTCCATTAGAAGAATTAATCGGGTCATTAATGACCTATGAAATGACACTCTTGGAACATTTTGAACCCGATGAGCACTTGAACCACCTTCCAAAGAATAGGAAGGATTTGGAACTCCAGACAAATGAATACCACTTGACGATGACTCAAGTGATGAGGACAATGATGAACTTGAACTTCGAACACTAAATCTTTATAAGTGCTTTACTTCCTCATTACTTTTGCTGCACACATTTACGAACACGCTTTTAAGTTAAGCACTTTCGAGTTCGGTTTTTATCATACGAAAAAGTTTCCAAAACCGACGTTTTAATCCGCTGCACTAATTCACCCCCCCCTCTTAGTGCCGCTCCGATCCTAATAATTGGTATCAGAGCCCGGTATTTCTCATTTCGGATTTACACCCGAGAGAAATGGCTCTTCATGGCTTTCAAGAGGGCTTTTCGATTTTTCGTCCACCGTTGTTTAACGGATTGGACTACACTTATTGGAAAACTCGAATGAGAGTTTTCTTGATTTCTATGAATTTGGATTTATGGAATATTGTTGAAAACGGTTTTCAACTTCCCTCTAAACCGATGAACGAATGGTCGGATTTGGAGAAGAAGTATTTTTCTTTAAACGCAAAGGCTATGAATGCCTTATTTTGTGCTTTGGACAAAAATGAGTTCAATCGGATTTCTATGTGCGAAACGGCTTTTGATATTTGGCGAACACTTAAAATCATGCAAGAGGGAACTAGTAGAGTCAAAGACTCGAAAGTTAACATTTTATTGCATGATTTTGAGTTTTTTCAAATGCAACCAAGCGAGACTATAGGCGACATGTACACCCGTTTCACGGATGTCGTCAATAATCTAAGAGTTCTTGGTAAATCTTTTTCAAATTTTGACCTCGTAAGTAAGATCTTAAGATCCCTTCCAAAAAGGTGGGATCCTAAAATAACCGCAATACAAGAGACAAAAATTTAAATGATTTTCCATTAGAAGAATTAATCGGGTCATTAATGACCTATGAAATGACACTCTTGGAACATTTTGAACCCGATGAGCACTTGAACCACCTTCCAAAGAATAGGAAGGATTTGGAACTCCAGACAAATGAATACCACTTGAGCGATGACTCAAGTGATGAGGACAATGATGAACTTGAACTTCGAACACTAAATCTTAATAAGTTCATTAAACAAAAATCTAAAATAAACAATGAACTTGAACGGAGGAAGAGGCCAAAGAAGAGGAAGGCAACCAAGGATGAATCAAGAACTTCCAAAGGTGAAACGGCGAATTGGGCTTTAACGGGCTTCGACTACAAGATAAGTAACTCAACTCCCTTAATTTATTTTGAAATTACTTGATGTTTTCCATGATGCATTTTCTTTTTTTGAATAATTATTTTTCTTGAAAATTGCATGTTTTATGTTAATGGAATAAAAAGTTAGATATAAATCTAATGATTGTAAACCTAGTGAGATTAATCTTGTGTATGTGCTTGAGAAGCAAGAATGTGTATTTTGATGATTTTCATATTGCTTTTCAATGAAGATGCATGACTTTTGTATGAAAGGCTTGATATTTTTTATGTACATTATCTTTGTTTTCAAACATGATGTATGGTTTTGACATAAGAACAAAAATTTGAGCATGCTATTATAAAATCAATCATATAAATTAAAACTAAAGAAGTTTTAGGTATCTATAAGAATCATTCAAAATTATATTCAATGAAACCTTGCTTAACATTGAAATGAAAATATTAAAGTTTTGATACTATGATATAACGATTTTATGCATAAAATTTTAAAGTTATACATGATAATTTTTGTGATTTATTGGTCTTAATGGTTTTATGATGAAATTTATTTTTCGATCCTAAACATTGATGCATGTTTTTATTTGACATAAATGAAAAAGCATGCTAACATGAAATCAATCACTTAAAATGAAACAGTTAAAAAAAGGGGAAAATATATTATCAATGAAATCATGAATCTATTTATGTTATGAATTTTGTGAACCTTAAAAATGATTTTGATGATTTAAATTTGAAATGAGTTTTATCAAAATCATGATCTTGATTTCTTGGAATAACATGAGATTTCCTTTGACGATCATTTTGATTATTTAAAAGGAGATTTATCAAAATGATTCATGGAATTTTGGATTCATGAATTAATCCTTCATTTGTTTATGAGATGGTTGAAATCTTTGTACCTTTGAATTCTTTCCCTTCTCCCTTCGATTTTTAAATTTATACATGTTATATGTTGAAAATTTAAAACCATGTTTTGATATCATGCATACCCAAGAAATGTTGATTTGACAAATTGAATGAATTAAAAATGAATGATGAATTTTCTCTTGAATATTACTTGTGATATTTTTTTTATGAATCATTATTTTGATTTCTCGATATTTGATATATGAAATTTTATAATGAATCAAGATTTTTCTTTAATCAATCTCCTAAGATTTTCTTTTGATTATTTATGAGGAGGTTCTTCAAAAAGAAATCATGCCTTTTGGTATACACATATTCTAATCCTTCATGATATGATTTTTATGCAATTGCTTGTGTTCATGAAAATATTCATCTCATCACCCAATTAATTCTTCTTGATATTCCTAATATGATGAAATGAAAATATGCATGAAATACAAATGAAAAGTTAATTATCATGCATGATAGGATGTAATGAACTTTGACATTTAGATACCATCATTTGAAAAGCTATGATCATGTTGCCAAAATAATGTATCATGAATGCTTGAATATCATATATAATATGCTCATAATGATGATTGATTTATTGTATCATGCATTAAAATGAAAGGTATAGTTTTGAAATTCTGCGATTTGAAAATATGATATGAATCTTGTGATTTACATATTATTGATTTTTATCAAATGAAAGTGCCTTATTGATCTTTATTGTAATAAATCTTACACTTTCGGTTTTAAATATGATACATGTTTTTTTTTTTGGCATAAATGAAATAAAATCATATGAATTGAAACAACTGAAAAGAGGAAAATGTTTTTTTCTTAAAAAATATTTTTCTCTATCTTATTGATCTCATTATGTGTAGACTGAAATAATGATTGGAATATTGATGTAATTATGAATGCTGATTTGATAATATGCATGAAATACTCTTGATATTATTTTGATGCATACAAATGAAAAGTTTTGATCATGCATGGTAGGATATAATTTGACAAGTTGATACCATCATGATATGAAACATTTATGATTTACAATGATCCATGCAATACTTGTGTTTTCTAATTATGATGTGATGTATTACATATGATGTAAATCATGATTTAAAATACTATGAATTGTTGCTAAAATGATGTATTATAAATGTTGATTTAATGTTTTGTGTCATGAATGCTCTAAATGATGAATGTTTGGTATCATGATCAAAATGTTTATAAATAGTTAAAAAATTTAGTATCATGTATGATATCCTCATAATGTTGATCGATTTATTCAATATCGTGCATGAATGAAATATAAGGTTTTTGAAAATGTGCATATTCTAATTTGAAAATATAATGATGCACAAATAAGATTGATACTTACCTTTGTCATAATGATGATTGATTTATTTGTATCATGCATTACATATTATTGATTTTTATCAAAATGAAAGTGCCTTATTGATCTTTATTGTAATAAATCTTACACTTTCGGTTTAAATATGATACATGTTTTTTTTTTTTGGCATAAATGAAATAAAATCATATGAATTGAAACAACTGAAAAGAGGAAAATGTTTTTTTTCTTAAAAAATATTTTTCTCTATCTTATTGATCTCATTATGTGTAGACTGAAATAATGATTGGAATATTGAGGTAATTATAATGCTGATTTGATAATATGCATGAAATACTCTTGATATTATTTTGATGCATACAAATGAAAAGTTTGATCATGCATGGTAGGATATATTGACAAGTGTGATACCATCATGATATGAAACATTTATGATTTACAATGATCCATGCAATACTTGTGTTTTCTAATTATGATGTGATGTATTACATATGATGTAAATCATGATTTAAAATACTATGAATTGTTGCTAAAATGATGTATTATAAATGTTGATTTAATGTTTTGTGTCATGAATGCTCTAAATGATGAATGTTTGGTATCATGATCAAAATGTTTATAAATAGTTAAAAAATTTAGTATCATGTATGATATCCTCATAATGTTGATCGATTTATTCAATATCGTGCATGAATGAAATATAAGGTTTTTGAAAATGTGCATATTCTAATTTGAAAATATAATGATGCACAAATAAGATTGATACTTACCTTTGTCATAATTGATGTAAAGGGTCTTCCCTTCTTTTTGACAATGACAAAGAGGGAGATAGCTAATTTGCACAAGTCAAGAAGATGCAAAAACTTGATTGCTAGCTTGCTTATCTTAAGTAGCAAAGATTGCTAACTTGCTTATTTCAAGAAGCAAAAGTTGTCTTCTTGAATATCACTATCTTGCCTATCTCATAAGCAAAGAATTGCTATCTCAAAAAGAACAAAAATTGTAAACCTTAGAAAACTTGCATATATTGCTCTGGCCATGCTTGTAATCAAAATAGGTTGATATCCTTAAAAGCATCGCATTAAATTTTTAGTATCGCAAATGTATCACAATGTATTACAAATTGAAACGTTTTGAGACTATTATCATATTATGTTAACAATTGATGTCTTTCATGACATGATTTCTTTGTAGTTTTGTCGTGTATGTATCATGTGATGATTGAAATAACTGATTGATGCAAATTCATAATTGAATGTAAAAGGTCTGAATCATTGGTTCCTCTTCCTTCTTTTCGGCAATGACATAGGGGGAGAAAGATTGCTAGCTCAAGGCAAATGCTGGTTCATGCAATCTTGCACAAGAAGCAAGTGTTGAATTGCCATGATTGAACTTAAGAATCTTACTATGCTTTTGTGCTTATATGTTGTGATGAAATCTAGCTTCCCGTACAAAAACTTGAATATCTTTTAAAATAGCTAGAGCTACTTCTCCTTTTTGTGGATGACATAGGGGGAGAAGTATATTGAGGACTTCATGCATTGAATTGAATATTTTATATATTACTTTACATGATGGTTTAAATGTTTTTCATAACATGTGATGAATGTTTGGTATCATGATCAAAATGTTTATAAATAGTTAAAAAATTTAGTATCATGTATGATATCCTCATAATGTTGATCGATTTATTCAATATCGTGCATGAATGAAATATAAGGTTTTTGAAAATGTGCATATTCTAATTTGAAAATATAATGATGCACAAATAAGATTGATACTTACCTTTGTCATAATTGATGTAAAGGGTCTTCCCTTCTTTTTGACAATGACAAAGAGGGAGATAGCTAATTTGCACAAGTCAAGAAGATGCAAAAACTTGATTGCTAGCTTGCTTATCTTAAGTAGCAAAGATTGCTAACTTGCTTATTTCAAGAAGCAAAAGTTGTCTTCTTGAATATCACTATCTTGCCTATCTCAATAAGCAAAGAATTGCTATCTCAAAAGAAGCAAAAATTGTAAAACTTAGAAAACTTGCAATATAATTGCTCTTGCCATGCTTTGTATCAAAAATAGGTTGATATCCTTAAAAGCATCGCATTAAATTTTTTAGTATCGCAATGTATCACATGTATTACAAATTGAAATTTTTGAGACTATTATCATATTATGTTTAACAATTGATGTCTTTCATGACATGATTTCTTTGTATTTTTGTCTTGTATGTATCATGTGATGATTGAAATACTGATTGATGCAAATTCATAATTTATGTAAAAGTCTGAATCATTGGTTCCTCTCCTTCTTTTCGGCAATGACATAGGGGGAGAAAGATTGCTAGCTCAAGGCAAATGCTGGCTAGCTTGTACTCTTCCCTACTTTTTGACAAAAACAAAGGAGAGAAAGCTTTTGCTAGTTAGAACATGCAAAGAAAAGCAAAGTGCAATCTTGCACAAGAAGCAAGTGTTGAATTGCCATGATTGAACTTAAGAATCTTACTATGCTTTTGTGCTTATATGTTGTGATGAAAATCTAGCTTCCCGTTACAAAAACTTGAATATCTTTTAAAATAGCTAGAGCTACTTCTCCTTTTTGTTGATGACATAGGGGGAGAAGTATATTGATGACTTCATGCATTGAATTGAATATTTTATATATTTACATGATGGTTTAAATGTTTTTCATAACATGTGATGAATGTTGCTTGGATTTGGGATAATCCAAGTGTTCTATCAATGGCATATTGATAGGGGGAGTTTGGTTAAACTCCGGAGAGTTAAGGTTAACTCCGGTAGTCATCAATTAGTTGTCATCATAAAAAGGGGGAGATTGTTGAATCTCGGATTTTGATGATGAAACTAATTGATTGTGTTTAGATGTTTAACTGCATTTTGAGTGATGCAGGTCTACTCGATCAGGATTAGACAGTTGATGCAGAAGGAATTGACGTTGCGCCGGAGGAGATCACGTCAGAATATTGGACGGTAGAATGCTTCGGACATTGGGCATCGGGCCAAGGAGAGCGGAATTGCACCAAGGATATCGGGGTTGCGGAGGTCAACCGCCGATTGGGCAACAAGCCGCAAGAGAGAACGATGCGCTGATGAATCGGACGAAGTGCCAACCAATGACGTGCCGGGCAACAGAATGTCAATTCACGTTGTAATAATTGTCTAGATCGGAGTAGAGTTTTGGCTTGTGTGTGCAGGATTAACTACGATAACGAAGAAGACATAAAGCGAAATAAAGTGCCGGAGTCAAGCGCGAAGGATTCGTTGGGAGTTCGAGAGTTCGACGGAAGTCCGAAGGTTCGTCGGGAATGCTGTTGGAACTAGCCGAGAATGAGTAGGGAGCTTGCCGAAGGGTTTTCGGAAGCTCGCCGAAAGGTTTGTCGGAAGTTAGCGGAGCTCACCGAGAAAGATCGTAGCTTGCCGAAGAAGCTCGTCGAAACTCGCCAAGATCAAATCGTGAAGACTCGGAGCTTGTCGGGAGTCCGCAAAATGGTTTCCGAGAGTTTTTTGGAAGACCGCCGGAAGTTCGCCGGAAGCTCGCTGGAAGAAGTCTTGACTTGCGGACTTTGTAATAGCTTAGGAAATGTCTTTAAACTCGTAGTTAGCATGTTAATTAGGGTTAGGATTAAGTGTTAATCTTATAACCCAAGTAGGAGCCAATTGAGCCCAAGTTCGGACGGATTTGGGCCAAGTTTGGAGCCCAACTAGTGAGCTGAAACAGAGCCAGGCGGTGGCACCGCCCAGCACCCGAGAGCCAGGCGGTGGCACCGCCCAGCACTCGAAGAGCTAGGCGGTGGCACCGCTGGACTGGGCGGTGGCACCGCCCAGTACACTGTCAGTGTCAAAACTGACAGGCGGTGGCACCGCTAGCTTCGGGAACCGAAGAGAATTCAAATTTTGGAGCCCAAATTTGAATCCTCTTGATGCCTATAAATACCCCTCAATTCTCAGCAGAGATAACAACTTTAGTGAAACAATAGAGTGAAAAAAAGTCTTAGCAAAGCCTTAGCAAGTCTTACTTTCAAATTGCTTGAGTGTTCACCTCCTTCTTTCTCATTGAAACTTTCTAAGAGTGTGAACCACTTGTAGAAGGTTGTAAGAGGGGTATTTGTCCTTCCCCTTCAAAGTGATTTGCTAGTGGAAGTTGGGAGCCTCATCGAAGAAGGCTTCGCAAGTGGATGTAGGTCATTTTGACCGAACCACTTTAAATTTGGTGTGTTCTCTGGTTTGCATTTACTTATTGCACTTTACCTTACTGCAAATCTTTATAAGTGCTTTACTTCCTCATTACTTTTGCTGCACACATTTACGAACACGCTTTTAAGTTAAGCACTTCTGAGTTCGATTTTTATCATACGAAAAAGTTTCCAAAACCGACGTTTTAATCCGCTGCACTAATTCACCCCCACCTCTTAGTGCCGCTCCGATCCTAACAGATTGATGTAGCTGGTCTTATAGCTGCTTGTGTGGGAACATTAGGGATACAGTACAAGTGCTCATTGAAGAATGAGTTCATTGATTGATCCGCTTATGGAATAGTGGATGGTTGATGATGCCTTATTGTCAGACAGCGATTTCGTAGTCCTAGTGGTGTATCTAGTTCTTAGACTTGAGACACCAAAGATGTCCTATATGAGTGCTCCACTCTTTGATACCAAACTTATAAGTTTGGATGTCCCAGATTTAGTACAGTTGGTCATTGGGAGTGGTAGTCGACCTTACGAGGGCTATTGAGTGTCAATAGAAGATCATCTACTCTCAGTGTCATGAGAGGAATATCCCATGTGTTCTTGCTCAGATAAATCCCTAGCTAGGGTCATTCGGATTGAGAGAGAAAAAGTTCTTCGAGAGAATCTGATTAGAGCGAGACTCGAGTAGAAACCTTATGGGTTTGACAGCACCATGCCCGATATATGGTCTCTGGGATATTAGATGGATGAGGGACTATAGGTACACGGTAATTAAGGATAGACAGGTCTAATAGATTGGATTCCCTTGTATCGTCTGGGGACTACGGCGTAGTGGCCTAGTACGTCCGTAGTCGATGAGTCGAGTAAATTATTACAGAGATAATAATTCACTGAGCTAGAAGGAGTTCTGACAGCTATGACTCACGGCCAGCTCGATATTGGGCTTAGAGGGTCACACACATATGGTAGGCGTTGCGATGAGTAAAGGTTCGGATATGAGATATCCGCCGGAGCCCCTATCTTATTGGATATCCAATAGCCGCTGAATTATTGGATCCCATGGACGAGACCCAATAAGAGCCCATGAGAGATTATTGGATAGAGATTCACTAATATAAAAGGCTTGGGTAATTGGATGTAGATCCAATACCCAATAGGGGAGGATCCATTAGGGTTTGACAGGAAATCTCTATAAATAGGAGGGATTCAGTGGTTCATAAGCTAGAGCCTTTGCTTGCTTCTCCTATTCTCCTCCCCCTCTCTACCTCAAAGCAGGCTTGGAGTTTTGAGGAGCGTCGTCATAGCCCTATTGTGTGAATCACCGTTAGAGAAGAGAACGCTTGACCTCCTTCACCCTCTCCTAGAGATCTGCAAGGAAACAGGGATATACGATCTCCCTAGGTAACACAATCTATTATATACGTAATTTGTTTCATGGATTTTTGGCACACCAATCTTTGCACGATGTCAAACATCTTTTTGAAAAATTAGAAATTTTGTTTTCTTGTTCTTCCGCTACGCATGTGATGTCGCCCCCAAGATTTCCCAACAGTGGTATCAGAGCCAGGTTGTTCGTGTGATAAATTGGTTTTGAACTGCTTATGTTATGTTTTGGAGAAACTTTTGACGTCAAAATCGTTGACAAAAAGCGAGAAAGGGCAGCAACAGTTGCTGCCCTCAATCTGCGTGCGTGCAACCACATGCGGCGTGGCTGTAGGTAGGTAGCATTGGGGCTGTGCCTGCAGTAGTCAGCCGACGGCTTGCTTGCAGCAGGCTTGCGGCCGGCGGGGCTGGCAGCCCGCTGTTGCCCCACCCGCGAGCGCTACCTGTAGTAGCGCCGGTAAGCAGGGCTGTAGGCAAAGCGACCACCTGTGCGCGGGCACTGTGCCCGGACGCAAGGGCGGCGCCTGGGGGTGTTGGACCCATGGGTAGAGGCACCACGAGGCGAGGCGCCTGCGGCCATAGTGCCCACGGGCTGAGGCGTCACAAGGCAACGACGCCTATGGCAACTGCTCCTACAGGCAAACCCCCCCCGTAGGGGCGGCCGCCCAGCGGGGCACTGCACCCACGGGCACAACGCTCGCGAGGGGTAGCGCCACCCGTAGGGGTGCCAACCCACGGGGGCGCCCACCTGCAGGGGCGGCGCCCCCACCCCCGCCGCACAGGACACCACCAGTAGTGTGGCGGCGGTGGCGGCAATAGCAAGGGGGAGTAGGGCATTAGGGCATTCTTGGGCAAAAGGATAGTTTTGCCCTTATGAATTTTAGAAATTCCAATTATGTCCTTTTTATCCAAATTATAAAAATACCCTCAGAATTCAAAAAATTCCCTACATATCACTGATTTAAAAATATTAATTAATTAAAAGATTTAATTAATTATTATTTTTTATTATCTAGTAGTCCTATATGATGATGATTTATACATGAGATATATAATGTGTAGACGGATGATCATGGACTGTGTGATGTGTGTACTTGTGATTATTATTATTGGGGCTTGCAAGCCTCTATTATATTTCTCGTTTATTGTCGGGTCTGCGTGTCTATGATTGAGTTGTAATCACATGAGGAGGCGTAGCGGGAACATGGATGCGATAGTGGGACCCACGAGACGGACGATCGCGATGCATGGAGATGCATCGAGATGTCAACGGAACCGACGAGGACAAGATGGACGATCACAGGGCATGGAGATACACTGTTGCACACATAGATCTTGATGTGAGTGATTATGCCTACTGGCTCGAGCCTGATCACATTAGGCTGTGGTCCATGATCATATAGTGTGATTATTTTTACATCTACTAGATATGTATATATATTTGCATGCGATGTAGATATATATTAAATATGCATATGTGTGACATGTCATATTAGGAGACCAAATTATAGAAACCTCTCTTTTAACAATATTAAGTTGGTAAACATGAGGCAATTAGATTGACCCACGTGGCCTTCCATTGTTATAGGTAGGAACCAATTCTCGATGTAGGTTGAGTTTGTCGAGTCCCTCGAGGCTCACCTATATCATGATTCGCTATCTTGCCTATGACATAGAGAAGTCACCGGTGACCTAAGGACATTGTATGCTTAGTTGAGTCCCTCGAGGGTATATCATCAAATCAGAATCATCTTGTAATGATGGTGTTGACTTAACCGAACATCATGGTTGGTCAAGTCCCTCAAGACCATGGTGATTCAGAGGCCAAATAGGACGGAAATCACAAGGAGTTGTGATCGGCAAGAGTTACCTACCTTTGGGCTTAGTGTGATTAGTTGAGTCTCTCGAGATTACACTAAGACGCTGATTGGATCCTGATCCCCACTAGAAGCCTGTCGGAGACTTCCATTTTACGTGCTATGGGTGTTGCATGACTCGCTAGTAAAATAGTGGGAGTATATTAAGATAGACGTCTATATCTTGATTTTTTATTTCTTGCAAAATCTGTATGTTATTTATTTCTACTACATCTTTATTTTCAGAAAATATCGCTTTCAAATCCCTTACATGGCATACTTGATGTCAACCGCCTCACTAGTCCAAATTATATGGATGGCTCCGCAACTTGAGAATTATTCTCATGGTGGAGAAAATCACGTACGTCCTTGATATAGTGATGCATACGCCCGAGGAAGGTGCAAGCGAGAATGAGATCGCTCGCTACGTAAAGTAAATTGATGACTCCACTCTTACTCAGTGCTACATGTTGGGTTCTGTGACTCCTGAGTTACAAAGACAATATGGAAAGATGGATATCAGATCTATTCTCCTACATGTCTGCAAATTGTTTGAGGAACAGGGAAGGACTCAACGATATGAGATATCCAAGAGCCTCTTCCGCGCTAGGATGACTGAGGGGACACCGATTCAGAATCATGTCCTAAAGATGATTGTGTGGATAGAGAAACTCATAGGTCTAGGAATGGTCCTAGAGGATAACTTATATGTGGACATTATGCTTCAGTCCCTACCAGATTCCTTTTCACAATTCATAATAAATTTTATTATGAACAAGCTTGAGGTAACTCTCCTAAAGCTCCTCAGTATGTTGAGGGAGGCAGAGAGTACTATCAAGAAAGAGAAGCCAATTCTCTACACTAGTGAGACCATAAAGAAAAGGAAAGCAAAAAAATCCCTTAAGAAGAGCAAGGGCAAGGGCAAGGGCAAACCAGGTAAAGCAAAGGTTGCTAAGAAAGACTCGGCAAAGGACAAAGGCCAGTGCTTCCACTATGGCAAAGATGGGCATTGGAAGAGGAACTATAAAGAGTACCTTGCAGAGAGGGCAAAACAGAAGCTTGGAGAAGCTTCAGATACATTCATGATCTGTCTCCATTTGTCAAACTCTTATGATAACACATGGATATTGGATAATGGCAGTGCTTATCATATATGCAATTCGTTGTAGGTTCTGGTAAGGCCTAGGAGACTAGAGAGAGGCGAGATGGACCTTAAGATGGGCAATGGAGCAAAAGTTGCTGTAGTAACTGTTGGCGAGGTCGCCCTACATCTGCTTGGTGGAGCTTTTTATTACAGTAGATGCATATTATTTTGTTCCTTCAATTATCAAAAACATTATCTCAATTTTATGTTTGATAGTTAGTTGATATAAATTAGTTTTTGAGAACAATGGTTATTCGATATTATTAGATGATGAGATCATCACAAAAGGAACATTGCATAATGATTTGTTTATGCTAGACACTACTCTACATATCATGAATGTAAGTGTGTGTAAGAGGAAACGAGATGAGGTGAATAGTGCATACTTGTGGCATTGTAGACTAGGTCACATCCATGAGGGAAGGATTCAAAAGTCGCTAAAAGATGGATATCTAGATTCATTTGACTGTAAGTCATTTGCAACTTCCGAGCCTTGCCTTCGTGGAAAACTGACCAACTCTCCATTTAGTGGAACTACAGAGAGAGCCACTGAGCTACTGGAACTTATACATAGTGATGTATGTGGACTCATGTCAACTCATGTCATTGGTGGTTACTCCTACTTCATTACCTTTACCAATGATTTCCCAATGTATGGATATGTGTACTTAATAAAGTACAAGTCCGAGGTCTTTGAGAAATTTAGAGAGTATAAGAATTAAGTGGAGAACCAGACTAGAAAGAGTTTCAAGACTCTTCGATCAGATCGAGGAGGTGAGTACTTAAGTACAGAGTTTACTCAGTTCCTCAAGAACCATGGGATATTATCTCGATGGACACCTCCTTATACACCTCAGCTCAATGGTGTGTCTGAAATGAGAAATCGTATACTATTAGACATAGTACGGTCCATGATGAGTTTCGTTGACCTACCCATCTCATTCTGGGGATATGCTCTAGAGATCGCAGCTTACCTTCTAAACAGAGTCCAACTAAGTTGGTAGTATCTACACCATATGAGATATGGAAAGGGAAGAAGCCCGATCTTAAGGTTGTTAAGATTTGAAGCTGCCCTGCCCACGTTAAAAGACACAACCCCGATAAGTTGGAATTGAGGACAAAGTGGTGCAAGTTCATGGGACACCACAAGGAAACTTGTGGGTATTATTTCTATTATCTCAAGGACCAAAAGGTCTTTGTAGCCAAGAGAGCAATGTTCCTTGAGAAGGAACACATTCTTGATGGAGACAGTGGGAGAATGATAGAGTTGAGTGAGGTTCTAGAACCTAGCTCAAGCACCACTCTACAGCTCGAGTCTATTCAAGTACCTAATACACAAGTTTCAACTTTACATAGGTCCGACAAAGTATCCCATCCTCCTGAGAGATATGTGAGACATATTAGAGGAGAGGATATTGATCCTTAGACCTACGAGGAGGCTATTATGAGTATAGACTCCGGAAAGTGGCAAGAAGCCATGAATTTCGAGATGGATTCTATGTACTTCAACAAGGTTTGGAACCTAGTTGATGTGCCCAAAGGTATTGTATCCATCGATTGTAGGTGAATCTTTAAGAAAAAGATCAGAGTAGATGAAAAGATAGAAACCTACAAAGCAAAGCTAATGGCTAAGGGGTATCGTTAAAGGCAAGGTGTTGACTATGATGAAACCTTCTCACCCATAGCAATGCTAAAATCCATCTGGATTCTATTGGCTATTATAGCACACTATGATTATAAGATCTGGCAAATGGATGTAAAAACTGTATTCCTTAATGGGAACCTCGAGGAGGAGGTGTATATGATACAACCCGAGGGATTCATGTCCAAGAACTGCCCAGATAAGGTGTGCAGGTTGATTAAATCCATTTATTGACTAAAACAAACTTCCCGAAGTTGAAACATAAGATTTGATGATGCAATCATATCTTATAATTTTGATAAGAACGAAGATGAGCCTTGTGTATATAGGAAGGTAAGTGGGAGCACTATCACCTTTTTGGTGTTACATGTGGATGACATATTGATCATTGGGAATGACGTAGTAATGCTATCTACAGTAAAGATTTGATTATCTAGACACTTCTCTATGAAGAACATAGGGAAAGCATCCTATATCTTGGAGATTCGGATCTATAGATCCAAGAGGATGCTTGGCTTGTCCTAGTCTAGGTACATAGAAACCATTGTCAAAAGGTTTGGCATGAAAAATTCCAAGAGAGGTCTCATACCGATGAGACATGAGATATCGCTTTCTAAGAGTATGTCCCCAAAGACTCCTAAAAAAAGGGCGAACATGGATATGATATCTTATGTCTCAGCGATAGGGTCTATCATATATGCCATGCTATATACTAGGCTTGAAATAGTGCATGCTCTGAGTGTCACAAGCAGGTATCAGGCGGATCCAAGCTTGGAGCACTCCAAAGTAGTAAAGTGTATCCTTAAGTACTTGAGAAGGACTCGGGATCTTTTACTAGCATATGGAGGTAGTAGCCTCAGGGTTGAAGGCTACACGGACTCAAGTTTTCAATCTGATGTTGATGATAGCAAGTCAAATTCAGGGTATGTGTACACCTTGAATAGAGGAGCAGTGTGCTGGAAGAGTTCTAAGCAAGATACTACTACTGACTTGACCACAGAGGTAGAGTACATTGCTGTAGTAGATGCAGCAAAGGAGGGAGTCTGGATGAAGAAGTTCATCACAGATCTAGGAGTTGGGCTAACTAGCAAGGAGCTGATTCCTTATCTTGCGACAACTACGAGGCGATTACTCAAATAAGAGAACCCGGGTCTCATCAGAAGTGTTCTGAAGAGGTTCCAGCTTATTAGAGAGATCATGACCCGAGGAGATAAAGTAGTGGAAAGAGTTCCACCCGAAGATAACATCGCAGATCCACTGACAAAGCTATTGTCTCAAATTGTCTTTGAGCGTCACAAGGGTCTAATGAGGATCAAACACATCGGTGATTGGTTTTAGATCAAGTGGGAGATTGCTAGTTATAGGTGCCCAACAAGCCAATCACATGAGTGATGGCACGTGTGACTTAACACGAAATCTTTTTGCTTATTATATTTTAGCATTAATCACTTTATATTGACTATTGTATATATGCATGTATATATTGTGATGTCTTTGGATCTGTGCAATGGGAATCAGATCATGATAAGATCACGATAATGAGACCGATTCACCTTTAAACATAGATCCTAAATAATCTCAGTCATAGGTTACTCGAGAGGGATATCGAGATAACTGGATGGACTGGTGTGCTATATACTCATCCATATAATAGATGCAGTTGGTCTCATAACTACTCATGTGGGGACACTAGGGATACAATACAAGTGCTCATTGGAGAATGAGTTCACTGATTGATCCGCTTACGGAATATTGGATGTTGATGATGCCTTATTGTCAGATAGCGATTCTGTAGTCCTACTGGTGTGTCTGGTCCTTAGACTTGAGACACCAAGGATGTTCTGTATGAGTGCTCCACTCCTTGATACCAGACTTATAAGTTTGGATGTCCCAGATCAAGTACAGCTGGTCATTAGGAGTGGCAGTCGACCTTACGAGCGCTATTGAGTGTCGATAAAGGATTATCCACTCTCGACGTCATGAGAGGAATATCCCATATGTTCTTGCTCAGACAAATCCCTAGCTAGGGTCATTCGGATTGAGAGAGAAAGAGTTCTCCGGGAGAATCCGTTAGAGCGAGACTCGAGTAGAAACCATATGGGTCTGACAGCACCATGCCCGATATATGGTCTCTAGAATATTAGATGGATGAGGGACTATAGGTACATGGTAACTAAGGACAGACAAGTCCAATGGATTGGATTCCCTTGTATCTTCTGGGAACTACGGCGTAGTAGCCTAGTACGTCCGTAGTTGATGAGTCGAGTGAATTATTATAGAGATAATAATTCACTGAGCCAGAATGAGTTCTGATAGGTATGACTCACGGCTAGCTTGATATTGGGCCTAGAGGGTCACACATATATGATAGGTGTTGCGATGAGTAGAGGTTCGGATATGAGATATCCGCCGGAGCCCCTATCTTATTGGATATCCAATAAGACCCTGAATTATTGGATCCCATGGTTGTGATCTAATAAGAGCCCATGAGAGATTATTGGATAGAGATCCACTAATCTAAAAGGCTTGGGTAATTAGATGCAGATCTAATACCCAATAGGGGAGGATCTGTTCGGGTTTGATAGGGGACCTCTATAAATAGGAGGGATTCCGTGGTTCATAGGCTAGAGCCTTTGATTGCCTCTCCTATTCTCTTCCCCCTCTCCACCTCAAAGCAGGCCTAGAGTTTTGAGGAGCGTCATCATAGCCCTATTGTGTGGATCACCACTAGAGAGGAGAATGCTTGACCTCCTTCACCCTCTCCTAGAGATCTGCAAGGAAATAGGGATATACGATCTCTCTAGGTAACATAATCTATTCTATACGCAGTTTGTTTCACAGATTTTATGTTCACCAATCTTCGCATGACGACAAACATCTTTTTGAGAAATTGGGGATTTTGTTTTCTTGTTCTTCCACTATGCATGTGATGTCACCCCCAAGATTACCCAACAATCCTAGACCCTCTGCTCTCGACTTTAAATATATAGGATCTCTAAGGACTAGATAAGATATGTTATGCATCTCATAGAGGACACAGTTAAGAGATTATAGTTCTATGAAAGGATAGGAAGGGAGGAGAAGGAGAGTCTAGTTCTCCATGCAGATTGGCGATTTTGGATGATGCTTTTTGCAGATCACATAGAGCCCTTTCAGATGACATCAAAAGATACACATCGTAAAACAGATATAATATTATTTGATTTCAATCCTGACATAAAAGATTATTTTTGCATTTCATATAGCATATAATAGTTTTCATGCTTACAATTGGTATAGGAGCCTAGTTCTTGAAATTAAATACTTTAGATCCGTTGTTTTCTGATTTACGATACTTGAATGATCCATATTTTATCGATTAGTATTTTTATCTATTGTCTTGCCTCCTACTTGCGGGCGATGTTAGATTTCTTATAAAATGATGTTCAATTATCATAAAGTAGCCATGGTCACTGTGGTAGCACCGCTATTGCGCTAGGCAGTGTGTGCACTGTAGCAACATCAGCGCACATGAGTAGCACCGTGCCCATGTGGTAGCCGCACACGGGCAGAACCCGTGCCCATGTTGTGGCCGCACACGGATAGAACCCGCATCCAAGAAACAACTGGACAAGGGTAGATAGTCGTCCATGCGGCGACCGTGCGCGAGCACAAGCCACACCTAGGCGACGGCTGTGCACGGGCAGGAGCCACGTCTAAGTGGTAGCCACGCATAGGTGGTGGTCACGCGTGGGTAGGTCATGTCCAGGCGACAGGCACGCATGGGCAGAAATTGCTGCCAGCCATGCATAGGTGACTGTTAGGATTGGAGCAGAACAAAGAGGGGGGGGGGGGGTGAATTAGTGTAGCGGATTAAAACGTCGCTTTTGGAAAATCTTTCATACGATAAAAACCGAACTCGGAAGTGCTTAACTTGAAAGCGTGTTCGTAAAAGTATGCAACAAAAGTAATGAGGAAGTAAAGCATGTATGAAGGTTTGCAGTAAGGTAAATAACAATAAGTAAATGCAAACCAGAGAACACACCAATTTTATAGTGGTTAGGTCAAATGACCTACATCCACTTGCGAAGCCTTCTTCGATGAGGCTCCCAACTTCCACTAACAAATCACTTTGAAGGGGAAGGACAAATACCCCTCTTACAACCTTTTACAAGTGGTTCACACTCTTACAGATTTTCAAAGAGAATGATGGATGTGAACACTTCAACTATTGAAAACAAGACTTGCTAAAGACTTTGCTAAGGCTTTATCTCAATCTCTAACTTCTCAAAGATTGTATTCTCTGCTGAGAATTGAGGGGTATTTATAGGCCCCAAGAGGATTCAAATTTGGGCTTCAAATTTTGAATTCTCTTGGGTTTCCGAGGCTGGCGGTGCTACCGCCTGTCGGTGGTGGTGCCACCGCTTGTCAATTTCCACATTGATAGTGTTCTGGCGGTGCCACCGCCGGAACTCTCAGGTTCTGGGCAGTGCCACCGCCCGAACTCTCGGGTGTTGGATGGTGCCACCGCCTGATACTTCAGGCTCTGGGCGGTGCCACCGCCTGAACTATTTCAGTTCACTGGTTGAGCTCCAAACTTGGTCTAAACCAGTCCGAACTTGAGCCCAGTTGGCCCCTATCAGGGTTATAGGATTAACCCCTTAATCCTAACCCTAATTACATGCAAACTATAAAATTAAGACACAGTCCTAAGTAAGTTTTTAACTAGTAAAGTCAAGTTTCCTTCCGGCGAGCTTTCCGGTGATCTCCCGGTAGACTTTCGATATACCCTCGGATTTCTTCCAGCGGACTCCCAGTAGGCTCCCAGTCTTGTGGCAAGTTCAGCGAGTCTTTGGCAAGTAGTCGAACCTTCTCGGTGATCTCTACAAACCTTCGACGATCTCTTCGGTGGACTTCTGAAAGCTTCGGTAAGTCCTCGATTTCTTCTCAATTAGTTCCGGCAACACTTCCGATGATTCTTCGAACTTTCGGCGGACTCTCGAACACCATCGAACTTGACTCCGGTAGACTTGCTTTATGTCTTCAAGCTATCGTAGTTAATTCTGCACACTTAAAACAAAACTTCGATCGAGACAATTAATCCTAAGCAATTAATCAAGTTGTCCGGCATGTCATTGGTCCCTCGACTCTTTGTCCGACTCTTCGGCGCATCGTCTTCTCTTGCAGCCTATTACCTAATTGGCCAGTTGACTCTGCAACTCTGATATCCTTGGCGCAATACCCGCTCTTCTTGGCCCGATGCCCGAATCCACAGCCCAAAGTCTTTTGTCGATACGTCAACCGATCCACCGGCCCGACGTCCAATCTTCTGACATGTTCCTCCGGCACAACATGATTTCCTGCTTTAATTGTCTCATCCTGATCAAAGCATCCTGCGTCACTCAAAACGCTGATTAAATCATAAACACATATCAAGTGGTTTCATCATCAAAATACGAGATTCAACAATCTCCCCATTTTTGATGATGACAACCACTTGATGACGGAGTTAACCTTAACTCCCGGAGTTTAAACAAACTCCCCCTATCAATATGCCATATTGATAGAAACTGTTGGATTCAAAAATCCAAGCAACATGTCATGATCAAATCATGCATGTCATCAACTTACTTCTCCCCCTTTGTCATCAACAAAAAGGAGAAGTCCCAACTCTTATGTGTTTAGAGATAAAAATTTCAATTCAATGCATGAAGTCGTCAATATACTTTTCCCCCTATGTCATCAATAAAAGGAGAAAGTAGCTCTAGCTATTTTAAAAGATATGCAAGTTTTGTAACATGAAGCTAGATTTTCATCACAACATATAAGCATAAAAGCATAGCAAGATTCTTAAGTTCAATCATGGCAATTCAACACTTGCTTCTTGTGCAAGATTGCACTTTGCTTTTCTTTGCATGTTCTAACTAGCAAAAGTTTTCTCCCTTTGTTTTTGTCGAAAAGAAGGTAAGAATACAAGCTAGCCAGCATTTGTCTTGAGCTAGCAATCTTTCTCCCCCTATGTCATTGCTGAAAATAAGGAGAGGAACCAATGATTAGACTTTACATAACTATGAATTTGCATCAATCAATATTTCAATCATCACATGATACATACAAGACAACCATGCAAAGAAATCATGTCTGAAAGACATCAATTGTTAAACATGATATAATATAGTCGCAAACATTTCAATTGCAATAATGTGATAACATTTCGATACACTAAATAATTTATATGCGATACTTTTAAGGATATCAACCTATTTTTGATACAAAGCATGGCAAGAGCAATTATATTGCAAGTTTTCTAAGTTTTGTAATTTTTGCTTCTTTCGAGATAGCAATTCTTTGCTTCTCTACAAGCTAGCAAATTAAAGATGTTAAAGAAAGCAAGCTCTTTCTTCTCTTTTAAGAAGTGTCATTTTTGCTTCCTTAGCAAAATGCCAAACTATCAAGGGACCATGTTTTACATGAGGCAAGCAAACAATTTGGCAAGTGTTACATTTATATCTTTTCTTTAGATGTGCAAGAAAGTAAGTTTTTAACTAGTAAAGTCAAGTTTCCTTCCGGCGAGCTTTCCGGTGATCTCTACAAACCTTCGACGATCTCTTCGGTGGACTTCTGAAAGCTTCGGTAAGTCCTCGATTTCTTCTCAATTAGTTCCGGCAACACTTCCGATGATTCTTCGAACTTTCGGCGGACTCTCGAACACCATCGAACTTGACTCCGGTAGACTTGCTTTATGTCTTCAAGCTATCGTAGTTAATTCTGCACACTTAAAACAAAACTTCGATCGAGACAATTAATCCTAAGCAATTAATCAAGTTGTCCGGCATGTCATTGGTCCCTCGACTCTTTGTCCGACTCTTCGGCGCATCGTCTTCTCTTGCAGCCTATTACCTAATTGGCCAGTTGACTCTGCAACTCTGATATCCTTGGCGCAATACCCGCTCTTCTTGGCCCGATGCCCGAATCCACAGCCCAAAGTCTTTTGTCGATACGTCAACCGATCCACCGGCCCGACGTCCAATCTTCTGACATGTTCCTCCGGCACAACATGATTTTCCTGCTTTAATTGTCTCATCCTGATCAAAGCATCCTGCGTCACTCAAAACGCTGATTAAATCATAAACACATATCAAGTGGTTTCATCATCAAAATACGAGATTCAACAATCTCCCCATTTTTGATGATGACAACCACTTGATGACGGAGTTAACCTTAACTCCCGGAGTTTAAACAAACTCCCCCTATCAATATGCCATATTGATAGAAACTGTTGGATTCAAAAATCCAAGCAACATGTCATGATCAAACTCATGCATGTCATCAACTTACTTCTCCCCTTGTCATCAACAAAAAGGAGAAGTCCAACTTTCTGTGTTTAGAGATAAAAATTTCAATTCAATGCATGAAGTCGTCAATATACTTTTCCCCCTATGTCATCAATAAAGGAGAAGTAGCTCTAGCTATTTTAAAAGATATGCAAGTTTATCGAGACAATTAATCCTAAGCAATTAATCAAGTTGTCCGGCATGTCATTGGTCCCTCGACTCTTTGTCCGACTCTTCGGCGCATCGTCTTCTCTTGCAGCCTATTACCTAATTGGCCAGTTGACTCTGCAACTCTGATATCCTTGGCGCAATACCCGCTCTTCTTGGCCCGATGCCCGAATCCACAGCCCAAAGTCTTTTGTCGATACGTCAACCGATCCACCGGCCCGACGTCCAATCTTCTGACATGTTCCTCCGGCACAACATGATTTTCCTGCTTTAATTGTCTCATCCTGATCAAAGCATCCTGCGTCACTCAAAACGCTGATTAAATCATAAACACATATCAAGTGGTTTCATCATCAAAATACGAGATTCAACAATCTCCCCATTTTTGATGATGACAACCACTTGATGACGGAGTTAACCTTAACTCCCGGAGTTTAAACAAACTCCCCCTATCAATATGCCATATTGATAGAAACTGTTGGATTCAAAAATCCAAGCAACATGTCATGATCAAATCATGCATGTCATCAACTTACTTCTCCCCCTTTGTCATCAACAAAAAGGAGAAGTCCCAACTCTTATGTGTTTAGAGATAAAAATTTCAATTCAATGCATGAAGTCGTCAATATACTTTTCCCCCTATGTCATTGCTGAAAATAAGGAGAGGAACCAATGATTTAGACTTTTACATAAACTATGAATTTGCATCAATCAATATTTCAATCATCACATGATACATACAAGACAACAATGCAAAGAAATCATGTCATGAAAGACATCAATTGTTAAACATGATATAATAATAGTCTCAAACATTTCAATTTGCAATACATGTGATACATTTCGATACACTAAATAATTTAATGCGATACTTTTAAGGATATCAACCTATTTTTGATACAAAGCATGGCAAGAGCAATTATATTGCAAGTTTTCTAAGTTTTGTAATTTTTGCTTCTTTCGAGATAGCAATTCTTTGCTTCTCTACAAGCTAGCAACTTTTTACAATATGCAAGTTTTACTACATACAAGCTAGCAAATTTAAGATGTGCAAGTTGACATATTTGCTTTTATTTGCGATGTGCATGATAGCATTTCTTTGTAATGTAGAAGATAGCAAATTTGTACATCATCTCTAGCTAGCAATTAAAGATGTTAAAGAAAGCAAGCTCTTTCTTCTCTTTTAAGAAGTGTCATTTTTGCTTCCTTAGCAAAATGCCAAACTATCAAGGGACCATGTTTTACATGAGGCAAGCAAACAATTTGGCAAGTGTTACATTTATATCTTTTCTTTAGATGTGCAAGAAAGTAAGTTTTTGCATTTTCTTGACTTGTGCAAGCTAGCTAATTCTCTTTGAGATGACCCTTTACAATCAATTTAAGATAGTACATTAGCAACTCTTCTCTCCCTTGTTATTGGCAAAAAGAAAGGAAGATTCAAGTCATGAGTATCAAAATAATAATTTTATCATGAATATTTCATCATTGCGTGCATCATTATTGCATGCATAATACCAAATCATCATATATATTCTCAAAACATATAAACTCATCATTATATGCATGATTCCAAATCATCATTCATATCATTTCAATCATTGTTTCAAACATACAAGCTAGCAACTTTTACAATATGCAAGTTTTACTACATACAAGCTAGCAACTTTTACAATATGCAAGTTTTACTACATACAAGCTAGCCAGCATTTGTCTTGAGCTAGCAATCTTTCTCCCCCTATGTCATCAATAAAAGGAGAAGTAGCTCTAGCTATTTTAAAAGATATGCAAGTTTTACTACATACAAGCTAGCAACTTTTACAATATGCAAGTTTTACTACATACAAGCTAGCAACTTTTACAATATGCAAGTTTTACTACATACAAGCTAGCAACTTTTACAATATGCAAGTTTTACTACATACAAGCTAGCAACTTTTACAATATGCAAGTTTTACTACATACAAGCTAGCAACTTTTACAATATGCAAGTTTTACTACATACAAGCTAGCCAGCATTTGTCTTGAGCTAGCAATCTTTCTCCCCCTATGTCATCAATAAAAGGAGAAGTAGCTCTAGCTATTTTAAAAGATATGCAAGTTTTACTACAACTCATCATGCACAAAATATAAAATCATCTAACATGATACAAACATTTATTTTAAAATATTATCACTATTTTCATGTATGATAATAAAGTATTCATGATACCCGAACATTAAGTCAACAATGATTCATTTTATCAAATCTCTTCTTTTTATAAATACAAAAATTGTAGGTATACAAAGAAGAAAATTGTGATTAAAAAAAATCTTAAGTAGTAAATCCAAGAAGTCAAGATCTAATTCGAATACAAACTCATTCAAATTCAAATCGTTAAATTCATCAAAATCTCAACATTACTTTCAAGAGATTCAAAATGGTATACATAGATTTATCATAAAGCAAATTAATTTTCAATCATCACATAAGGCATTTAAAGAATTTTTGAAACATAGGAGAATGATTAATTTAAGCATGTAATGTTTCAATCATCACATAAGGCATTTAAAGAATTTTTGAAACATAGGAGAATGATTAATTTAAGCATGTAATGTTTCAATCAAATTCAAGTCATTAAGACCAAATGCATGATACACTCATTTATTTTCAAAATATTCATCATTGCGTGCATCATTATTGCATGCATAATACCAAATCATCATATATATTCTCAAAACATATAAACTCATCATTATATGCATGATTCCAAATCATCATTCATATCATTTCAATCATTGTTTCAATCATCACATAAGGCATTTAAAGAATTTTTGAAACATAGGAGAATGATTAATTTAAGCATGTAATGTTTCAATCATCACATAAGGCATTTAAAGAATTTTTGAAACATAGGAGAATGATTAATTTAAGCATTAGAATTCATGAATACAAAGATATTATTTGTGATTCCAATTTTGCAAGATCAAGACTATGATTTAGATAAACCTCCTTCAAATCAAATTGTTAACTTGAATTCATAATCAAGTCATCAAAATCAATTTCGAGATTCACAAAATATCATGAATCATTAATCTCGATCAGATGGGAAAAGTATTTTTTAAGTGATTATTTTCATCTAAGCATGCCTTAGTCATTATATGTCAAATCAAGATAAGCATGAAGTTCAAGACGTAAAGGCAAAATCTTATAAAATAACTCATCAAGCAAGATTTTAAACATCTATTTTCAAGCTAGAGTAAGTCAAGGATTCAATTATCTCATGTCATGAATTCCAACAAGCATCTCAAATTATCAACATCACATTAAAAAGATATTTCAAAAAGACATCGATAAGTGATTCATTTGTATCATTTCATTCATTCAGAAGATTCTCCTCTTTGGTAAATAAATCTAGGAGAACAAAATGAATTAAGGGAGATATAATATGATTGAAGCATTGAACATGATTCATATTTAAAATGTGTCTCATGTCAAAAGTATGAATCAAGCATTTGTGAAATCCGAAATCATTCTCAAAGTCACATTCAATAAATTCATACATGACAAGCATAGATTTATTGAAAAGTCGATAAGATAGAGGATTGCATTTCATTTTTATAAATTTCTATTCATGTGATTTGCTTCTTATAAGCATGCCTTTACCTTTAATAAAACAAGTGTTAACATTTAAGGCAGAAAGGTAAATTTCATAAAACAAATCATCAAGCATGATTCCCTGATAACATCCTTTTAATATCTTGATATTCATCATCAAGTATGATTTCAAAAAGTATGTTCAAGAGAAATCATTAAGACCAAATGCATGATACACTCATTTATTTTCAAAATATTCATCATGTTTATTTACATGAGATTCACAAGATTGGTAAAATAAATTCATTAATCTCAATAGGATAGAAAATTCATTTCCATTTCATACAATTGATTTCATGTGAGGGTATTCAAGTCTTTTGTGAAAACATGTATCATCATTTAAAATCAAAACATAAGTTTCATCATGAAGCCGTCAAGACCAAACACATCATGATATCACATCTATCATCAAAAGACTATCAAGAAATTCATACATAGATGTACATGCACTATGTCATCTTAATATGTCATGAGAATGTCATCTTAATTCGTCATAAAAACGATTAGACCAAAAACATGTTAATCTAAAATGAGAGTTTCAAATCAACATTTACTTCAAAAACTCATGCATGACATAAAATCATCAAGATACACATGCATGGATTAATCCTAAGCATTATCACATATCATATAATTATCATCCCTAATGTTGCATACATCATTCAACATTTCAAAACATAGCATGCATGAAACCTTAGCAATATACTTTTCATGATCAAATTTTTTAATTTTTCAAAGATGCTAAAAGAAAAACATGATATAATTTTTAAAAAATAATTTTTTATTTCCTATTTCTACTATCTAAATTAAGCACTAATGAAAAACTTCAAGTAATTTCAAAATAATTCAAGAGAGTTGAGTTACTTACCTTGTAGTCGCAGCCCATCAAAGCCCAATTCGCTGTTTCACCTTTGGAAGTTCTTGATTCATCCTTGGTTGCCTTCCTCTTCTTTGGCCTCTTCCTCCGTTCAAGTTCATTGTTTATTTTAGATTTTTGTTTATGAACTTATTAAGATTTAGTGTTCGAAGTTCAAGTTCATCATTGTCCTCATCACTTGAGTCATCGCTCAAGTGGTATTCATTTGTCTGGAGTTCCAAATCCTTCTTATTCTTTAGAAGGTGGTTCAAGTGCTCATCGGGTTCAAAATGTTCCAAAAGTGTCATTTCATATGTCATTAATGACTCGATTAATTCTTCTAATGAAAAATCATTTAAATTTTTTATCTCTTGTATTGCGGTTATTTTATGATCTCACCTTTTTGGAAGGGATCTTAAGATCTTACTTACGAGATCAAAATTCAAAAAAGATTTACCAAGAACTCTTAGATTATTGACGACATCCATGAAACGGGTGTACATGTCGCCTATAGTCTCACTTGGTTGCATTCGAAAAAGCTTAAAATCATACAATAAAATGTTAACTTTCGAGTCTTTGACTCTATTAGTTCCCTCGTGCATGATTTCAAGTGTTCGCCAAATATCAAAAGCCGTTTCGCATATAGAAATCCGATTGAACTCATTTTTGTCCAAAGCGCAAAATAAGGCATTCGTAGCCTTTGCGTTTAAAGAAAAATACTTCTTCTCCAAATCCGACCATTCGTTCATCGGTTTAGAGGGAAGTTGAAAACCGTTTTCAATAATATTCCATAAATCCAAATTCATAGAAATCAAGAAAACTCTCATTCGAGTTTTCCAATAAGTGGTCTAATCCGTTAAACAACAATGGACGAACAACTGAAAAGCCCTCTTGAAAGCCATGAAGAGTCATTTCTCTTAAGTGTAAATCCGAAATGAGAAATACCGAGCTCTGATACCAATTGTTAGGATCGGAGCAGCACTAAGAGGTGGGGGGGGTGAATTAGTGCAGCGGATTAAAACGTCGGTTTTGGAAAATCTTTCGTATGATAAAAATCGAACTCGGAAGTGCTTAACTTGAAAGCGTGTTCATAAAGGTGTGCAGCAAAATTAATGAGGAAGTAAAGCATGTATGAAGGTTTGTAGTAAGGTAAATAGCAATAAGTAAATGCAAACCAGAGAACATGCCAATTTTATAGTGGTTCAGTCAAATGACCTACATCCACTTGCGAAGCCTTCTTCGATGAGGCTCCCAACTTCCACTAGCAAATCACTTTGAAGGGGAAGGACAAATACCCCTCTTATAACCTTTTACAAGTGGTCCACATTCTTACAGATTTTCAAAGAGAATGAGGGAGGTGAACACTTCAACTATTGAAAACAAGACTTGCTAAAGACTTTGCTAAGGCTTTATCTCAATCTCTAACTTCTCAAATGTTGTATTCTCTGTTGAGAATTGAGGGGTATTTATAGGCCCCAAGAGGATTCAAATTTGGGCTCCAAATTTTGAATTCTCTTGGGTTTCCGAGGCTGGCGGTGCTACCGCCTGTCGGTGGCGGTGCCACCGCTTGTCAATTTCCACATTGATAGTGTTCTGGCGGTGCCACCACCGGAACTCTCGGGTGCTGGGCGGTGCCACCGCCCGAACTCTCGGGTGCTGGGCGGTGCCACCACCCAGTCCGACGGTACCACCGCTTAATACTTCAGGGTCTGGGCAGTGCCACCACCTAGTCTGGTGGTGCCACCGCCTGAACTATTTCAGCTCATTGGTTGGGCTCCAAACTTGGCCTAAACCAGTCCGAACTTGAGCCCAATTGGCCCCTATTTGGGTTATAGGATTAACCCCTTAATCCTAACCCTAATTACATGCAAACTATGAAATTAAGACATAGTCCTAAGCAAGTTTTTAACTAGTAATGTCAAGCTTCCTTCCAGCGAGCTTTCCGGTGATCTTCCGGCAGACTTCCGATATACCCTCGGATTTCTTCCAGCGAACTCCTAGTAGGCTCCCGGTCTTGTGGCGAGTTCAGCGAGTCTTTGGCAAGTAGCCCAACCTTCTCGGTGATCTTTGCGAACCTCCGACGATCTCTTCAGCGGACTTCTGAAATCTTCGGCAAGTCCTCGATTTCTTCTCGGTTGGTTCCGGCAACACTTCCGTTGATTCTTTGGACTTTCGGCGGACTCTCGAACACCTATCGAACTTGACTCCGGTAGACTTGCTTTATGTCTTCAAGCTATCGTAGTTAATCCTACACACTTAAAACAAAACTTTGATCGAGACAATTGATCCTAAGCAATTAATCAAGTTGTCCGGCATGTCATTGGTCCCTCGACTCTTCGTCCGACTCTTCGGCGCATCGTCCTCTCTTGCGGCCTATTGCTCAATTGGCCAATTGACTCCGCAACTCCGATATCCTTGGCGTAATACCTACTATTCTTGGCCCGATGCCCGAATACATGGCCCGAAGTCTTCTGTCGATACGTCGACCGATCCACCGGCCCGACGTCCAATCTTCTGACATGTTCCTCCGGCACAACATGATTTTCCTGCTTTAATTATCTTATCCTGATCGAAGCATCCTGCGTCACTCAAAATACTGATTAAATCATAAACACATATCAAGTGGTTTCATCATCAAAATACGAGATTCAATAGTGACAACAACTACGTAGGCGATAGCCACCCACGTGACAACCACGCGCGGGCACAAGTAGTGACGCGACGACGACAATTGTGCATAGGCGATGACCACACTAGCGATGGCCGTAGTGATAGCAGTCGCATAGGCAGCGACGGTGCAGGTTTTTGACATATTTATAGTTTTGCCCTCAAGGCTATTTTTATCAAATTATAATTCTACCCTTTATAAATTTCATAATTTTAGCTTATGTCCTATCAACATATTTATAGTTTTATCTTTATAAAATTAAGAATTCTAATTTATATCCTTAATTATAAAATTGATAAATATGACTTATTATAATTGTGATTAAATTTTATCATGATTATATTTTTGATTATTTGATTGGATTTACTTAAAAATAAATAAATTACAGTTTACTTTTATAGTTTTCTCATATGACTTATTGATTATATTTTTCATGTGGTAAATAAAATCTAATTATTATTTTTGGATATTTATTAATTATTCACATGTATATATTTGAAATTATGAAATAATATTTATCTTTCACATAAAGGTATGATTTATATGTTATTATGATTATCATATGGTTTTTTCTTTATTAATTAATATATAATAATTATTATGGTTATTATTCTATTATTAAATTGCTTAGCATAAATTAAATTGAAAAAAATTGATAAATATTATTTATAACTCATCACCCTAAGTTTTATTTGATTTGTAGCTACCAAAGTGGCTTGGGATGACAGGTTTTTGGATATGAATTACAACAAAAGTTATCATTTATAGGATATTTTAAATTATTTTTTATATTATTGTATTAGTCTTGTAGCCATCAAAATGACCTAGACCGATAACTTATAAAATAACATTAAGAAATTAGTCCTAAATAATATTGAAAAAATAATATTCATAATAACACATATAATTAGGAGATTTAGATAATTCTAAAGGAGAATCTACTTCAAATAATTATGTGATGGGTTAGGATGATATTGTTTTGGATATCTTTGCAGTTTATGGTTGTATACCCAAAAGTAATAATACTATTCTATAAGGATGATATCAGTCCTCCATAAATGATCTTGAGTGAACATTAGATATGTCAATATTTCACCCAAAGGTCAAATATAGATTATATCAATAGTTCATCATATTTTGAAGATCTCAAAGCATTAATGTCATTTTATATTTTTACAGTGGTACTTTCGTCCATACATTCTTATGCTTCTAGTCTCCTTGTACTCTTTGGATCAAATTATTCAAAATAGTTAGAGCATGTGTAATTTATACTAGGCGTATTAGATCTTGACTTATTATTGCTTATTGAAAAGCTCGCAGACTTGACTAATGAAAGTACTGTGGAATAAGTTAATGAAATGAAAGCTTGGGAAAGATTTGATAGGCTTAGTTTCATGTTTATAAGAATAACGATTGCAAATAACGTAAAGACTTCATTACCGATTGCAACTAGTGCACAAGAATATTTAAAGGTTATTAAAGATAGATTTAAATTTGTTGATAAGTCATTGGCTAGTACACTAATGAAAGAACTGACTACGACTCAGTATGGTGGCACTCGAGGAATTCAAGATCACATCCTCAATATAGCAGATAAAGTTACAAAACTTAAAGTATTAGGTATGAATGTTGATGAGTCTTTCCTCGTGTAGTTCATTTTCAATTCTTTTCCTTCTTAGTTTAGGCCATTCAAGATTCACTATAATATAAATAAGGATAAGTAGGACTTGAATAAGTTAACTAGTATGTATATTTAGGAAGAATTGAGATTAAAGTAAGAAAGTTTATATAATATTATGACTACTACTTAAAGAGTCGACAAAAAAAAAAAATTGAAGCATTATCCATCAAAGAAATTTGTCGGGTTTGGAAATATTAAACAGACTAATGAAAAAAAAGCTTCTACAGTAAAGCGTTTCTTTTGTAGCAAGAAACAACATATAAAGAATGACTATATTAAATGCAAGACTTGGTTTAAAAAGAAAGGTATAAACTCAACCTTTGTATGTTTTGAATCAAATATTATAGAAGTTCCTTCTAATACTTAATGGATTGATTCTAGTGCTTCAGCTCATATTACCAATAATATACAGAGATTTCTTTCAATCTGGAAACCAAAAGAATATGGAAGATTCTACTAGTCATATGTGCCCTGCAAGCAAATCATGTGAGGGATGACATGCGTGACTTGACACACAATCTTTTTACTTATTATATTTTGGCATTTATCACTTTATATTGCTTGTTACATATATATATATATATATTGTGATGTCCTTGGATTTGTGCAATGGGAATCGGATCATGATGAGATCACGATAATGAGATCGATTCGCCTTTAAATACAGATCCTAAATAATCCCGATCATATATTACTCGAGATGGATATCAGGATAACCGGACAGACTAGTGTGCTGTATACCCGTCCATATGATGGATGTAATTGGTCTCAAAGCTGCTCTTGTGGGGATACTAGGGATATAGTATAGGTGCTCATTGGAGAATGAGTTCACTGATTGTTCCGCTTACAAAATGCTAAATGGTTGATGATGCCTTATTGTCAGACAGCGATTCTATAGTCCTAGTAGTGTATTTGGTCCTTAAACTTAAGACACCAAGGATATCCTATATGAGTGCTCCATTTTTTGATACCAGACTTATAGGTTTTGATGTCCCAAATCTAGCACAACCAGTCATCGGGAGTGGTAGCCAATCATACGAGGACTATTGAGTGTTGATAGAGGATCATCCACTCTCAGTGTTATGAGAGGAATGTCTCATGTGTTTTTGCTCAGACAAATCCCTAGCCAGGGTCATTCGGATTGAGAGAGAAAGAGTTCTATCGGAGAATCCGATTAGAGCGAGACTCGAGTAGAAACTGTATGGTGTCTGACAACATCATGCCCAATATACAGTCTCTAGGATATTAGATAGATAAGGGACTATAAGTACATAGTAACCAAGGATAAACAGGTCCAATGGATTGGATTCCCCTGTATCATTTGAGAATTGTGGCGTAGTGGCCTAGTACATCCGTAGTCGATAAATCGAGTAAATTATTTTATAAATAATAATTCACTAAGCTAGAAGGAGTTATGACATATATAACTCACGGCCAACTAGATATTAGGCTTAGAGGGTCACACACATATGGTAGGCATTGCAATGAGTAGAGGTTTGAATATGAGATATCCGCTAGAGTCCCTATCATATTGGATATCTAATAAGCCCCTGAATTATTGGATCCTATGAATGAGATCCAATAAGAGCCCATAAGAGATTATTGGATAGAGATCCACTAATCTAAGAGGCTTGGGTAGTTGGATGGAGATCCAATACCTAATAGAGGAGGATCCATTAGGGTTAAGTTGATAGGGGACCTCTATAAATAGGAGGGAATCAATGGTTCATAGGCTATAGCCCTTTGCTTGCCTTTCCTATTCTCCTTCCCCTCTTCACCTCAAAGTAAGCCTGGAGTTTTGAGGAGCATCATCGTAGCCCTATTGTGTGGATCACCGCTAGAGAGGAGGACGCTTGATCTCCTTCACCCTCTCCTAGAGATATGCAGGGATTCAGGTATATACGATCTCCCTAGGTAACACAATCTATCTCACATGTGGTTTTCTATTTCGTGGATTTTTACGCACTAATCTTCGCACGATAATGAACATATATTTGGGAATTGGGGATTTTGTTTTTTATTTTTCCGTTGCGCATGTGATGTTGCCCCTAAGATTTCTTAACAGTGATATCAAAGCTAGGTTGTTCATGTGAAAATTGGTTTTGAATTGTGTATGTTGTATTTTGGAGAAACTTTTGACATCAAAATTATTGACGCAAAAGCGAGAAAGGGCAGCAACTGTTTCTTTCCCTGATGCCCTCATAGATGGCAGTGCTGCCATCTATGGGCAGGCTCTCGGCTGGTGGCCGACGGGCTACTATAGTGACAGCCACCTACGCACGGGCACTACATGCACAAGCACGACTGCTTGCAGTGGTGCCCGCAGGTAGTGCCGCAAGCACGACAGCCACTGCACCCGTGCGTAAGGGCGGCGCTTACGGGTGCTGGACCCATGGGCGTAGGTGGCGCCTACCGTCGTTGGGCTCGCATGTGAACCGCCAGCAACACTAGCAACGAGCACCAGTGGGCGGCGTTGACCCATTGGTGCGACACCTGCGGGGGCAACTATGCCCGCGAGGGCACCCGACCGCAAGGGCGGTGCCGCCCGTGAGTAGGGGCGGCGCCCCCATGGCCCCCAACTGCACAGGCTGCTGCCTGCAAGGTAGCGACGGCCACAACAAGTAGGGAGAAGAGAGGGGTTAGGGTTTTTTGGCCAAAATATAGTTTTACCCCTCGGATTTTTAAAAATTCCAAGTTCTGTCCTTTGTCCAAATTATAAAATACCTCTCATAAATTAGAAAATTCCCTGCATGTCCTTAATCTCGACGCAATCTCTTCAGGCATCGCGATCGTTCGTCTCGTGGGTCCCGCTATTGCATCCACACTCCCGTTGTGCCTCCTCGTGTAATTACAATTTAATCATAACTCGCAGGCCCGACAATAACGAGAAATAAAATGGAGGCTCGCAGGCCCCAATAATAAATCCACACATCATACATCACATGTGTAAATCATCCTTCCACACATCATACATCACATGTGTAAACTCGCAGGCCCGACAATAAACGAGAAATAAAATGGAGGCTCGCAGGCCCCAATAATAAATCATCCTTCCACACATCATACATCACATGTGTAAACTCGCAGGCCCGACAATAAACGAGAAATAAAATGGAGGCTCGCAGGCCCCAATAATAAATCATCCTTCCACACATCATACATCACATGTGTAAATCATCCTTCCACACATCATACATCACATGTGTAAATCATCCTTCCACACATCATACATCACATGTGTAAATCATCCTTCCACACATCATACATCACATGTGTAAACTCGCAGGCCCGACAATAAACGAGAAATAAAATGGAGGCTCGCAGGCCCCAATAATAAATCATCCTTCCACACATCATACATCACATGTGTAAATCATCCTTCCACACATCATACATCACATGTGTAAACTCGCAGGCCCGACAATACCTTCCACATCATACATCCATGTGTAAATCATCCTTCCACACATCATACATCACATGTGTAAACTCGCAGGCCCGACCATGTGATGTGTGTACTTGTGATTATTATTATTGGGGCCTGCGAGCCTCCATTTTATTTCTCATTTATTGTCGGGTCTGCGAGTTTATGATTAAATTGTAATTACATGAGGAGGCACAACGGGAGTGTGGATGCGATAGCGGGACCCATGAGATGGACGATCGCGATGCTTGGAGATGCGTCGAGATGCCGACAGAACTGACGAGAATGAGATGGATGATCACAAGGCATGGAGATGCATTGCTACACACATAGATCTGATGTGAGTGATTAGGCCCACTGGCTCGAGCCTGATTACATTAAGTTATGGTCCATGATTATTTGGTATAATTGCTCATGTGATGTATGATTGTTTATACTGTTAGGATCAAGAGCACTAAGAGGGGGGGGGGGGGGGTGGGTGAATTAGTGCAGCAGAAAACGTTCGACGATTTAAAAACGACGTTCGTACGATAAAGACGATTTTGATGTGAAAGTTGATTCAAAATTACTTAAACTTAAGATTAAGCAAGAGTAGAGTTGAAGTAAAGTAATGGAGGCAGTTTGCAGTTTAATATAGAGAGCAGAATGTAAATGCAAACTGAGATTTAGAGTTGTTCGGTCAATCTTTACCTACATCCACTTTTGGCTACCTCATCCGATGAGGTCACCGATGTCCACTAGAGGCCTTCCTTCAATAGGCGAAGGCCAACCACCCTTTTACAGCTTTACTCCTTTTGACGGGCTTAGTAGACAACCCTTACAGATTTTTCAGTCGTCTCTTGAATGATCAAAACTTAGAAGAAAAGAGGGAGAAGAACTTTTGGCCCTTACAACACTTTTGAGCTCTAAAATTCACAGAATAAGATCAAGATTTGAGTGCCCTTTCATGCATGAAAGGGTGAGGTTTATATAGGCCCCAAACTGGTTTGAATTTGGAGCTCAAAAATATCATCTCCCGGATTTTCGGGGTCCTGGCGGTACTACCACTTGTCATTTGTCACTGTGCGGTACTACCACTCAATCTGGGCAGTACTACCACCTGACATCACTCGGAGACCGAGCTCAGGCAGTACCACCGCCTGACAGGGGTGGTACCACCGTTGGCGGTAATAACTGCCAACGGTACCATCGCTTGACAGGGGCGGTAGTACCACCCAGAACTCTTGGGAGACTGAGTCTCTTGGGTGGTGCCATCGCCGGCCCTAGTTGTGCCACCGCTAGTCAGGAATTCTGGGTCCAAATGGGCTGACCTATTCGGCCCAATTTGGGTTTGTCAAGGGCCCAATTGCCCCCTGATTAAGTTAATGGGATCACCTCCCATTCCTAACTTAATCATCATGCTAACTATGATGTTTAAGACATTAATACTGTAACTTGCTCCGGTGTGTCAATCGCTTCTTCCGGCGAGCTTCTGGTGAACTTTCGGCGAATATCTGACAAACCCTCGGTGATGCTCCAGCGGACTTCCGGCAAACTCCTGGACTTGCGATGATCCACTTGGCGAGTTCCGACGAGCTTCTTTGGCAAGCTCCTGGACTTCTCGAATTTGTTCCCGCAGAACTTCTAACGATCGTCCGGACTTCCGTCGAACTCTCGAACCCCTAACATGATCATAGTCTTGACTCCGACGTAACTCCTACTGCATGTCTTACTTCCATCGTAGTTAATCTTGTACACTTATCTCAACATATAGATTAGATAACAAATGATAATTGACTTCATCATCAAAACATATACACCTACTAGATATATATATATATATATATATATATATATATATATATATATATATATATATATATATATATATATATTTACATACGATGTAGATATATATTAAATATATAAGTGTGTGACATGTCATATTAGGAGACTAATCAAAGAAACCCCTCTCTCGATAATATTAAGTCGGTAAACATGAGGCAATTAGATTGACCCATATGGCCTTCCATTCATTATAGGTAGGGACCGATTCTCGGTGTAAGTTGAGTTGGTCGAGTCCCTCGAGGCTTACCTATATCGCGATTCGCTATCTTGTCTATAACAGAGATGTCACCTGTGACCTCAAGACATGGTATGCTTAGTCGAGTCCCTCAAGGGTATTATCGAATCAAACTCATCTTGTAACGATGGTGTTGACTTAATCGAACATCATGGTTAGTCGAGTCCGACTTAATCGAACATCATGGTTAGTCGAGTCCCTCAAGGGTATATTATCGAATCAAACTCATCTTGTAACGATGGTGTTGACTTAATCGAACATCATGGTTAGTCGAGTCCCTCAAGGGTATATTATCGAATCAAACTCATCTTGTAACGATGGTGTTGACTTAATCGAACATCATGGTTAGTCGAGTCCCTCAAGGGTATATTATCGAATCAAACTCATCTTGTAACGATGGTGTTGACTTAATCGAACATCATGGTTAGTCGAGTCCCTCAAGGGTATATTATCGAATCAAACTCATCTTGTAACGATGGTGTTGACTTAATCGAACATCATGGTTAGTCGAGTCCCTCAAGGGTATATTATCGAATCAAACTCATCTTGTAACGATGGTGTTGACTTAATCGAACATCATGGTTAGTCGAGTCCCTCAAGGGTATATTATCGAATCAAACTCATCTTGTAACGATGGTGTTGACTTAATCGAACATCATGGTTAGTCTCGAGACCATGGTAATTCGGAGACCGGACTAAGACAGGAATCACAAGGAGTTGTGATCGACAAGGGTTGCTTACCTTTCGAGCTTAGTGTGATTGGTCGAGTCTCTCAAGGTTACACTAAGACGCTGATTGGATTCGATTCTGATCCCCATTAGAAGTCTGTCGGAGACTTCCGTTTCATATGTGAGGGTGTCGTATGACTTGCTAGTAAAATAGTAGGAGCATATTAACGTAGAAGTCAATATCTTGATTATTTATTTTTTTGTAAAATCTGTATGTTATTTATTTCTACTGCATCTTATTTTCAAAAAATACCGCTTTCAAATCCCTTACATGGTATACTTGATGTCAACCGTTTCACTGGTCCAAATTATATAGATTGGCTCCATAACTTGAGAATTGTTCTCACGGTGGAGAAAATTATGTACGTCCTTGATACAGGTATGCCTATGCCCAAGGAAAGGGCAAGCAAGGATGAGATCGCTCGCTACGTGAAGTACATTGATGACTCCACTCTTGCTCAGTGTTACATATTAGGCTCCATGACTCTTGAGTTACAAAGATAATATGAAAAGATGGATGCCAGATCTATTCTCTTATATGTCCGTAAACTATTTAAGGAACAGGGAAGGACTCAACGATATAAGATATCCAAGAGCCTATTCCGTGCTAGGATAACTGAGGGTACACCGGTTTAGAACCATGTTCTAAAGATGATTGAGTGGATAGAGAAACTCACGTCTAGGAATGGTCCTAGAGGATAAGCTGTTTATGGATCTTGTGCTTCAATCTCTACCAAATTCCTTTTCACAGTTCACAATGAATTTTAATATGAATAAGCTTGAGGTGACTCTTCCGGAGTTCCTCAATATGTTAGGGGAGGCAAAGAGCACTATTAAGAAAGAAAAGCCAGTTTTCTACACTAATGAGACTAGAAAGAAAAGGAAAGCATAAAAGTCACTTAGAAAGGACAAGGGCAGACCAGGTAAAGTAAAATTTGCTAAGAAAGACCCAATAGAGGACAAAGGCTAGTGCTTCTACTATAGAAAAGATAGGTACTAGAAGAGGAACTGCAAAGAGTACTTTGCAGAGAGAGTGAAATAGAAGCTTGGAGAAGCTTCAAGTACATTCATGATCAGTCTCCATTTGTCAGACTCTTATGATAACATATGGGCATTGGATACCGGTAGTGTTTATCATATTTGTAATTCATTGCAGGTTTTAGCAAGACCTAAGAGATTAGCGAGAGGCGAGATGGACCTCAAGATAGGCAATGGAGCAAAAATTGCTACAGTAGTTGTTAGCGAGATCGCCCTACATTTGCTTGGTGGAGCTATTATTGCATTGGATACATGTTATTTTGTTTCTTTTATTATCAAAAATATTTTTTCATTTTATATTTGATAATTAGTGGATATAAATTAGTTTTTGAGAACAATAGTTGTTCAATATTATTAGATGATGAGATCATCACGAGAGGAATATTGCATAATGGTTTATTTATGCTAAACACTACTCCATATATTATGAATGTAAGTGTGTCTAAGAGGAAATGAGATGAGGTGAATAGTGCATACTTGTGGCATTGTAGGTTAGGTCACATCCATAAGAGAAGGATTCAAAAGTTGCTAAAGGATTGATATCTAGATCCATTTGATTATGAGTCATATGCAACTTGCAAACCTTGCCTTCGTGGACAACTGACCAACTCTCCATTAAGTGGAATTGGAGAAAGAGCTACTAAGCTACTAGAACTCATATATAATGATGTATGTAGACCCATGTCAACTCATGCCATTGGTGGTTACTCCTACTTCATTATCTTTATTAATGATTTCTCAAGGTATATACATATGTACTTAATAAAGTACAAGTCCAAGGTCTTTGAGAAATTCAGAGAGTATAAGAATAAAGTGGAGAACCAGACTGGAAAGAGTATCAATACTCTATGATCAGATCGAGGAGGTAAATACTTAAGTACAGAGTTTACCTAGTTCCTTAAGGACCATAGGATTCTATCCCAATAGACACCTCCTTATATACCTCAGCTCAATGGTATATCTAAAAGGAGGAATCGTACGCTGTTAGACATGGTACGATCCATGATGAGTTTCGCTGACATACCCATCTCATTCTAGGGATATGCCCTAGAGACTACAACTTACCTTCTGAATAGAGTTCCAACTAAGTCGGTAGTATCTACACCATATGAGATATGGAAATGGAAGAAACCTGATCTTAAAGTTGTTAAGATTTGGGGCTATCCTGCCCACATGAAAAGATAACCTCGATAAGTTGGAATCAAGGATAGAGCGGTACAAGTTCGTGGGATACCCCAAGTAAACTTGTGGGTATTATTTTTATCATCTCGAGGACCAAAATGTCTTTGTAGCTATGAGATTAGTGTTCCTTAAGAAGGAACACATTCTTGGCGGAGATAGTGGGAGCATGATAGAGTTAAGCGAGGTTGGAGAACCTAGCTCAAGCACCACTCTACAGCCCGAGTCTGTTTAGGTACCTAACATATAAGTTCTAACTTTACATAGGTTTGGTAGAGTATCTCATCCTCATGAGAGATATGTGGGATATATTAGAGGAGAGAATATTGAGAATATTGATCCTCAGACCTATGAGGAGGCTATTATAAGTATAGACTCCAAGAAGTGGCAAGAAACCATGAATTCTGAGATGGATTCCATATACTCTAACAAGGTTTGGAACCTAGTTGATATGTCTGAGGGTATTGTACCCATCGGTTGCAAGTGGATCTTTAATAAAAAGATTGGAGTAGATGGAAAAGTAGAGACCTATAAACTAAGGCTAGCGGCAAAGAGGTATCATCAAAGGCAAGGGGTTGACTATGATGAAACCTTCTCACCTGTAGCTATGCTAAAATCCATCCAAATTATATTGGCTATTACAGCACACTATGATTATAAGATCTAGTAGATGGACGTGAAAACTATATTCCTCAATGGCAACCTCGAGGAGGAAGTGTATATGATATAGCCCGAGAGATTCGTGTCCAAAGACTGCCCAAACAAGTTGTGAAGGTTGCTTAGATCCATTTATGGACTAAAGCAAGCTTCCCGAAGTTAGAACATATAATTTGATGAGGCAATTAGATCTTATGACTTCATTAAGAATGAAAATAAGTCTTATGTGTATAGGAAGGTAAGTGGGAGCACTATCACCTTCTTTGTGTTGTATGTGGATGACATCCTGATCATTAGGAATGATGTAGGAATGCTATCCACAGTAAATACTTGGTTATCTAGACACTTCTCTATGAAGGACTTAGGGGAAGCATCCTATATCTTGGGGATTCAGATCTATAGAGATAAATCCAAGAGGATGCTTGGATTGTCTCAATCCAGGTACATAGACACCATTGTCAAAAGATTTGACATGAAAAATTTCAAGAGAGGTCTCATACCGATGAGACATGGGATATTACTTTCTAGGAGTATATCCTCAAAGACTCCTGAAGAAAGGGCGAACATAGATAAGATATCCTATGCCTTAGCAATAGGGTCTATCATATATGCTATGCTATATACCAGGCCTGATATAGCACATGCTCTGAGTGTCACAAGTAGGTATCAGGCGGATCCTGGCTTAGAGCACTGGAAAGCAGTAAAATGTATCCTTAAGTACTTGAGAAGGACTAAGGATCTTTTACTAGTATATTGAGATAGTAGTCTTAAGGTTGAAGGGTACATAGACTCGAGTTTTCAGTTCGATGTCGATGATAGCAAGTCGAATTCGAGATATGTGTATATCTTGAATGGAGGAGCAGTGTGCTAGAAGAGTTCCAAACAAGATACTACTATTGACTCGACTATAGAGGCGGAGTACATTGCTGTAGTAGAGGTAGCAAAAGAGGGAGTCTGGATGAGGAAGTTCATCACAGATTTGAGAGTCATGCTAGGCAGCGAGGAGTTGATTCCCTTATATTGCAACAACAACAGGGTGATTGCTCAAGCAAAGAAACCCAGGTCTCATAAAAAATGAAGCATATTCTAAGGAGGTTCAACCTGATCAAAGAAATCGTGACCCGAGGAGATGTAGTAATCAAAGAGTTGTTGAATCTCAGATTTTGATGATGAAGTCAATTGTCATTTGTTTATCTAATCTATATGTTGAGATAAATGTGCAGGATTAACTACAATGCGTAAGAGACACGCAACAGGTATTTGAGCCGGATCAAGACCAAACCGATCACGTTGGGGGTTCGAGAGTTCGACTCAAAGTCCGGACGGTCGTCGAAAGTTTCTACAGGGAACAAATCCGAAAAGTCCAGGAGCTTGCCAAAGAAGCTTGGCAGAACTCGCCAAGATGATCGCACGAAAGCTAGGAGTTTGCCCGGGAGTTCCGTCGAGCATCACCGAGGTTTTTTCGGAAGTTCATCAGAAGCGTCTCCGTAAGAAGCGATGTAATGCACCGACACATTTTGCACAGCATTGATGTCTTACTTATCATAGTTAGAATGAGAATTAATTGGATTGGGAGGTATGCCCTTACTTAATCTGGGCCAACTTGGCCCTTAATAGACCGCAATTGTGGCTGGAAATTGAATAGCCCATTTGGCCCTAGATTCTTGGGCCGAAGTGGCACTGCCCATGAAGCGGTAGTACCACCTAGACTAAGCGGTAGTACCACCTAGACTAAGCGGTAGTACCACCTAGACTAAGCGGTAGTACCACCTAGACTAAGCGGTAGTACCACCTAGACTAAGCGGTAGTACCACCTAGACTAAGCGGTAGTACCACCTAGACTAAGCGGTAGTACCACCTAGACTAAGCGGTAGTACCACCTAGACTAAGCGGTAGTACCACCTAGACTAAGCGGTAGTACCACCTAGACTAAGCGGTAGTACCACCTAGACTAAGCGGTAGTACCACCTAGACTAAGCGGTAGTACCACCTAGACTAAGCGGTAGTACCACCTAGACTAAGCGGTAGTACCACCTAGACTAAGCGGTAGTACCACCTAGACTAAGCGGTAGTACCACCTAGACTAAGCGGTAGTACCACCTAGACTAAGCGGTAGTACCACCTAGACTAAGCGGTAGTACCACCTAGACTAAGCGGTAGTACCACCTAGACTAAGCGGTAGTACCACCTAGACTAAGCGGTAGTACCACCTAGACTAAGCGGTAGTACCACCTAGACTAAGCGGTAGTACCACCTAGACTAAGCGGTAGTACCACCTAGACTAAGCGGTAGTACCACCTAGACTAAGCGGTAGTACCACCTAGACTAAGCGGTAGTACCACCTAGACTAAGCGGTAGTACCACCTAGACTAAGCGGTAGTACCACCTAGACTAAGCGGTAGTACCACCTAGACTAAGCGGTAGTACCACCTAGACTAAGCGGTAGTACCACCTAGACTAAGCGGTAGTACCACCTAGACTAAGCGGTAGTACCACCTAGACTAAGCGGTAGTACCACCTAGACTAAGCGGTAGTACCACCTAGACTAAGCGGTAGTACCACCTAGACTAAGCGGTAGTACCACCTAGACTAAGCGGTAGTACCACCTAGACTAAGCGGTAGTACCACCTAGACTAAGCGGTAGTACCACCTAGACTAAGCGGTAGTACCACCTAGACTAAGCGGTAGTACCGCTCAGTTACAAATGATAGGCAGTAGTACCACCCAGGTATGGTGGTGGTACCGCTTGAGCTTGGTCTCCGAGTAATGTCAAGCGGTAGTACCACCTAGACTAAGCGGTAGTACCGCTCAGTTACAAATGATAGGCAGTAGTACCACCCAGGTATGGTGGTGGTACCGCTAGGACCTTGGAAATCTGGGAATGGACACTTTTGAGCTCCAACTTCAAATTGATTGGGGCCTATATAAACCCCACCATTTCCTGCATGAAAACAAACTGAAAGCTTGCTTTTATTCTGAGTATTTGAGAGCTTAAAAGAGTTGTAAAAGGCTAGAGTTCTTCTCCCTCTTTTCTTTCTAAGTGCTGATCATTCAAGAGAGGAATGAAAACTTGTAAGGGTTGTCTCTTAAGCCCGTCAAAAGGAGAAAAGCTGTAAAAGGGTGGTTGGCCTACGCCTATTAAAGGAAGGCCTCTAGTGGACGTCGGTAACCTCGTCGGAGGAGGAAGCCAAAAGTGGATGTAGGTCAAGATTGACCGAACCACTCTAAATCTCGATTTGCATTTACATTCTGCTCTTTATCTTAATTGCAAACTGCCTTCATTGATTTACATCAACTACACTTCCGCTTATTCTTAACTTTAAAGATCTTTCCGAAATGATTTTCATACAAAAGTCTTTTTAACTGATGAAAGTTTTCCACTGCACCAATTCACCCCCCCCTCTTAGTGCCCTTGATCCTAACAATTGGTATCAGAGCGAGTTCACTCTTAGTTAGATTAAAACCCAAGAGAGATGATATTTGCCAAAAACCAAGAGGGTCACTCTATTACATGTCCGCCCATGTTCAATGAGATGGATTACACCTATTGGAAGACCCGAATGAAGATCTTTCTTATTTCCATGGATTTTGAACTTTAGAATATTGTTGAAAATGGATTTTCAAAGTCTTCTCTTCCAATGATCAATTGGAATGAATCGGAGAGGAGGTATCAAATTTAATTGATGCAGATATATCATTTGATGAATTATTAAATGCCTTCCATGACTTGTTTGATGAATGCAAAACAATTAGTAGAAAATATAAATTGTTAAAAAAAGAGCATGATACTCTTGTTAGTAAATTCGATAAATTAAAAATTGAGCATAATGATAGTTTAGTTCCATGTATGAAATACCATGACTTAGAAATACTCCAAAAGGAGAACTTGCAACTCAAGGACACCTTGAAGAAATTTGAGGTTGATAACAAGTCCTTAAACATGATCCTTACCAATAAGGGTCACGTTCATAAAAGAAGTGGAATCGGATTTGTGAGAAGCTCTCACCAAAATCCAACCACCTTCATTAAAGGCCATATCTTGCATATTTCGCACCAAAACAAATGAAAGCTTGCTTTTATTCTGAGTATTTGAGAGCTTAAAAGAGTTGTAAAAGGCTAGAGTTCTTCTCCCTCTTTTCTTTCTAAGTGCTGATCATTCAAGAGAGGAATGAAAACTTGTAAGGGTTGTCTCTTAAGCCCGTCAAAAGGAGAAAAGCTGTAAAAGGGTGGTTGGCCTACGCCTATTAAAGGAAGGCCTCTAGTGGACGTCGGTAACCTCGTCGGAGGAGGAAGCCAAAAGTGGATGTAGGTCAAGATTGACCGAACCACTCTAAATCTCGATTTGCATTTACATTCTGCTCTTTATCTTAATTGCAAACTGCCTTCATTGATTTACATCAACTACACTTCCGCTTATTCTTAACTTTAAAGATCTTTCCGAAATGATTTTCATACAAAAGTCTTTTTAACTGATGAAAGTTTTCCACTGCACCAATTCACCCCCCCCTCTTAGTGCCCTTGATCCTAACAATTGGTATCAGAGCGAGTTCACTCTTAGTTAGATTAAAACCCAAGAGAGATGATATTTGCCAAAAACCAAGAGGGTCACGTTCATAAAAGAAGTGGAATCGGATTTGTGAGAAGCTCTCACCAAAATCCAACCACCTTCATTAAAGGCCATATCTTGCATATTTCGCACCAAAACAAATGAAAGCTTGCTTTTATTCTGAGTATTTGAGAGCTTAAAAGAGTTGTAAAAGGCTAGAGTTCTTCTCCCTCTTTTCTTTCTAAGTGCTGATCATTCAAGAGAGGAATGAAAACTTGTAAGGGTTGTCTCTTAAGCCCGTCAAAAGGAGAAAAGCTGTAAAAGGGTGGTTGGCCTACGCCTATTAAAGGAAGGCCTCTAGTGGACGTCGGTAACCTCGTCGGAGGAGGAAGCCAAAAGTGGATGTAGGTCAAGATTGACCGAACCACTCTAAATCTCGATTTGCATTTACATTCTGCTCTTTATCTTAATTGCAAACTGCCTTCATTGATTTACATCAACTACACTTCCGCTTATTCTTAACTTTAAAGATCTTTCCGAAATGATTTTCATACAAAAGTCTTTTTAACTGATGAAAGTTTTCCACTGCACCAATTCACCCCCCCCTCTTAGTGCCCTTGATCCTAACAATTGGTATCAGAGCGAGTTCACTCTTAGTTAGATTAAAACCCAAGAGAGATGATATTTGCCAAAAACCAAGAGGGTCACGTTCATAAAAGAAGTGGAATCGGATTTGTGAGAAGCTCTCACCAAAATCCAACCACCTTCATTAAAGGCCATATCTTGCATATTTCGCACCAAAACAAATGCAACTTTTGTTGCAAATATGGACATAGAACTTATCATTATCCATTCAAGAAGATTAGTTCTAACAAATTGATTTGGGTTCCTAAAGGAACCATGATAAATTCTATGCAACATGATAAACAATTTAGATCAGTGTTTGAGGCACCCAAAAGTAAATGGGTACCTTAAAATCATCCTTTTTTGTAGAAACATATATCACCACAAGCTAGGAGCAAGAGATGGTACCTTGATAGTGGATACTCAAGGCATATGACGGAGATCCATCTCAATTATCTAAACTCACTAGCATAGACGAAGGCTATGTCACCTTCGGAGATAACAACAAAGGTAAAATCATTGGCAAAGGAACCATAGGTAACAAATCCAACTTCTTTATTGAAGATGTTTTGTTAGTTGATGGTTTAAAACATAACCTCATGAGCATTAGTCAATTGTGTGATAAAGAATATATTGTCAAATTCGAATCTAATGCTTGCATCATTGAAAAATCACACAAAAATACATCTATGATTGCATTAAAACAAAATAACATATACACCATTGACATCAATAATCTTTGTAATGAAATGTGTTTCTCAGTTTTGAATGATGATGCTTGGCTTTGGCATAGGAGATTAGGTCATGCTACCATAAAACTAATCACCCAAATTTCATCCAAAGAACTTGTAATAGGAATTCCTCATATCAAGTTCATCAAAGATAATGTGTGTGATGCTGATCAATTAGGAAAACAGATAAAGAGTAGCTTCAAATCTAAGAATCAAATAAGCACCTCTAGACCTTTGTAATTGATCCATATGGACTTATTCGGACCAATCTCTACATCAAGCCTAGGAGGTAGCAAATATGCTTTTGTTATTGTAGATGATTATAGTAGATACACATGGACTTATTTATTGAAAACAAAAGTGAATGCTTTAGATATTTCACCAAGTTTTGTAAACTTATTCAAAATGAAAAAGGTTCCATGATTCATCAATTCGAAGTGATCACAGTGGTGAATTTCAAAATCATAATTTCTAAGAGTATTTTGTATCTTCAATAAAAGAACTTTGATTATAGAAGAATCCATTCATGTTGTTTTCAATGAGATTTCTGAAATCAAGAAAAATGATTTTGATGATATTATCTTCGATTCTACGAATGAATCTTTTTGTGAATCTTTTGCTAAAACTATGAGCCTTGAGTTTGAAATGAGTTTGATGGGAGAATTAACCTTCTTTTTAGGCTTACAAATTAAGCAACTAAGCAATGACATCTTTATTAGTTAAACTAAATATGCTTTAGATTTGCTAAAAAGATTTAATATGGATAGCTCAAAAGCTATCAACACTCCTATGAGTACCTCCACTAAGTTGGAAATTGAGTTGATAACAAGTCCTTAAACATGATCCTTACCAATAAGGGTCACGTTCATACAAGACGTGGAATCGGATTTGTGAGAAGCTCTCACCAAATCCAACCACCTTCATTAAAGGCCATATCTTGCATATTTCGCACCAAACAAATGCAACTTTGTTGCAAATATGGACATAGAACTTATCATTATCCATTCAAGAAGATTAGTTCTAACAAATTGATTTGGGTTCCTAAAGGAACCATGATAAATTCTATGCAACATGATAACAATTTAGATCAGTGTTTGAGGCACCAAACGTAAATGGGTACCTTAAAATCATCTTTTTTGTAGAAACATATATCACCACAAGTAGGAGCAAGAGATGGTACCTTGATAGGGATACTCAAGGCAATATGACCGGAGATCCATCTCAATTATCTAAACTCACTAGCATAGACGAAGGCTATGTCACCTTCGGAGATAACAACAAAGGTAAAATCATTGGCAAAGGAACCATAGGTAACAAATCCAACTTCTTTATTGAAGATGTTTTGTTAGTTGATGGTTTAAAACAAGTCCCAAGAGCTTAGTATAAGAGATTTAGTTCTTTTCTTATTGCAAAATAATTTCTCTAAAGGCAAGGTCGATACTACATTGTTTATCAAAAATTTTGAAATAATTTTCTCATTGTTCAGATTTATGTTGATGATATTATCTTCGATTCTACGAATGAATCTTTTTGTGAATCTTTTGCTAAAACTATGAGCCTTGAGTTTGAAATGAGTTTGATGGGAGAATTAACCTTCTTTTTAGGCTTACAAATTAAGCAACTAAGCAATGACATCTTATTAGTTAAACTAAATATGCTTTAGATTTGCTAAAAAGATTTAATATGGATAGCTCAAAAGCTATCAACACTCCTATGAGTACCTCCACTAAGTTGGAAATTGATGAAAGTGGAGAAGCTTTGATCAAAAAATTTATAGGGGTATGATAGAAAGTTTACTTTACCTCATTATAACTAGACCAGATATCATGTTAGTATAGGACTTTATGCTAGGTTTCAATTGAATCCTAAGATATCTCATCTCAAAGTAGTTAAAAGAATACTTAGATATCTTAAAGGTACCACAAATCTAGGATTATGGTATCCAAAATCCGAGACTTTGAACTAATTTCTTATGCTGATGCGGATTTTGCTGAGTGTAAACTAGATAGAAAAAAACACATCAGGAACATGTCAATTTTTGGGACATACACTTGTTTCTTAGTCATCCAAGAAACAAAACTCAATTGCACTATCTACAATCGAAGCTGAGTACATTGCAGCTAGTGCATACTATACATAAGTTGTGTGAATGAAAAACACCTTAGAAGATTATAAAGTTCATCTTAAAAATATTCCCATTAAATGTGATAACACAAGTGCAATATGTTTAACAAAGAATCTCATTTAACACTCAAGAACAAAATATATTGATATTAAACATCACTTTATACGAGATCATATCACTAATCATAATGTAATTCTAGAGTTCATTGATACTAAACATCAATTAGCTAATATTTTACAAAGCCTTGAAGAACAATTTGATTTCATTAGAAGAGAATTAGAAATGTTGATTTGTCTGAATGCATGAATTTGTTAAACTAAATATGCTTTAGATTTGCTAAAAAGATTTAATATGGATAGCTCAAAAGCTATCAACACTCCTATGAGTACCTCCACTAAGTTGGAAATTGATGAAAGTGGAGAAGCTTTGATCAAAAAATTTTGAAAATAATTTTCTCATTGTTCAGATTTATGTTGATGATATTATCTTCGATTCTACGAATGAATCTTTTTGTGAATCTTTTGCTAAAACTATGAGCCTTGAGTTTGAAATGAGTTGATGGGAGAATTAACCTTCTTTTTAGGCTTACAAATTAAGCAACTAAGCAATGACATCTTTATTAGTTAAACTAAATATGCTTTAGATTTGCTAAAAAGATTTAATATGGATAGCTCAAAAGCTATCAACACTCCTATGAGTACCTCCACTAAGTTGGAAATTGATGAAAGTGGAGAAGCTTTGATCAAAAAATTTTGAAAATAATTTCTCTAAAGGCAAGGTCGATACTACATTGTTTATCAAAAATTTTGAAAATAATTTTCTCATTGTTCAGATTTATGTTGATGATATTATCTTCGATTCTACGAATGAATCTTTTTGTGAATCTTTTGCTAAAACTATGAGCCTTGAGTTTGAAATGAGTTGATGGGAGAATTAACCTTCTTTTTAGGCTTACAAATTAAGCAACTAAGCAATGACATCTTTATTAGTTAAACTAAATATGCTTTAGATTTGCTAAAAAGATTTAATATGGATAGCTCAAAAGCTATCAACACTCCTATGAGTACCTCCACTAAGTTGGAAATTGATGAAAGTGGAGAAGCTTTGATCAAAAAATTTTGAAAATAATTTGTATGAATGCTATCTTACCACTTATTGTTGAAAAATGACATGAATATTACCATACTTATTACTATGCTTGAAATACGCTTGAATTGTTCTCCTTTTTGTTGATGACAAAGGGAAAGAAATATGGGGTAAATGATGATAGAAGTGAATGATATACACTTGAAATATTTGCATTAATGATAAGATATCTAGAGCTTACATTGTAATTTTACAAATTGATATCTTACCATATGATAAATTGCTATAATGCCATATTTGCATTATGTTAAGATATCTAGAGCTTACATTGTAATTTTACAAATTGATATCTTACCATATGATGAATTGCTATGATTGCTATCCTTCACATTTGAAATATAAGACTTGAAAATGGATGTCTTGCATTGACAGCATTTTCAGAAGAACATCATGATAGGAATCATGATGGGGGTATTGATAAGTTTAAATGAACTTAACTTATCAATATGTCTCTGAATCCAAAGATTTGCATAAGATGAGTGATGCTCAAGTTATGCTATAGATAGGGGGAGTTGAATCCTAAGATATCTCATCTCAAAGTAGTTTAAAGAATACTTAGATATCTTAAAGGTACCACAAATCTAGGATTATGGTATCCAAAATCCGAGACTTTTGAACTAATTTCTTATGCTGATGCGGATTTTGCTGAGTGTAAACTAGATAGAAAAAACACATCAGGAACATGTCAATTTTTGGGACATTACACTTGTTTCTTAGTCATCCAAGAAACAAAAATCAATTGCACTATCTACAATCGAAGCTGAGTACATTGCAGCTAGTGCATACTATACATAAGTTGTGTGAATGAAAAACACCTTAGAAGATTATAAAGTTCATCTTAAAAATATTCCCATTAAATGTGATAACACAAGTGCAAATATGTTTAACAAGAATCTCCATTTAACACTCAAGAACAAAATATATTGATATTAAACATTCACTTTATACGAGATCCTATCACTAATCATAATGTAATTCTAGAGTCATTGATACTAAACATCAATTAGCTAATATTTTTACAAAGCCTTGAAGAACAATTGATTCATTAGAAGAGAATTAGAAATGTTGATTTGTCTGAATGCATGAATTTGTTAAATTTTATTTTTGGACTTTCTTGATTCTATGATCGATCACTTAAAAACTCAATGTTGAAAATCTTATGAATTTTATATGATTATATGCTTCAATAACATGTTGGAAATTGTATGTCTTGATGCTAAAAATTTCCATGATGATAAGCATGTTTTACCTTCATAATTATGATCAAAAAGCTATAACAAAACATTATCCGAATGCATGATTTTGTACTTCTCTTCCGGACTTAATGTATTTCTTGAATGGAACTTTCATGAGCCTATGTCATATCAAGTTTATTTCATATTAATGCTCTATGATTTTTGACATATGGAATTAATTAACAAATGCATCTCTCATGGATTTATCTTTTGAATTTTTAATCGAGAAATGGATTTAATGTAATGATTCTTTCACATGAATTCCTCTTGATGAAGGAAGATTTTTTTTTTGAGATAGAACACTTGCAAGGATTTGATTTCACATGTATATCTTGATCCTTGTAAAAATGAAGCATGATTTAATCTCTTATCGTTTTTAACTTCATTCAAAGTTAGTTCACAATGGCTTTCCTCCATGCAAAACGTTAATGACAAAGGAAGAAGTAATGAAAGCTATCTCCTTAATGAACATTTGAATGATACCATGTTATGAACTTGAAAAATAATTTGTATGAATGCTATCTTACCACTTATTGTTGAAAAATGACATGAATATTTACCATACTTATTACTATGCTTGAAATACGCTTGAATTGTTCTCCTTTTTGTTGATGACAAAGGGAAAGAAATATGGGGTAAATTGATGATAGAATGAATTGCTATACACTTGAAATATTTGCATTAATGATAAGATATCTAGAGCTTACATTGTAATTTTACAAATTGATATCTTACCATATGATAAATTGCTATAATTGCCATATTTGCATTATGTTAAGATATCTAGAGCTCAATTTGTAATTTTACAAATTGATATCTTACCATATGATGAATTGCTATGATTGCTATCCTTCACATTTGAAATATAAGACTTGAAAATGGATGTCTTGCCTTGACATCATTTTCAGAAAGATACATCATGATAGGAATCATGATGGGGGTATTGATAAGTTTAAATGAACTTAACTTATCAATATGTCTCTTGAATTCAAAGGCTTTGAATTCAAGAATGATTTATCTCAAGTATGGCATATAGATAGGGGGAGTTAAGGTTAACTCCGTCATCAATTGATTGTCATCATCAAAAAGGGGGAGATTGTTGAATCTTGAATTTTGATGATGAAGTCAATTGTCATTTGTTTATCTAATCTATATATTGAGATAAGTGTGCAGGATTAACTACAATGGCCGTAAGACATGCAGCGGGTGTTGAGCCGGAGTCAAGACCAAGATCATGTTGGGGGTTCGAGAGTTCGTTGGAACTCGGGACGGTCGTCGGAAGTTCTGCGGGAACAATCCGAGAAGTCTAGGAGCTTGCCAAAGAAGCTCGTCAGAACTCACCAAGAGGATCGTCACAAAGTCTAGGAGTTTGCTGGGAGTCCGCCGGAGCATCACCGAGGGTTCGTCGGATGTTCGCCGGAAGTTCGTCGGAAGCTCGCCGGAAGAAGTAATTGACACACTGGAACACAATTTGCAGTATTGATGTCTTAATTATTGTAGTTAGCATGTAAATTAAGTTAGGATTGGGAGGTGATCCCATTAACTTAATCTGGGGCCAATTGGGCCCTTAATAGACCCAAATTGGGCCGAATGGAATAGCCCATTCGGACATAGAATTCCTGGCTAGCGATGGCACCGCCTAGGAGACTCGGTCTCCCAGGAGTTCTGAGCGGTAGTACCACCCCTGTCAGGTGGTGGTACCGTCGGCAATTATTACTACCAGTGGTGGTACCGCTTAAGCTCGATCTCCACCCAATTATAGTGGTGGTACCGCTAGGACCCCGGAAATCCGGGAATAGACACTTTTGAGCTCCAACTTCAAACTGATTGAGGCCTATATAAACCCCACCATTTCTTGCATAAAAACAAACTGAAAGCTTTCTTTTATTCTGACTATTTGAGAGCTTAAAAGTGTTGTAAAAGACTAGAGTTCTTCTCCCTCTTTTCTTTCTAAGTATTGATCATTCAAGAGAGGAGTGAAAACTTATAAGGGTTGTCTCCTAAGCCCGTCAAAAGGAGAAAAGTTGTAAAAGAGTGGTTGGCCTTCGCCTATTGAAGGAAGGCCTCTAGTGGACGTCAATGACCTCGTCGGAGGAGGAAGCCAAAAGTGGATGTAGGTTAAGATTGACTGAACTACTCTAAATCTTAGTTTGCATTTACATTATGCTCTTTATCTTAACTGCAAACTGCCTTCATTGATTTACATCAACTACACTTCCACTTACTCTTAACTTTAAAGATCTTTCCGAAATGGTTTTCATATGAAAGTCTTTTTATCCGACGAAAGTTTTCCGTTGTACTAATTCACCCCCATCCAAAAATAATAAGAGTTTCATCCGAAAATAACATTACAGATCCACTAACAAAGCCGTTGTCTCAGATTGTCTTTGAGTTCATAGGGGTTTAATAGGGATCAGATGCTAGTCACATGTGCCTTGCAAGCCAATCACGTGAATGATGGCACGTGTGGCTTGACATAATCTTTTTGCTTATTATATTTTGACATTTATCACTTTATATTGCTTGTTGCATATATGCACATATATATTATGATGTCCTTGGATCTGTGCAATAAGAATCGGATCGTGATGAGACCACGATAATGAGACCGATTCACCTTTAAACACAAATCCTAAATAATCCCAATCATAGGTTATTCAAGAGGGATATTGAGATAACTGGACAGATTGATGTATTGTATACCCGTTCATCTGATGGATGCAGCTGGTCTCATAGCTGCTCGTGTGGGGACACTAAGGATATAATACAGGTGCTCATTGGGGAATGAGTTCACTAATTGATCCACTTACGGAATGCTGGATAGTTGATGATGCCTTATTGTCAGATAGTGATTCTGTAGTCCCAATGATGTATCTGGTCTTTAGACTTGAGACACTAAGGATGTCCTAAATGAGTGCTCCACTCTTTGATACCGGACTTATAGCATTGGATGTTCCAGATCTAGTATAGTCGGTCATCGGGAGTGGTAGTCAACCATACGAGGGCTTTTGAGTGTCGATAGAGAATCATTCACTCTCGGTGTCATGAGAGAAATATCTCATGTATTCTTACTTAGATAAATCCCTAGCCAGGGTCATTCAGATTGAGAGAGAAAGAATTCTCTGGGAGAATCCGATTTAAGTGAGACTCGAGTAGAAACCGTATGGGTCTGACAACACCATGCCCGATATACAGTCTTTGGGATATTAGATGGATGAGGGATTATAAGTATATGGTAATTGAGGACAAATAGGTCCAATGGATTGCATTCCCCTGTATCATTTGGGGACTGCGGCGTAGTAGCCTAATACGTCCGCATTCGATGAGTCGAGTGAATTATTATGGAAATAATAATTCAGTAAGTCAGAAGGAGTTCTGATAGGTATGACTCATAGCCAGCTCGATATTGGGCATAAAGGGTCACACACATATGGTAGGCGTTGAGATGAGTAGAGGTTCGATATGTGATATCCGCCGGAGCCTCTATCTTATTGGATATCCAATATGCCCCTGAATTATTGGATCATATGAATGAGATCCAATAAAAGCCCATGATAAATTATTGGATAGAGATCCACTAATCTAAGAGGCTTGGGTAATTGGATGCGAATCCAATACTCAATAAGAGAGGATCCATTAGAGTTTGACAAGGGACCTCAATAAATAGGAGGGATTCAATTGTTCATATGCTAGAGCATTTTGCTTCCCTCTCCTATTCTCCTCTCCCTCTCCACATCAAAGCAAGCCTAGAGTTTTGAGGAGCATCATTGCAGCCCTACTATGTAGATCACTGCTAAAGAGGAGGGCGCTTGACCTCCTTTACCCTCTCTTATAGATCTACAATGATTCAGGGATATACAATCTCCCTAGGTAACACAATTTATCTTATACATAGTTTTAAGTTTTGCGGATTTATGTGCACCAATCTTCACATGATGACGAACAAATCTTTGGCAAATTGAAAATTTTGTTTTCTGCTCTTCCACTGCGTCTGTGATGTCACCCCCTAGATTTTCCAATAGTGGTATTAGAGCCAGGTTATTCGTGCAAAAGATTAGTTTTGAACTACGTGTGTTGTATTTTAGAGAAGCTTTTAGAGTCAAAATTGTTGACAAAAAAGCGAGGAAGGGCAGCAACAATTGCTGCCCTCGATCTGCATGCATGTAGTGACAACCGCAATTAGGGAGCATAAGGCCGGTGCACGCGCAGACGCTGCGCCTATAGCAGTCGTCCGATGGCCTGCATGCAGCAGGCTTGCAGCCGGACTGCCCGCAAGGGCAAGTGGTGCCTACAAGCGTGCCCACAATAGCGGTCGCCCAAAAGGGGGGCGCCACCCGTGAGCAGAGCCGCCCGCGGGGGCAGTGCTACCCACTAGGGCGCTCGCCAACGGGGGTGCCCACTTGCAACGGCGTCGCCCTTTGCCGCACAGGCTACCACCGATAGGGTGGTGGCGGTCGTAGTAGCAAGGGAAAGGGAGAAATAGGGTTAGGGTTTTTCTTGGGCAAAAAGATAGTTTTACCCCTGTGAATTTGAGAAATTCCAATTCTATCCTTTTGTCCAAATTATGAAAATACCCCTTAGAATTCAAAAAATTTCCTACATGTCCCTGAATTCAAAAAATATTAATTAATTAAAAGGTTTAATTGATTATTATTTTTATTATTATCTAATAGTCTTATATGATGATGATTTACACATGTGATGTATGATATATAGACATGATCATGGACCATGTGATGTATGTACTTGTGATTCTTATTATTGGGGCCTGTGAGCTTTCATTATATTTCTCATTTATTGTCGGGCATGTGTGCCTATGATTAAGTTGTAATCATATGAGGAGATGCAGCGGGAGTGTGGATGAGATAGCAAGACCCACGAGACGGACGATTGCGATGCATAGAGATGTGTCGAGATGCTGACGGAACCGACGAGGACGAGATGGACGATCACAAGGCATGGAGATACACCACTGCACATATAGATCTTGATGTGAGTGATTAGGCCCACTAGCTCGGGCCTGATCACATTAGCCTATGGTCCATAATCATCTAGTGTAATTGCTCATGTGACGTGTGATTGTTTATACACGTGTGATTGTTTATATGATATAGATATATATATTAAATATTTATATGTGTGACATGTCATATTAGGAGACCAAATCAAAGAAACCTCTCTCTTGACAATATTAAGTCGATAAACGTGAAGCAATTAGATTGACCCACGTTGCCTTTCATCATTATAGGTAGGGACTGATTCTCGGTATAGGTTGAGGTGGTTGAGTCCCTCAAGACTCACCTATATCGTGATTCGCTATCTTGTCTACGACATAGAGATGTCACCGGTGACCTGAGAACATGGTATGCTTGGTTGAGTCCCTCGAGGGTATATCATCAAATCAGACTCATCTTGTATCGATGATGTTGACTTAACCAAATATCATTGTTGGTCAAGTCCCTCGAGACTATGGTGATTCAGAGGCCGAACAAGATGGGAATTACAATGAGTTGTGATTGGCAAGAGTTGCCTACCATTCGGGCTTAGTGTGATTGGTCGAGTCCCTCGAGGTTACACTAAGATGCTGATTGGATCATGATCCCCACTAGAAGTCTACCGGAGACTTCCGTTTCACATGCTGAGGGTGTCGTATGACTCGTCAGTAAAATAGTGGGAGCAGATTAAGATAGAAGTCCATATATTGATTATTTATTTTTTGTAAAATCTACATATTATTCATTTCTACTGCATATTTATTTTCAGAAAATGTCGCTTTCAAATCCCTTACATGGTATACTTGATGTCAACCCCCTCACTGGTCCAAATTATATGGATTGGCTCTGCAATTTAAGAATTATTCTCACGGCGGAGAAAATCACGTACGTCCTTGATATAATATGCCAACACTCGAGGAAGGGGCAAGCAAGGATGAGATCACTCACTATGTGAAGTACATTGATGACTCCACTCTTGCTCAGTATTACATGTTGGGCTCCATGACTCATGAGTTACAGAGACAACATGAAAAGACAGATGCCAGAGCCATGCTCCTACATGTCCATAAACTGTTTGAGGAATAGGGAATGCCTCAATGATATGAGATATTCAAGAGCCACTTCTGCACTAGGATGACTGAGGGAATATCGGTTTAGAACCATGTCATAAAGATGATTGAGTGGATAGAGAAACTCACAGGTCTAGGAATAGTCCTAGATGATAACTTGTGTGTAGATATTGTGCTTTAGCCCTCACCAGATTCCTTTTCACAAATCATTTTAATATGAACAAGCATGAGGTACTCTCCCAGAGCCCCTCAATATGTTGAGGGAGGCAGAGAGCACTATCAAGAAAGAGAAGCCACTTCTCTACATTGGTGAGATAAGAAAGAAAAGGAAAGTAGAAAAGTCCCTTAAGAAGGGCAAGGGCAAGAGCAAACCAAGTAAAGCAAAGGTTGCTAAGAAAGACCCGACAAAGGACAAAGGCTAATGTTTCCGCTACGAAAAAGATAGGCACTGGAAGAGAAACTGGAAAGAGTACCTTGTAGAGAGAGCGAAACAAAAGCTTAGAGAAGTTTCAAGTACATTCATGATCAGTCTCTATTTATCAAACTCTTATGATAAAACATGGGTATTGGATACCGGTAGTGCTTATCATATTTGCAATTCATTGTAGGATCTAACAAGGCCTAGGAGACTAGAGAGAGATGAGATGGACCTCAAGATGGGCAATGGAGCAAAAATTGCTATAGTAGCTATTGGCGAGGTCACCCTACATCTGCCTGGTGGAGCTATTATTGCATTGGATGCAGGTTATTTTATTCCTTCTATTATCAAAAACATTATCTCCATTTCATGTTTGATAGTTGGTGGATATAAATTAATTTTTTAGAACAATAGTTGTTCAATATTATTAGATGATGAGATCATCATGAGAGGAATATTGCATACTGGTTTGTTTATGCTAGACACGACTCCACATATCATGAATATAAGTGTGTCTAAGTGGAAACGAGATTAGGTGAACAGTGCATACTTGTGACATTGTAGGCAACTTGCAAGTCTTGCCTTCGTGGAAAACTGACCAACTCTCCATTTAGTAGAACTAGAGAGAGAGCCACTAAGCTGTTGGAACTTATACATAGTGATGTATGTGCACCCATGTCAACTCATGTCATTAGTGGTTGCTCTTACTTTATTACCTTTACTGATGATTTCTCAAGGTATGGATATATGTGCTTAATAAAGTTCAAGTCTGAGGCTTTTGAGAAATTCAAAGAGTATAAGAATGAAGTAAAGAACCAAACTAAAAAGAGTATCAAGACTCTTCGATCAGATCGAGGAGGTGAGTAGTTAAGTACAGAGTTTACTCAGTTCCTCAAGGACTATGGGATATTATCCCAATGGACACCTCCTTATACACCTCATCTCAATGGTGTATTTGAAAAGAGGAATCATACGATGTTAGACATGATACAATCCATGATGAGTTTCGCTAACCTACCCATCTCATTCTGAGGATATACCCTAGAGACCGTAGCTTAACTTCTGAACAGAGTTCTAACTAAGTCAATAGTGTCTACATCATATGAGATATGGAAAGGGAAGAAGCTCGATCTTAAAGTTGTTAAGATTTAGGACTGCCCTACCCACGTTAAAAGACACAACCCCATTAAGTTGGAATCAAAGACGAAGCAGTGCAAGTTCGTGGGATACCCCAAGGAAACTTATGGGTATTATTTTTATTATCTCGAGGACCAAAAGGTCTTTGTAGCCAAGAGAGTGGTGTTTCTTGAGAATGAACACATTCTTGGCGGAGACAATGAGAGTATGATATAGTTGAGCAAGGTTGGAGAACCTAGCTCAAGCACCATTTTACAGCCCAAGTCTGTTCAGGTAACTAACACACAAGTTCCAAATTTATGTAGGTTTGATAGAGTATCCCATCCTTCTAAGAGATATGTGGGACATATTAAAGGAGAAGATGTTGAAGATATTGATCCTTAGTCCTACGAGGAGGCTATTATGAGTATAGGCTCTGGGAAGTGGTAAGAAGCCATGAATTTTGAGATGGATTCTATGTATTCTAACAAGGTTTAGAACTTAGTTGATGCGCCCGAGGGTATTGTACCCATCGGTTGTAAGTGAATCTTTAAAAAAAGATCAGAGTAGATAGAAAGGTAGAGATCTATAAAGCAAGGCTAATGGCTAAGGGGTATTGTCAAAGGCAAAGTGTTGACTATGACGAAACCTTCTCACTCGTAGCAATGCTAAAATCCATCTAAATTCTATTGGCTATTGTAGCATACTATGATTATGAGATCTAGCATATAGATGTGAAAACCGTATTTCTCAATGGGAACCTCAAGGAGGAGATGTATATGATACAACCTGAGGGATTCATGTCCAAGGACTGCCCAGATAAAGTGTGCAGGTTGCTTAGATCTATTTATAGACTAAAGCAAGCTTTCCGAAGTTGGAACATAAGATTTGATGAGGCAATCAAATCTTATGACTTCGTTAAGAATGAAGATGAGCCTTGTATGTATAGGAAGGTAAGTGGGAGCACTATCACCTTTTTGGTGTTATATGTGGATAACATCCTGCTCATTGGGAATGATGTAGGAATACTATCCACAATAAAGACTTAGTTATCTAGACACTTCTCCATGAATGACTTAGGGAAAGTATCCTATATCTTGGGGATTCAGATCTATAGATATAGATCTAAGAGGATGATTGGATTGTCCCAATTCAGGTACATAGACATCATTGTCAAAAGGTTTGGCATGGAAAATTTTAAGAGAGGTCTCATACTAATGAGACATGGGATATCACTTTCTAGGAGTATGTCCCCAAAGACTCCTAAAGAAAGGACAAACATGGATAGGATACCCAATACCTCAGCAATATGGTCTATCATGTATGCTATACTATGTACCAGGCCTGATATAGCACATGCTCTGACTGTCGTGAGCAAGTATCAGGCAGATCTAGGCTTGGAGCATTAGAAAGCAATAAAGTGTATCCTTAAATACTTGAGAAGGACTAAGGTTATTTTACTAGTATATGAAGGTAGTAGCCTTAGGGTTGAAGGCTACACCGACTCGAGTTTTCAGCCTGATGTCGATGATAGCAAGTCAAATTCGAAGTATGCGTACACCTTAAATAGAGCAATGTGTTGGAAGAGTTCCAAGTAAGATACTACTGCTGACTCGACCATAAAGATGGAGTACATTACTATAGCAGAGGTAGCAAAAGAGGGAGTCTAGATGAAGAAGTTCATCACAGATCTGGGAGTTGTGCCAAGCAACGAAGAGCCAATTCCTTATATTGCGACAACTACGGGGCAATTGCTTAAGCAAAGGAACACGGGTCTCATCAGAAGTGTTCTGAGGAGGTTCCAACTTATTAAAGAGATCATGACCCGCGGAGATGTAGTAGTTGAAAGAGTTCCATCCTAAGAAAACATTGCAAATCTATTGACAATGCTGTTATCTCATATTGTCTTTGAGCATCACAAGGGTCTGATGGAGATCAAACACATAGGTGATTGGCTTTAGGTCAAGTGGGAGATTACTATTTATATGTACCCTACAAGCCATGAGTGATTGCACATGTGACTTAACACACAGTCTTTTTGCTTATTATATTTTGACATTTATCACTTTATATTGCTTGTTGCATATATATATATATATATATATATATATATATATATATTGATATTCTTGGATCTGTGTAATGGGAATCGGATCGTGATGAGATCATGATAATGAGACCGATTCGCCTTTAAACATAGATCCTATATAATCTCGGTCAAAGGTTACACGAGAGGGATATCAAGATAACCGCACAGACTGGGGTATTGTATACCCATCCATATGATTGATGTAGTTAGTCTCATAGTTGCTCGTGTATGAATATTAGGGATACAATATAGGTACTCATTGGGGAATGAGTTCACTGATTGATCTGCTTACGGAATGCTGGATGGTTGATGATGTCTTATTGTCAAACATTAATTCCGTAGTCCCAGTGGTGTATCTGGTCCTTAGACTTGAGACACCAAGGATGTCCTATATGAGTGCTCCACTCTTTGATACTGGACTTATAGGTTTGGATGTTCCAGATCTAGTACAATTGGTCATCGGGAGTGGTAGTAAACCTTACGAGGGCTATTGTGTGTCGATAGAGGATCATCCACTCTCGGTGTTAAGAGAGAAATATCCCGTGTGTTTATGCTCAGACAAATCCCTAGCCAGGATCATTTGGATTGAGAGAGAAAGTAATTTCTGATTGCCTTATCAAATCTTATGTTTCAACTTCTAGAAGCTTGCTTTAGTTTATAAATGGATCTAAGCAACCTGCACACCTTATCTGGGTAGTCCTTAGACACGAATCCCTTGGGTTGTATCATATATACCTCCTTCTCATGGTTTCCATTAAGGAATGCATTTTTCACATCCATCTGCTAGATCTCATAATCATAGTGTGTTGCAATAGCTAATAAAATTCAAATAGATGTTAGCATTGCCACGGGTGAGAAGGTTTCGTCATAGTCAACACCTTGCCTTTGACGATACCCCTTAGCCACTAGCCTTACATTATAGGTCTCTACCATTCCATCTACTCCAATCTTTTTCTTAAAGATCCACTTGCAACCGATGGATACAATATCTTCAGGCGCATCAACAAGGTTCCAAACCTTGTTGGAGTACATAGAATCTATCTCAAAATTCATGGCTTCTTGCCACTTCCCGGAGTCTATATTCATAATAGCCTCCTCGTAGGTCTGAGGGTCAATATCCTCAACATCCTCTCCTCTAATATGCCCCACATATCTCTCAGGAGGATGGGATACTCTGTCGGACTTACGTAAAGTTAAAACTTGTGTATTAGGTAATTGAACAGACTCGGGCTGTAGAGTAGTGCTTGAGTTAGGTTCTCCAACCTCGCACAACTCTATCATGCTCCCACTGTCTCCGCCAAGAATGTGTTCCTTCTCAAGGAACACTGCTCTCTTGGCTACAAAAACTTTTGGTCCTCAAGATGATAGAAATAATACCCACAAGTTTCCTTGGGGTATCTCATGAACTTGTATCGCTCTGTCCTCAATTCCAACTTATCGGGGTTCCATCTTTTAACGTGGGCAGGGCAGCCCCAAATCTTAACAAACTTAAGATCGGGCTTCTTCCCTTTCCAATATCATATGGTGTAGACACTATCGACTTAGTTGGAACTCTATTCAGAAGATAAGCTACGGTCTCTAGGGCATATCTCCAGAATGAGATGGGTAGGTCAGCAAAACTCATCATGGACCATACCATGTCTAATAGCATACGATTTCTCCTTTCAACATACTATTGAGCTAAGGTGTATAAGGAGTTGTCCATTAATATCCCATAGTCCTTTAGGAATTGAGTAAACTCTGTACTTAAGTACTCGCCTCCTCTATCTGATCGAAGAGTCTTGATACTCTTTCCAATCTGGTTCTCCACTTCATTCTTATACTCTCTGAATTTCTCAAAGGCCTCAGATTTGTACTTTATTAAGTACATATATCCATAACTTGAGAAATCATCAATAAAGATAATGAAGTAGGAGTAACCACCAATGGCATGAGTTGACATAGGTCCACATATATCACTATGTATAAGTTCCAGCAACTCAGTGGCTCTCTATCCAATTCTACTAAATAAAGAGTTGGTCAGTTTTCCACGAAGGCAAGGCTTGCAAGTTGCATATGACTCACAGTCGAATAAATCTAGATATTTATTCTTTAGCAACTTTTGAATCCTTCCCTCATGAATGTGACCTAGCCTACAATGTCATAGGTATGCATTGTTCACTTCATCTTGTTTCCTCTTAGACACATTTACATTCATGACATGTGGAGTAGGGTCTAGCATAAACAAACCATTATGCAATGTTCCTTTCGTGATGATCTCATCATCTAATAATATCGAATAACCATTATTCTCAAAAACTAATTTATATCCACTAACTGTCAAACATGAAATGGAGATAATATTTTTGATAATAGAAGGAACAAAATAATATACATCTAATGCAATAATAGCTCCACAAGGCAGATGTAGGGCGACCTCACCAATAGCTACTATAGTAACTTTTGCTCCATTACCCATCTTGAGGTCCATCTCGCCTCTCTCCAGTCTCCTAGGCCTTACCAGAACCTGCAATGAATTGTATATATGATAAGCACTACCGATATCCAATACCCATGTGTTATCATAAGAGTTTAACAAATGGAGATTGATTATGAATGTACCTGAAGCTTCTCCAAGCTTCTATTTCACCCTCTCTACAAGGTACTCTTTGTAGTTCCTCTTCCAGTGTCCATCTTTGCCACAGTGGAAGTACTAGCCTTTATCCTTTACCGAGTCTTTCTTAGCAACCTTTGCTTTACCTGGTCTACCCTTGCCCTTGCCCTTCTTAAGGGACTTTTCTACTTTTCTTTTCTTTTTGGTCTCACTAGTATAGATAATTGGCTTCTCTTTCTTTATAGAACTCTCTGCCTCCCTCAACATATTGAGGAGCTCTGGGAGAGTCACCTCAAGCTTGTTCATATTAAATTTCATTATGAACTGTGAAAAAGAATCTGGTAGGGATTGAAGTACAATGTCCATACACAAGTTATCCTCTAGGACTATTCTTAGACTTGTGAGTTTCTCTATCCACTCAATCATCTTTAAGACATGGTTCTGAACCAGTGTCCCCTCAGTCATCCTAACGCGGAAAAGGCTCTTGGCTATCTCATATTACTGAGTCCTTCCCTGTTCCACAAACAATTTACGGACATGTAGGAGAATGGATCTGGCATCCATCTTTTTATGTTATCTCTATAACTCGGGAGTCATAGAGCCCAACATTTAGCACTGAGCAAGAGTGGAGTCATCAATGTACTCCACATAGCGAGCGATCTCGTCCTCGCTTGCCCCTTCATCGGGCAAAGGCATCATTGTATTAAGAACATACGTGATTTTCTCCGTCGTGAGAACAATTCTCAAGTTGCAGAGCTAATCCGTATAATTTAGACCAGTGAGGCGGTTAACATCACGTATGTCACGTAAAGGATTTGAAAGCGATATTTTCTAAAAATAAAGATACAGTAGAAATGAATAACATGCAGATTTTGTAAGAAATAAACAATCAAGATATAAACCTCTATCTTAATATGCTTCCACTATTTTACTAGCGAGTCACGCGACACCCTCAGCACGTGAAACGGAAGTCTTTGGCAGACTTCTAGTGGGGATCAGAATCCAATCAGCATCTTAGTGTAACCTTGAGGGACTCGACCAATCACACTAAGCCCAAAAGGTAGACAGCTCTTGCCGATCACAACTCCTTGTGATTCTCATCTTGTTCGGCCTCTGAATTACCATGGTCTCGAGGGACTCGACTAACCATGATGTTCGGTTAAGTCAACACCATCGTTACAAGATGAGTCTGATTTGATGATATACCCTCGAGAGACTCGACCAAGCATACCATATCCTTGGGTCACCGATGACATCTCTATGTCATAGATAAGATAGTGAATCATGATATAGGTGAGCCTCGAGGGACTCGACCAACTCAACCTACATCGGGAATCGGTTCCTACTTATAACGATGGAAGGCCACATCGGTCAATCTAATTGCCTCACGTTTACCGACTTAATATTGTCGAGAGAGAGGTTTCTATAATTTGGTCTCCTAATATGACATGTCACACATATACATATTTAATATATATCTACATCGCATGCAAATATATATACATATCTAGTATGTGTATAAGCAATCACACCAGATGATCATGGACTACAACCTAATATGATTAGGCCCGAGCCAATAGGCCTAATCACTCACATCAAGATCTATGTGTGCAATGGTGCATCTCCATGCCCTGTGATCATTCATCTTATCCTTGTTGGTTCCGTCGACATCTCGATGCATCTCCATGCATCGCGATCGTTTGTCTCGTGGGTCTCGCTATTGTATCCATGCTCCTGCTACGCTTCCTCATATGATTACAACTTAATCATAGGCACGTAGGCCCGACAATGAATGAGAAATATAATAGAGGCTCGCAGACCCCAATAATAATAATCACAAATACACACATCACACGGTCCATGATCATCCATCCACACATCATACATCATATGTATAAACCATCATCATGTAGGACTACAAGAAAATAATAAAATAATAATCAATTAAACCTTTTAATTAATTAATATTTTATGAAATCAAGGACATGCAGGGAATTTTTTAAATTTAAAGGAGTATTTTCGTAATTTGAATAAAAGGATAGAACTGAAATTTCTTAAATTCTGAGGGGTAAAAATATCTTTTGCCCAGAATGCCCTAATCCCTTTCTCCCCTACTATTGTAGCCGCCGCAGCTGCCACCCTGCCGGCGGTAGCCTAAGCGGTGGGGGACGGGGCGCTGCCCCTGCCTACAAGTGGCGCCTCCCCTGTGGCTGGGCGTCGCCTCGGGCGGTTCTACCCGCGGGTGCTGCTCCCGCAATCACCGCCAGTGCGGGCGGTTGCCCTTGTGGTCGGTGCTGCAAGCGACGGGCGAGCACCGTTGCTGGCGCTGTGTGCCCAAGCAATGCCCGCAGGTGCCACCACTTGCGCATCACAAGCAGCTCTTCCTACAGGCGGCCGACCATCTACAGCTGCAACTGTGCGCATGCGGCCTATTTGCTGGCATCGCCTGCACTTGCGGGTGCTATGGCCATAGGCAGCCCCCACAGGTGGGACACCCGCGGGCTGCCAGCCCCACCGGTTGCAAGCTTGTTGCATGCAAGTAGCCTGTGCATGCGTCGGCGCTGTGTTGCCTGCCTACGGCTGCGCTGCATGTAGCTACATGCACGTAGATCGAGGGCAACAACTATTGTTGCCCATTCTCGCTTTTGCGTCAACGATTTTGACGTCAAAAGTTTTTCCAAAACACAACACACACAGTTCAAAATCAATCTTTCGCACGAACAACCTGGCTTTGATATCATTGTTGGGTAATCTTAGGGGGCGATTGTTAGGATCGGAGCGGCACTAAGAGGGGGGGGTGAATTAGTGCAGCGGTAGAGAACGATAAACTTTCGATGATTTAAACACTTTCGGAAACTTCGTACGATAAAAGCAACGTTTCGTTTGAAACTGTTTCGATTGCGTTTTAACTTGAAGGCATACGTATGAAGGAGACCAAGAAGTAGAGCATCAAAGTGAAGATGGTTTGCAGTAATGTAAATAGCAACAATGAAATGCAAACCAGAGATTACGCCGTTTTTAAAGTGGTTCGGTCAAATGACCTACATCCACTTGCGAGGCCCCTCTTCGACGAGGCTCCCACCTTCCACTAGCAAATCTCTTGAAATGGAAGGGTAAATACCCCTCTTACAACTCTTTACAAGCAGTTCACACTCTTACAGATTTTCAAGAAAGGAGGTGAACACTAGCAAATTGAAAACCAAGGATTGCTAAGACTTTTCTAAGACCTTTCTCTCAATCACTTGCTACTCAAAAAGTTGTATTCTCAGCTGAGAATAGAGGGGTATTTATAGGCCTCAAGAGGATTCAAATTTGGGCTCCAAAATTTGAATTCTCTTCGGTTCCCGAAGCTAGCGGTGCCACCGCCTGTCAGTGGCGGTGCCACCGCCTGTCAGTTTTGACACTAACAGTGTACTGGGCGGTGCCACCGCCCAGTCCAGCGGTGCCACCGCCTGGCTCTCGGGTGCTGGGCGGTGCCACCGCTCAGACAGGCGGTGCCACCGCCTGGCTCTCGGGTGCTGGGCGGTGCCACCGCCCAGACCGGCGGTTCCACCGCCCGACCTTGCTAGTCACTGGTTGGGCTTTAAGTCCGGCCCAAACCAGGTTTCATTTTGGGCCCAGTTGGCCCCTAATCAAGGTGTAAGATTATTTCTTAATCCTAACCTTAATTACATTCAAACTACGTAACTAAAGACATACTCCTAAGCAAGTTTTTAACCGGCGAACTTCAAGTCTTGTTCCGGCGAGCTTTCCGGTGATCTTCCGACGGACTTCCGATACGCCCTTGGATTTCTTCTGACGGACTCCCAGCTGGCTCCCGATCTTGTGGCGAAGTCAACGAGTAGCCGAGCCTTCTCGGTGATCTCTGCGAACCTCCGATGATCTTATTCGGCGGACTTCCGAAAACTTCGATAAGTCCCCGATTTCTTCTCGATTGGTTCCGGCAGCATCTCCGACGAATCTTCGGACTCTCAAACACCCATCGAACTTGATTCCGGTAGACTCGCTTTATGTCTTCAAGCTTTCGTAGTTAATCCTGCATACTTATCTCAACATATGGATTAGATAAAACATGACAATTGACTTCATCATCAAAATCCGAGATTCAACAATCTCCCCCTTTTTGATGATGACAATCAATTGATAATGGAGTTAATATTAACTCCCCCTATCTATATGCTATACTTGAGATAAGTCATTCTTGAATTCAAAGCCTTTGAATTCAAGAGACATATTGATAAGTCAAACCTTATCAATACTCCCATCATGATTCCCTATCATGATGTATCTTTCTGAAAATGATGTCAAGACTTGACAACCATTTTCAAGTTTTATATTTCAAACGTGAATAATAGTGATCATTGCTAGATATCAACATATAATGCAAACATTTCATAGTGAAAATATGGCAATCATAGCATAGCAATTATCAATGACTTGACAACCATTTTCAAGTTTTATATTTCAAACGTGAATGATAGTGATCATTGCTAGATATCAACATATAATGCAAATATTTCATGGCAATCATAGCATAGCAATTATCAATTTACCATATTTCTCCCCCTTTGTCATCAACAAAAAGGAGAGCGTCTTTAAGCATATAATTTGTGATTGTTAAGGCAAAGGAATTCAACATCATCTTTCATTCAAAATACATCACAAAAGAAGGTTCAACATGTCATTCAAGGAAAGAAGATGACAAAGATCGCATGTCAATATAAAAGATACATCGATTAATCTTTAGGAGGAAATGCATAGTGCTGATACAGGACATCTATTTTTTGATTCATTTGCCGTAGTTCCTGCAAAATTTCAAATTGCTGAGTTTGAATCTGCTCTTGCTGTGTTTTGAGTTGGTCTTGTTGTGATTTGATCTGATACAATTCTGCCAAAATGAGTTCTTCAGAGGAGGAAGCAGGAGCTGAAGGTGCTGCGCCAAAGGGACTAGGAGGAGGAGATTCATTTCCCCTAAGAATTGGTGTTTCAGGGTGTTCTACTGGTGGGGGAATTGGATCAGTCCTTCTAGGTTGCCTCACCCATATACCGTTGCTAAAAGTGCACCTAAGTCTTTTCAATAGATTTATATTGATGATGTTATATCGATCACTTTGAATTGTCTCTTCATCGGGTGGGATACAAATGTCATGGGGCAATTATAAGTCGTGTGATTAACCCCCATATGATAACAGACCGTCTCTAGCCATAATATCCTTCATGTGTTGCCGGATGGAGTATCCAAAGCAGTTATGTTGACCGTCATAATCCAATACATTGTGCTCATCTCTATTTGACTTATTTCATCAGATGAAATTGTTTAGGAAATATGATGCTTGTTATGATGTGATGAAGAATTTTAGAATTAAAGGGTAGTAAGTGTTCGCAACTCTTGGGTAGTATGCCGAGGTTCGGATTTGCAAAAATAGTTTCTACGGCTTCAAAGTAAGTTGCTCCGATTACATTTACATCCCATTTACCTCTAAAATAACAGCCCCTATCTTTTTCAGTGAGTCCAATTAATTCACAAATAGTGCTGTCAAAGATTCTAATCTGTGTTCCTAAAAGGTAAGTACTTAGGCTTCCATTGTGCATAAAATTGCCTAAACTAACACATAGGATAATTGGTTCATTGATTTGTAGGAGAGGTAAGGCATCTAAATGTGCAAACCACCTATGGGTCAAGGTTTCCTAGTTCATTTAGATCAACGTGTTTACCCTATGTATAGTTTTTGTGTCGAAATATGAAAATTTAAGAGTGCTACTTCTTTAGATTGAAAAGATTTTGGTCATATGAATCTCCTACAATCCTTTTCCCTTTTGATCTCTTAGGAGCAATTATCTAGACAAGATGATGGATCAAAAATATGAAACTGTAAAGGGGTAGGGAAAATAATGAAAAGAGGAAGAAAGTTCAAGTTTTACCTTATTGAAAATTTCTTGAAAGATGGAGAGCTTGGACCAACAAAAATCCCTTTCCAAGGCTTCTAAATGTTGAATGAGGCTTTAGAGGTTCTGGCGGTTCCATCGCTGGTTCTGGCGGTTCCATCGCTGGTTCTGGCGGTTCCATCGCTGGTTCTGGCGGTTCCATCGCTGGTTCTGGCGGTTCCATCGCTGGTTCTGGCGGTTCCATCGCTGGTTCTGGCGGTTCCATCGCTGGTTCTGGCGGTTCCATCGCTGGTTCTGGCGGTTCCATCGCTGGTTCTGGCGGTTCCATCGCTGGTTCTGGCGGTTCCATCGCTGGTTCTGGCGGTTCCATCGCTGGTTCTGGCGGTTCCATCGCTGGTTCTGGCGGTTCCATCGCTGGTTCTGGCGGTTCCATCGCTGGTTCTGGCGGTTCCATCGCTGGTTCTGGCGGTTCCATCGCTGGTTCTGGCGGTTCCATCGCTGGTTCTGGCGGTTCCATCGCTGGTTCTGGCGGTTCCATCGCTGGTTCTGGCGGTTCCATCGCTGGTTCTGGCGGTTCCATCGCTGGTTCTGGCGGTTCCATCGCTGGTTCTGGCGGTTCCATCGCTGGTTCTGGCGGTTCCATCGCTGGTTCTGGCGGTTCCATCGCTGGTTCTGGCGGTTCCATCGCTGGTTCTGGCGGTTCCATCGCTGGTTCTGGCGGTTCCATCGCTGGTTCTGGCGGTTCCATCGCTGGTTCTGGCGGTTCCATCGCTGGTTCTGGCGGTTCCATCGCTGGTTCTGGCGGTTCCATCGCTGGTTCTGGCGGTTCCATCGCTGGTTCTGGCGGTTCCATCGCTGGTTCTGGCGGTTCCATCGCTGGTTCTGGCGGTTCCATCGCTGGTTCTGGCGGTTCCATCGCTGGTTCTGGCGGTTCCATCGCTGGTTCTGGCGGTTCCATCGCTGGTTCTGGCGGTTCCATCGCTGGTTCTGGCGGTTCCATCGCTGGTTCTGGCGGTTCCATCGCTGGTTCTGGCGGTTCCATCGCTGGTTCTGGCGGTTCCATCGCTGGTTCTGGCGGTTCCATCGCTGGTTCTGGCGGTTCCATCGCTGGTTCTGGCGGTTCTGGTTCTGGCGGTTCCATCGCTGGTTCTGGCGTGCCACCCGCTGGCTCTGGGCGGTGCCACCGCTGGCTGCCGCGAAAAAAGTTTTCATTCCTTTTCCGTTTTTATTTTTATTTTTTGGAGATGTTAGGATAAACATTTCTTTGGAATTGAAAGAGAATGATCAAATCTACTAAGGAAAACGGAAAGAGGATGAAAATTTTTTCGGAAAGTACATTCTTAGGGACAATTTAACATGCCTAGTTCCCGTCTAATAAATTCAAATTGGGTCTTCATTTAAGGCTTTTGTAAATATGTCTGCCAATTGATGCTTTGTGTCAATGATTCTAGAACAACATTATTGTTAAGGACATGATCACGTATGAAATGATGCTAACGTCGATATGCTTAGTTCTAGAGTGCTGAATTGGGATTTTTGGTAAGACATATGGCACTTGTATTATCACATTTTATGGGAATGTTTTTCAAGTGAATGCCATAGTCCTTAGCGCAAAGTCCCACACTAAACATAATATCTGGTCTAGTCGCGGTGAGGTAGAGTAGACTACCTATCATTCCCCTATACGTTTTTTGATCGAAATTTTCGTTGTTTTCATCCATATCTAACTTAGTCGAAGTACTCATAGGGGTGTTTATTGCTTTTGAATTATCCATGTTAAATCGTTTTAACAATTCTAATGTATTTTTCATCCAAACAATTTGTGCACAGCATGCACTTGCAGCGATGTATTCGGCTTCCGCCGTAGATAGTGCAACTGAAGTTTGTTTCTTGGAAGTCCAAGAAACAAGTGCATGTCCTAAAAATTGGCATGTTCCGGATGTACTTTTCCTATCTATCCTGCATCCGCCAAAATCAGCATCTGCATAAGCTATTAAATCGAATTTTTCTGATTTCGGATACCAAAGTCCTAAATTTGGAGTTCCTTTAAGATATCTAAATATTCTTTTAACACTCTTGAGATGAGATAATTTAGGATTAGATTAAAATCTAGCGCAAAGTCCCACACTAAACATAATATCTGGTCTAGTCGCGGTGAGGTAGAGTAGACTACCTATCATTCCCCTATACGTTTTTTGATCGAAATTTTCGTTGTTTTCATCCATATCTAACTTAGTCGAAGTACTCATAGGGGTGTTTATTGCTTTTGAATTATCCATGTTAAATCGTTTTAACAATTCTAATGTATTTTTCATCCAAACAATTTGTGCACAGCATGCACTTGCAGCGATGTATTCGGCTTCCGCCGTAGATAGTGCAACTGAAGTTTGTTTCTTGGAAGTCCAAGAAACAAGTGCATGTCCTAAAAATTGGCATGTTCCGGATGTACTTTTCCTATCTATCCTGCATCCGCCAAAATCAGCATCTGCATAAGCTATTAAATCGAATTTTTCTGATTTCGGATACCAAAGTCCTAAATTTGGAGTTCCTTTAAGATATCTAAATATTCTTTTAACACTCTTGAGATGAGATAATTTAGGATTAGATTAAAATCTAGCGCAAAGTCCCACACTAAACATAATATCTGGTCTAGTCGCGGTGAGGTAGAGTAGACTACCTATCATTCCCCTATACGTTTTTTGATCGAAATTTTCGTTGTTTTCATCCATATCTAACTTAGTCGAAGTACTCATAGGGGTGTTTATTGCTTTTGAATTATCCATGTTAAATCGTTTTAACAATTCTAATGTATTTTTCATCCAAACAATTTGTGCACAGCATGCACTTGCAGCGATGTATTCGGCTTCCGCCGTAGATAGTGCAACTGAAGTTTGTTTCTTGGAAGTCCAAGAAACAAGTGCATGTCCTAAAAATTGGCATGTTCCGGATGTACTTTTCCTATCTATCCTGCATCCGCCAAAATCAGCATCTGCATAAGCTATTAAATCGAATTTTTCTGATTTCGGATACCAAAGTCCTAAATTTGGAGTTCCTTTAAGATATCTAAATATTCTTTTAACACTCTTGAGATGAGATAATTTAGGATTAGATTAAAATCTAGCGCAAAGTCCCACACTAAACATAATATCTGGTCTAGTCGCGGTGAGGTAGAGTAGACTACCTATCATTCCCCTATACGTTTTTTGATCGAAATTTTCGTTGTTTTCATCCATATCTAACTTAGTCGAAGTACTCATAGGGGTGTTTATTGCTTTTGAATTATCCATGTTAAATCGTTTTAACAATTCTAATGTATTTTTCATCCAAACAATTTGTGCACAGCATGCACTTGCAGCGATGTATTCGGCTTCCGCCGTAGATAGTGCAACTGAAGTTTGTTTCTTGGAAGTCCAAGAAACAAGTGCATGTCCTAAAAATTGGCATGTTCCGGATGTACTTTTCCTATCTATCCTGCATCCGCCAAAATCAGCATCTGCATAAGCTATTAAATCGAATTTTTCTGATTTCGGATACCAAAGTCCTAAATTTGGAGTTCCTTTAAGATATCTAAATATTCTTTTAACACTCTTGAGATGAGATAATTTAGGATTAGATTAAAATCTAGCGCAAAGTCCCACACTAAACATAATATCTGGTCTAGTCGCGGTGAGGTAGAGTAGACTACCTATCATTCCCCTATACGTTTTTTGATCGAAATTTTCGTTGTTTTCATCCATATCTAACTTAGTCGAAGTACTCATAGGGGTGTTTATTGCTTTTGAATTATCCATGTTAAATCGTTTTAACAATTCTAATGTATATTTAGATTGGTTAAGAAATATACCGTCATTAAGTTGTTTGATTTGCAATCCTAAAAAGAATGTTAATTCACCCATTAAACTCATTTCAAATTCATGACTCATATTTTTGGCAAATGATTCACATAGTGATTCATCCGAAGAACCAAAAATAATATCATCAACATAAATTTGCACAATAAGAAAATTATTTTCAAAATGTTTGATAAACAATGTAGTATCAACCTTGCCTTTGGTAAAATTATTTAAAATAAGAAAGGAACTAAGCCTTTCGTACCAAGCTCTAGGAGCTTGTTTCAAGCCATAGAGAGTCTTAGTCAATTTGAATACATGATTAGGAAGAAGAGAATTTTCAAATCCAGGAGGTTGTTCGACATATACTTCTTCCGAAATAAAACCATTCAAGAAGGCACTTTTGACGTCCATTTGAAATAGTTTAAAATTATTACAACTGGCATAGGCAAGGAGCATCCTAATGGCTTCTAATCTTGCCACAGGAGCGAAGGTTTCTTCGTAGTCGATACCTTCTTCTTGGTTGAAACCTTTGGCCACTAATCTAGCCTTGTTTCTAACCACGATACCACATTCGTCTTGCTTGTTTCTAAAGACCCATTTAGTACCAATAACTAAATGGTCACTAGGTCTAGGAACAAGCTTCCATACCTCATTCCTCTCAAATTGATTCAATTCCTCTTGCATTGCAATGACCCAAGAATCATCTTTCAAGGCCTCGTCAATGCATTTAGGTTCGATTTGAGAGAGAAAGGCAGCATTAGCACAAAAATTCTTGAAAGAAGAACGAGTTTGAATCCCTTGTGATGTATCTCCTATAATTTGCTCTTTTGGATGAGCATCTACATACTTCCATTCCTTGGGTAAGGAGATTTTGGAAGAAGATGCATCCAAGTTGCTATTTTGAGGAGGGGGTTTCTTTAAATCCAAATTTTCAAAACCAATATCATCATCAAAATCATTTTTCTTTAACTCGGAAATTTCATTAAAAATTACATGAATAGACTCTTCTATAACTAAAGTTCTTTTGTTAAAAACACGAAAAGCTTTAGAAACGGAAGAGTAACCAAGAAAGATGCCTTCATCGGATTTAGCATCAAATTTTCCTAAGGCATCCTTTTCATTTAAAATAAAGCATTTACAACCGAAAACTTTAAAATAAGAAACATTTGGTGTTTTGTTATTCCATAATTCATAGGGAGTTTTTGATAGAGATGGTCTTATTAGAACCCTATTCATGATGTAGCAAGCCGTATTCACGGCTTCGGCCCAAAAGTACTTGGGTAGACTATGTTCATTCAACATAGTTCTGGCCATTTCTTGTAGATTTCTATTTTTTCTTTCTACTACTCCATTTTGTTGAGGGTTTCTTGGAGTAGAGAAGTTGTGGTTATATCCATTAACTTCACAAAAATTTTGGAAATCACGGTTTTGAAATTCGCCACCGTGATCACTCCGAATTGATGAAATCATGAAACCTTTTTCGTTTTGAGTGAGTTTACAAAATTTAGAGAAACATTTGAAACAATCACTTTTATGAGCCAAGAAATAGGTCCAAGTGTATCTAGTATAATCATCTACAATCACAAAAGCGTATTTGCTTCCTCCTAGACTTGTCGTGTCAATTGGTCCAAATAAGTCCAAATGGATCAATTGTAATGGTCTAGTGGTGCTAATTTGATTTTTTGGTTTGAAACTAGTTTTTATTTGTTTACCTAGTTGACACGCATCGCATACTTTGTCCTTAACAAACTTCATATTTGGAATCCCTCGTACTAATTCTCTAGATGAGATCTTAGATATTAGTTTCATGCTTGCATGGCCTAATCTCCTATGCCAAAGCCAAGCATCATCTTTTAAAGCGGAGAGGCACATTTCATTACCTAGTTCATCAAGATTGATGGTGTAGACATTATTTTGTTTTAATGCAATCATAGTCATGTTATTGTTTGGTTTTTCAATAATACACACATTTGATTCAAATCTAACGATATAACCTTTATCGCATAATTGACTAATACTCAAGAGATTATGTTTCAATCCATCAACTAGTAATACATTATCAATAGAAAAGTTTAATTTGTTACCTATGGTTCCCTTGCCAATGATTTTGCCTTTGTTGTTGTCTCCGAAGGTGACATAGCCTTCGTCTATGCTAGTGAGCTTGGAGAATTGGGATGGATCTCCGGTCATATGCCTTGAGCATCCACTATCAAGGTACCATCTCTTGCTCCTAGCTTGTGATGGTGTATGTTTCTACAAGAAGGGATTAATTTTAGGTACCCATTTACTTTTGGGTGCCTCAAAAATTAATCTAACTTGTTTATCATGTTGCATAGACTTGATCATGGTTCCTTTAGGAACCCAAATCAATTTGTTCGGACTAATTTTCTTGAATGGACATTGATGAGTTTTATGTCCATATTTGCAACAAAAGTTGCAATTGCTTTGGTGTTGAACATGTAAGATAGGACCTTTAATGAAGGTGGTTGGATTTTGGTGAGAACTTCTCACAAATCCGATTCCACTTCTTTTAGGAACGTGACCCTTATTTGTAAGGATCATGTTCAAAGACTTGCTACCAACCTCGAATTTCTTCAAGGTGTCCTTAAGTAGCAAGTTCTCCTTTTGGAGAGTTTCTAGATCATGGCATTTTATGCATGGAGCTAAACTATCATGATATTCAGTTTTTAATTTATCAAAATTACAAGTAAGACTATCATGCTCCTTTTTTAACAATTTATATTTTCTACTAATTGTTTTGCATTCATCAAATAACTCATGGAAGGCATTTAATAATTCATGATAAGATAAATCTGCATCAATTAAATTCGTTACCTCCTCTCCGATGGCCATTAGGGCGTAATGAGCAACTTGCTCGGTGTTGGACTCCTCTTCTTCGGATGCGCTTGAATCATCCCACGTTGCTTTGAGCGCCTTCTTCTTTGATGTTCTCTTTTTGGCTTGGGGACATTCATTTTTGAAATGCCCGGGCTTCTTGCATTCATAGCATATCACTTGGTCCTTTTTATGTTCAAGTTTGTTTTTGGTGTTATTTTTAAATTTGTTCTTTCTTATAAATTTTTTAAATTTTTGAGTCAAAAGTGTAATGTCATTGTCACTGTCCTCATCACTTGATGTTCCTTTCAAGTGGTCTTCTTGTGATTTGAGTGTCATATCCTTCCTGTTCTTTGGAAGGGGGTTCTCAAGCTCGTCATGAGCTTGACATGTCATTTCGTAGGTCATTAGAGACCCAATAAGTTCTTCAAGAGGGAATGTTTTAAGGTCCTTGGCCTCTTGAATGGCAGTAACTTTTGGATCCCAACTTTTAGGAAGGGATCTTAAGATTTTAGTTACTAATTCAAAGTTAGAAAAATCTTTACCAAGAGCTTTGAGTCCATTGATGACATCCGTGAAACGGGTGTACATGTCTCCGATGGACTCACTTGGTTTCATTCGAAAAAGTTCGTAAGAGTGCACAAGAATATTGATTTTGGACTCTTTCACTCGGCTAGTGCCTTCATGAGTGACCTCAAGAGTTCTCCAAATATCAAAAGCAGAATCACAAATTGAAACGCGATTAAATTCATTTTTGTCTAGTGCACAAAACAAGGCATTCATAGCCTTTGCGTTTAAAGCAAAAACTTTCTTCTCCGATTCATTCCATTCGCTCATCGGAAGAGAAGATTTTTGAAATCCATTTTCAACAATAGTCCAAAGCTCGAAATCCATGGAAATTAGGAAGATTCTCATACGTGTCTTCCAATACGTGTAATCCGACCCATTAAACATAGGTGGACGTGTAATGGAGTGTCCCTCATGCATGCCGGAGTAAGCCATCTCTCTTGGGTATTAAACCAAATATGAGAGTGAGCCTTGCTCTGATACCAATTGTTAGGATCGGAGCGGCACTAAGAGGGGGGGGTGAATTAGTGCAGCGGTAGAGAACGATAAACTTTCGATGATTTAAACACTTTCGGAAACTTCGTACGATAAAAGCAACGTTTCGTTTGAAACTGTTTCGATTGCGTTTTAACTTGAAGGCATACGTATGAAGGAGACCAAGAAGTAGAGCATCAAAGTGAAGATGGTTTGCAGTAATGTAAATAGCAACAATGAAATGCAAACCAGAGATTACGTCGTTTTTAAAGTGGTTCGGTCAAATGACCTACATCCACTTGCGAGGCCCCTCTTCGACGAGGCTCCCACCTTCCACTAGCAAATCTCTTGAAATGGAAGGGTAAATACCCCTCTTACAACTCTTTACAAGCAGTTCACACTCTTACAGATTTTCAAGAAAGGAGGTGAACACTAGCAAATTGAAAACCAAGGATTGCTAAGACTTTTCTAAGACCTTTCTCTCAATCACTTGCTACTCAAAAAGTTGTATTCTCAGCTGAGAATAGAGGGGTATTTATAGGCCTCAAGAGGATTCAAATTTGGGCTCCAAAATTTGAATTCTCTTCGGTTCCCGAAGCTAGCGGTGCCACCGCCTGTCAGTGGCGGTGCCACCGCCTGTCAGTTTTGACACTAACAGTGTACTGGGCGGTGCCACCGCCCAGTCCAGCGGTGCCACCGCCTGGCTCTCGGGTGCTGGGCGGTGCCACCGCTCAGACAGGCGGTGCCACCGCCTGGCTCTCGGGTGCTGGGCGGTGCCACCGCCCAGACCGGCGGTTCCACCGCCCGACCTTGCTAGTCACTGGTTGGGCTTTAAGTCCGGCCCAAACCAGGTTTCATTTTGGGCCCAGTTGGCCCCTAATCAAGGTGTAAGATTATTTCTTAATCCTAACCTTAATTACATTCAAACTACGTAACTAAAGACATACTCCTAAGCAAGTTTTTAACCGGCGAACTTCAAGTCTTGTTCCGGCGAGCTTTCCGGTGATCTTCCGACGGATTTCCGATACGCCCTTGGATTTCTTCCGACGGACTCCCAGCTGGCTCCCGATCTTGTGGCGAAGTCAACGAGTAGCCGAGCCTTCTCGGTGATCTCTGCGAACCTCCGATGATCTTATTCGGCGGACTTCCGAAAACTTCGATAAGTCCCCGATTTCTTCTCGATTGGTTCCGGCAGCATCTCCGACGAATCTTCGGACTCTCAAACACCCATCGAACTTGATTCCGGTAGACTCGCTTTATGTCTTCAAGCTTTCGTAGTTAATCCTGCATACTTATCTCAACATATGGATTAGATAAAACATGACAATTGACTTCATCATCAAAATCCGAGATTCAACAGCGACATCATATGCGCAACGTAAGAATAAGAAAACAAAATCCTCAATTTCCCAAAAATATGTTCGTCGTCGTGCGAAGATTGGTGCGTAAAAATCCGTGAAACAAAACTACGTATAGAATAGATTGTGTTACCTAGGGAGATCATATATCCCTATTTCCTTACAGATCTCTAGGAGAGGATGAAGGAGGTCAAGCGTCCTCCTCTATAACGGTGATCCACATAGCAGGGCTGCGATGACGCTCCTCAAAACTCCTGGCCTGCTTTGAGGTGGAGAGGGGGAGGAGAATAGGAGAGGCAAGCAAAGGCTCTAGCCTGTGAACCATTGAATCCCTCCTATTTATAGAGGTCCCTTGTCAAACTCTAATAGATCCTCCCCTATTGGGTATTGGATCTGCATCCAATTACCCAAGCCTTTTAGATTAGTGGATCTCTATCCAATAATCTCTCGTGGGCTCTTGTTAGATCTCGTCCATGGGATCCAATAATTTAGGGGCGTATTGGATATCCAATAAGATAGGGGCTCCGGCGGATATCTCATATCCGAACCTCCACTCATCGCAACGCCTACCTACCATATGTGTGTGACCCTCTAGGCCTTGTCAGAACTCTTTTTGGCTTAGTGAATTATTATCTCCATAATAATTCACTTGGCTCATCGACTACGGACGTACTATGCCACTACACTGTAGTCCCCAAACGATACAGGGGAATCCAATCCATTAGACCTGTCTATCCTCAATTACCGTGTACTTATAGTCCCTCATCAATCTAATATCACAAAGATCGTATACCGGGCATGGTGCTGTCAGACCCATATGGTTTCTACTCGAGTCTCGCTCTAATCAGATTCTCCCGGAGAACTCTTTCTCTCTCAATCTAAATGACCCTGGCTAGGGATTTGTCTGAGCAAGAACTCATGGGATATTCCTCTCATGACGCCGAGAGTGAATGATCCTCTATCGACACTCAATAGCCCTCGTAAGGTCGACTGTCACTCCCAATGACCAGTTGTACTAGATTTGGGACATCCAAACCTATAAGTCTGGTATCAAAGAGTGGAGCAGTTATATAGGACATCCTTGGTGTCTCAAGTCTAAGGACCAGATACACCCCTAGGACTATGGAATCGCTGTCTGACAATAAGGCATCATCAACCATCCAGCATTTTATAAGCGAATCAATCAATGAACTCATTCTCCAATGAGCACTTGTACTATATCCCTAATGTCCCCACATGAGCAGCTATGAGATCAGCTGCATACATCATATGGATGGGTATACAATACACTAGTCTATCCGGTTATCTTGATGTCCCTCTCGAGTAACCTATGACCAGGATTATTCAGGATCTATGTTTAAAGGTGAATTAGTCTTATTATTGTGATCTCATCATAATCTGATTCCCTTTGCACAAATCAAAGGACATCACAATATATACATGCATATGTGCAATAGTCAATATAAAGTGATAAATGCTAAAATATAATAAGCAAAAAAATTCCGTGTCAAGTCACACGTGTCATCACTCACATGATCGACTTATTGGGCAACTATGACTAGTAAATCTCACCAATAGCCACTATAGTAACTTTTGCTCTATTGCCCATCTTGAGGTCCATCTCGTCTCTCACCAATCTCTTAGGTTTTGCTAGAACCTGTAACGTATTACAAACGTGATAAGCATTGCTGGTATCTAATGCTAGTCATAGGTGTCCTATAAACCAATCATGTGAGTGATGACACGTGTGACATGATACGTAGTCTTTTTACTTATTATTATTATGATATTTTCTCACTTTATATTGCTTGTTGCATGAATATATTGTGATATCCATGGATCTGTGCAATGGGAATCGGATCGTGATGAAATCACGAGAATGAGATCGATTCACCCTTAAATACAAACCCTAAATAATCCTGATCATAGTCAACTCGAGAGGGATATTGAAATAATCGGACAGACTGGTGCGTTGTATACTCGTCCATATGATGGAGGCAACTAGTCTCATAACTGCTCATGTGGGAACATTAGGGCTATAGTGCAGGTGCTCATTGGAGAATGAGTTTATTAATTGATCCACTCACGGAATGTTGGATGGTTAATGATATCTCATTGTCAGACAGTAATTACATCATTCCATTTGTATACCTGATCCTTAGACTTGAGACATAATAGTGTTAGGATCAAAATCGATACTAAGAGGGGGGATGAATTAGTGCTTCGATAAAAACCTCAATGATTCAAAAACTTTCATTCAATGAAAAACCATGTTAGAAATGTTGAAGGTGTGCTTGACTTAGAATAAGTATAATAAGCAATGAAAGTAATATTAATGACAATAAAAAGCATAACAGAAATGCAAACTGAGTTTTATAGTGGTTCAGTCGTCGTGACCTACGTCCACTCCCGATTCCTCCTCCGTTGAGGCCACTAACGTCCACTAACGGTCTTCCTTCAATCGGCAAAGACCAACTACCCTCTTATAACTTTTTCCTCCTTTACACAGGTTTATAAGATAACCTTTATAAGCTACTCACCATTCTCTTAAACTGAAATTAACACTTAAAGCTAGAGAAGGAGAATTCTCATAAGATTATAATATTATTTTCTCTAATTTTTGTTCTTAATTGATGTGTAAACTGAGCAAGGATGAGTGGGGTGTTTATATACCCCAAATGGATTCAAATTTAGAGCCAAAACAATGTCATCTCGGGTTTCCCGGGTCCTGGTAGTACCATCGCCTACAGCACTGACACTAGGCGGTATTATCGTCCAGTCTGGTGGTACCAACACCTAACATAGTCTGAGAGATTGTGTTTGCGTGGTACCACCACTTAGTTTGGCGATGCCACCGCCTGACACACTTGTTAGGAAAGGGTCGGCACTAAGAGGGGGGGGGGGGGTGAATTAGTGCAGCGGTAAAATTACGTCGTTTCAAAAAAACCTTCATACGATAAAAACCAATTTCGACAAAAACCATTCGGAGAGAGGTTAACTTGAAAGCATTCTCGTAAAGATAGCTTGAAAGCTTACGGAAGAGCATAGTAGATGTAAAGCAAGTTAAGAGGTTTGCAGTAAAGTAAATTGCTCAAATATAGAAATGCAAACCAGAGAAGAATATGCCGATTTTATAGTGGTTCAATCGTCGTGACCTACGTCCACTCCCGATTCCTCCTCCGTTGAGGCCACTAACGTCCACTAACGGTCTTCCTTCAATCGGCAAAGACCAACTACCCTCTTATAACTTTTTCCTCCTTTACACAGGTTTATAAGATAACCTTTATAAGCTACTCACCATTCTCTTAAACTGAAATTAACACTTAAAGCTAGAGAAGGAGAATTCTCATAAGATTATAATATTATTTTCTCTAATTTTTGTTCTTAATTGATGTGTAAACTGAGCAAGGATGAGTGGGGTGTTTATATACCCCAAATGGATTCAAATTTAGAGCCAAAACAATGTCATCTCGGGTTTCCCGGGTCCTGGTAGTACCATCGCCTACAGCACTGACACTAGGCGGTATTATCGTCCAGTCTGGTGGTACCAACACCTAACATAGTCTGAGAGATTGTGTTTGCGTGGTACCACCACTTAGTTTGGCGATGCCACCGCCTGACACACTTGTTAGGAAAGGGTCGGCACTAAGAGGGGGGGGGGGGGTGAATTAGTGCAGCGGTAAAATTACGTCGTTTCAAAAAACCTTCATACGATAAAAACCAATTTCGACAAAAACCATTTCGGAGAGAGGTTAACTTGAAAGCATTCTCGTAAAGATAGCTTGAAAGCTTACGGAAGAGCATAGTAGATGTAAAGCAAGTTAAGAGGTTTGCAGTAAAGTAAATTGCTCAAATATAGAAATGCAAACCAGAGAAGAATATGCCGATTTTATAGTGGTTCAATCGTCGTGACCTACATCCACTCCACCGATTCCTCTTCCGTCGAGGCTATTGGCATCCACTATCAATCTTCCTTATAGGCGAAGATCAACCACCTTCTTACAACTCTTCTTCCTTTTACCGGGTTTAGGAGATAACCCTTACACCCCCACTCACTCTTCTCTCAAACTACTCTAACACTTAGAACTTTGATAGGAGTTTCACACAAGATTACAGCAGAGTTTCTTTCCTTTTTTACTCTCAATACTTGTGTACTTTAACTAGGGATGAGAGGGGTATTTATAGGCTTCAAGTTGATTCAAACTTGGAGCCTAAAAACATCTCATCTCGGGTTTCCCGAGCACGGGTGGTACCATCGCCTACAGCACTGACACTAGGCGGTATTATCGTCCAGTCTGGTGGTACCAACACCTAACATAGTCTGAGAGATTGTGTTTGCGTGGTACCACCACTTAGTTTGGCGATGCCACCGCCTGACACACTTGTTAGGAAAGGGTCGGCACTAAGAGGGGGGGGGGGGGTGAATTAGTGCAGCGGTAAAATTACGTCGTTTCAAAAAACCTTCATACGATAAAAACCAATTTCGACAAAAACCATTTCGGAGAGAGGTTAACTTGAAAGCATTCTCGTAAAGATAGCTTGAAAGCTTACGGAAGAGCATAGTAGATGTAAAGCAAGTTAAGAGGTTTGCAGTAAAGTAAATTGCTCAAATATAGAAATGCAAACCAGAGAAGAATATGCCGATTTTATAGTGGTTCAATCGTCGTGACCTACATCCACTCCACCGATTCCTCTTCCGTCGAGGCTATTGGCATCCACTATCAATCTTCCTTTATAGGCGAAGATCAACCACCTTCTTACAACTCTTCTTCCTTTTACCGGGTTTAGGAGATAACCCTTACACCCCCACTCACTCTTCTCTCAAACTACTCTAACACTTAGAACTTTGATAGGAGTTTCACACAAGATTACAGCAGAGTTTCTTTCCTTTTTTACTCTCAATACTTGTGTACTTTAACTAGGGATGAGAGGGGTATTTATAGGCTTCAAGTTGATTCAAACTTGGAGCCTAAAAACATCTCATCTCGGGTTTCCCGAGCACGGGTGGTACCATCGCCTACAGCACTGACACTAGGCGGTATTATCGTCCAGTCTGGTGGTACCAACACCTAACATAGTCTGAGAGATTGTGTTTGCGTGGTACCACCACTTAGTTTGGCGATGCCACCGCCTGACACACTTGTTAGGAAAGGGTCGGCACTAAGAGGGGGGGGGGGGGTGAATTAGTGCAGCGGTAAAATTACGTCGTTTCAAAAAACCTTCATACGATAAAAACCAATTTCGACAAAAACCATTTCGGAGAGAGGTTAACTTGAAAGCATTCTCGTAAAGATAGCTTGAAAGCTTACGGAAGAGCATAGTAGATGTAAAGCAAGTTAAGAGGTTTGCAGTAAAGTAAATTGCTCAAATATAGAAATGCAAACCAGAGAAGAATATGCCGATTTTATAGTGGTTCAATCGTCGTGACCTACATCCACTCCACCGATTCCTCTTCCGTCGAGGCTATTGGCATCCACTATCAATCTTCCTTTATAGGCGAAGATCAACCACCTTCTTACAACTCTTCTTCCTTTTACCGGGTTTAGGAGATAACCCTTACACCCCCACTCACTCTTCTCTCAAACTACTCTAACACTTAGAACTTTGATAGGAGTTTCACACAAGATTACAGCAGAGTTTCTTTCCTTTTTTACTCTCAATACTTGTGTACTTTAACTAGGGATGAGAGGGGTATTTATAGGCTTCAAGTTGATTCAAACTTGGAGCCTAAAAACATCTCATCTCGGGTTTCCCGAGCACGGGTGGTACCATCGCCTACAGCACTGACACTAGGCGGTATTATCGTCCAGTCTGGTGGTACCAACACCTAACATAGTCTGAGAGATTGTGTTTGCGTGGTACCACCACTTAGTTTGGCGATGCCACCGCCTGACACACTTGTTAGGAAAGGGTCGGCACTAAGAGGGGGGGGGGGGGTGAATTAGTGCAGCGGTAAAATTACGTCGTTTCAAAAAACCTTCATACGATAAAAACCAATTTCGACAAAAACCATTTCGGAGAGAGGTTAACTTAAGAATTCCATATTTATCCTTTTTCTAAATTACCAAAATACCCCTCATAATTTAGAAATTCTCTTACATGTCCCTAATTTTAGAACATATTAGTGAATTAAAAGTTTAATTAACTATTATTATTTATTTAGTAGTCCTATATAATGATATATGCATGTGATGTATTATCTAGATGGATGATCATGAATCGTGTGAAGTGATATATATGTAACAGTGTATGATCTTCCTTTCAGATACACCATTGAGCTGAATATAAGGAGGTGTCCATTGGGATAGAATCTCATGATCCTTGAGAAACTAGCTGAACTCTGTACTCACCTCCTCGATCTGATCGAAGAGACTTGATACTCTTTCTAGTCTGGTTCGTCACTTCATTCTTATACTCTTTGACTTTCTCAAGGGCCTCAGACTTATACTTTATCAAGTACACATGTCCATACCTTGAGAAATCATTAGTAAAAGTAATAAAGTAGGAGTAACCACCTATGACATAAGTTGACATGTGACCACATACATCACTATATATGAGTTCCAACAGCTCAGTGGCTCTCTTCAGTTCCATTAAATGGAGAGTTTATTAATTTTCCATGAAGGCAAGGCTCGCAAGTTGCATATGATTCATAGTCGAAGTGATCTAGGTATCCATCCTTCAATAACTTTTGAATCCTTCCCTCATGGATATGACCTAGCCTATAATATCATAGGTATGCATTGTTCAACTCATCTTGTTTTCTCTTAGACTCACTTACATTCATGATATGTGTAGTTTCTAGCATAAATAAATCATTATACAATATTCCTCTCGTATTGATCTTATTATCTAATAATATTGAATAACCATTATTCTCAAAAACTAATTTATATCCACTAACTATCAAACACGAAATGAAAATAATGTTTTTGATAATTGAAGGAACAAAATAGCATGCATCCAATGCAATCATAGCTTTATCAGGTAGATGTAGGGTGACCTCGCCAACAGCTACTGTAACAAATTTTGCTCCATTGCCCATCTTGAGGTCCATCTTGCCTCTCGCCAATCTCCTAGGTCTTGATTGAACCTACTACGAATTACAAATATGATAAGCACTACTAGTACCCAATACCCATGTGTTATCATAAGAATCTAACAAATGGAGACTGATTATAAATGTATCTGAAGCTTCACCAAGTTTCTGTTTCGCCCTCTTTGTAAGGTACTCTTTGTAGTTCCTCTTCTAGTGCCTATATTCACCATAGTGGAAGCACTAGCCTTTGTCCTTCGCCGGGTCCTTCTTAGCAACCTTTACTTTACCCAGTCTACCCTTGCCTTTATCCTTCTTAAGAGACTTTTCTGCCTTCTTTGTCTTTCGGTCTCACTAGTATAGAGTATTAGCCTCTCTTTTTTGATAGTGCTCTCTATCTCCCTCAACATATTGAGGAGCTTAGGGAGAGTCGCTTTAAGTTTGTTTATATTAAAATTCATTATGAACTTAGAAAAGGAATTTGGTGGGGAATGAAGCACAAGATCCATGCTAGTCATAGGTGCCCTACAAGCCAATCACGTGAGTGATGACATGTGTGACTTAGCACGCAATCTTTTTACTTATTATTATTATTTGATATTTTATCACTTAATATTATCTATTGCATGAATATATTGTGATGTTCTTAGATCTATGCAATGGAAATCAAATCATGATGTGATCACGATAATGAGACTGATTCACCTTTAAACACAAATCCTAAATAATCTCGGTCATAGGTTACTCGAGAGGGACATCGAGATAATTGGACAAATTGATGTACTGTATACTCGTACATATAATAGAAGCAGCTAGTCTCATAGCTGCTCATGTGAGGATACTAGGGATATAGTGCATGTGCTCATTAGAGAATGAGTTCACTGATTGATCCGCCTCACGAAATACTAGATGATTAATGATACCTCATTGTCAAACAATGATTTTATTATCCTAGTGGTGTACTTAGTCCTTAGACTTGAGACACCAAGGGTATCCTATATAGGTACTCTACTCTTTGATCTCAGACTTATAGGTTTGGAAGTTCTAGATCTAGCACAATCGGTCAATGGGAGTGGTAGCCAACCTTACGAGGGCTAATGATAGTTGATAGAGGATCATTTGCCCTCAATACCGTGAGAGAAATATCTCATATATTCTTATTTAAATAAATCCCTAACCAGGGTCATTCAAATTGAGAGAGAAAGAGTTCTTCGGAAGAATCTGATTAGAGCGAGACTTGAGTAGAAAATGTATGGGAATGATAGCACCATGCCCGGTATACGGTCTTTAAGATATTAGATGAATAAGGGACTATAGGTATAAGATAACTGAGGATAGACATGTCCAATGGATTGGATTCCCCTGTATTACCTCGGGATTGCAACGTAGTGGCCTAATACGTCTGCAGTCGATGAGTCGAGTGAATTATTATGGAGATAACAATTCATTAAGCCAGAAGGAGTTCTGACAGGTATGACTCATGACCAGCTCGATATTGGGCCTATAGAGTCACACACATATGATAGGCATTGTGACAAGTAGAGGTTCAGATATAAGATATCCACCGGAGCCCCTATCTTATTAGATCTCCAATAAGTCCCTGAATTATTGGATCATATGGATAAGATCCAATAGGAGCCAATGAGATATTATTGGATAGAGATCCACTAATCTAAGAGGCTTGGGTAGTTAGATGGAGATCCAATACCCAATAGGGTAGGATCCATTAGGGTTAGTTGATAGGGGACCTCTATAAATAGGAGGGAACTAAAGGCTCAAAGGCTAGAGGATTTTGGTAGACACCTCCTATTCTCCTCTCCCCGTCTCCTTAGATAGTAGGCCTAGCGATTTGAGAAGCATCATTGTAGCCCTATTGTATAGATCACTACTAGAGAAGAGGGCGCTTGACTTCCTTCATCCTCTCCTATAGATCTACAAGGATTCAAGAATATATGATCTCCCTAGGTAAAACAAAATCTATTTTATATATGCAGTTTTTAGTTTTGTGGATTTTATGTACCAATCTTCGCATAACGACGAACACATTATTGGAAAATTTAAGGATTTTTGTTTTTTGTTCTTTCACTACACATGTGATGTCGCCCCCAGAATTCCCTACAATCCACACACAGGTTATGCTCTAGGACTATTCCTAGACCCGATGAGTTTCTCTATCCACTCAATCATCCTTAGGATATGGTTCTGAACCGATGTCCCTTTAGTTATCCTAGTATGGAAAAGGCTCTTGGATATCTTATATCATTGAGTTCTTTCATGTTCCTTAAACAGTTTGTGGACATGTAGAAGAATGGATCTGACATCTATCTTTTCATGCTGTCTTTATAACTCGGGAGTCATGGAGCCCAACATGTAAAACTAAGCAAGAGTAGAGTCATCTATATACTTCATGTAGCGAGCAATCTCATCTTCGCTTGCCCCTTCCTTGGGTGTAGGTATCACTATATTAAAGACGTATACAATTTTCTCTATCGTGAGAACGATTCTCAACTTGCGGAGTCAATCCGTGTATTTGGACCAGTAAGGTAATTGATATCAAGGATGTCACATAAGGGATTTGAAAGGTATATTTTCTAAAAATAAATATATAGCAAAAAAATATAACATACAGACTTCGTAAAAAGTAAACAACTAAGATATGATCTTATATTTTATTATACTTCCACTATTTTCTCGCGAAGCACACAACTCCTTCCAGTATATGAATCAGATATCTTTGGCGGATCTCTAGTGGGGATCATGATCCAATCAGCGTCTCAATGTAACCTTGAGGGACTCGACCAATTACACTAAGCCCAAAAGGTAGGTAACTTTTGCCGATCACAACTCCTTGTGACTCCCATTTTATTTAGCCTCCGAATTGTCATGGTCTCGAGGGACTCAATCAACCATGATATTCAATTAAGTCATCAACCATCATTAATCTAATTTGGTGATATACCCTTGAGGGGACTCGACCAAGCATATAATGTTTTTAAATCATCGATGACGTAGGCAAGATCTCGAATCGCAATATAGGTGAGCCTTGAGGGACTCAGCCAACTTAACCTACATCAAGAATCAATTTCTTCTTATTATGATGGAAGGCCACGTGGGTCAATCTAATTACCTCATGTTTACCGACTTAATATTATCGAGAGAGGGAAGTTTGTTTTGGTCCCCTAATATGATGTGCCACATACATATATATTTAATATATATCTACGTCTCATGTATATGTGTATATATATATATATATATATATATATATATATATATATATATATATATATATATATATATATATATATATATATATATATATATATATATATATATATAGATATATATATATATATATATATATATGGCAAGTGTATAAGTAATCATACAAGATAATCATGGATCACAGCTTAATGTGATCAGACCCGAGCTAGTGGACCCAATCACTCACATCAAGATCTATATGTGTAGCAGTGCATCTCCATTCCTTGTGATCATCCATCTCGTTCTCGTCGGTTCCGTCGGTATCTCCCCGCATCTCTATGCATCACGATCATCCATCTGGATCTTATGGATCCCGCTATCGCTTCTACCTCCCGCTGTGCCTCCTTTTGTAATTACTATTATGATTGAGTTGGCATTAAGAGGGGGGGTGAATTAGTGCAGCAGATAAAAATCTCGGTTTTGAAATTTCTTCGTACGTTCTATGAAAATTGATATTAACTTGAAAGCATATGGAAGAGTGTAATGAGAAAATAAAGCAAGTATTATAGTTTGCAATGAAAGTAAAGAGCTTAAACTAAATGCAAATCAAGTTTTATAGTGATTCGGTCGTCGTGACCTACATCCACTCTCGATTCCTCTTCTGTTGAGGCCACTGGCATCCAATAACGGTCTTCCTTCAATAGAAAAAGACTAACCATATTCTTACAACTCTATTCTCCTTTTGATAGGCTCAGGAGAGAACCTTTATACCTCTCTTTTAGACCTAAACCTCTCTTCTCCCTTTAGAAGAACTTTCTAAATATTAGGAAGAAGGGACTCTGCCCTTCAAGAGAGATTACAATTTTTACTCAAAGATTCTTTCCCCCTTTTTAACTCACTTTATTACTTTACTAAGCATGAAAGAGTGGGGTATTTATAGGCCCCAAATAGATTTAAATTTGGAGTACAAAATTCAAATCCCCGAGATTTCGGGGTACGGGCGGTACCACCGCCTACAACCTGACATTGGGTAGTACCACCATCCAATCTGGTGGTACCATCACCTAACACACTAACACTAGGTGGTACCACTGCCCAGTCTGACGGTACCACTGCTTGACAGCCTCGGAGATCGAATTTTTTTAGTTTTTTAACTCATAAGTGGTTCCACCATCTGTTCTGGCAGTGCCACTACTTGACCCAACTTTTGGGTTACTGAATGGGCCTCCCAATGAGCCCAAATCAGTCTCATTTAAGGCCCAATTGGTCTCTAATTGAGTTAGCATGATTACACCAAAAGCTAACTCAGTTAGCCCCCTAAACTACTTCGATCTTAGATAAATAATTACAAAGCATGAATCCTTTGTCTGGTATGTCATTGGTTCATCTAGCGCTCATCCGATCCTTCGGTGCATCGTCCTCTCCTTCAGCTTATTGCCCAATTGGCACGTTGACTCCCGTAACTTCCGATCTCCTTGGCACAATGTCCAATCCTTCGACCCGATGCTTGAATTCATGACATAACCCTTCTACAGACACATTGACCGATCCTCCGGCCCGATGTCTAATCTTCTGACATGTTCACTCTGGCCCAATGTCCTATTCCTCCTGCTTTAATCAATTTGCCTCTCCTTGATTGAAGCTAGTCCTGTGTTACTCAAAACGTAGATTAGATTACTAACACATCAATTGATTTCATCATCAAAATCCGAGATTCAACAATTACAACTTAATCATAGGCACACAAGCCCAATAATAAATGAGAAATAAATTGGTGACTCATATGCTCCAATAATAATAATAATCACATCATATGTACACATATATCAGACGGTCCATGATCCCGTCCACATCACATGTACACATCACCATGTAGGACTAATAAATAACTATAATATATTAAAATATTTTAATTTATTATATGTAGTATTTTGCGAACCTTACCATAGGGTGCCCCACATGGTAGGTAGTTCCTTCTTAAGTAAGGAAATCTTACCATATAGGGACTCCCTTGAAGCTAGGAATCCTAGCTTGCTGGACTACCTTATGTGGCTAGGAAACCCTAGTCACCTAGGAAACCCTAGCCACCAAGGAGTCACTTGTAGCCAGGAAACTATGGTTGTAGGGCTACCATGGGCGGTCAAGAAATCTGGTCGCTTGTGTGCCCCATGCGGCCAGGAGTCTTGGCTACCAAGGCAACCCTTATGACCAAGAAACCTTGGCCGCTAGGGGTGCCCCTTGCAGCTAGGAAACCTGGCTACAAGAGCTACCACACCCATGGCCGAGAGCCTCTTTATGGCTCTTAGCCTAGCAGTTCTTGGTCAGGCCAAAGCAGTAAGGTGCTGCTCTCGCCCAAGGCTACAAGCAGCCTTCGGCCATGGTGAAGATAGTCGCTACCCTTTTTCACCCCTTTTGTGTCAACTTCTTTGACATCAAAAGCCATCTCAAAAACACCTCTTAACATCATAAAAAGGTACAACACAAATGTGAAAACTATGATAAAAAGTCGTAGCAATCGTGTAAAATAATTTCCATATGATTGAACACAACACACGCAGTTTAAAAACTAAACTTTTGCATGAGCAACCTGGCTTTGATATTACTATTAGGAAAACTAGGGTGATATCACGTGTAGTAGAAGAAAAAAAGTAAAAATCCTAGAATTCTCATAAAAAAATAAGGTTTCATCATCGTACAAAGATTGATATGCAAAAACCTATAAAACTGAAAACTATGTATATAAGAAAGATATGTTACCTAGGGAGATCGTATATCCCTAAAAACCTATAGATCTATGGGAGAGGATGAAGAAAGTCAATTGTCCTCCTCTCTAGTGGTGATCCATACGGTATGGGCTACGAAGACGCTCCTCAAATCGCTGCCCAAATCTCTTCCTCGTGCATACCATGCAATCAAGAAGGGGCTTGACCTTCTTACTATCTACATATCCCAAATAAAGGCTATAGTATGAGAAGGAGAGGGAGAGAGGAGAATAAGATGTGGCAACCAAAAAGAACCTAGCCCATGAACCTTTGATTCTCTCCTATTTATAGAGGCCCCTTGTCAATTTACTCTAATGAATCCTACCATATTGGGTATTAGATCTCCATCTAATTACCCAAGCCTTTTAGATTAGTGAATCTCTACCCAGTAATATCTTATTGGTTCTTATTAGATCTCATCCATAAGAACCAATAATTCAGGGGCTTATTGGATATACAATAAGATAGGGGCTCCAACGGATATCTTAGATCTGAACCTCTACTCGTTACAACACCTACCATATGTGTGACTTTCTAGGCTCAATATCGAGCTAGTTATAAGTCATACCTATCAGAACTCCTTTTGGCTCAATGAATTATTATCTCCATAATAATTCACTCGACTTATCGACTACGGACGTACTAGGCCACTACGACGTAGTCCTCAAATGATACAGAGGAATCCAATCCATTGGACCTATCTATCCTCAGTTGCTATATATCTATAGTTTCCTATCCATTTAATACCCCAAAGATCGTATATCGGGTATGGTATTATTAGGCCCATACAATTTCTACTCGAGTCTCGCTCTAATCAGATTCTCCCATAGAACTCTTTCTCTTTGAATTTAAATGACCCTAGCTAAGGATTTGTTTGAGCAAGAATATATGAGATATTTCTCTCATAACATCGAGAGTGGATGATCCTCTATCGACACTCAATAGCCCTCGTAAGATTGGCTGCTACTCTCGATGACTAGCTGTGCTTGATTTAAAACTTTCAGGCCTATAACTCCGGTATCAAAGAGTGGAGTACTTATACAATATATCCTTGATGTCTCAAGTCTAAAGACCAAATACACTACTAGGACGACAGAATCACTATCTAAAAATAAGGTATTATCAACCATCTAACATTCCGTAAGCAAATCAATTAGTGAACTCATTCTCCAATGAGCACATGCACTATATCCCTATTGTTCCCACACAAGCAATTATGAGACCAGCTACCTTCATATAGACGAGTATATAGTATACCAATTTATCTAGTTTTCTCAATGTCCCTCTCGAGTAACCTATGACCAGGATTATTTAGGATCTGTGTTTAAAAGCAAATCGTTTCATTATCATGATCTCATCACGATCCAATTCTCATTGCATAGATCCATGGACATTACAATATATTCATGCAATAAGCAATATAAAGTGATCAAATGCCAGATAATATAATAAGCAAAAAGAGTGCATGTCATGTCACATGTGCCATTACTCAAATGATTGGTTTATAGGACATTTATGACTAGTAGGATCTCTACCCAATAATCTCTCATTGGCTCTTATTGGATCTTATCATCTAATAATTCAAGGGCTTATTAGATATCCAATAAGATATAGGGCTCTAGTGGATATATCATATTTGAACATCTACTCATCGTAGCACCTACTATTTGTATGACCCTCTAGGCCCATTTCGAGCTGGTCGTGAGCTATACCTGTTAGAACTCCTTTTGGCTTAATGAATTATTATCTCCAAAATAATTTACTCAACTCATCGACTGTAGATATACTAGGCCACTACGCCATAGTCCCTAGACAATATAGAAGAATTCAATCAATTGGACCTATCTATCCTTAGTTACTGTGTATCTATAGTCTCTCATCTATCTAATATCCTAGAGACCATATTCTGGGCATAGTGCTATTAGACTCATACGGTTTCTACTCAAGTCTCGCTTAAATCGGATTCTTCTAAAGAACTCTTTCTCTTTAAATCCAAATAACCCTAGCTAGGAATTTGCCTAAGCAAGAATACATGAGATATTCCTCTCATGATACCGAGGGAGGATAATCCTCTATCGACACTCAATAGCCCTCGTAAGATTGGCTGCTACTCTCGATGACTAGCTGTGCTTGATTTAAAACTTTCAGGCCTATAACTCCGGTATCAAAGAGTGGAGTACTTATACAATATATCCTTGATGTCTCAAGTCTAAAGACCAAATACACTACTAGGACGACAGAATCACTATCTAAAAATAAGGTATTATCAACCATCTAACATTCCGTAAGCAAATCAATTAGTGAACTCATTCTCCAATGAGCACATGCACTATATCCCTATTGTTCCCACACAAGCAATTATGAGACCAGCTACCTTCATATAGACGAGTATATAGTATACCAATTTATCTAGTTTTCTCAATGTCCCTCTCGAGTAACCTATGACCAGGATTATTTAGGATCTGTGTTTAAAAGCAAATCGTTTCATTATCATGATCTCATCACGATCCAATTCTCATTGCATAGATCCATGGACATTACAATATATTCATGCAATAAGCAATATAAAGTGATCAAATGCCAGATAATATAATAAGCAAAAAGAGTGCATGTCATGTCACATGTGCCATTACTCAAATGATTGGTTTATAGGACATTTATGACTAGTAGGATCTCTACCCAATAATCTCTCATTGGCTCTTATTGGATCTTATCATCTAATAATTCAAGGGCTTATTAGATATCCAATAAGATATAGGGCTCTAGTGGATATATCATATTTGAACATCTACTCATCGTAGCACCTACTATTTGTATGACCCTCTAGGCCCATTTCGAGCTGGTCGTGAGCTATACCTGTTAGAACTCCTTTTGGCTTAATGAATTATTATCTCCAAAATAATTTACTCAACTCATCGACTGTAGATATACTAGGCCACTACGCCATAGTCCCTAGACAATATAGAAGAATTCAATCAATTGGACCTATCTATCCTTAGTTACTGTGTATCTATAGTCTCTCATCTATCTAATATCCTAGAGACCATATTCTGGGCATAGTGCTATTAGACTCATACGGTTTCTACTCAAGTCTCGCTTAAATCGGATTCTTCTAAAGAACTCTTTCTCTTTAAATCCAAATAACCCTAGCTAGGAATTTGCCTAAGCAAGAATACATGAGATATTCCTCTCATGATACCGAGGGAGGATAATCCTCTATCGACACTCAATAGCCCTTGTAAGGTTGGTTACCACTCCCGATGATCGATTGTGCTACATTTAAAACTTCTAAGATAATATGTATGGTATAAAAAATTAGAGTACTCATATAGGACATATTTGGTGTTTCAAGTCTAAGGACCAAATATACCAATGAGGCAACAGAATCGCTATTTGATAATAAGGTATCATCAACCATTCAACATTCCATGAGCGGATCGATTAGTGAACTCATTCTCCAATGAGCACCTTTATTATATCCCTAATGTCCTCACATAAGCAAATATGAGACCAATCGCCTCCATCATATGGATGAGTATATATTACACCAATTTATTCGGTTATCTCGATATCTCTCTCGAATAATATATGACCAAGATTATTTATAGTATATATTTAAAAGAGAATTGGTCTTATTATTATGATCTTATCATAATCTGATTCTCATTGCACAAATCCATAGATATCACAATATATGCAAAAGGTAATATAAAGTAAAAAAAATCAATTAATAATAATAAGTAAAAAGAGTACATAGCGTATCACACGTGTCATCACTCACGTGATTGGTTTATAGGGCACCTATGACTAGTAAGGATTTGCCTAGGGCTACTACTAGCTTTGTATGATCTTAAGCCTCTAGATATCTTTTAGGAGGTTATGACTTGGATGTTTTGAAGGGGCCTGCACATTCCTTATTTAATAGATGAAATGATAGTGTCCTTAGGGACTCTTTCTTCTCTAGTAATAAGGAGTCCTAATTAGGTTAGGACTCTATGATCATTACCCCTTAGTTCTCCCTCTTATTGATTATTCAAATTTTGTTTTTGAATCTAAAAATTTTTATGTTTATGAGGAAATAGAAATTCTCATAAAACTTATTCTTACTTGGTTTGGAGAACTTACACAACTAATAAGAGGGAGAACTAAGGGGTACCGACCTAGAGAAGAGAGAGTCCTAATTTAGTTAGGGTTCCATCCCTACAAGCACTAGGAAGAGGGAGTCCTAACCTAACTAGGACTCCATCCATCCATCTATAAAAGAAAGTGGTGTGTGACCCCTTCAGCTTATCGAATTTAAAACAAGAGCCTTTTGAAATCCCAACTAGCCCTAGAAAATATCCTATCCAAAGAGAAAAGAGAGTTAGAAATCAACAAACAATTGTTGGGAAATTTTAGAGGCGATATCACATGTGTAGCGAAAGAACAAAAAATAAAATCTCTAATTTTTCAAAGATATATTCGTCGTTGTGCGAAGATTGGTGCATAAAATCCGTGAAACTTAAAACTACGTAAATGAAATATTATATTACCTAGGGAGATCGTATATTATTAAATCCTTACAGATCTCTAGAAGAGGGTGAAGGAGGCCAAGCGTCCTCCTCTTTGGTGGTGATCCACATAGTAGGGCTGCGATGACGCTCCTTAAAACTTTAGGCCTGCTTTGAGGAGGAGAAGGCAACAAGAATAGGAAAGGTAAAGGCTCTAGCCAATGAACCACTGATTATCTCCTATTTATAGAGATCCCTTGACAACTTAACCCTAATGGATTATGCTCTATTAGGTATTGGATCTCCATCCAACTACCCAAGCCTCTTAGGTTAGTGGATCTCTATCCAATAATATCTCATTAGCTCTTATTGGATCTCATATATAGGATCCAATAATTCAGGGGTTTCTTGGACATCCAATAAGATAGGGGCTCTAGCAGATATCTCATATCTGAATCTCTACTCATCGTAATGCCTACCATAAGTGTGTGACCTTCTAGACTCAATATTGAGCTGGCCGTGAGTCATACCTATTAGAACTCCTTTTAGCTCAGTGAATTATTATCTCCATAATAATTCACTCGATTCATCAACTACGAATGTACTAGGCCACTACATCGCAGTCCTCAAACTGTTGAATCTCAGATTTTGATGATGAAGTCAATTGTCATTTGTTATCTAATCCATATGTTGAGATAAGTGTGTAGGATTAACTACGATGAAAGTAACACATGCAGCAGAAGTTGCGCCGAAGTCAAGACTATGATCACATTGGGGATTCAAGAGTTCGATGGAAGTCCGAACGGTCATCGGAGGTTCTGCAGGAACAAATCCGAGAAGTCCAGGAGCTTGCCAAAGAAGCTCATCGGAACTCGCCAAGTAGATCGTCGTAAGTCCAGGAGTTTGCTAGAAGTCTGCCGGAGCATCGCCAAGGGTTCGTCAGATGATCGCCGGAAGTTCACCGAAAGCTCGACGGAAGAAGCGATTGATGCACCGAAGCAAGTTGTAGTAAATGTCTTGAAAAATATCATAGTTAGCATGATGATTAAGTTAGAAATGGGAGGTGATCCCATTAACTTAATCTTGGGGCAATTGGGCCCTTGATAGACCCAAATTTGGCCGAATGGATCAGCCCATTCGGACCCAGATTTTTTGGCCGATGGTGGCACCGCCTGGGTCGGTGGTGGCACCGCCCAACAGCTGAGTCTCCGAGTGAGGCTCGACGGTGGCACCGCCTGGGTCGGCGGTGGCACCGCCCAGGAGCTGTCTCCAAGTTTGGGCGGTGGCACCGCCTGGGCTCAGTCTCCGAGTGAGACTGGGCGGTAGTACCGCCCCTGTCAGGTAGTGGTACCGCCTGAGCTCGGTCTCCGAGCTCTGTCAGGCGGTGGTACCGCCCATTTATGGCGGTAGTACCGTCAGGACACCGAAAACATGGGAAATGACGTTTTTGAGCTCCAAATTCAAATCAGTTTGGGGCCTATATAAACCCCACCCTTTCATGCATGAAAGGGCACCGAAACTTAGCATTTATTCTGAGATTTTGAGAGCTTAAAAGTGTTGTAAAAGGCTAGAAGTTCTTCTCCCTCTTTTCTTCGAAGTTTTGATCATTCAAGAGAGGAGTGAAAATTTTGTAAGGGTTGTCTCCTAAGCCCGTCAAAAAGAGTGAAACTGTAAAAGGGTGGTTGGCCTTCGCCTATTGAAGGAAGGCCTCTAGTGGACGTCGGTGACCTCATCGGAGGAGGAAGCCAAAAGTGGATTAGGTCAAGTTTGACCGAACCACTCTAAATCTCGGTTTGCATTTACATTTTGTTCTCTATCTTAACTGCAACTACTTCCATAGCTTTACTTTAACTGCACTTTGCTTGATCTTAAGTTAAAGCAATTTTCGAATCGACTTTCATACCGAAATCGTTCTTATCATACGAACGTCGTTTTAAATCGTCGAAAGTTTTTCGCTGCATTAATTCACCCCCCCCCCTCTTAGTGCTCTTGATCCTAACACAAACGATACAGGGGAATCTAATCTATTGAACTTGTCTATCCTTAGTTACAGTGTACTTATAGTCCCTTATCCATCTAATATCCCAAAGACCGTATATCAGGCATGGTGTTGTTTGACCGGTACTATTTTTAATCGAGTCTCACTCTAATCGGATTCTCTTGGAGAACTTTTTCTCTCTCAATCTAAATGACCGTAGCTAAGAATTTGTTTGAGTAAGAATACATGGAATATTCCTCTCATAATACTAAGAGTGGATGATCTTCTATCGACACTCAATAGTCCTCATAAGGTTGGCTACCACTCCCGATGACCAGCTATGCTAGATCTAGAACCTCCAAACCTATAAGTCCAGTATCAAAGAATGGAGTACTCATACAGGACATCCTTAGTGTCTCAAATCTAAAGACCAGATACACCATTGAGACTACAGAATCACTGTCTGATAATAAGGCATCATCAACCATCCAGTATTCCGTAAGCGGATCAATTAGTGAAGTCATTCTCCAATGAGCACCCGTATTGTATCCCTAGTATCCCCACACGAGCAGCTATGAGACCAGCTGCATCCATCATATGGATAGGTATATAACACATTAGTATGTTCGATTATCTCAATGTCCCTCTCGAGTAATCTATGATCGGGATTATTTAGGGTCTATGTTTAAAGGTGAATTGGTCTCATTATCGTGATCTCATTATGATCCGATTCTCATTACATAAATCTAAGAATATCACAATATATATATATATATATATATATATATATATATATATATATATATATATATATATAATTAATATAAAATAATAAAATATCAAAATATAATAGGTAAAAGATTATATGTCAAGTCACACATGTCATCACTTATGTGATTGATTTGTAAGACAACTATGATTAGTAACAATAATCTTCTTCTTCTTCTTTCTAGTGGCAATCAGCTCTCCAATCAACAATGGCTCTCCTCTGATAAGCAATCAACAATAGTCCTTCACAATAGCACAACTTTGCCTTCTTCGACCGTGAGTCTAACACTTTGTTCCCCACATGGTAACAATTTCCCGTCGATGGCAACCTCTAAAAGAGAGGTTGATGGCTGAGATGAGGGGAGGAGACAAAAAGAGAGATCGACATCAAGTTCTTGCTGGAGAAGTCTTTGCTTAGTTTCTTGTTTTAGGTATTTCTATTTCAATTCAAATCGGATCGTTTTTTTCTTTTGACTCAGTTTTTTTTAATAACAAAAGATGTAATTTTTCTATGAAAATATAAATCAGATTGGAGGGAGGTTTGACATTGTTGAATCCTTCTTCCAATCGGGGTATAATTGAAACATTCATGAGTTAAAATAAAAATGAGAATTAGTTAAGTCATCCTGCCTACGCCGGTAAAGAATAACCATTATCACAATATCGCAAGTTGTATAATTCTAGCAATAGCTTATCTTATTTTTGCGTGCATGGCCATGAAGATTTGACATCAGAAGGTGAAGCTTTGACTGTGATAAGAAATTGTTGGTCAAGAGATTGGACTTTAAATTTGAATAACAATATTTAGATAAGAAAATTCTATTTATATATATATTATACATATGATAAGATTTATTTTTATTTTAAATGCATATTAAAAATATATATCAAAAATATAATTTTTAATTTTATTTTTATTATATAATGGATATTGACGGACATACTGACAACAAATTACGTCAGTAGGATATGTCGTGAGATAATAAAAGCAGAAAAAACAGAATGATTGTTAAAAAAATAGCTATAACAGAACATGGCCAAATAAGAAAGAGAGTGATGACTCGAGAACAAATAAATAATAAAGCAACCAAAAAGAAAAAAAGAGAACATTAACGAGAAGAACAAAAAAAACAATAACTATGCATCAATGGCCAAAAGTCCATGAAAGAATTATGATGTAGGCAAAGGAAAATTATCCTACCTTGGACCACAATAGGCACACGTTTTAGACAAGTGTGAGTCAAAAAGCTCAGAGATTTAGACAATTAAAATCATATATGAATTTTCTCTTTGTTATAAAATTAGTTTTTAAAGTTCGATGTTTAAAAGATAGAGATCTTAAATTAGCTGACAAAAATTACATCCGCAGCACATGACGTGAGATTATGAAAGAAGAAAAAAATAAGTACAATAGAAATGAGGGAAAAAAGAAAGAATAGAGATGATAAACAAATAAATGATGAAAAGCAAGAGTAGGGTGATAATAGAAGACATTAATGAGAAAGAACAAAAATGAGTTGGCGAACAAACATGAGAAAGAGGATAATTAGAAAGAATGATGGGATAATATATTTAAAGGAGATTATTATTTATAACCCTTACTTTACTATTTATAATTTTATTATATAAATTTTTAATATTTTAATTTATTTTTTTTATAAATATATATAAATATTATGCTTCCACCTATTCTTCTCCTTTTCTTTCTTCCCCCTTCTCCATTTCATTTCTCTTTTTTTTTTCTTTCTCTTCGGATAATGTTCATCCAATGATAATGACGAATAATGTCGACGATGGCGATGAGGATTGATGATAATGACGACAATAAGAGATTAGGATTATAATTAATAAAATAAATAATATTAATAATATTAGGATTATAATTAATAAAATAATATTTTAAAGAGATTATTAATAGTAAAAGAAGCTATAAATAGTGATTAATGACTATCTGATTCTTTTAGAAAAGACTAAAATGTCTCCGTAAATAAATAAAATATTTATATTTAATAATATTATGACCAATATGGATAAAAATAATTTAATTAATGAACCTTGTAATAGGTAACAGTTTAATTTTCAATTTTTCTGATAAAACCAAAAATCCATGAAAAAAATTATGACCTCGGAATCTTTGCTGCCAAGCACCACAAAAGCCACCGCTGCGATAAACATAACTGAATCGGTCTCGTCCAAACTGTACACGTCCAATCAACCGTCTCGATCGACAGCTGCGTCATGTTCGTAGTGAAGTTGCGTCGAGGCATGGTGAGGTTAGTCTCATCTAAGCCTTACACGCGTCCCTGTACCGAAATCTCAGCCGCAGCCCACCAGATTCGGTCTTTCCTCCCCTCCCTGTCCCCAAAGCGTGGTCAAGATAAGGGATCCCATGTGTGGGACGCCACGCCGACGCGGCTCGGTTACTGCCACTGAACAGCCAATAGAAAGACGTGCTCACAAAGAACTGCATGTTTGTACGTGTCTTAGTTCTATTGGTTGGTAAAGTATTTCGTGCTTTAGCCAACTAACTACGATGTGTTCGAGCCGGTTGGCCCGTGTACGAGGCAAAGTTCCGAGACTTCAGTTCCCCAACCTTTGGTTCGGAACCGAAGCGAAGCGGTGGAACGCGCCCCATTCTTGCAAGGCGGTGAAAGCGTTGCTCTCTCCGTCAAAAGATCCAGCCGTGGCCATCATCAACTACCAATTCTCAGCTCCTGACCATCTCCTCCGATCGCGGAGAGCTCGAATCACGGAAAACAGCCACCCAGAATTGGGTTGGTTCGAAGTAGGTTCTGAGCTGTGTCCGTGGTGAAGAATCGGATTTTGGGTTTGTTATCTTGTTTTTTCTCTGTAAGTGGAGGAGATCCTGGCTTATGGATTCGGTAATTGGGTGTGTGGTTTATGTTCGAGGTCTAGATCCATAATGTGGGCCGAGATCTGATTGTTTATTGTCTCTCGCTGGTTTTAGGGTTTTCTTTGTTGATTTGATTTGGTCAAGGGATCAGTTCTGTGAGAGTAGTGGAGCAGCGTTCTTGTTGTGGCGGATTCGAGCGGAATATGGCACAGGGCAATTGGGAAGCCGATAAGATGTGCGTACATTGCAATAACGATGTACATTCTTAGTTTTTGTGGAGTCGTCGTGTTCTGGTCTCACTGCGGCTTTTGTTTGGATTTCTTCTCGTTCTTTTGTAGGCTCGATGTCTATATATACGATTATTTGCTGAAGAGGAATCTGCAAACCACCGCTAAAGCTTTCATGGCTGAAGGAAAGGTTTCTGCTGATCCAGTAGGTAATAAATTTAATATTTATTAGTGCCATTTTTACATTCTCTGTCTGATACATACTATTTCTTATATTTGCTGATTTCATTCTGGATAAGCATTTTAACCTCTTTTGTCATTTTAACTGGAGTTAGTTTTGCATTACTGTGATAACAATTCAATGACGTCTAATCAAGAACAAGAAGCCTAAGATGGGTTAGAAAGAATTTAGATGTCCCCTTGTCAAATTCTTTATTCATATGCTTCTTTCCACAACGGGGGAAATAACGAGACTTACAATCACTTGACACTGATAGCTTGGAAATAGTAGTTGAAGTGCACCATTTATTTGCTTCGTCAGAGCTACAAAACTCAAGTAAATGGGGTATGAATTGTAAATGACAGAGACAATCTCCTTTTTTTTTTCTTCTCTTTTATTGCCACTTCTTATTATTTTTCTTATGTTTATCTTTCTTTTGAAGGGAACCTATGTGACTATGATGTTTAAATTAGTCAATATGCTTGTCAATGTATTTATCTCTGTGTTTATTATATTTGCAAAACTCTCTTTCTTTGTGTCCAATTTCTAAAATAATTTCATCTAATGTCATCTGCTCTTTGCATGTTTATAAATGACTTGGCTTCTTATTCTGTCTAAAATCATTTTGGAAGTGAGTTTTCTTTAATTTTGATGAAATAGGATCTACTCATGGAAACTAGCTACCAATGATTTAATCTTGTGAGAAATAAATTTGTTTTTGATTTTATTAGAATAGTGTCAACTTATAAAAATTTGTTATTATTTTGAGAATTGTGTTGCCCTTGACACCAAGGTTGCTCCTTTGCAACCTAGGTCATCATTGTTTAAAACAAAGGTTCGCCATACCAAGGTGTATTGCTCAGTATGGGCAGTACGTACTGATCTGACAGGGGACCGGAATGGGTGGTACATTGGTATATCCTACTGTACCGTGTGTCGATATACTCGGTATGGCTCGGTATGACTCAGTACGTGCCATACCCACAGCTTATCGGGACATTGGTATGGACTGGTCAAACCACGTTTAAAACATCAAAGCATAGGAACGACCTCTCTGTTCGTAAGGGTAAGGCTATGTGCATAAATCTTCCCTGGGTTTGCATTCGTGGAGCCTTTTGCACTAGTCCACCCTTAACTAGAAGTTATTATGTGCTTTGAGACATGTTAAAGCAAAGTTTTCATGATAGTTGTATAAAAGTTTGGCTTCATTTGACAGCGATTGATGCTCCTAGAGGATTTCTGTTTGAATGGTGGTCTGTCTTTTGGGATATCTTCATTGCAAGAACAAATGAAAAGCATTCTGAAGTTGCAGCAGCATATATAGAGGTGAAATTTTACAGAATCTTTTTTCTCATATTTATCTTTTATATCTCCCTCCTTTATAAGCAATCATTCCTACTAGAACTTTTCTTGTCTTATAGGTTCAACAAATAAAAGCAAGGGAACATCAACAACAGTTACAGATGCAACAGCTACAACTGATACAACAGCGACATGCTCAGTTGCAGCGAAATAATCGTAATTTGTCTCCTGCA
>CM017192.1:17784505-17974505 GCA_004837865.1 Musa balbisiana
AAATACCATGGGTCCTTCTCCCAACTCTCCTTCATCGATCCCTTTTACTCATACAGCTGGTGATGGGGTGGGGATTGCTGGTAATTTGAACCATATTAGCAGTATGCCAAAAAGTTTAATGATGTACGGTGCAGATGGGCCAGGACTTGCTTCATCTTCAAATCAGATGGTATCAATTTTGTTTACTTTCTGTTTTCTTTTCAATCTTTAAAGTTTCTTGGAGGAATTTCAGGAATTTGTTCCAGTTTAACAAAGAATTTTGTTAGGATGATCTGGAACATTTTGGGGATGTTGCTTCTTTGGAAGATAATGTTGAATCATTCTTATCACAAGATGATGGAGATCCAAGAGACATATTTGCTGCACTAAAAGGAAGTCCTACTGACCAAAATCCAGGGTCTTTAAAAGGTAAATATGGCACTGATGTTTGCTTGATAATTTTTATAGGATGATCCTGAATATTCCAAAGTTCTTTATCCAGGTTTTACATTTAAGGAGGTTAACTGTATTCGTACTAGTAACAGCAAGGTTGTCTGCTGCCACTTTTCTTCTGATGGAAAATTCTTGGCCAGTGCTGGACATGAGAAGAAGGTATTGCCATGCATTAAGATAGCATTGTTGCTCTGACAATGGTTACTGCACAAATTGGGATTGCCAATCAACAGACTTGAAAATAATCATTAACTTATAATAAATGTTGGACTGGACAAAAATGATTTTCCCTTAAGCGGCAATTGAAAATCTCAAACATTAGTTAGCTTTTGGCACTGCTGTCTGTTGCTCATGAGCTGTAGATAGGAGTCATAATACGAGGGGTGTATTTTGAGGTACATGTTCCTTGTCCATATTCTGGACCATGAGTAGCCACTGAAAAAGAAAAACAGCAGCAGGAAAGTATACCAATGACTCTTCCACTAGCTGCATATAATTTAATCATTGGTATATAATAATAATATAATCATTCAATAGTTAATAGAACAGGCTTTATCAGTTGGATGCTGAATATTGTTAATTTCTATTTGTGCTTTTAAGTAAGGTTTTTAATTTTGAACAATATTGCCCGACCAGCAAACCGGTATACGGACCATCCGCTACTGGGTGGTGTCGTCGATTGGGGCTATTTCCACCCCGTTATCGTCTTTAATCGGGCGGTGACTGAGGGAGAAGAAAGAAGAGAGAAGAAAGAAAAGGGAGAAGAAGAGAACCTAGAGATCGGCGCTGCTCTCCCTCCTCGTCTATCGGCGACTTCTCATCTGCGCCGGGAGAAAAATCCTCGGCGTCGCGGGGAGAAGAGAGGAGTCGTCGACTCGGCGAAAATGGTTTATATATATATATATATAAAGGCAACGTCGCCTCATTTCCTCTACGATGTCGCCGAGGCGACGTCACAGAAAAAGATTTTTTTCTTTTACTTATATATATATATATATATATCAAAATATATAGTATATCGAAAAATATATCGCTTGGCACGTACGATATACCGCTCGGTATATAGTATAGTATCATACAATACCGAGCGAATCTCGAAACTTGGGTACGATACGAAAGTTCAAGCCTTGCTTTTAAGTATAATGCCATTTGATTTTATGATTATCAACTCATACTAAAGTTTCTTCAGTGCATCTCATATTGATCTGTAATATCATGCTAGTGAAACTGGACCTTCTAACAGCTTATATGTCATGGTGTAGGCTGTTCTCTGGAATATGGATACCCGGCAAACAGAGAGTACTCAAGAAGAGCATAGTCTTATCATTACTGATGTTTGTTTAGGCCAAATTCAACTCAGCTAGCAACATCATCTTTTGACAGACTTGTGAAACTCTGGGATTCTGCGCAAGTAAGGATTGGTTCTTTCTTAACTTGCCTTGTTTTTTTTTTCCATTTTACTGTGTGGTTGTGCCTTGTGTGTTTATTATGGGTTAGATCAGGTCAGGTTTGGGAGGGGGTAGAAAAGGGGACATAGATCTGACCTAGGTTTTCTTGACTTTTAATTGACCCATATAGCTAGTGGGTAGGGTTTGGTCAGGTGAAAAAGGGTTTATATTGGTGGATTGGTGGGTCAAAAGCATGTTTGACATTGCCTTTTAGCAAAAAATTTACTATGTTTTGGATCAGATTGATCCATAGTACAAGGGAACATATACTCGGCCTGATTTGACCAACCTACATGCAGGTCAAGACCTTTCTTTTTTATTAGAATAAATGGAGGTTTAATTTATAAAATATAGGTTAGATATAGCTCTATTGCTAATGTAATCATATATATGATACTATCAATACTTATAAAGAGAAATACAATTCACATATATGATCACATTTTGATCCTTGTGCATTTCAACGTTTGATAAATTCCATGTATGTATATATATATATATATATATATATATATGTATATATATGTACATATGTATGTATATATATGTACATATGTATGTATATATATGTACATATGTATGTATATATATGTACATATATATATATATTATATATCAATTGTGGTTGCATAGCCTTATTTGAGGTGGTCAGATGACATCATAGATATGTGGCCGTATAACAATTTAGTTGTATCCCTACTGTTTTTGTTGCTTGATTCAGTTACAAAGTTTTCATTGCAAATATGGATAACGATGTCAAACTTATCTTAAATGTGTAGAATCAACCTCCAATTGTCAAATTTCAGGCAACCACATGTGGAGTTGTTAAAATATATTATTTCTATCTCTTATGTTAAAAAGATTAATTTTTAAAATAAATTTTTATCTTAAATATAACTAATTAGTAGTAATTTAACTTTGCCTTCTATTTTCAATCCTCTTGTGACACATATATACATGATAATGGTCTGATACAATTTGGTTATATTGATATGTCAAATCTGTAAAAACTAATGTGATACTGCACATATAGGATGATAGCAATAGTTAATATCAAATATTATATGGTGAGGCTTAATATTGAAAGGGTGAGCCTCGACACCATGATTCTCTTTTGCAATATGAATGACAAAGAGTCATATTCATATTTGAGATATAGCCTCTACTGAAGGGGGAGGACTCCTTGCATTAGCACCTTTAGACTTTGCATCTAAGATAGCCTTGTGATTTAGGTCATTTAATAATATGTCTTGATATATGTTTATAATATTAGATAGTCTATGATACACATGGGGGATGGACTCGATGACGCCGAACCTTCCTTTGAGCGGATTTATGTCTTCACAGAGGAGTTGTGCCTTTTGTAATGTAAGGATTTCATGAGCGATAATGCTTGGACTAATCTCACGACAGCCGCTGATTGAAGGGGCTCCAGCTTGCTGTTGCCCTCTCCCTTTCTCTCCTTCTCTGTCGTAAGGACATCCTCTTGTTGCATGTTGCAAGTTGCTGCCAACTACTCTTGTTGCAGGTTGGTGCTATGAGGGTCCATTGGCTTTGAATCTTTTCCCTGTTTTAAGGAGGCTGCAGTAGGCTTGGAGGAAGAAGGGATGAACTGAGATACTGCTTGAGGAAGATGAAGATGTCAAAATCTCCTCGTCTTTGCTCTTTCTCTCGGCTTAGAGGCTATGGTTGTCTGGTTTCTGAAGAAGTTAAAGGTTGCACACCCCCTCGTTTATAGGTTCAGGCATGCGGGAGAGTCCGAAGGAGTTAGGATTCTCATAGGGTCAGTGCCCCTTGTTTTCTGCCTTCAATTGGCCGCCAGCTTCTCTCCTAATTCCAAGTCTGAATTGGATATTGTTGCTGGTTTGAACTGGTCATCTGGTTTCTCAAGAGTTGAATGTTGCACACCCCCCTGTTTTGTAGGTTGGCGCATGGGGGAGAGTCGAAGGAGTTTAAGACTCTCATAGAGTTGGCGCCCCTTGTTTCTGCCTTCAATTGGCTGCCAACTCCTCTCCTAATCTGAGTCTGAATTGGATCTTGTTGCTGGTTTGAACTGGTTGAATCTGCAATTGGCTTGGTTGCATCTAACTTTGAAGTTTGAGATTGAGCTCAAGTTGAGTTTAGTAAGATTGAGATTGAATCGGAGTTTGAGTCAAAGTCCAGTTGAGCTGAATTAGAGTTTGACTTGATCTCAGGTTGAGTGGAACTTGAGTGAGACCTAGGCTGACTTGAATTTGATCCTTGAGCTCAGATTCTAGCTTGAGTTGGTTCGGTTGGATTAAGATCAATTTGGAGTTCAACTCGAACTTCGGTTGAGCTGAATTGGAGTTTGACTCAAACTCAGATTTATCATCCCTTATCATGGCTCCCCCATTTAGGTGATTCAGCTATCGTTGAATTGGGATTAGATGTTTTGCTTCTCTCCATCTGCGGGTGCAAGCAATCAGAGATTTTGCTTTGGCCCATCATTGTTAGTGTCATCGTGCCCGACCATGACCTCTTTTGCACCGTCTTCATAGGGTTCTCCTCGTCATCGATCACATCATCGACTTGAGGGTCTTGCTTTTGGACTTTTTGAGGCTACAAGCTTGTTGTTGCCCCTCTTTGTTTCTCCTTCTTTGTCATATAGAGGAAGACTGACATTTCCTGCATGCAGTAGTTAAAGCCACAAGCTTCCGGCAAGCTTCACCATTCGTTTTTCTTAGTTAGCAGATTTTAAGTCTATCGTCGAACGAATTGGATCTCGTGTGATGAGAAATTTGTTTCTATCCTTCTAGAATTGATATTGTTTGGCTCGACAAAAATAAATAACATATCGATGCCATAGGTAGGGGCTCCCAATGATGACTTGACATATGTCAAACAACACCACTTTGCATGTCACCTCATTGATTTATTGATTGGTGATCGCAAAGCGGATCTTGCATTGTCAGTTCTTCTAGCATCCGTTATCGAGGATAACACCAACCTCTTGCTTCACCTGAATTTTTAATGTGAACAGTTCTTGAACGTTTTGGATCGGGGGATGAACTCGAGTTTATAACCTTCATCTTTGTCATCAACATAGACTTGGATCCATACGATCAACCGGTGCAAGTTTAGTGAATCATTGCCGACGGTCACAACCACTATTCTTCAACTTTGGTTATTCCTTTTTCACCTTTTTGGGAAGAGTTCCGGGTGAACCTTTAGCACTTCTCCCTGTTTGACTAGCAATTTTACAGTGATCGTAGAAAATGCCACTTTTCTTCGAGGAAGAGGAATTCTTACTGTTTCCAGAATTTTCCTTGGCCTTCGAGTAGTCCTCTTTGTCCTTCTCTGTAATCTTAACGTATGGATTGTATTCTTACTCTCGATCACCATACATTGACACCGGAGAGCTCAATGTAGATGCTATCTGAGCATACAAACCAACAGTAATCGTGAGTAGGTACATCAAGAGAAATACCAAAGCAACCATCGCTTGATCAGAATTCGATGTAGTTCCAAAAGATTGGTCTTACCATTGAACTGTAAGCCAGTACCATCGACACACACGTAGGTCTTCTACAGATCTCGTCAAGTAGAAGTCTGAAGCAGGAAGCCTTTAAATGTTCCAATGTCACCTATTCTTTGCCATAAGATCGGGAGGTATGCCTTCCACCATGCTAGAGCATAACCGATAAATTTGAATCGTGCGAACGTGACTTTGTCCTTATCGCTATACCCATAGTGAGTAAAATAGATGTCAAGTTAATCAAGCCACATCCAATACCTCAATGTTGATAGAGCTGTCGTAGGAGAGGATGTTGATTTGGGTCTTAACTCGGAAGGGTCTAAGCCTTACTGTTGCCACCGGTTTTGCAACATTAACATCAACATCACTTACTCATTGTAGTGTGTTTTCAATTTACCAGTTTGGATGTTCGATGACGATGACCCTTTCTCCTTCACTGTGACGCACTTATTTCCATCATCTTTTGCTATTGGGTTGACTTGAGATCGGATCCAACCCAACACATCTTCCATCTTTCGTGAGAGCATAGCAACTTGGGCAGCAAGGTCCGCATATGTTATTGAATTGCTTGTTGTCATTGCATCGGTCTCATTTCATCAATGAGCAGGGTTAAAACTCTAACTTCTTTAATTCTTCATCAAAGTCTTTATATCCTTTTATGGTAACCATCCATAGGTGAGGATCGTTGCTCTAGTACTAGTGATTTAAAAAGCGATAGGCGCCAAGGTCCCAAAATGCTCGAGGCATCAAACGCTCGCCTGAGCGAAGCGAGGGGCTTTAAAATATTAAAATATAAAAAATATAATATAATTGATAAATAGAGATTAGCAGTGCTAAAATCTAAATTATTATATGATAACAGTAGTTAACAATCTATTACTAATAGTATTTAATCTATTGTTAATAGTGATTAGTGGGGAGAAAAGAGTTATCGATGATGTAAAGTGGGGAAGGAGAGGGCGACGATGACCGAGGAACTTTTGGATGATGGCAGCGATAGTGGAGGAAGTTGCGGAAGACAACAATGGCGGTGGAGGAAGCTATGGATGACAACAGCGGCGACGGAGGAAGCTGTAGACGGTAACAGCAGCAGCGGTGATGGAGGAAGCTTCGGATGATGGTAGCGGTGGAGGAAGCTACGGCCGACAGCAGTAGCGATAGAGAATGCTTCGGATGGCAGTGGTAGCAGCGGCGGCGGAAGCTGTGGACGATGACGACATGGACAAAGGAAGCTTCAAATGTGTCCGTCGGCGATGGAGAAAGCTACGGTCTTCTCCCTCGATGGTGGAAGGAGCTCACATGGAAGCAGTGGCAGTAGAGAGAATTGTGCACAAAAGCTATAGAGGTAGCGACAGAGGAAGCGTCGATCCTGTGTGTTGGTGGTGGAGGCAACAAGACGCGATGGAGGTGGAGGCTACATTGGGGTTGCTCAAGGTCGCATGAGGAGGCGGGGGTGGGTTTTACAAGTAAAATAACTTCTTTGTAGCTTGGTTCAATTGAACCAACTAGCTACTGTTCAACTGAACTGTAAGCGCTAGGGTTGCATGGTTTCAATCGGGCGCTCGCTTGAGGCACTCAGCGCATGGGTTTAAGCGAGTGCTCAGGTGGCGCTTCACTGAAGTGCGTCACCAAGCGAATCTGTGAGGCGCTCAGGCCTTGCCTTGCCTCACCCAAGTGCCTAGGCGAGTGCTCGACTGCCTATTTAAACCCCTGTCTAATTCTACCTGATTCATATAGGGAAAGGACTCGACGACACTGAATGTTCCTCAAAGCGGATTGATGTCTTCGTGAGCGAGTTACGTGTTTTGTAATGTAAGGTCTTCATGTGCGATAATGCTCGAAGTTCTCGCACGACAAGTGCTGATCGAAGGTGCTATAGCTTTCTACCACCTTCTCCCTTTGTCTTCTCCTTTCTTTTAGGCCACAAGGACCTACTCCTATGGTTGGGATCAGCAGCTATTGGAGTTGCTGTTGCTGTTGATGAGGAAGACGAAGTCGTAGCTGGCTGTTCTCAACTTTAAGAAGTAACAGTTGTGACTCTTCTAGTTGCAAGTTATTTCTGACTACTCGTGTTACAGGTTGCTGCTAGGGCCTGCTGGCTTTGAACCTTTTCTCTGCTGCAAGGAGACTACAACAGGCTTGGTGGAAGAAGGGTTGAACTGAGTTGTTGCTTGAGGAAGATGAAGCTACCGAACTCTCCTCTTCTCTCTTCTCTTTTTCTCTTGGTTCAGAGGCTAGGGTCAACTGGTTTCTTAAGAGTTAAAGGTTGCACACCCCCCTTGATTTATAGGTTGGGGCATGGGGGAGAGTCCTAAGGAGTTTATGACTCTCCTAGGGTCGATGCCCAATTTTTATGCCTTCAATTGGCCGCTAGCTCCTCTCCTGATCTGGTCTTGTTGCTGGTTTGAGCTGGTGGGATTTGCAATTGGTCTAGCCGCATCTAACTTTGAAGCTTGAGACTGAGCTCGGGTTGATTCAGCAGGATTGAGATTGGATCGGAATTCGAGTCCAAGTTTGGTTGAGCTGAAGTAGAGTTTGACTTGAACTCGGGTTGAGCTAAACTTGATTAAAACTTGAGCTGATTTGAAACTGGCCCTTGAGCGTGGTTTCGAGCTTTTGATTGGTTTGGTTGGATTGTTTGGGATTGATTGGGAGTTCTACTCAAACATCGGTTGAGCCGAATTGGAGTTCGACTCGAACTTGGCTTGATCATCCTTGATTAGTATATGTTTTCTTAATAATGTTAGTAATTAGTATTCCTAGATTACTCATACTAAAAGGAATTATTTTTAATCAAGGATTGTAATTTTGTACTTGTCGGTATTAGTAGTCCAGGCATGTATGAACTATCCCCTTTTGGGCAGTCTAATTAGGGCTTTACACATGGACTCGACTTCCAACTATTGCCTGCTCGGTCATTGTTGCTAGGACTTTGGTTTCTGAAATATCAGTTTCGGAACAATGATTCCGATTCTATGGAAACATGAAGCTAGAATCAGATCAATTCCAGGCGATTTTGGTTCCCATTCAGAACTGTAGGAACTGACTTTTTTATTTTTTTATTTTTTATAACTTTTTAATTTCTATCAAATTATACATAATCTTATACACAGAATGATATAAATTAAATAACCTTTTACTCAATCGCTGTCAGATATTCTTATTGTTTCTTGGGTTGATAAATCAAATAAATCTTCATTTCTTTGCTTTGGTTCAATCATCAAATACATGCTTAGGCCTCAATTGATTCAAGAGGCTATACTCAAATGGGTCTCATCAAATATACCTCCCCTGCACTAGAAGCTTGCTCTACAGCTACTATTGACATCGAAGTTGCCTAATTTTGTTTTATAATAATTGATAAAATTAAAATGATTGTTGAATGGCATGCCTACGATTGTAGAATTGGAAAATCTATAACGATGGTACTATCACCAAATTGAAAGAAGTATATGGACAAATCTTAAGATAGGAGTTCGAGCCTATTGGTCCCCTAGGTTTCTTTTATCTTTACAATCAGAATTATTCACCAACTTGATCCATATATTCAGAAAATTGGAGTTAATCTGTCTACTATAAATGGTAATAAATCAATGATAATTTTTATAACTTTCCTCAATTTTTCACTAATATGAATATCTAAATATAAACAATCATAATAAGTACTCAAATAATCATACAAACATAGTTTCAAAATAAATAGATAGAATAATCTATTTACATAATAAAGTAAATAAATAGAATATTTTCAAAATAAATAAATCACTTAGTTTTTATTACCCTAATAGTCAACTTCAGCTTTATCATTTTCATAATCTTCTAATTGTACCAATAACATTAATATATTTAATTAAAAGTAAATAAGATATAGGATAATAAATACAAGCTAAAGTATATGTAGCATCATTAAAAACTTTTAAAGCATCTAATTTTTTTTAATAAACATTCAATGATGGTGGCATAAATTGATTTACATTATATTATTTGGAACAAAAGTACATAATAATTCTTTATATTCAAAACTTTTGGATTTTTTATCATTTAATTTGTAAAATTTTGTCCACTCTTTTATTCATTATTTGTGGATGAGTCCATAAAAATGAAATTGCTCGCTTAATGGAACTAAAAAATATCAAGAAATTTTAACCATTCTTGTACGCAAATTTAAAACATGGCATCTACATCTAATATGGAAAAATATACCATTAAAAGTCGGTTGGTAAACTTGTGTAACTCTGTATATAGGTAGTATTTGAAGATACATTATCAAAAAATAAAAAAATAAAAATCAAATCATGGTTCGCCTTGTCGATCCATACCGTTATATTGACCAGCTATCAGTACAGTATGTACCGAGCTGTACCGAGCATACTAACACATAGAACATGAGGGCTTATCGATGTATTGCCCATACTAGTCCCTTATCAAACCAGTATGTACCGTCCATATTGAGCGATATGTCATGGTACGACGAACCTCGAATCAAATTATACTCTTTTAAAATGATTTCTATCATTTTATAATTATTATCAACAATATATTTCATAAAAACTCTTATGATAATTATTTTTTTTTGTATGGTCCAATCACTATCAATCCAATGACATAATTCCTATGTAAGAGTGCATTTGCCAACGATTACTCCAACAAATATTAGTACAAATAGAAATGCATCCATCAATCAAAAGATCGAAAAAAATTTCGTAAAACTATGGGCTTTCCCAAGTTCGGTTTGAGTATGATATCTTTTGCCAATATGCTTTCTAAATGTCCTATATCCACCTTATTCTTCAAACAAAGTTGTAAATTTGACTTGATTGATTTTGTTGCTGTATTTTCTTCTTTCTCTATGTTAAAATGTTGACTTTCTTGAGTTGGCACAATGGTTGGACAATCAAAATTCTCCTCCATATGCATACTTGTTGGAGCTGGAGGCACTGATTTCCATATTGCAATTAGAGGACACTATAAAGATTGCTATTGCAATTGGAGATTACCATGGCAATAGATTGCAGTAGAGAGATTGACATTTCAATTAGAGAGTACTAGAGATATTGCTATTGCAATTAGAGAGCACTAGAGTCTAGAGAGATTGCTATTGATTTGGTATGGAGAATAATAAAAAGGAGGGCTTACATATATTATTACAGATTATTTTCCAAAATACCCTTCCAACTAGTTGTTATTTAGTTGTTGGAAGGAACAAAATGATCTTTTAAAATTTTAAATTTTAAAATTTATATTTTTTATTTTCAAATTCTCCAAAATTTCCTTTCAATTAGTGGTTTATTAAGTTGTTGGAAGAGGTAAAAAATGGTGTTCTGATCATCATTGCAATGGTCAAGTTGATTGTTGACTCTTACAACGGTCATGTGATTGTTTCTTTTTTTTTCACACCATTCAGAATCGAATCGTAACTATTGGTTCCGGTTCGATTCAAACTGAAACTATCAGTTCAAGTTCGGTTACGAATCGTGGAATTGTTGACTGGTTCTGGTTCCATTCTTCACTAGAACGGAATCGGGATCAAGTCTAATTGCTAGGCCTGGCCTCCTAGTACTCATCCTCTTTGTTTCTTCCACCCCACCTTTGTCTTTTCCTCCTCTTTTTAGTACCATGATACATGTCAACATACCATTTGTTAGTATGCTAGTATGGACCAAAACCATATCTATCTAGCCACGAACTGATATGGGTGTGGTACCCAAAATTGAATTCCTTGCTTCTAATAGTATAGAGTTTCAAGAATATTCTGATGATATTAAGAACTAATAAGTGTACTAAAATCATTATATTAATTATTGTATGATGTTTTATACAAATAATTAAAAAATGTATCTAGTCATATATTCATTTCTCCATCTCATTTATCATCACTAGTTCATTTAAAGAAATTAAATTAAGTGATAAGATACTTTGCTTTTGAAAACATATCCAAGAAACATTATATTGAGCCATGCCCATTACATATATGATAAGCAATATGACCTATCCATATTTCAGAGCTTTTGTTCTCATTTCTTTCTCCTGTATCCCTCAGGACCTATCTTGATGGAGGTGATAGGATTAATTTTCTGAGCTACTCTATTTATGACATTACTCTCTCTCTCTCTCTCTCTCTATATGTATATATATATATATATGTATATATATATATATATGTATATATATATATATATGTATATATATATATATGTATATATATATATATATGTATATATATATATATGTATATATATATATATAGATGGCCAGGTGTGCACAAGCAGTAGTATGCAACATTGGTAGCATATTTGTTTTCTCCTACTGTGAGGTCAGCTGGCCACTGCCTGTTGCTCCTTATTAGCCTTTCAATTAATTAGCCAATTTTGGATGCCTCTAGCCAACTCAGACTTGTCCCATATTGGCACCCAGGTCTCTTTGTGTTATATAAACACACTTATGGTGTCTGGAGATGTCAAGTCGGAGCATAACTGGTATTATAAACAGTAATGAAGTCGATTGTTTCAAACATGGAGATCTGAATGTTTTTGTAACCTGATGTTAGATCTTGAAAATTTCAACTAAACAAGCTTGCATCTGAGATTTTATAAGTGCCATGTTAGAATGCTCGGGGACTAAGATGATCATAATTGTAGTTTCTTAGATGTTGATACTGTTTCTAGGCTTTCCTTTTTGTAACCTGTAATCACCAAACATGCATCTAGCATGGGAGTGAAGTGAGCAAATGAATTATAAGAGGCCCCATTTTAGATAACAAATAATGCATAACTGATCTACAGTTTAATCATTTCTTCCTACTTTTGAATGTCATAATCTTCTATAAAGATTACAATAGGCAACAATAGAACAATGATAAGCTAGTTTTTCCTTTCTGTAATTTATAGCTTATCAACAATCACCAAAGGAGATGCTAGAAGCTAGTCCAACAATAAAAATGAAGGGACCAAATGAATCTAGCTTTATAATAGGCCCCATTTTAGATAATAAATAACTGATATGCAATTTAATCATTTTTGCCCTTGATTTGAATGTCATAATCTTCTATAAAGATTACAGTGGGCAACAATAGAGCAATACTGGGAGATGAGATGATGCTCTTAATTATAGGTTCATGCATGGCAGTGCCTCCATCTATTTAAGATGTTAGTTCTTTTAAGAAATGATAAGGTAAATTTTCTGAGCAAGGATATAGTTGGCTTATTTTGTTCTCACTGAGAATCTACCAAGCCTTGAGTAAGTTGTTCCAAACCAATTGGTGATTCTCACTTCAAGTTGATCATCGTTTCTTATTTTGAACTCTTCAAGGACAGGGGGAACCTCCTGGAAATGGTATTTTTTTTACTGTTTATCTTCATCCTTCTTTGTCAGGGGTTAGAGAAATAGTTGACAGACTAACCTTGTGGTGTGTGCTGGCCCCTATTTGGTGGCATTTACCTTGGTATTTTAGCATGTAGACAATGTTTCTTTGGCCCGATGATGTAAGAGGCTTTTAAAGACTTACTTTATGCATTCTGATGTGGCATGGGCCATATTAGGATGGATCTGTCTAGTTTGCCACTTAAAAAGTGGATTTTATTCTTTAGGTTTCCATTTGATGTCAGTTTGTCTTCAAATTGTTTCAATGCCTGATTCTGATGACCTCACCTGTCTGATGCTCTCTTCCATGGCATACTTGAGGTACTTCTTCCTCTGATCTTGAGACTCATTTGATTTTCCTTGGCATTTTCACTTCTTTTGTTGTTTTAGTGCTGTTGGCATGGTGGGCATGCAGATTATTGGCATGACAGGGCATGTAATTCTTGTCATGTCTCAGTGTGGAGGCTTGTCTTGCTCCTGTTTTACCTCTTTTTTCAGTTGATCCTCGTATAACTTCTTTGAGTTTCTCATTGTTTTAATGTCTGCATAATGGTAGAAATTCATAGCATCATGCATGTAATTTTGCCTATTGTAGATAAAAATAAGCTAAAATTGAAGACAATGTTTCTTGTCATTCAACAATCTCATAGCAAGGTGCTCTCGGTGTTACATTGGGTACCATATAGCCAGGTTATTTATTTATTTATTTATTTCCTTGTAGCCAAGTTATTCCCTGCACACTTTTTCTGGGCACAACTCACAAGTGACATCCCTGGATTTTCATCCAATGAAGACTGATCTAATGTGCTCCTGTGATGGCAATGGTGAAATTCGATTGTGGAATGTCAGCCAATTTTCATGTTCACGTGTTTCAAAGGTTAAGAATCATGGTTCCTTTGCTATATTAAACTTTCTTTTAAGGTTTTATATTTTTATCAAATAGTCTTCTGCACTCCAGGGTGGTACTGTACAAGTTAGGTTTCAGCCCAATATTGGACAGCTTGTTGCAGCAGCTGCAGAAAATGTAGTGTCAATTTTTGATGTTGAGACAGATAGAAAGAAACACACATGGCAGGTGCTCTACCAGTACCCAATGGCCTTTTGCCTTTTCCTTTTTTTTTTTGAACACCAAATGCAAGAATATCGATCTAAGTTTTCATAGTATTTGTCATCACTAATATTTACAGGTTCATACAAAAGAGGTGCAATCTGTTTGTTGGGACAGTACTGGAGAACTCCTGGCATCTGTTAGTCAGGATTGTGTGAAGGTGTGGTCATTGACAACAGGCGAGTGCATTCATGAGCTAAGCTCCAACAGGAACAAGTTCCATTCTTGTGTTTTTCATCCAAGCTATGCCAACCTCTTGGTTATCGGGGGATATCAGGTACTTCTGGTCAAACTTATGTTGACATATATGGTTGTCCTTGGCACTCGTAGACTCGAGTTATCTTTATGTGCTCGATCTTGTGGTAATCATCTTTGTTAATCTTGGCACTTTGCTTCTGGAGATCTTTGGACTGTCTCGCCCATTTTTCTAACACACGATCCTATTCTTTCTGTTAGTTAGGAAATTGCTTTGTGTAAAATGCATAAGGTTGTTTATGATTAACTAGCTAACTAGCTCTGATACCAGGTACCAGGAGGAACAAGAGTGCAAATATAAGAAATGATACACACAAAGAACTAGAGAAAGTGTAAAATGCTTACAAATGGACTCGAGGACTTCTAATCTCAAGTAGAACTTCAGTGGTCGACTGATTGCTCTGCAAGAGTTCGACTGAGGTATTTATAGAGACTTAAGAAAAGGATTGGGTGGTCATTGACCCCATCGTCATCCCTTCTGAGTCAGCTATTGTACCTTCTTCCTTTTTAAAACCAGGGGCGTAAAACCAAGGTGTGCCCTTTGTTATCGACAAAACCTCTAACTTTTGGATGGCTCCCCGAGGCTCAGTCCAAAAGATTCTTACTTGCCTGCAAAGTCAGGCCTTTATTGATGCGCTCCAGCTCATAGGGCCCCGCCTTGTCCTTTAGATGCTGAAGCTAGGTGTCCTCTGGGCGATATTTTGCGTGAGTGCTAAGGCACTTTCCAATTGCTCTTGTTGTTGCGTGACAACTGGTAGCCATTCTTTGTACCAGTTGTCTTTTCCTGTGCTTCGTCGTCGGTACTCTTCCACTTTGAGTGCGTGGATGTCCCTGTACATTTGTAGTGCCTTACAAGCTTGTCGGGCGTCTTCCTTGTGAATTTGGTGGAGTCTTCTTTTGGTGGTGTCCAGCTCATTGAGCAGGATTCCCTCTTTTCTGAGACTGGTGAGTTCCACGTGATATTGGGTAAGCAGGTCACCTTCTGGATCATCTGATTTAGGTAGACCGTTGCTTTTGGGTTGGGTTTTGCTTGGACTTCTTGGACAGCCCCTATCACCGTGAGTAGCTGTTCGTCCGGCCATTCTGTATGGAGCAAAACATTTATTAGTCTGGATAATGAGTCAGCGAGGATATTACTTACTCCTTCGATGTGCTCGAACTTGATCTCCGGGCCGCTTCCAGTGATATAATCTACGAATGCCATCCATCTAACCCTTGAAGGCTTGTTTTGGACTGATTTGTTGAAGAAGCTTATAATGGCCTTGCAGTCCGTTCGGATTAGGATCTCCCTTTTGTCCATGAAGTATATTTTTAGGGCCTCTAGTGTCTTCATTACTGCATGGATTTCTGCGTCTATAGTGGATTTTATTGGGCTGAATTTGCCACTAGCGTAGGCGCAGACTCTTTCGGTATTTCTGGGGTCATTTTTTTGTCTCTTCCACTTGCAGACCCCTCCCCATCCTTCCATGCATCCGTCTGCTTCTAATATGATGAAGCAGTCTTCGGGGGGAACTTCTAAGTCTGGGAGGTCTTGGACCCTTTCTTTTATTTCCCTTATGAGCTTCCAATCTTGCTCATTCATCCTTTTCTCGCCCGTAGGGCTCATCTTTGCATATAAGGGCCCTAGTAACTTTCCAAGATTGGGTATGTAGTTTCTTACATAGTTGAGAATTCCCAACCATGACCTAAGGCCTCTCTTTGTAGTTAGGTCTTCATTTTTGAATTCCATGGTTTTCTTGATAATGTGGGGCTGCAGCTTGATTTTTGATTTTCCCAGAACTGCCCCAAGGAATTCAATTTCGCGTACTGCGATTTTCATCTTTGTTGGGCTTAGTACTAGCCCGTTCTTCTGGCATATATCCAACATTGTAGTTAGATGCCTGGCGTGGTCCTCTTCATTCTCTGAGAATACCAGGATGTCATCTATATATACCGCTATAAACTGCTCCGTTCCCTTGAAACATTCGTCCATTTTTCTTTGAAAAATAGCTGGAGCATTCTTTAATCCAAATGGCATAGCAAGCCATTCGTATAGGCCGTCAGGGACCCAAAATGCCGTCCATTCAACTGAGTCCGGGTGCATTGCGACCTGATGGAAACCAGATTTAAGGTCAAACTTGGAATAGATCTTGTTATTACTGACCTTTTTAAGGATGGTGTTAATCCCGGGGAGGCTGTATTGGTCTTTTTCCGTGATGTCATTTAGCCTTCTGTAGTTAAACACCATTCTTTCCTTGCCTTTCTTTTCAAGGCCAGTGACCGGATCGATAGTGGTTCCAGAATTTACTATGATGGCAGTAGTCCGGTGTCTGCTCTGGCTTGGTCTTATTACTCCAAGATCAAGCAGTGCCCTTATATGTTTTGAAAATGATTCCTTTGCCTGTGGCGTCAGGTGCTTGATGGGCTTATCTTCAATAGTGAGGTTGGGATTCTTTATCTCCAGTTTGCACATGACCTTGTTCTTTTTCCAATGCTGGAGTGGATTTTCTCCAATATACCCTTGGGCCTTTAATTTGTTCAGTAGGCCTCCAAATTGGGCTTTGAATTTTTCCTCACTTTTCTGTGGTTGGGCCGAGTAGTATAAGGCCTCCTGGATCTGAATATAGTCGTCTTCTTCTAGATCCAGTTCCTCAATTGCTGCTGCAGCTGGGGCATATGGAAGAGTGTCTATTGTGGTCAGATTTTTATAAAAAGTAACAATGTTACCTTCAATCCTTACTCCTCCTTGCATGGCTCGTATAAAATTGCAGCCTATTATCATTTGAATGTCGTCCCCGAGTTTCATAGAGAACGAGTGTGTGTAGGGGATCCTGAAAGTGTTGTCCCCAATTATCATTCTTCCTCCTTTTAGTTTCTTGTCGGTAGTGGTCTTGGAGGTTATGCCGCTGAAGTGTACCAGGAATGAATTCTTTTCTAGGGCCGCTTCTGGTACTGCCCTGTCATCTACGCAGCATGTTGTAGCCCCTGTGTCTAGAATAGCATTTACTTTTAGTAAGGGGACACCAGTGGCTGTCTGGATTAATAGCTTTTGGGCCTCTTCGAGTTCCTTGGCCTTTTCCTTTTCCATTTCCAGCGCCTCCTTCAGTTTTCTTATTTCTGCTTCACAATGGTTAATGTAATCATGCTGTTGTTGAAGCATCGGTTTGGGTTCATACCTCACGGGTTCCTCTATTGCCACTGGGGTCCGTTTGTTGAAATAGTAGATGCTACACATCCCGCAGGATGTGAGCTGACACAGTGGGCAGTGTCTCCTATGTCGCCTTTGTGAGGTCCTTTTACAGCAGATGCACCTCTCCAGGTTAGCTGGCAATCCTTCATTTATCTACCAGATGTGACTGCATTCCGCCTGCTTTTGTGAAACTTGGACCCTTGCTCTGTAGCCTGATTCAGGTCCAATCCACCATGTCCTGCCGTCTTCTACTAAGGCGAATATTTTATGAGTGAAGGAATGTATACCATGATGAAGGTCCTCCACATCTTCTCCCTCTGAGATTGAGTAAATCGCGTCGCTTTGATCTTCGCCTTCTTGGACCGAAATAATTTCATAGTCTTCTGGTAGGTCCAATTGTTCGAACATGGCTACCCTTTTGGTGTTTTGTCTGTCGTTTGGGCATTCTCTAGCGAAGTGGCCTTCTTCGCCGCACAAATAGCACTTGCACCTCTTGTTCCTGATTAGGTGCTTTTTCCTTTCTATTCTTGCATGTGAGGAGTGGGGCTTTCCTTTGTAAATAGTGGATCTTCGTATCCCATATTTCTTTTCAGGTTTATTATAATACCCTGGGATGGGTATTTCGCTGCAGAAAGATAGGTCTTTGAGTGCCCTTTTGAATGCCGCGTCCTTGCATTCTGCTTCCAAGTATTTGTATGAAAATAGTATTCTTGGAATGACGCCTATAGTATTGCCTCTGTATTTAGCTTCAAAGGCTTCTTTTATTCTTTTGCCCAATTCTCCGGGCATCTTTGACCATAACTTCTCTGATAGCTCCGGGCTGGTGAATAGTCCATGTACTAGTAGCAGCACATATGCTTCTTCTTCTTCCTTCTCTTTTAGTTTTAGGGATTGTATTTCCCTTTGAATATCGGCTCTTTTCATTCTGAGCCTATCTATATCCATGCTCTCCTGTTCAAGCTCGTAGTACTTTCCTTTCCATTTTTCAACTTCTTTGAGCTTGGCATTTTCTTGGGCTGTCTGGATTAATAGCTTTTGGGCCTCTTCGAGTTCCTTGGCCTTTTCCTTTTCCATTTCCAGCGCCTCCTTCAGTTTTCTTATTTCTGCTTCACAATGGTTAATGTAATCATGCTGTTGTTGAAGCATCGGTTTGGGTTCATACCTCACGGGTTCCTCTATTGCCACTGGGGTCCGTTTGTTGAAATAGTAGATGCTACACATCCCGCAGGATGTGAGCTGACACAGTGGGCAGTGTCTCCTATGTCGCCTTTGTGAGGTCCTTTTACAGCAGATGCACCTCTCCAGGTTAGCTGGCAATCCTTCATTTATCTACCAGATGTGACTGCATTCCGCCTGCTTTTGTGAAACTTGGACCCTTGCTCTGTAGCCTGATTCAGGTCCAATCCACCATGTCCTGCCGTCTTCTACTAAGGCGAATATTTTATGAGTGAAGGAATGTATACCATGATGAAGGTCCTCCACATCTTCTCCCTCTGAGATTGAGTAAATCGCGTCGCTTTGATCTTCGCCTTCTTGGACCGAAATAATTTCATAGTCTTCTGGTAGGTCCAATTGTTCGAACATGGCTACCCTTTTGGTGTTTTGTCTGTCGTTTGGGCATTCTCTAGCGAAGTGGCCTTCTTCGCCGCACAAATAGCACTTGCACCTCTTGTTCCTGATTAGGTGCTTTTTCCTTTCTATTCTTGCATGTGAGGAGTGGGGCTTTCCTTTGTAAATAGTGGATCTTCGTATCCCATATTTCTTTTCAGGTTTATTATAATACCCTGGGATGGGTATTTCGCTGCAGAAAGATAGGTCTTTGAGTGCCCTTTTGAATGCCGCGTCCTTGCATTCTGCTTCCAAGTATTTGTATGAAAATAGTATTCTTGGAATGACGCCTATAGTATTGCCTCTGTATTTAGCTTCAAAGGCTTCTTTTATTCTTTTGCCCAATTCTCCGGGCATCTTTGACCATAACTTCTCTGATAGCTCCGGGCTGGTGAATAGTCCATGTAATCATTCAGGAATTGAATGATATTCTTCAGATTGTTGCAGGAGAGTCTCTCAAGATCTCTGTAGGCTTCTTCTTGGGCTCCGGTTGAACCCTGGAATGGGTCTTCCAGAATGAAAATGGTTCTTAATTGAGAGAGGATATTCTGGGTACCTCCCGCTCCGTCTGCGTTGGCAAGTAGTAGTTGGTATTCGTCTGGGTATGCCATGCGCCATTGTATCCATGCCAACTTCTCAGATTCTCCAAGTAGATTTTCAATAAATTCCATTTTCGCTTGGGGGTCCGTAAATCCTTGAAGCGAAACCAGATTTTTGGTAATGGATTCCCACCTCATGAAGACTTCATCAAACATCCCTAATTGTGTAGGGATTATGAATATAGCTCCTTGTTGTTGGAGGGCTGATGGAAGGTTCCAGGCCTCCGAGAAGTCTTTTGATTTGAACCTGGGTTGTTTCGTGTAGCCCTCGAAAGTTGGTCTCTGGCTAGTTGAAGGTTCAATATTTACTGTTGGGGGGTAATTGGCTGGACCCATTGTTGAATCTGCAGGTGGTCTGTAGTTGGAGATTGCAGATGATGAGTAAATCTGTTGGGAGAGTTTTGCCAGCTGTGGGTATTCCGTCTCCCATTCTTCTTCTAATCCAACTGCAATGATTTCCTCTTTTTGTTTTTGAGGGTACGACATGTCTTACTCTTCCTTCTCTCCCCCTTTTGAAACGTAAATATCCTGAAAATAGAAATTCAGGTTATTACGTATTGTCTCTACCTCATCTTCGTCATCGGTTTCTTGTATGATGACTGCTATGGTATGGTTCCGGATTTCTTCTTCGTCGCTGAAAGTCTCCTCGTCTTCAGCGTTATAGCTTATCCGGCTTGAGGTAGGTGCAGCCTTGTAATTGTTGAAACTGATGGAGATTCTTCCATCAAGCAAGTTTCTGCTTCGAACTTCAGATGGCTGCATCGGGATTGACACCTGGGTGGGTCGGATGACCCAGTCCCTTCCTTGTACGTCTGCTGTAGAGTATCTCCTTCCCGGTAGTGCTCGTACGCCATGACTTGTGAGATAATCTACCACCCCTGAAATTTCATATGCGAAGGCGACATTCGAGGTATTTGAAAGCCGCCCTACCATTCCGCGGGTGATCAGCAGATTTGCCTCTCTATTTTGCCACGTGTCATATCCTCGTGTGAGGATGGAGAGTTGGATGTTGCGGAAGAAGTCGCCAATGGTCATCATAGTATCTGGGACAACGTAGATCAGTTGGCTTCCTCTGGTCAGGTCTACCTCCATGGTGGCAATGATGGACCTATCATCATTCCACCTATTGTCTCGGAACACTAGTAATGCCAGTGTTCCTTCCTCTTGTCGGTGGAGCGCTTGTATTCTGACTTGCAGAATACCAAGATGAATGTATTGCATGTGGCTTCGTTGTAGTTGGTCGAAGCTTTCTTCTTGGATAAATGTTTTGTCTTCTTGGTTGCTCGTGACCAACATGGCTTCCTCCGATCGGTGGACGTATACCCTATGGTGGGCATCGTCCCTTCTGGAATGATATAGCACCTCAGCCGGTGCTATTGTTGCTCTTTCCCTCATAGATAATCTCAGTTGCGTCTAAGGGTCTATCTGCTGTTCAAGGATATTTCCGGTGCTGGGGCTCCCAAATATTGTTTGCCCCATTTGTCTTGCCGCCTGGCGAGTGTTGAACAACTTTCTTTGATTTCTTCTGTAGCTCCTAATCTGATCTTCGATCAGGGGAGCAGAAGTTGATGCTACCTCTTGAGTCCTGGTGGTCATTTTTGTACTTCCTTTAGGATTTGGATGGGATCACAAGGATTTTTCCTTTGGACTCTTTAGGCCTTTCAGTTGGGCCCAAACTATGGTTTGAGAGCTTTGTAATAAGATCTTCTGGAATGGCCTGAGATGAACTTGGTCTAGCCTGATTCTGCTCTCTGATCGTTTGGAGCTCGGCTCTTATACCCTTGATGTCTTCGACAATCTGCACAAGTAATTGTAGTTGTGTGTTGTGCTGCTTGATCACCGCTGCTTGATGACTTAGGGTCCCTGGATAGTCTGTTGGTTTCAGGAAACCAAGTGCAGGGGAGTCGATACTTTCAGTAGCCTTTAGAGCCTCTCTGTAGGATTCAGAGTTTTTGGAGAGCAAGTAACTCATCCAAAAATCTGGCGCTCAATTTTGGAGAGTAGTTGTTCTACCCTTTGAAGTTTTTGGTCAAGATTCTGGGTCAACCTTAGGGCTTCTTCCTCGACAAGTTTTGGTTGCTTAGAGATCTCAGCAATAAGATCTCGTACTTCTTGTTTTGTGAGAGGTCGGTTTTCGGAAAATAGATTTGTCAGAGTTTTAATAGAAGATTTTAACCTCTTGACCTCTTTTTCTAATTCCTGATTCTTTTCAAGAAGTATTTTGAAGTTTTTCAAATGAACTCTACTGGACAAGCAAGTCCTGTCATAGATAACCGCAATATTGTGAGCTAGTTCTTTCCTAGAAGGGTTTATGGATTCAGCTAAGTCAAGATAATCTAGCTTAGAGGTATGTGAATTAGTATACCACCGTTGTATGGCTTCTTCCCATTTTTCGGACATTCAGCTCTGGACTGGCGGGAATCATAGACCTTACTCCCTGTTCTCTATGTTATATTGCCTCACCTTTTCGGTGTCCTGTGGGACTCCTTGCCCTAGACACTTTACGTCTATTGGCAATTTTCACACTTTGAACAGAAAAACAAGGTTAGTCTTCCGTTACAGCCTGGAGGTTTCAGTCCTATGAATGTGAATTAGCTTTGAACAGAAGTACCTTTCTTCAGAAAGAATGCACTTTTATTATCTTAAAAGCTCAGAGAATCATAAACAACCTTAAGCAAAACTAGCTCTGATACCAGGTACTTCTGCTTAGTTTGGGCTAGACCAAGTTCATCTCAGGCCATTCCAGAAGATCTTATTACAAAGCTCTCAAATCTTAGTTTGGGCCCAACTGAAAGGCCTAAAGAGTCCAAAGGAAAAATCCTTGTGATCCCATCCAAATCCTAAAGGAAGTATAAAAATGACCACCAGGACTCAAGAGGTAGCATCAACTTCTGCTCCCCTGATCGAAGATCAGATTAGGAGCTACAGAAGAAATCAAAGAAGGCTGTTCAACACTCGCCAGGCGGCAAGACAAATGGGGCAAACAATATTTGGGAGCCCCAGCACCGGAAATATCCTTGAACAGCAGATAGACCCTCAGACGCAACTGAGATTATCTATGAGGGAAAGAGCAGCAATAGCACCGGCTGAGGTGCTATATCATTCCAGAAGAGACGATGCCCACCACAGGGTATACGTCCACCGATCGGAGGAAGCCATGTTGGTCACGAGCAACCAAGAAGACAGAACATTTATCCAAGAAGAAAGCTTCGACCAACTATAACGAAGCCACATGCAATACATTCATCTTGGTATTCTGCAAGTCAGAATACAAACGCTCCACCGACAAGAGGAAGGAACACTGGCATTACTAGTGTTCCGAGACAATAGGTGGAATGATGACAGGTCCATCATTGCCACCATGGAGGTAGACCTGACCAGAGGAAGCCAACTGATCTACATTGTCCCAGATACTATGATGACCATTGGCGACTTCTTCCGCAACATCCAACTCTCCATCCTCACACGAGGATATGACACGTGGCAAAATAGAGAGGCAAATCTGCTGATCACCCGCGGAATGGTAGGGCGGCTTTCAAATACCTCGAATGTCGCCTTCGCATATGAAATTTCAGGGGTGGTAGATTATCTCACAAGTCATGGCGTACGAGCACTACCGGGAAGGAGATACTCTACAGCAGACGTACAAGGAAGGGACTGGGTCATCCGACCCACCCAGGTGTCAATCCCGATGCAGCCATCTGAAGTTCGAAGCAGAAACTTGCTTGATGGAAGAATCTCCATCAGTTTCAACAATTACAAGGCTGCACCTACCTCAAGCCGGATAAGCTATAACGCTGAAGACGAGGAGACTTTCAGCGACGAAGAAGAAATCCGGAACCATACCATAGCAGTCATCATACAAGAAACCGATGACGAAGATGAGGTAGAGACAATACGTAATAACCTGAATTTCTATTTTCAGGATATTTACGTTTCAAAAGGGGGAGAGAAGGAAGAGTACGACATGTCGTACCCTCAAAAACAAAAAGAGGAAATCATTGCAGCTGGATTAGAAGAAGAATGGGAGACGGAATACCCGCAGCTGCAAAACTCTCCCAACAGATTTACTCATCATCTGCAATCTCCAACTACAGACCACCTGCAGATTCAACAATGGGTCCAGCCAATTACCCCCCAACAGTAAATATTGAACCCTCAACTAGCCAGAGACCAACTTTCGAGGGCTACACGAAACAACCCAGGTTCAAATCAAAAGACTTCTCGGAGGCCTGGAACCTTCCATCAGCCCTCCAACAACAAGGAGCTATATTCATAATCCCTACACAATTAGGGATGTTTGATGATCAAAAACAAAAAGAGGAAATCATTGCAGCTGGATTAGAAGAAGAATGGGAGACGGAATACCCGCAGCTGCAAAACTCTCCCAACAGATTTACTCATCATCTGCAATCTCCAACTACAGACCACCTGCAGATTCAACAATGGGTCCAGCCAATTACCCCCCAACAGTAAATATTGAACCCTCAACTAGCCAGAGACCAACTTTCGAGGGCTACACGAAACAACCCAGGTTCAAATCAAAAGACTTCTCGGAGGCCTGGAACCTTCCATCAGCCCTCCAACAACAAGGAGCTATATTCATAATCCCTACACAATTAGGGATGTTTGATGAAGTCTTCATGAGGTGGGAATCCATTACCAAAAATCTGGTTTCGCTTCAAGGATTTACGGACCCCCAGGCGAAAATGGAATTTATTGAAAATCTACTTGGAGAATCTGAGAAGTTGGCATGGATACAATGGCGCATGGCATACCCAGACGAATACCAACTACTACTTGCCAACGCAGACGGAGCGGGAGGTACCCAGAATATCCTCTCTCAATTAAGAACCATTTTCATTCTGGAAGACCCATTCCAGGGTTCAACCGGAGCCCAAGAAGAAACCTACAGAGATCTTGAGAGACTCTCCTGCAATAATCTGAAGAATATAATTCAATTCCTGAATGATTACATGGACTATTCACCAGCCTGGAGCTATCAGAGAAGTTATGGTCAAAGATGCCCGGAGAATTGGGCAAAAGAATAAAAGAAGCCTTTGAAGCTAAATACAGAGGCAATACTATAGGCGTCATTCCAAGAATACTATTTTCATACAAATACTTAGAAGCAGAATGCAAGGACGCGGCATTCAAAAGGGCACTCAAAGACCTATCTTTCTACAGCGAAATACCCATCCCAGGGTATTATAATAAACCTGAAAGGAAATATGGGATACGAAGATCCACTATTTACAAAGGAAAGCCTCACTCCTCACATGCAAGAATAGAAAGGAAAAAGCACCTAATCAGGAACAAGAGGTGCAAGTGCTATCTGTGCGGCGAAGAAGGCCACTTCGCTAGAGAATGCCCAAACGACAGACAAAACACCAAAAGGGTAGCCATGTTCGAACAATTGGACCTACCAGAAGACTATGAAATTATTTCGGTCCAAGAAGGCGAAGATCAAAGCGACGCGATTTACTCAATCTCAGAGGGAGAAGATGTGGAGGACCTTCATCATGGTATACATTCCTTCACTCATAAAATATTCGCCTTAGTAGAAGACGGCAGGACATGGTGGATTGGACCTGAATCAGGCTACAGAGCAAGGGTCCAAGTTTCACAAAAGCAGGCGGAATGCAGTCACATCTGGTAGATAAATGAAGGATTGCCAGCTAACCTGGAGAGGTGCATCTGCTGTAAAAGGACCTCACAAAGGCGACATAGGAGACACTGCCCACTGTGTCAGCTCACATCCTGCGGGATGTGTAGCATCTACTATTTCAACAAACGGACCCCAGTGGCAATAGAGGAACCCGTGAGGTATGAACCCAAACCGATGCTTCAACAACAGCATGATTACATTAACCATTGTGAAGCAGAAATAAGAAAACTGAAGGAGGCGCTGGAAATGGAAAAGGAAAAGGCCAAGGAACTCGAAGAGGCCCAAAAGCTATTAATCCAGACAGCCCAAGAAAATGCCAAGCTCAAAGAAGTTGAAAAATGGAAAGGAAAGTACTACGAGCTTGAACAGGAGAGCATGGATATAGATAGGCTCAGAATGAAAAGAGCCGATATTCAAAGGGAAATACAATCCCTAAAACTAAAAGAGAAGGAAGAAGAAGAAGCATATGTGCTGCTAGCTAACGAAGCACAGACAGTCCTCACTACAGAAGCCAGTGAACCTCGGAGGATAAAGAATATGCTCTTCAATCTGAAGGTACAACTTGAGATACCTGGTGTCCCCTTACTAAAAGTAAATGCTATTCTGGACACAGGGGCTACAACATGCTGCGTAGATGACAGGGCAGTACCAGAAGCGGCCCTAGAAAAGAATCCATTCCTGGTACACTTCAGCGGCATAACCTCCAAGACCACTACCGACAAGAAACTAAAAGGAGGAAGAATGATAATTGGGGACAACACTTTCAGGATCCCCTACACACACTCGTTCTCTATGAAACTCGGGGACGACATTCAAATGATAATAGGCTGCAATTTTATACGAGCCATGCAAGGAGTAAGGATTGAAGGTAACATTGTTACTTTTTATAAAAATCTGACCATAATAGACACTCTTCCATATGCCCCAGCTACAGCAGCAATTGAGGAACTAGATCTAGAAGAAGACGACTATATTCAGATCCAGGAGGCCTTATACTACTCGGCCCAACCACAGAAAAGTGAGGAAAAATTCAAAGCCCAATTTGGAGGCCTACTAAACAAATTAAAGGCCCAAGGGTATATTGGGGAAAATCCACTTCAGCATTGGGAAAAGAACAAGGTCATGTGCAAACTGAAGATAAAGAATCCCAACCTCACTATTGAAGATAAGCCCATCAAGCACCTGACGCCACAGGCAAAGGAATCATTTTCAAAACATATAAGGGCACTGCTTGATCTTGGAGTAATAAGACCAAGCCAGAGCAGACACCGGACTACTGCCATCATAGTAAATTCTGGAACCACTATCGATCCGGTCACTGGCCTTGAAAAGAAAGGCAAGGAAAGAATGGTGTTTAACTACAGAAGGCTAAATGACATCACGGAAAAAGACCAATACAGCCTCCCTGGGATTAACACCATCCTTAAAAAGGTTAGTAATAACAAGATCTATTCCAAGTTTGACCTTAAATCTGGTTTCCATCAGGTCGCAATGCACCCGGACTCAGTTGAATGGACGGCATTTTGGGTCCCTGACGGCCTGTACGAATGGCTTGCTATGCCATTTGGATTAAAGAATGCTCCAGCTATTTTTCAAAGAAAAATGGACGAATGTTTCAAGGGAACGGAGCAGTTTATAGCGGTATATATAGATGACATCCTGGTATTCTCAGAGAATGAAGAGGACCACGCCAGGCATCTAACTACAATGTTGGATATATGCCAGAAGAACGGGCTAGTACTAAGCCCAACAAAGATGAAAATCGCAGTACGCGAAATTGAATTCCTTGGGGCAGTTCTGGGAAAATCAAAAATCAAGCTGCAGCCCCACATTATCAAGAAAACCATGGAATTCAAAAATGAAGACCTAACTACAAAGAGAGGCCTTAGGTCATGGCTGGGAATTCTCAACTATGCAAGAAACTACATACCCAATCTTGGAAAGTTACTAGGGCCCTTATATGCAAAGACGAGCCCTACGGGCGAGAAAAGGATGAATGAGCAAGATTGGAAGCTCATAAGGGAAATAAAAGAAAGGGTCCAAGACCTCCCAGACTTAGAAGTTCCCCCCGAAGACTGCTTCATCATATTAGAAGCAGACGGATGCATAGAAGGATGGGGAGGGGTCTGCAAGTGGAAGAGACAAAAAAATGACCCCAGAAATACCGAAAGAGTCTGCGCCTACGCCAGTGGCAAATTCAGCCCAATAAAATCCATTATAAACGCAGAAATCCATGCAGTAATGAAGACACTAGAGGCCCTAAAAATATACTTCATGGACAAAAGGGAGATCCTAATCCGAACGGACTGCCAGGCCATTATAAGCTTCTTCAACAAATCGGCCCAAAACAAGCCTTCAAGGGTTAGATGGATGGCATTCGTAGATTATATCACTGGAAGCGGCCCGGAGATCAAGTTCGAGCACATCGAAGGAGTAAGTAATATCCTCGCTGACTCATTATCCAGACTAATAAATGTTTTGCTCCATACAGAATGGCCGGACGAACAGCTACTCACGGTGATAGGGGCTGTCCAAGAAGTCCAAGCAAAACCCAACCCAAAAGCAGCGGTCTACCTGAATCAGATGATCCAGAAGGTGACCTGCTTACCCAATATCACGTGGAACTCACCAGTCTCAGAAAAGAGGGAATCCTGCTCAATGAGCTGGACACCACCAAAAGAAGACTCCACCAAATTCACAAGGAAGCCGCCCGACAAGCTTGTAAGGCACTACAAATGTACAGGGACATCCACGCACTCAAAGTGGAAGAGTACCGGCGGCGAAGCACAGGAAAAGACAACTGGTACAAAGAATGGCTACCAGCTGTCACGCAACAACAAGAGCAATTGGAAAGTGCCTTAGCACTCACGCAAAATACCGCCCAGAGGACACCTAGCTTCAGCATCTAAAGGACAAGGCGGGGCCCTATGAGCTGGAGCGCATCAATAAAGGCCTGACTTAGCAGGCAAGTAAGAATCTTTTGGACTGAGCCTCGGGGAGCCATCCAAAAGTTAGAGAGGTTTTGTCGATAACAAAGGGTGCACCTTGGTTTTACGCCCCTGGTTTTAAAAAGAATGAAGGTACAATAGCTGACTCAGAAGGGATGACGATGGGGGCCAATGACCACCCGATCCTTTTCTTAAGTCTCTATAAATACCTTAGTCGAACTCTTGCAGAGCAATCAGTCGACCACTGAAGTTCTACTTGAGATTAGAAGTCCTCGAGTCCATTTGTAAGCATTTTACACTTTCTCTAGTTCTTTGTGTATATCATTTCTCTAGTTTTGGAAATAACAAACGGTTCTTACATTTCTCTAGTTCTTTGAATGACAGTTTTGAAATGTAAGAACTAGTATTCTTAAGAACTAGGTACACACGATCTTGTGGTAATCATCTTTGTTATTCTTGGCACTTTCCTTCCGGAGATTCTTTGGACAATCTTCCCCATTGTTAATACATGAACCTATTCTTTATGTTAGGAAATTGGTTTGTATTTGTCACTTCCCATACTCTTGTTCTCCACACCTATCAGGGTGATCAAAGTATCTTTATGTAACTCATAGGATTTGGCAATCATTTTCCATATTTTACTTGTGCTTTCTCTTTCTTTATGTTTCACTGATATGTGAACTGCTGCAGTCCTTGGAACTGTGGAACATGGTAGAGAATCAAACCAAGACAATCCAGGCACATGAGGGTTTGATCGCTGCTTTGGCACAGTCATCAGCCACAGGATTGGTGGCATCAGCAAGCCACGACAAGTCCGTTAAGCTGTGGAAGTAGATTAAAGGATTTCGGCTATTGATACCATTGATGGAAAAGAAACAGAAAAGGAACAAATAACATGCATTGTATTTTATTCAGTTGGCTGGTTTACTTTCAACACAATAAAATTAGCTTTAGGTATCTATGATGTTGGGTTATGGAGAAATATGTACTCGAATGCATTAAGTGTTCTACCTATTGGGTTTTGGGCAATAGAAGGGCAAAAAAAAAAAAAAAAAAAACAGATGTTTTATATTGATCTTTGCCACTTCTAATTTTCTGCTATTCATAGGGCTATGTTTGTATGAAACAACAGCCTGTGGAACACCTGATTTCTTTATTGTGAGGTGATGGAAAACTATTGATGTAACGATATGCAAATGAAATATCTTGGATGTGGTTGGCAGATGTGTGCGCCTTTCACTTTGTGATGCCTACAGATAAGAATGATCTGTGGACTAAATGCATTTGCACCATTTGGTCTTACCACGAGAGAGAGAGAGAGAGGGCAGGCACTACTTATTAATTGGCAATGAGTACTCTTATTGAAAGATACCGAGAGTAGCCTAACTAGAGCATTTGTTAATTGCTATGACACCACTATAAACATAAGTTCTGAAAGGTAAGAACACTTCCACCTTAACGCACATTAATGGACCACCAGATTCGACCATGAGATACATGTGGAGTCAGCAACGAGTGTTGCTCATCACCTCAAGGGTTTGAGTATTAATTAGATTTTGGACTAATTAGATATCATCAAGGTCTCACACAATGAGTCAATCTTGATTATGTTTTAAAACTAATCAGTGATTAGATCTGGACTTACAAGAAATTAAGCATAGTCAATCAGTTCTACACTACTAGTAATTAAGTCAGAATATATATATATAGAGAGAGAGAGAGAGAGAGAGAGTTTCATCCATAACTTCATTAATATAAGCCTTCGGATTGTGATAATATTTGATCTACTCCTAATTAATTCAATTCAAATTTGGATACTTAAAAAATATCTCATATGCTACACAACCAGGTGATCAAAACTGAAATGACTCGATTAGTCCAAAAATATACAGGGTTGCTCGAGTGAGCAAAATGTGTCAGCTTACTTTGGTGGTGGTCAAATTCTGGTTTGACTCATCTAAAAATAGCCGAATTGCAATGAGAAATTGCGGACGAGTAAAACATACTACAACATTGAAACGAGTGAAAGAGATGGAAAATAAATACCGTGTGTGAGATAGAGGTTTAGATAAGACCAAAAATTATTCCAAATATCAGCTGTATATGTACAAAATTAAGCAATTATTATCATATCTTGAAAGTAAACAATCCATACAGCTTGACAATTATGAAATGCCTATTATTATAAGATCTATATCCATGACGTTCAACTGATGAAATCAAATCAGGATATATAGTTATGTTTATTGGATCAGAGAATCATACTGATGCAGAATGGACATGATGCGCATATCACCATTTGGATTGAATCGTCTAGGAAGAGACGACTACTTATGCAGCATGAATTTAAGCAGACGGCGATCCAAGACAGCTAAATTATCTGGTGACCACATCACCATCAGCAATCACAAATACAAAGATGAATTGTGTGAACCTGATGAAGGCAGGAATCAACAATGCAACCTTTTTATTCAGATACTGAGAGATCCAGCAAAACCAATTTCGCAAGGTTTCATCACTGTATTTGTCGAAGGAAAAGAAGTGGCCCTATTTTGAAACACGACACCTGCTCTGATGAATCAAAAGACTGCTCTTATTCCTAAACTACAAACCTTCGTTTACAGATTAGTCTTCAGTTTCGTTCCTGCAGCAACACGCCTTGTGATGGATCGCATAGTCACAAATTCTTCAGCAGCTGAAGGATGGATTCCCACCTGCCATAACAACAGTAGATCTTTAGATTCTATAGAAGCAATAAGTAAATCGTATAGCAACACATGCATATAACTACATCTTTCTGCTGCAGTCTCAACTTCATCCATCAAAATCTCACTAGAGGCTAAGATGGAGACAGTAATTGTGACCAGTTAATATCATTCTTCATAAGTCTGGAGGTTACCACTTGTGCAGAGACCATTAACCTCATATGACATCTAACGTGGAGGTCAAACACTTCCAGTTCTGGTTACTTGATGACTAGATTGATTTGATTGACTACATAGCTTTATGATTACTGACATGTAATTGGTAGTAAGGTCCATGCCTTAAAGGGTAGAAATTAAACTCACAGAATGGCTCTTTCATCTGATGGCAGGCATAAATCTTTTATCAAGAAATGTTTAGTGGAATAAAAGAAAAATGTCTCACTGTGCTGTCAAATTGTGCTTTCGTGGCTCCGCATTTGAGTGCAACTGCGATACCCTGTATAACCACAAAAGAGTACAGTTAGTAAATAGAAAGCTTAGTATCGTTAATTAAGATGTGTAACTTAAGGTAAATCTTTACATGTAATATTAAAAAATTTATACAATTCAGAATAATGGTTTCATATGAAATATGCGGATTCTTTGTAAAAAAAATTTAATGACACAGGTAGTGATTAGTGAGTGAGATGCACCTGCATAATCTCAGGTGCATCAGGTCCGCACATGGATGCACCCAGTACTTCATCAGTTTCTGCATCAACGACGAGCTTCATAGTTGTCTTTTCTTGCCTTCTGAACCACAAAGAATGAAACAATTCAATGAGATCGGCATTGGCAGTGTCATATAAGACCCAGATGTACTTGCTAACAAATTGTGTCAAAACTCTCAGACCATGCAAGAGAAAGGAATGTGAGTCATATCTATACATGTTACTAGCACACAGTAGTCCCTCACATACCACACAAGAGTACCGGATCAGATAACTAACTACCCCTATATATCACAGCTTAAGAAAAAGCAAGCATAAAAATTGAAAAATGCATTTAAATGCATGGTCAGATTTTTTACTTATCACTATAATATAAAATAGAATTATCATCTTTTTGTGCTGACAAGAAACTTTACTGACCCAGAGATAGTGTTTTTCATGGGATTAAATGAAGATGTGTAAACAAGAATGTCGCTCTTTGTTTGCTCCAGAGCCTGCTGCTCGTTGAGACCTACTACTGAAAGTGGCGGTATGCTGACGAGTATACCATATGTCAAAACTTATCATGGGAAGCTTGTAAAAGTTAAGATACACAACCTTTTGAGTAAAAATAAATTTAAGCAATTCTATCTTAGAAACAGCACCATGTGACATCAGATATATGTAGCAGTGGCAAAAGATGAGTATAAAAACATAGACAAAAATGTATTTTTAGCAGTGGCAAAAGAGAACTGAGTGCATAAAGAGCTAAAATGGCATTGAAGCAATAGAGACTTGAAATAAAGCCTAACTAATTAGCAGCATCATATGAAAATTCATAGCTGACATCATTATGCCAAGGCTTTGTGGACATAATTTGGTTGGAGCAACATGTAAAATCAACGCCAATGATGTCACTGGTTCAAGGTTAAAACATCTAGGTTAAATTATTGATTTGGCAAACTAAATTTAACCCTCTATTTTTTTCCCTTTGTATGTTTGGTTGTTAAAGGGTGAGTTATTTGGATTAGCAAAGAGAATGGAAGCAAGTTATCTTTAACCCATATCCTAGTTTCTCCATGTTAAAAATCTTTTAACGGGTTCCAATTAACCCTCTTCAACTCTATGAGCATCTAGCAGGTTGAACCAATACATCAAACAAAGCCGTAAGTCCCAACTATTTGGGACAAACATAAAACCAAATTGCTTTTCATAGATATATATTTCAACCCTTATCTTACTTTTAATAACTGTTTCCCAAAGTTTCATGGCTCATGATTTTAATTCCTCTATAATTTGAACAACCTTGTATGTCACTCTTATTCTTGTAAATTGGCACTAAAAAACTCTTTAGTGCCTATGTTATTATTCATTAGACATTTCCATTTAGCAAGTTGAACCAATACATCAACAAAGCCGTAAGTCCCAACTATTTGGGATCGGCAACATGATTTTTTTTGTCACCGTTGAATCCGTAAAAAGTCATATGTTTACTTAAGTCTAAAGTACTTTCTCTTATCTCTTATCATACAACTAATATTAGTCATTTCACCTCTTCCAACGACTACATCCAGGGGTTTTCAAAGCACATGTCCATACCATCTTAAACGATTCTCTTTTCTTATCCTTTGCCAAAACGATACCTAATTGTTCAGGAATAAAAATATTTCTTTCTCTCTTTATACTTCCAACTATTTGGGATCGGCAACATGATTTTTTTGTCACCGTTGAATCCGTAAAAAGTCATATGTTTACTTAGGTCTAAGAGTACTTCTCTTATCTCTTATCATACAACTATATTAGTCATTTCACCTCTTCCAACGACTACATCCAGGGGTTTTCAAAGCACATGTCCATACATCTTAAACGATTCTCTTTCTTATCCTTTGCCAAAACGATACCTAATTGTTCAGGAATAAAAATATTTCTTTTCCTATCTTTCTTAGTAACTTCACACATCCATCTCAATATTCTCATCTCAGCGACATATGCTTTTTGTATATGTTGTTTCTTAACGGTCTAACACGTAGATCTATAAAGCATTGTTGTTCTCATAATTGTCTTATAAAGTTTTTTTTTAAGTCTCAAAGATATTTGATAATCACATAAGACTCCTAACGCCCTTTGTCATTTTAACCATCAACTAAGACAATAATACAATATCATTAACAAATAACATACACCAGAGAAGTCTATCATATAAATGATTAGTAAATTCAATCATTATCAATGTGAAAAGGTAGAAACTTAATACAGATCTTGATATAATCGAATGCTAATAAGAAACTCATTAAACACATTCCTTATAGTTCTAACACTAGTAGCTACATTGTTATATATATCATTAATAGCAGCAATATAATTAGTAGAAACACCTTGCTTTTCTAAAACCCATCGTAATAAATCCCTAGGAACTTTGTTATAGGCTTTCTTTAAGTCAATAAAAACCATAGGCAAATATTTCTTTCTCTCTTTATACTTTTCCATTAATTGTCTTAATAAATAAATAACTTCTATAGTTGATCTTCCAAACATAAAACCAAATTGCTTTTCATAGATATATATTTCAACCCTTATCTTACTTTTAATAACTGTTTCCCAAAGTTTCATGGCTCATGATTTTAATTCCTCTATAATTTGAACAACCTTGTATGTCACTCTTATTCTTGTAAATTGGCACTAAAAAACTCTTTAGTGCCTATGTTATTATTCATTAGACATTTCCATTTAGCAAGTTGAACCAATAACACTAACTAAACACTTTGGAGATAATTTAAAGTCGCAATGATTTAATTGTTTTCTGCCTATGTTAAGACTAAAAAAGGCACAAATTATGATTGTTTCTGTTCCATTTTATCAAACCTTTCTCGTTTTTTATTGGGTATGAATAAATTGTTGGGCAGAGATTGGTGCTCAGGAAGAAAGTTTTAAATGGGGTAACCACATCTCCCTCTTCACAGGGAAAAATCTTCCATTCCAACTACAGGTTTGAAGTTCCAAATCACCCAAACAGTAAAGGAGTAAGTGTTTCGTTTCCAAATGCAGCCAGCCAAACAACATTAATGACTGTATATGCTGCACATTAATTTCTTGCAGTTGTGTCTAAATGTTTCTATAGAATATACATGTCCAACCAAACAAACCCTGAAATAGAATTGGGAAGTACATAAACAGATTCCAAAATTATTTGATCATGGAGGATGAGTTGATTTTGACCAAAGGAGTTGTGTTTGATTGGCTCATTTGCTTATTTTTGCTTTTGAGATAACATTGTTCCCTGAGACAAAGCATGTCATTCTCCCTTTTACACACTTTCCAGGTCCAAAAGAATTTCATAAGATTCATCCCGTTTGCATTAATGTGTTGTAGCCACTAAAGAATACATTTTCACCTGTGAACTACCATCTTATATTCTCAAACAAACCACTTTATTTCTGAAAATAAACAATGCCTAGAAATGAAACACCAAGTTTTAAGAGTTAATGTGAAGGCCAGGTTGTGAAGTCTGCTAAATTCTCAGTGAAGTCCTTTACATTTTGATTCTGCCCAACAAAATGATAAGAAAAGGCTTGACACCGGAAACAGGACATTGTTCACATTTGAGAACAGACAATTTGGACATGCAAAACTAAAACACTGTCGCTCTCATAAAGGATTAAGCAATTCTAGTTGCATTTGAAGTTTAATCTCGCAAACAAAGATATCTACTACATTTACGTAAAACAAAGTGTTTCCAAGAGGCATCATAAAATATTAATATATTGTTATTAATTATTTAAATAAAACAGGTTCTTCCAAATTTCCAAAACCTGACCAAGAAGTATTACAAATATCTATCAAATACTAATCCAATATGGATACAGCAAGAATTGTTAAGTATCCATTTCCATAGCCTTCCCTATATCCTCCACCCTTTTTATAATCATCTTAAATGTCCCAAATCGAAGCATTAGAAACCATTAGATGGCATTCAAAATACATGTTGATTTTCAGAAGCTTTGATGTAAATCAGTCTTTAAATTTTCATAGAATTTAAACAATCAGGTGCTTCACATGTATGTTGCTATTCAATAAAATCACATAAAAACACAATTCATCGATCAGTAAAAATACATTGGGGACATTAGTGAGTTTTGATGGAATAATATCCAGATGCAAGTGCAAAAGCTCAAAATAATACATCATTAGCAAAGATAGACAAAGGTAGATGATGTGCAAACTAGGAAAACTTTGATGAATAATATCAGGTGCAATTGTAATACATTAACTTTACGTTATAATGGAGTAAAATTACCAAAACACAGCACAGGGTACATTAATATAATCAGGTTTAGTTGGCTGTCTACCAAAAACAGTTTTCTGCAACACAAACAATATATCAGCAACTGTTTTGAATCTGCATCAACAAAAATTTTATCTAAAAGATCGACAATGTTATGAGCACACACAATCCACTTACAGAAAAGCAAGTTCCCTCCATTAATGCCACAGGGGTCAGATTTATTCGGTTTGTAACATCACCGACAGCCCATATGTTGGGAACTGTAGTGCGAGAATATTCGTCAACCTAGAAATGATAACAGACGATGATGACAATTAGCAAAATTGTGACCCTATTTTGGATTCATAAGTCCGAATAACATACTTCTAGTTATTCCTACCGTTGCAAGATTGGAACTAAAAGAACAATTTAAGCAAACAAAAGAAATAGAAAGGATTTTAATAACTTAACTTATGAATCCAAATCCAACACTTCCACATTTTGAGAACAAAATTGTCAAACATGTATTGTCTTTTAAGTCATTCATGAGAAATCAATATAAGTGGCAAAAAAAAAAGTTGAAAAAACAGGTGGCAAAAATGAGTTGACAAGCAATTAACCTTAACAGCTCCTGTTTTATCAACGTCAACACCAACAGCCTGCAAATTCAACCTCTTTGTGTTTGGAAGCCGACCTGCATTTCCAAATATGACGTTAGTAGAATATGGCCACATTGATTGCAGTTTGGTCATGCTATGCCAAAGGAAACAACAGAAAAATGCCTAAAAGATTCCTGAAATCCTAGTTATTAAGAGAAGCTGATTCAGGTGAAACGTTCATATTTTTTAGAACTTAGAATACATGAGTGGAATGTGAGAGAAAAGGCCACCTTTGCACAGCAAATAAAGAACTCATAACACTAAACAAATGTTGTTTCCTGCCAATACTAATAGAATTGATAATTATATAATTTAAAGACGATCCCCATAACACATTACAATTTCATGTGACTCTAGAAGCTGAATGATCCACTAGTGCCTTTCAATAAAATCGCTGCTATTTAGTCGAGTTACAGTATGCTGACATTTCATGTAAAAAACTAAAAATTACTCTTAAACTGTTAAACAGGCACATGTTATTTTTCCAGCATTTAGTGATATGTAAAAACAATTTCTGCACTAACACCCCCAGAAATTTGTACTGTATAGATAAGGCATTAATCAGCCCATAATTAAACTCCTTATGTAAATTATTTCCTTTTGAAGCTTCAGTTAATATCCCAGATATTATGTGGCTAACAGATCACATTTAGATGTCATATTATCTGCAAAAACATGTAATGTCACATTAAGGACAACTTATGCATTTCCACAATTTGAGACACTAAATTTATCACACAATATGCATAATACATGAAGACTACATCTTCAAAACACTGCAACAACTATAGAAGTATGACAAACTTTATTCTTCTTGCATAGCTGTATCCCTGCGTAATCCTGCAGCTGCTACACCGAAATTTAACCTTATATACACATGGATTTACAAAATGTTTAGGCATTAAGCCGTCTTTATGTGAACAAAATCACTCTTCAGATTAGAACAAAGTTGATCCTTGTTGATGCAGACAAAACAAGAGTTGCAAATCACCATATAATCTATACTGCAGAAATGCTGGTAAACTTCCAAAGAGGAACAAAAGAATGGATCAAAATATATGCATGCTAAGGAAAGTTGCTCATAATTGAACCAGGCAATAAATGTCAGGAAAACCCTATCACTGATAATAGGTTCATACTACTACGGGTTTTTAATTTAATACAGACTAAAGGATGCTTTTTCAGAGAAAAGGCAAAAGGACGGTAAGTGTTCTCATCATACAAATAAAATGCAGTTGTCCAAAGAGTTCAGTGGGAGATGAAGTTTCTAAATCACTCTCTCATATCTATTTCAGGTGATTCAGAATCATATATTTAATTCAATTCCCACAAAATGTTGAGATTGGCTTTTGTGTTCTTATCCTCCAATATATAAATTTTGATTATGAATGTTGGACAGTGGTTTACCTGTTGCAAATAAGACAACATCTGTTGTAATTTGATCTCCATGGTCAGTCAGAACTCTTATGCCATCTTCACTTTGCTGCAACTGATATAGACAGTAGGAGAAAGTTTAACAACTTATGGGAGACATAATAGAATGATGCAAAAGCGGTACGAGTAAACTGGTAAAGTAATCCTTCGATTAATTGAACCTCTGACAAATTTGTTCCTGGGTGCAACCGTATGCCCCTTCCTTCGAGGTTTCTTGCAACAACCGCTCTCATTTCATCATCAAAGCCCCTGCAATAAGGAGAATTGAGAAGCTAAATGCTACAAGATCACAAGAGCAAATGATACATCAATTTAGATACAGCAAACAGAACAATTAATAAGAAGTTCTATCAAGTACAAAGGCATTTCAGGAATTTGATGGTTGTCATACCAGCAGAATACAGGTCTACAATCTGTTTAACCAATTAAGAACAACCAATTATATCAATGCTATTAGAAAAGGTTTACATTTTTATCACCTCAAACATTACAACATGTATACAATGTGATTTATAAAGCAACACAAAAAAAGGTTGAATAGGAATGTTGTTTAGATGTTAAAAGGGTACAAAGTACATTTAGGATTCCTAACAAACAATACATGAATTTATGTTCTAGATGGGCCCAAATATACATTCCGGAGTTATTTACCTCAAAAATCTGAATGAAAATAAAAGTAGTAGCAGTTTTTGTCTTATGTTTAGTTGAATGGCTGGATAGTAGTGATGAAGGGCAGCCTACAATCAAATAACATTCAATACTGTATTTGTGGACATCGGGTGTATACCTCCAGTTGGATAATATCCAACACTTCCAAGATAATTAAATTCTGCTTGCTCCTTTCTTTTTGAATATTAAAAATGAATGTGTTCATTTTTCTGGTGTCTTCTTCCACACGACTGTATTACAATTCTAATATAATTCCATAAAAGTTTACATATGCTTGAGGTCGATCAGTTTGATATGGTCGATACTTGATACTACACTTAGAGGTGATTCACCTCAGGTGATATCTTCTACAGTCAACATTGTCCAAAACCTGCAAAGAACTTGTTCATGTCTCTATCATAAGTTCTCTGTTTCAAACTATATCTAAAATTTTCCATTAGTGCTATAAAAATTCAAATGAACTGCCTAGTTAGTGGTCAGAACATTGTCAAAAGCATATCAAATCTACTTAAATAAAAGAAAATCAGGTAAGCAACCAAAAAAAAGGCACATAAGTGAATTCTAAATGCCACCTTAATGGAAGTTCCTTCCGGTAAAATAGATCCACTTCTGCACCCATTCCTCGCCATATTGAAGCAAATTCAACGGCAATATATCTGCAGCACATAAGGATCAAATTGGCAGACCTAGGAAAATATTTGTTCTATGTACTAAATGTATCACAGGGGCATATCCACACACCCTCCACCAAGTATCACGGCACGTTTTGGTAACTCATCTAAGCTTAATGCCTCATCAGAAGTAATAGCCAATTCCTGATATGGAAACATGAAATTAGGATGTATTGGCAAAGAATAAAACTCTAGAAGGATTAGAGTATACTTTACATGTTCAAAGGCTGTCAAAAATTTAAAACCATGTACAATAATTTGAAATAACAGAAACAAATTAATGGCAAAAGGATCAGTGAAAACTGAGAGCAGTTCAAAGTCACATGTAACATCCATTAAGGCCTACATATAATTAAATTCAAATGCAAACGATCCAATTAAATTCAAACAGCAGAAGGCATACAAGACGGATTTCATATCCACTTTATAAAACTCATGTTCAAAATCAGATAACTTCTTCGAATAGAAAATAAATCATATAACTCTGGTGAAATATATGATCAAAAAATAATTACCAAACTTGCACAAGTATGACGAGAGACCCAATGGATTGTGATAAACCAATATTTATCAAAATTGAAAGAGTAAGAAGAAAGATCCATGAATCAAGATTCTAAATTACATTAGTAGCAAGAATTTGCCAAAACATTTTTGAATATTTCTTTCTGAATAGAAAAAACATTCAGCGTTCTTAGTTCTTACTACAAGTTAAAATAAAGTCATCAAAAATATGTAGAAGAATGATGCATAGTTGAAAGAAACCTTGAAAAAATAAGAACTCATAAAATGAGATCTAAAGAAAGGCATTGCACAGGCAAAAAATATTATGTTTATTGAAAACAATTTAAGCATATAGAGTAAAGCTAACCATGACCGGCAGATAACATGTTGCTATAGTTGATTCAAGAAAATTCAATTCATTCCACAAAATCCCAAACCATTAAGACCATTTTCCTCAAATGTATTTTTATTTAGCATTGATCATCTTGTAACAAAATTACCAAGAGTAAAAAATTCATGAAGAGCATTTAATGGGCTTACATGCTCGATAACCTAAAAAAATTATTCTCGTCCTCTCTGCATTAGTACAGTTTATGATAACACATCTAGTGATATATCAATGCAAGACACAAGCATTAAAACTTGTATATCCACAAACCGGAAAAGCTCAATTGCAGCATTAGAGAACTGAGAACCAACAATTGTAAAATGTTTGTACAACCCTAAAAATAAGTAACATTATGAAAATCTTAAGAACACTAATCTTGAAAATTGAAATACATGGTCGCCCACTACCCATATTCAGTAAAAAGATGTTTAAATCATACAAGGATAAGCAATCAATTAAAACAACCACCAACCACTCGGACAACCAATAAAACTCAGATTATTTAGACTATCAAACTGCACAAAATAAAGTACTGTTTGAAGTAATTCTTAAATTACAATTTTGTTGAAAACAAAGAAATATTAATACAAACCTTCCCTGGAATATTCACAAGCTGAGCTCGACTACCAGTCGCAATCAAGATATGTTTTGCGGAGTACTGCTTTGCGGTACCATCTGGTTGTGTCACTTCAACTAAATGTGCATCTATTAGCTTGCCCTCTCCTTCAAACATTGTCACACCAGCATTCGATAGTAATCTCTTGTATATTCCATTTAACCGAATGATTTCCTGTGTCTGTATGGCAATCAAAATTGAATCAAGTAAGCTCTAATCTAAGAAGACTACAATAGCATTTAATGACATTTCAACAAATAATTTGGCATCTAAGCAAATAGATAGTTAAGTAATCAAATAATATAAGTACCGATGCAAGAGATTTCAAGAATGCAAGTCATAACATTAAAAGAAAATGTGAATAGCCTCTGAGAAAGCACAAACTTCTGGAACAAAAAAGGGACATTTCATCAAGCAAAGGAAATGAACACTAGAAATGAACATGTTGCTCTTGCTGCTACAAGTGAGCAAACTAGTGAATGAGAAGGCCATAAATGCAAACAATATCACCAATAATGACAACTATAAGTTAATGAAACAATAAAACACCTAGTTAGGTTATCAATAGTCCATAAGAAACCATGATAAGACTAATAAGAATAGTTTCAAAGAGCTTTAATCTAGAACAAACTTTCTAAGTCTCGTCTCACAAAGTTCCATGGGCAAATACTACAGAAATGGCACCAACTTGAATTTGATATCAGTAACAGTGTAGTCAAAGGCACTAGGCACAATAAGGGCCAAGGTTCCAAAATGTGCAAGGCTCTAGGCACTCACTTGAGCGAAACGAGATGCTCCCAAATATTAAAATTAAAAATATATATCATGATTGATAAATATAATTACTAAAATAAAATAACATGTCAAAATTGCATTTATTTGAAGTATCAAATTACATTATCGGTTAGGTGGTTGTTGGTTGCTATCGGTTGGGAGTGGAAGAGGGAGGAGGGAGGAGGGAGGAGGAGGTATGGGAGAGGGTTATTGTTTGTTAGGTAGCTATGGGTCACTGTCGGTTGGGAGAAGAGGGAGGAGGCAGGAGGAGAAAGGAGAGGGGGCCGTGGTCCAGGAGCAAAGGAGGAGAAGGAGAGGGGGCCGTGGTCCAGGAGCAGGGAGGGGTGCTATCAAGGAGAAGGAGGAGGAGCATGCTGTCAAGGAATGGGGGAGTTGTGACTGGGGGAGAAGAGGAAGGGGAACAGGAGGAACGAGAAGCTGTGATCCGAAAGGGGGGATGTGGTCTAGGAGGGGGAGGATGTTGTAGGGGAAGGGAGGGGGTTTGTGGTCCTGTGAGCTGCGATAAAGAGGGGGAAGAGTGAGGGGAAGACGTTGGTGGATGCCGACGCGGAGGGCTGTGACAAAGGGGGGGAGAGGGAGGGAAAGATGTTGGCGGCTGCAACGGAGGAGGGAAAGGGGTGATATCAAGGTCCAAAGGTGTGCAATGACGAATGACGAAGAGGAGAGAGATATCAAGGAAGAGCTTGCCGGAGGAAGACGTCGTCACCATCACCGTTCACTGATGAAGAGGAAGATGCTGTTAATTGAGCTCGACCGAGGCCTAATTTGAACTAGATGCATTGATTGAGCTCAACCCAGGCCTAATTTGAATTAGGCGGATGACTAGCCCACCTAGCACCTAGGCCTAGGTGTGTGCCCAGTTTCTAGGCGCTCACCTAGACTAGTTTCCAGGCGCTCGGGCCTCGCCTCGCCTCGCCTCGCTTGGGAACCTAAGCGAGAGCCCAGTGACTTCACTGATCAGTCAACAATCTAAGAAAGACAACCACAGAAATTCCACTTGTAAGAAGAAGTTTGGCTTGTACATATAATTTCATGACCATATAAGCCTAGTTGTTGATTTTATGGCCTCTTTAACTTTTAAAAGGGAAAATATGTTGTTGTAGTAAAAGATGGAATCTAAGTAGTGATTACTGTTCCAAGCCTTTTATATGCTTCTCCTAATTCTATATGAAGTAAAATTTATTTCAGAATTTGTGCAACTAGATAGGACCAACAAGGCCACAATCATACTCAGAGCTGAATGTGAAGGACCACCAAAGCGGCATCCATAAATCCTATCTCACTTGTCAAAACTCGTTTGAAAAGCAGCTGGAAATTGCAAACCAGTCACAGCTAAACCAACTGGCCACAGGAGTAACTCATTTTAGGGTGAACCTAGTGTGCAAGGTTCCCGCCACCATAGGGCCAAAGGAGGGCCAATGTATGCCACCCTACCCCTAACCAGAAAGGTTGTTCCTATGACTCGAAAGTCTAGGAACACGCTTACCATTGTACAAAGGCTCTCTCTCCATTTAATTAAATTGCAACTAATGATGGTTGATACTCGATAACACCATTAAAGAGAACCTGAAATAGCGTTTATGGATCCTCTATTTAACTTTTCCTACATGTCATATAAAATCGAAATAGAGCCAATAAATGCACAGCAGGCTCATATTAGATCTGCCTGACACTTAATATTGTAAGCCAAGATTTGAAATCAGGAGATGATTATGCACATTTGTGCACAATGAATTCAATAAAATAGATTATAAACTCAATTCTATTCAAAAAATTTTCACAATTACTTACACATATTGTTGTAGCCAAATGTTGCAAACAACATACATAGTTGTTGAAGAGGATTCATACCTTTAGCTGACAGTTGCAAACAAGATTTAAAAAAAAAAAAGAAAATTTTTGACAGAAACTTATTCTGGCTTAGCTATATGAAGGTTGGACCATATATGAAGTATTATTATATCACCGACAGCAGATAAATTATACAAAGAGATACATAGAATAGTAGATATCAGTAAAATATGAAAAATAGGGGAAATGAAAGAAGCAGCATAAAAGTAAAGAACAAAGAGGTCTGTTATCTACTCAAAACAAACCAAATACAACAAGTTTTCCTATTACAGAAAAGATAAAATTCTATGAAATTATCAGAACTCTAAGAGGGTTAAATAACTACTTTAAAAGAACAACATATGTAACTAGAACTCTTCCAAAACAAAAGCATCCAAGTATTTGAATTTTGAACCCTTTTAGGGCTTGGTTAAATGGGAAATAACGGCAAGCCAAAAAGATATTGAAGAAATTGGTGAGCCAGGTCATAGTTCCCATATCTGCCTAGCATATTGACTCAAGACATCATCAGCCAGCCCTATATACTTCTGACACATAGTCCATAATCCATAAAAAATTGATAGATGAACCACACACTCCGTCAACAGAGTACTGCCAGAGATAGGACCAACTAATGTCTAAAATTTTGGACTTTATTATATATATATATATATATATATATATATTGTTGCGCTTAAAGAGAAGGAAATAGAGCATGAAAGCGAATAGCAAGATAATTATTCAAGCGTTTTTACTCTGACCTTATTGTGCAAAAGTTTTTTCCAATTGAAGCCAATTTCATCACTGAGCTCCCACCCAAAATTTCTAGAATCCTGTAAATCAAAGGACACCTCAAAATATTAGCATCTGAAATCATATATTAGGATCCAACAATGTAATGAATATATTTCAATATTTCCACAACTACAATGACAAGTCATAATATCCCAATTATTTGGGACCTGTTCCACAGATTTTTTTTGCTACCATTAAGCTCTTTAAGAAATAATATATCACCACAAGAAAGCAAAAGAACAGAAAATAAAGTGTAACCATGTCATAAAATGTAAGAACCTCAGCTACAACACAATGAGAACCAACAATTTCAGTTACAGTGTCTATATAATTCATGTATGTAATCAACTAGTTTTGGTGTATTTGTCTTCACACTTAATAACTTGCATATAAAATATACATTTATATTTCCAGTTCTTCCATAAAGCAAGGTTCTGAATACCATTCCGTACTGGTATACCGATCAGTTATCGGTACGATATGTACCAAGCTGTAACCAAGGTATGCAATTTCGTACCATACCGGAGTTTCGATGTTCGCTCGGTACGGCACGAAACTACGTACCGAGCGGTATACCGCTCGGTGTATATATATATATAATTCGACGACGTCGCCTCGTTTATATATATATATATAAATTAATAAATATATATTTATATATATAAGATTTTATATATTTTTTTTATAAAAGGTGACGTCACCTTTTCCTTCTCCACACAGGGCGACGTCACCGAGTTTATATATATATATAAAAGGTGACGTCGCCTTTTCCTTCTCCCACGCGGGGCGACATTGCCTCGTTTATATATGTATATATATATATATATATATATGTATATATATATGTATATGTATGTATATATATATGTATATGTATGTATATATATGTATATGTATGTATATATATATATATGTATATGTATGTATATATATATGTATATATATGTATATATATATGATTATATATTTATATATAAATATTCTTATATATAAGGCGACGTCGCCTTTTATAAAATATTATATATAAATATATATATATATTTCATTCCACCCGGTAAAGGACGATCCGTGTACCGGTAAGCTGATGGACCGGTACGTACCGCCCGGTACATTCGAAATTGCATGCCTTGGCTGTAACTAAATGTACCGACACACGATACATTAAGGTGTACTAATATACCGCCCGTATTGATCTTCTATCGAAGCGGTACGGTACGATATTGTAAATCATGCTTAGGAGTCACTATATTCTAAAGAATATAGCATGAATTAGGGGTTACATAAACAAAACTAACTCCAATGAAGAAATAACAAAAAAGGGTGAAAGGTAAGCTTTTGGTGATGGTGCTTAGCAACATAAAGGTGTTGACTCCAGGTGTGAAGGACCATAGTCGCAATTCAAAGCAAGAAGTAAAAAACCTATCAGAGTGACCAACCAGTATTTTTCAAGCTAACTAGAAAACAGGAGCAATTCCACCTGATCAGGTCTGGAACAAGGGTTATTACATGGTAATCCTACTGAACTGGACTTATCATCCAGTTTTAATAGTTAAACTTAACGGTGACGAATGGTACACCTACCACCAGCACTTATCATTTTTTATACTTTTACAGCTATCTTCCCCAAGTTTTCCTTTTAATCTTTCCTTCAACATCTCACTCGCTTTCTTTTTCTCTTTATTTCTCTCTCTTCCTCCTCCACCTTACTGCCTTGCCCCCCTCCGACGATCAAGGCACTAGGCACTTGCTCAAGCGAAGCTAGGCTCTTAATATTATATTATAAAAGAAAAAGGCTAAAGACCATCATTAAAATTTGACATGAGTTTTGTATCATTTCATAATCAAAAGTTCACTACTAAGACATCAAATTACATATATTTAACCTCAAATTACAAAACAATGTGTTGTCGGCATGGATAAGTAAACACATTGAGCATATATGAGAATGTGCATTCAAGCAATAAAGAGAATTCACCTTTCATTTCAACTCACATGGTGCGAAAGAAAAGTGCAACAATAGCACTGTCACCAATGAGTTCATGAGATGATAAATCAAATGGATGAGATGATAAACCAAATATACTAAAACGTAAAAAACTTAAACCTCGACTTCCACCTAGTTGGAGAAAGTCTTGATAAAGAAAGTGAACATAATATGTTACCAACAGAAGCAAAGAATAGAGAAACAGAGTGTACGAAAGCAACAGAAACGATGGAGAGGGTGGTAGAGAGACGGCGATGGAGGAGATGGAGAGAGTAATATATGGAGTAGTTGAGCGAACTGCAGCCTCAAGTCGCTCAAATCTGATGCTGGCTCTAGAGTAGCAAGAGATGAAGGTTAGCCTCAGAGAAGTGCAGCTGGGTCGTAATCATGGAAATAAGAAATGAAGCTAACAATGAAATTGGGCAACGATGTAGTAGAATGCAGAGGAGAATAGACCATATCACAACTGTTGGAGAAGTAGAAAGCATGGTTTGACATACCACCTGAAACAGTATGGGCAATACGTACTGGTCCGACAACTGACTAGAATATGGACCATGCTATATCGAGCAGTATATAAGTAGCTTTTGGTTTTTTTTGGGGGATCAAGGGGGCGGATGAGGGGCGCATACACCCTTCGTACAGGGCAAATCGGTCGAAATTTGACCGTTATCAACATGTAGTGATCAATAACGATCGGATTTCAACCGAAATCCATTAACGACCAAGATTTGTTTGGTTCTAACAATCAATTTAACCATTGGACCCATTTGAATCCTTATTTAACCTCACTCCTCCCCCTAAGAGGCACGGATACGTCATAGACATGACTTGACAGATGTCCTATTTATTTTTTATTATTTTTTGGGACATAATGTATCTATGTCGAACATCTCCCGCACCCACATGTACACTTACGCCTACGCCCTTCCTTGCAAGGTATGCAATTTCGTACCGTACCGGAGTTTCGACGTTCTGTCACGGACAAACTTCAAAATAGGATGTTTAATGTAATGCTTATGTATGTCCGTGTCTTTTGGTATGTTCATGCTTTGAACAGCATGTAGAGGGACGGCCGAAGGCTTAATAGTCCCATTTTAGTTTCGGTCTGTAGTGGACCATTTTACCCCTTTGTTGTGCAACTATTCAGAGCTTGTAAAGTTTGTTTGTAATTTGCATTGGCTAAGAAGTGTTTTCCGAAGATGATTGCTTGTGGATCCCGAGTGAGGTGTTTTCTCTAACCCGTTTTCTCTTTTGTAGGTCCTAAGGGACCATGGGAGGTTTCGAGGAGGCTGACCTTTGCGGACGGACACGCAAGGGTGCCGCACGACTTAGGCAAAACCAGCTAAGTCCGTGACAGATGGTATCAGAGCGGGACAAGCACTCATAGAAACACTTGGCATGCAAACGTGGGGGACCTAGCGGGGCTGCATTGAGGGCAGCCAGCACACGCGACCGTTTTGGGGAAAACGGGCATGGCGATGTAGGGAAATAGAGTCGCTCAGAGGAGCGAGCATCTGAGATTGGCATTCAGAGGAATGGCCAACCCTTCGCGTGAGAGGCACCACGAGGACGAGCAAGCTGGGAAGAATGCGAAGCGCACAAAGGTTGGGATGGTTGAGTTTGAGCTATGGCTCAACGTTGGCAACTATACTTGATGGTACTCAAGTCAAGCGAGGCGCTTTGTAAAGGATGAGACCACGCAAGGTGGAATGAGTTGCTCAGCGACCGAAAGAGTTGTGCAAAGCTTACAGAGGTGAGGGGAATTGCTAACTCGAAGAATTCGGTACTCATGCAAGGGCTTGTATGCGGACGATGGAATGTTCGTGACCATCCCAAGGCGACCGAAACTCAGCACCATGGAGCATTGAAACTTTCTCTTCGGCATGTGAAGGATACGTCCGTAGGAGGCTGAAGTGTGCAGCGAGTTCAGCATGTTGCTAGGCCTTGAGTGGTGCAGTGGGGGCTGTATTGACGTGGAGTCGCAATCTAGCAAGTGCATTTGCAGGAGGCAGAACAATGCATAGTTTGTTCAGCAAATCGGAGTAGTCCAAGGGGATGGTGGTCTCCGAAACGAAGAGAGATGTTGCTCCAACGGGATGGATATTCAGGAGGGATAAGTCCCAACTCTCCAGAGGGAGAATCACGTGCAAGAGACTGCACATGTTGAAGGAGTAGTACCTCAAAAACAACAACTCCAGCAAGCTCAATGGACGGCGAGCGACGAGGAAAGGATGAGACCACGCAAGGTGAATGAGTTGCTCAGCGACCGAAAGAGTTGTGCAAAGCTTACAGAGGTGAGGGGAATTGCTAACTCGAAGAATTCGGTACTCATGCAAGGGCTTGTATGCGGACGATGGAATGTTCGTGACCATCCCAAGGCGACCGAAACTCAGCACCATGGAGCATTGAAACTTTCTCTTCGGCATGTGAAGGATACGTCCGTAGGAGGCTGAAGTGTGCAGCGAGTTCAGCATGTTGCTAGGCCTTGAGTGGTGCAGTGGGGGCTGTATTGACGTGGAGTCGCAATCTAGCAAGTGCATTTGCAGGAGGCAGAACAATGCATAGTTTGTTCAGCAAATCGGAGTAGTCCAAGGGGATGGTGGTCTCCGAAACGAAGAGAGATGTTGCTCCAACGGGATGGATATTCAGGAGGGATAAGTCCCAACTCTCCAGAGGGAGAATCACGTGCAATAGACTGCACATGTTGAGGAGTAGTACCTCAAAAACAACAACTCCACGAAGCTCAATGGACCGAGCGAGCGACGAGGAGTCGTCGCATGATCTCGCTTGAGAGAATGCATTGGTGGATGCATTGCGGGATCAAGTGGTGGAGCGACCCAAGGCAACACAAATGAAGGCACACTTGGAGTCGATATAGAGATCAGACTCAAGGGAGGGCTGACCCGTGGAATGGTGGGCGCAAGGGCCACCATCAACTCAATGCAAAAACGAGGAGCGGAGCAACTTGGGTGTAACTTGGCAAAGTACCCAAGCCGCATGAAGTGAGCCGGCATAGAAGATGGAACATGGAGCGGAGGCGCAGAGCTTTCCTTGGACAGAGGTCAAGGACATGAACTCTTGTAGAGGCAAGAGAAGGATTATGTCGTTCCATGGGTCTTTAATGCTGATGGAGCGGACTCATATTGTATGGTGCCAAAGACGAAGGGAGCTTCGGGGCACATACACTTTATCTCGAAGAAGCATTTGATGGAGGAACTGAGGCGACTCAGCTTGCAGAGGCGAAGTTGGGTTCAGAAAGCTTTGGCACGGGGCAAGAGGACGCAGAGGCGGGTACTCTTGAAGAATATGCCACAGTTTTGCCATTCAAGTTGCCATGAGGGGAGCGGTGCGCAGCGGAGATTGTACTGGTAGGGGCAGAGACCTAGGATCCAGACAATAGTGCACCAATTCCAGCGAAGTCGGTGGACTTCGGGAACTAGGCGATGGACTGTCCTATAGCGATACTTCGTCTAGGTGTGACCCGAGAGCGGGTGGACGAAGGTCGATTGCCAAAGGAGCGAACAAAATCGAAGTTGGAAGAGGCCCTGCAATGTGGTGGCAGAGACCACAAATGGAGGGACCACAATTCGAGTTCATTCCACAAGGATCAAAAGGCAATGGAGATATCACCAGGAGGCGACAGGGTGCAGCAGATCATGGTGGAACAGTTCGTGGCAATGCGATGCACACGGGTAAGGTCCCGTGAGGGATTTTATCATACGGAGGTATAATCAGGAGCTACTGGCAGCTCCACTTCGGTGAACAACATGACGACAAGAAGGGCTATGGATTCAAGGAGTGAAGACCATGGTACCACAGAGGTGGGTCTTCCGTGCGTGCATCGAATCTTGCATCGGATAGAAGCCTTGGCCATCAGCATATGGGGGCTGTGTTCCACCAAGGAAAAAGTTCGAATGCAAGTGCCAGTGAGTCCCATGAGAGGGACTTGATCATGCAGAGGTATGATCGAAGCAAGCTGGAGAGTTGGACTACTCCAGAGCCCATATTCGCTTAAGGGAGCCCGGCAAGTCAGAGGACAAGGTCGAGTAAGCGAACGTTGCTACCAAGGAAGCTAAGGAGAACAGAATCGGTGCAAATCCTATAACGTGATGGCAGAGGCCATGCATGGGAGTTGCAGTCTGTCTTTCCATTGACCAAAGGAATCTGCTTGGAGAACACAAAGGTGTTGAAGCAGGGGAGGGGTCGAAAGGGGCGAGGAAGCAACAATGAGTCCAGAGGGACTTAGCTACCCAAAATCAAGCATCGGTTAGAATGGAGGTGGACTCAGAAGAGTGTCACAGAGGCATATCTACCGATCGTGAAGAAAGGGATACAGCTGTGAGGCGACGGATAGTAGAGCCATGGGCATGGCAGCGCCATGGTACCACAGAGGTGGGACTTCCGTGGAGTCATCGATCCCTTGCTCTCATGAAGGGAGAGCGTTTGGTCTTGAATGGGGCCGAGAAGGTGGAGAATGTGGAGGCAAACTCTAAGTACCAAGACAAGGCTGAAGGGTAGAGACCAAGGAACTTCATAAGACCGGTGTCAATGAGCTTCTCATCAAGATAACCGAAAGTGAAGGACTTCGGGTCGTGCAAGAGTGCATGACCAAGGAACGAAGCAGGCAGTACGTGGTGCTGTACCTTTGCTACTCAGTGGAGTAGGTGGTAGGGTTGATGGAGAAGACGGTACAATCCCAGAGGTGACCAAAAGTATTAGAGACTTACTCCAAGTTGGGGTGAAAACTTCCTGCATTCCAGAAGTTCGATGGTATTGAGAAGGTGAATCATAGTAGCTAACTCAATGCAAGGAGTGCAAACACTTCGAGTGCTTCAGAAGTGTGAGCAAAGAGTAGGCGAAGGCCAGTAACCAGCTCAATGCATGGAGTACAACCCTTGAGGAGGCGGGCGAAGTCAAGTAACCATTGCCTTCTCAACTCTTAAGAGAATGGGCGAAACCGAGTACCCCAATTCTCTTATCTATCCAGTAGAGGAGCTCTACACAGGTTCAAAGGCCCTTCGAAGATATTAGAAGACAATAGTTGTCAAATCCTCACCAATGGTGATCAGTGCTACTGAGAGTAGATTATCCGCTTCATTTCCCAACAGAATGCCAATCGAAAGCGGAAGTGATGCGAATCTATTTGGAAATGACAACTAAGTGAAAGAAGAGTCGATGAACAAATTTTGTGGAGGAAGGACCCAAAACTTCAGAAGTTTGCGAGGCGATGCTCGTTAAAGCTCCAACAAGCATCCACCCAGTTCAAGCATCATGAGGCATTTGAGAGACTAGCGCATAGTAAGGATGGTCTTTTCCTTCATCTGGATGATCCGCAGGAACCAACAGGGATCAACACAACTCATCCAACCCCACACTAAAGTCAGAGTCATTGGCGAGTTGAAGCAATATGGCGGATCAAAGGTTCGACTACTCAAAAACAGCAGCGGAGAGCAGTTGGGAGCCAAGAGGCGCATTGCAGCTGGCATAGAAGATTGAAGACTCAGCAAAGGCGAGGAGTTGCAGTGTCGGCAAAGGCTTCGACGAGGACGTCGAAGGAATAAGTGGGGGAGAATGTCACGGACAAACTTCAAAATAGGATGTTTGATGTAATGCTTATGTATGTCCGTGTCTTTTGGTATGTTCATGCTTTGAACAGCATGTAGAGGGACGGCCGAAGGCTTAATAGTCCCATTTTAGTTTCGGTCTGTAGTGGACCATTTTACCCCTTTGTTGTGCAACTATTCAGAGCTTGTAAAGTTTGTTTGTAATTTGCATTGGCTAAGAAGTGTTTTCCGAAGATGATTGCTTGTGGATCCCGAGTGAGGTGTTTTCTCTAACCCGTTTTCTCTTTTGTAGGTCCTAAGGGACCATGGGAGGTTTCGGGGAGGCTGACCTTTGCGGACGGACACGCAAGGGTGCTGCACGACTTAGGCAAAACCAGCTAAGTCCGTGACAGATCGCTCGGTACGGTATGAAACTGTATACCGCTCGGTATGTATATATATATATATATATATTATAAAAGGCGACGTCGCATCGCCTCGGCGACATCGCCTTTTCCTTCTCCCACGTGGGGCGACGTCGCCTCGTTTATATATATATATATAATATTCTTATATATAAGGCAACGTCGCGTCTTCTCGACGACGTCACCTTAAAAGGCAACGTCGCGTTGCCTCGGTGACATCGCCGAAAAAGGCGACGCAACGTCGCCTTTTATAAAATTTTTATATATAAATATTATATATATATATATTTATATATATATATATATGTTTTTTTCGTTCCGCCTGGTAACGGGCAGTCCGTGTACCGGTAAGCTGACGGACCGGTACGTACCGCCCGTACCGGGCGATATTATTCGAAATTGCATACCTTGCTTCCTTGTGTGACACTCGTGTGCGGTGCTAGGTCACATGGACTTCATGTAAGGACCGGGGAATCTAGAGGAATTTAGGGAATATAGGGAATTGGGATTTCTCGTCGTACCTAAAGGCTAGGTGTGTAAACGCCAACAAGTGCAAGCATATTTAGAACACCATATTGTAGCAGAAGCAGATTCACCGAACACAAGCAACAACAGAAGCAGTAGAATGCCAAATTGTAGCTACAACAACGTCATTGCGAGCCTACTTCCATCATCTTCCATCGTGTGACGTGCGTCCTCGGCAACCCGTTGCCTATTACTGCATGCACTCCATGTCCCCCCTACCCCTAGGAACTCATCGCCTATTACCAACAACCTCTCATGGGTTCCTCTCGATGTCCCTCTCGTCAATCCGTCGCTAGCAATAAGGATCGTAGGCTTCCTTTGGCATTCCTCTCATCGACCCATAACCAATTGTGCATAGAAAAAGTGAGCGATCGGGATTTCAATCCTTCTATTTGAAATAGTATTTTTTAATTAATTCATGACCTTTTATATTTGTATTTTGATGTCTGCCTAAATTATCTATTAAAGATATAATGTCTTACTATTATAATGTCTGCTTACTTTAATAAGTCTAAATTATGAATAAGATATAATAAGTCTACTATAATGTCTAAATTAGAATGTTGGCCTCTTATTCATAATCACTCTTTGCATAACAAGAGTAATAGGTTAGGTCTTACTATTATGATTTTTTATTATTGCCTCTTATTCATAATACGTTAGATCTTATTTATTATGTTATTTTAGCCATGATATATGTTACATTGTGAATATATAATGATTATTGCAATATAATTTTTATTTTACTTTTGCTTTTACAAAAACACATATAAAACACATATAAGGCCTATATTAACATGAAAATTCAACGAGAAATATAATTAGATTAAGATTATTTTAATTATTAATTATTTAAATTTGGGTGATGGTATTTATTTTTTCACATTATTGAGTCTATAAAATTTAAATATAAATGCTATAAAACACACACACATGAAAATTCAACGAGAAATATAATTAGATTAAGATTATTTTAATTATTAATTATTTAAATTTGGGTGATGGTATTTTTTTTTTACATTAGGTTAAGAAACACACACACGTGTCCTCATCGTGTTTATGTCCATGTCTATGCTTCTTAGCCTCCCATCCTTTCACCTTATTTCACTCTCGCATCTTCTAACCGCAAAACTGCTCATCAATGTCCAAAAAAGATAAATCCCTTCCTTATTTAGATTTTTATTGAAATAAAACTAGATTTACATTTAGTTTTAATTAAAATACATTAATATAGGTTTTTTTCCTAATTTTCAAGTATTTTCAGATATTTCCTAGGTACTTTTCGGAATAGTCGACACGTTTCAGGCCTCTAATGTACCAACACACAATACATCAGTATAGACCGAACTAGCCAAAGATCAGCATGGCCGATCGACACAAAATTGTAATCATTGGTAGAAAGTCATTGACAAGGGGCTCAAAGGAGGGTTTCAATTGCAAACAGGATCCTTTGGGTCACTTCTAGTTCCCACCTAGGTGCAGGAGCAAAGGGCATATGATTACCTAGTTGATTGGACCAAACCACTTCATTTGAGTTTAGATCAATCTTGAGTCAAGTTTGGTCTAATTATATCCATTAATGCATCTGGTCTAAGCCAGGGTTAGTTTGAGATGTAGCATTATTGGGGCTGGACCAAGCAAACGACTCGTTTGAGTTTGTTTGAAGGACCTCATGCTTAAAATGTGTGCCTAGGCGTGAACTTGGTGGCTTCATTGCTACCTATGCCCCTACCACTTAATTATATAGCCACTATCCCATTCCGCTGCCACTGTTCTACCATGATGTCACCATTTCTTTCTCTACATCCCTCCGTTTGAGCTTATATTAGTCATGAGCAAGCTTGATCCTGTCATATCAACTAATGCATATGGTGCAAGCTTGGGTTAGATTGAGATGTAATGCTACCGTGGTGGGGCCAAGCAAGCAAGTCACACAAGTCTGCTGGAGTGGCTCAAAGCTTGCCTCACCCGACTTATTTGCCTAGGCGAGTGCCTGAGGACCGATGACTTCACTACTACCTATGCACCTACCACTTCATTGCATCACCACTATCTTGCTAAGTTGATACTGTCGTACAACCAAGTCACCATTTCCCCATCTACGTCTCTCCTCTTGAATTCAGATCAATCTCAAGTCAAGCTTGGTCCAATCATATCAACTAATGCATGTAGTGCAAGCCTAGATTAGCACGAGATGGCTTAGTTGGGCAGTTGGGCTAAGCAAATAACTCACCCTCTGTTCAAGGGGCTCACTTTGCCTAGGTGAGCACTCGAGCACTTAGTGACTTCACCTCTACCAACACCACCACTTCATTACATCACCACTATCATGCTATGTTGCTGCTATACTACCACCAAGTCGCCATTTCCTCTGCTGCATCCTTCCTCCTCTACCTCCTCTTTCTCACCTTCCTCTCTCAACCTACTCCCACCCCCCTCGGCCCTCCTTTCCATCTTTCTCTTTGGTCGATGTTTACTACTTTGTTGGCATACTATGTGTTAGTTGCCAATATGTACCAGACCCATGCCAGTCCGTCCAAGACCGATATAGGTTTCTAGACTGAGTCTTGAAACCTTGATTCAAAGAACATATGAAAACCTCTTTTGTGGCAATTAAGTAAGGAAAGACTATATAGTGGAAGAGGTACAAATCATCCTCCAAAAGAAACTAGAGAATAAAATAAGAAATTAAAAAAAGAAACTCTCAATATCCACTTAAAGAACCTATTTAAAAGCCAATAATGAGATTAATAAAGAAACTAGTTCTTGATAAAACAATCCAAACAAATACACCAAGCTACATATATAGTTCCAAATAAGTTCCACCACCTTTCTGTTAAACCCTTAATAAAAAACATATCTATATCTAGAAGGCAAGCTCATTGTTTCAAAGAAAACCAAAAATCCATTCTAGAAGCTGCTAGAAACAGGCCATGCCAAATAAGGATGATCATGAACATAACTACAATAAGACACTTCGATGTTCAAAAGACACTGCTTTCCCAAGCCTCCACACTTATAACAAGAAATTGTTGCTGTTGATATTATAAAAGACCGAAGACATGGGAAATGCTTTACTGAAACTAAGCCTTCTAATTTTAATTGTAAAAAAAAGCAAAATAGGAAAGCAAACAAAATAGAATAAGAATAAAGAGTTGCCACAAAATACACCAGATTTATCCACAGTCCAAACTTCACTGTTCATCTTCCACCCAAAAATAACAAAGGCATCAATACAATTAATGACACGATTCTCATCATAACCCTATGTCAAGGGAAGACATTTTACAGGAAAATGTTGAAATATCCTGTCATCAAGGCAGTATTTCTAAACAGGAAAAACAGCAATCCAGAAGCACTTACACCTTACAACAAACCTTTCAACTAACTAGTCATATTTATTATATCTCACCCCACATGAATAATCACTTATCATATCTAAATATTCAGCAACAATATAAGAACCCAAAACAAAAACAAAAATTACACAGTATACTCATCAGAAAAGCCTAAAATAAAGCAATTCAGCATACTACACATCATAAAAAATTTAAGAAATTAACACTGATACCAATAACATTTTCCATCAAACATGAGTGACTAGTGAACTAGTTTCAATAAAGTGCATGTAGAACTCATGCTCTAGAAGATGGCACATGGATTAAAAATCAGCATATAAAAAACAAATATTGCACTCTTAAAATCAAGCCATAAAGCAATTCAGCATACTATACATCATAAAAAATTTAAGAAATTAACATTGATACCAATAAAATTTTCCATCAAACATGAGTGACAAGTGAACTAGTTTCAATAAAATACATGTAAAACTCATGTTCTAGAAGATGGCACATGGATTAAACGTCAGCATATAAAGAACAAATATTGCACTCTTAAAATCAAGCCATAAGGCAGTATAATTGTTCTTCCCCAAAATTATCATGCTTCCATAAATTTAGGCCAATGATAATATAAGGAACTGAATGCTCTCAATTGATCATGAGCCACAAATTTGGTGTTTGGCATCAGGTTGCAGAATTGAGTTGTTTTGGATTCAAAAAAAAATTGTCAATTCAGGAAATATTTGTCAAAAATGCAGAATAATAAATAATAGAAGTATGTAAACATATGATATACATAAATACTGAGAATGTCAATTAAATTGTGATGACTTTGTAAGACTTACCAGAAATTTACAGACAAAAAATAGTTGGGAGTATGTGTACATTTCCATACAAAACAAAAGAAGGGTGGATCTAGTGTATGAGACTCCTGCTATTGTTGGGTACAAGGTCCAATGTACACAGCCGTATTCTACAAGTACAGAGCTTATTTTTAAGACTTAGACCCTAATCAGCCAGATAGCAAAAGAGCAACCATTATAGCAAGGCTCATCCCATTTCCATAGAAAGGCAAAGTACAAAAGCATAAGGTGTCCCTGAACCAGCATGATGTTCAGATTGCTCAATGGAAAGAGAGAGAGAATCTCATTGCAGTTTACATCACACAGACCACATGACTTTGCTGAATTAGATAACAACAAGGAAACTAAATCAGTTGCAATATGTGGCCAAGATCATACCTCAAATTCACCTCTAAATTGTGCGGCATAAACCAATATCTTTTTAGGAACACATCCACGTATAACACACCTGAACATCACAAGGAGGATTATAATTAGAAGATACAATTTGTTGACTTCAAAATCTTCCTCTCAAAATGGAAGAATTAGCAGCAGTTCCATCAAGCATAAGCAATGGATAGAACCAACTAACAGACCAGAATGAATTCACTGAACTAGTTGCCAGCAATTATACAGGAAAAAACTATCTAGAAGCTGCTAGAAACAGGCCATGCCAAATAAGGATGATCATGAACATAACTACAATAAGACACTTCGATGTTCAAAAGACACTGCTTTCCCAAGCCTCCACACTTATAACAAGAAATTGTTGCTGTTGATATTATAAAAGACCGAAGACATGGGAAATGCTTTACTGAAACTAAGCCTTCTAATTTTAATTGTAAAAAAAAGCAAAATAGGAAAGCAAACAAAATAGAATAAGAATAAAGAGTTGCCACAAAATACACCAGATTTATCCACAGTCCAAACTTCACTGTTCATCTTCCACCCAAAAATAACAAAGGCATCAATACAATTAATGACACGATTCTCATCATAACCCTATGTCAAGGGAAGACATTTTACAGGAAAATGTTGAAATATCCTGTCATCAAGGCAGTATTTCTAAACAGGAAAAACAGCAATCCAGAAGCACTTACACCTTACAACAAACCTTTCAACTAACTAGTCATATTTATTATATCTCAAACTAAGATCAGTTCTAAATTCTAAATGCATCAATTGTAACTTAAATGCCTTTCTATATCAACCTCATAAAAGGAGCATTTAGGAAGTACTTGCCATAATAATGGGCAGATTATGGCAAGTTGCAGCTTTAGACAACAAAAATAATTTACACACGTGATAGACGTTTTTAACTATATACTATATAGTCACTTTCATACATTGCTATTACAACCATATGGTCACTATTTTCCCACTGTAGCATCAACATCTCATAATAAAATGACATATAGAATCATAGACTAGTATCAACTTTCAAGAAGAAACCGAAATAAATACTTGGGAGTAAGAATTCTTCTCTTATGATATACATATAAGTTTGTCTAAAGACCCCATATCTCTTATTAAGGACAAACGAGTAATCTGGATACCTGAAGGGAAAGCACAAGAATGTTCAACATGGTTTCATACACACAACCCAATAAAATATATGCCACCACACTACTAGAAAAAGTTCTCAGCCACACAAAACACTTAAATGAAGGCTAGCTTAATCTTAACTCATGTTTCATTTGAATAACGACACCAACTTTTTGATAAGTGTGTCATGGACGGCCACAACAAGCTCGCGATGTAGCACCTTTATTGCTCGAGCAGACCATCTTTTGTTTGTTGTTACCCTTTTCCATGTATGACTATGACTTCACATAGCGAGGCATACGAAAGGCATGCAGAAGCTGAAAGCCTCATTTTGCAAGCAATTTGCTTGTTATTTGTTGTACATGCAATCCGTATGTCATTCCATCGACCGTCAGCATCTCAAGCTAAAACTAATCAAAATAGCCCTTTTCACCTCATTGGCTGTGGCGTAAAATGTCAATCATCTCAAGCACCCTAGAATTCTAGTGGAACTAGAACAGATGGGGCATTGATATAGTAGTTGGAGAGTTTTGAAATCTGTGAGGCCATAAATAGCATTTTCATGCAAGCACAAAACTCCATCAAGCTCTCCAACGCTCGAGAGCCTACTATCGTTCGGACTGCAATTGTCTTTCAAGGCAAATTAAGTATTGTCATTGTTAACAGATCACATGAGGTTGAGACTTGGCTAACCTTACAGACAAGTATCACATGGGTTCCCCATGTTATTGTTTCATTGATATAGTAGTTGGAGAGTTTTGAAATCTTGTGAGGCCATAAATAGCATTTTCATGCAAGCACAAAACTCCATCAAGCTCTCCGACAGCTCGAGAGCCTACTATCGTTCGAGACTGCAATTGTCTTTCAAGGCAAATTAAGTTTTCATTGTGTTCAATTGTTTGTTCCCTGTGCTTTCTAGGACAACAATGACATTTTGCTCATCACTCGCCTCTTCATCTATCTTGGTTTTGTTTTGCATGCCCTTAACAGATCACATGAGGTTGAGACTTGGCTAACCTTACAGACAAGTATCACATGGGTTCCCCATGTTATTGTTTCATTGATATAGTAGTTGGAGAGTTTTGAAATCTTGTGAGGCCATAAATAGCATTTTCATGCAAGCATGAAACTCCATCAAGCTCTCCGACAGCTCGAGAGCTTCATTGATATAGTAGTTGGAGGTTTGACATCGTGTGAGGCCATAAATAGCATTTTCATGCAAGCATGAAACTCCATCAAGCTCTCCGACAGCTCGAGAGCCTACTATCGTTCGGACAGCAATTTTCTTTGAAGAAAATTAAGTTTTCAGTGTGTTCATTGTTTGTTCCCTGTGCCTTCTAGGACAACAACGACATTTTGCTCATCACTCACCTCTTCAACTATCTTGGTTTTGTTTTGCATGCCCTTAACAGATCACATGAGGTTGAGACTTGGCTAACGTTACAGGCAAGTATCACATGGGTTCCCCATGTTATTGTTTCATTAGTCCACTCCAATGAACTCTTTGTTTGAATATGATTTTTGCATGAAAAACCATCTCATGAGCAGTCATCATCCGCACGTAAAAGCTAGCAGCTTTTAAGGAAAGAACCTCAGTTTCTACATCCTTGTCTCTGCAAGCAAAGTGATCATTTTTATGACTTCAACTCTAGTCACTTAAGTTGTAAGGTAAACAATATTGCCATGAGGTCATGCCTTCTAGTGATCATTTACCCAATGAGGAAAAATTACAAAATCAACCCAACTCATCAAATCTCAACTACATCCAACTCTTTTTCAAGTTGTTGCATCGGCTACCATCGGTTATGCATAATTAAATATTTGTTGATTATAAATACTTAAGTTAATCTGGTTTGATATATTCAATCTAAATAGATAATGATGATTTTTTCTCCAAAGTAGCCTAATCAACTGTTCTACATCAACTGGGTGTCAAAAACTCAAATCCAATCAGATTGAAGAGGGATTCCAACAGGGATGCTTTAGATACTATAGGAATGGCATCATCTACAACATCCTAATTTATGTTAACCTTTATAGATCCTTATTAACAACCTCACCTGAGAACATCAGATAGAGAGTTCAGAGGCAATTAGGCAGCTAAAATGCTCAACAAATCGTCAACCTAACTCAGTTTATAATTTTGGCTGCAGTGAACAATGAGAGCAAGGACGTCAAGGTGAAACACAAATAGATAACCACAGAAAACAAAATTCATTACAATCCAACTTAACTTGTACTTGACAAAATCACCTACATTTGACCTCAAAATACAACCAAATTGAGTCCAAATCAACTCACAGAATCAGTAAGATCCTAATAACTTATAATCAGCCTAATAGACCTCAATCTAAGTAAGCTAGTCTTTCAAATTCATGTTAAATTAATATTATAAAGGAACATAAAAATAAAAAAAATCCTAATCTAGTTGTATCCAAGATCCAAGTTGATTTCAAAATGACTCAAATGACACCTAACAATGATTCACCCAGGAACTGACTTCACTTGTCATGTGTTAGCTAGAGCACTAATAGAATTATTATAAAGCAATATTATTTATCACATTATAGAATCTCGAAAGAATGATAGGGGTCAGTAAGTAAAGATTTTGCAGAAAACATAACAGAAAAAGTAAATAAACAACAAGATTTTACGGATGAAAATATATATATATATTATATAATTATATGGACTTGAGCTAAATATATTAAAAAGATTTTGAGGCCTTGATGTTATTACCAAGAAATTTAATCATGGAGGCTACAATAAAAGGTCAGCACTGTTGAACATGACATATGACATTCAGAAAGCACAGAATTAATATACAATATTTTGTGATATTCTGACATATGCATCTATTGAAGAAAAAATGAGGTAAGCAATTTTAGTGGCATAGAGTACACGTTATTTTGATCACATTAAAGGAATTATTTTTTATGAATTTATCTTAAAAATATCTAGATCAAGTTAAATTATTTCAACCATCAATTAAAGTAACCTGTCTGTTATAATGTAGCATCAATATCCCCCAGGTTGTTTATGTAGCAAGATGACAATTTCATTTATGTTACACTTGACTAGTTAGATCTAATTTGACTAGACCAAAATCTCATTTTGACTAAATTGATCGACTTTCAAGCAATTAATTAATACATTAATATCTTCTTCTCCCCAAGTGATCCAAATCATTTTTTTCATGGTTAATTTAAGTTTGTCTAAGATCAATTTGCTCAATCATTAGTTCCTCTAAACGGTTGATGTTTCTAAATGCTTAGTACTTAATTATACTTGTTTGATCCAAAATTAAGCCAACTGATCATTTACTCTTTCATAATGATACTCATGATTTTTTTGGATTTATTAAAAATCATGGAATGTTTAATTCAAACTTGACATGTTTGCCTCTTTAAGTTAATAAAATTATGTTAATGCAGAAGGCACATTTAGGGGAAACAAAAGAAATTAGGGTTTGCTCTTCAAGAGTTCATCAGACATTCTTTACTTTTGAACCCTACAATCCTTAGGAGCCGTCAAATGCACCTTCCCAAGGCTTAAGCATAAATAATCATTTTCAGTAAATAATTTACCATATAGATCATCAAGAACCGAAAATTGCATCATGAATTTCGATGTGCCAGTAAAATTCTTCAATAATAGTCTAGATTTAAAGATCTTAACAATAAATTTTGTGAGTGATTTAATAAGTTTATTTATTGATTCTGACAGATATTTTTATTTAACAATAAATTTAATAAGTTTATTTAACAATAAATTTTGTGCACACTTGATTTTTTTCTTTTTTCCTGAAATTTCATCATATTTTTAGGGAGAGTTTACCAGACCTATCTCATTGATGAAATCACAATATATTATTGCTATTAAATCATTTCCGTAATCTTTAAATAACTGGATTTTGATTTAACATGATTTCATTGTGCTTGATAACGGTTTTCAGTTAGATGTATATATATCAATAGATTGGGCTTTAATGTTACTTGAGATATCATGATTTTTCTTTTCAAATGAGTTAAATATAACTCTACTTACTTTGATGTATTATGTAATTATTTTTGTTGGGATCATGATCTTTTTCGTTTCAAGATCCCTAAACCTAAAACAAGTTGAACTCTGATTTAGTCAAAATAATTTCTATGGATTGGTTATTTCAAACCTTATTCACAAAAAGTTAGTTTGTTGATTTTTGACCTATTAGATGACCAAAATATCATTTTCCTAATTAGGAGTTTAGGACTATATTTAAAGTTATTGAATACATAATTTTAACTCTTTCTTAGTTTGTTGATTTTGACCTATTAGATGACCAAAATATCATTTTCTTAATTAGGACTATATTTAAAGTTATTGAATAATTTTAACTATCTGTTGGACTTATGGTCAGAAATTTTTTGTATCCATTAGAATATTTTAAAACACTTCATGTAATTCAACAGAAAATTAATATTATTTTAATACAATTTTTCGTGAAAATCAGTGATTTCATGAGTTGATTATATATGATAAAAGTTCATGTAGTTAGTATGTTGTTATTAATTCAATTAAATAATACAATAACACATATTTACATCGTCTGTATTATGAGTTGCTTTTAAATTATGAGTGTGTTTAATATTGCTTCATGCATGTTTATGATAAATTGTGAATTGATGTTTTAACGAAATATATAAATGAGTTGTTACTAATGTAGAAATATATGACCGATTATTCAGTGCTTATATTTCATATTCATTAAAAAAACCTAATTTCAAGTTAAATTCTTGGTATTTTTCTTATAATATATTTATAATCTATAAAGATTTTAAGGTTTGGAAATCTTAGGGCAAATGAAAAGACATTATTTAAGACTTTAAGTGCACCAAAGTGAAAGTAAATTTTGTAATATGAGTTATACCAATTACTAGCTTTAGCAAGAGAAATTAGTAATAATATTTTTCAAATAAAATAATGTACATCGTATTCGTGCAAAAATTGTGATATAATCTTGGGAGAAATGTATGAAAATTAAACCCTTAGTTAATAATTTCATAACCCGACATGTGAGGTCATTTAACTTCATTAAGATATTATACATAGGGTAAAGTTGAAACTATTGGATTTAACAACGTAGAAATTATATTTTCCTGGAAAACAGCAAAAAATGCATGCTATATAATTTGATAAAACCGAAAAAAAACAAAGGATAGATATGGATAAGCGACCAAACTTAGATAAAAAATACATTAACATCTATATTATTATATTAATATATAAAAAACACATAATAAAAGTTAACATTCATTAGTTACGCATTCTTTGTTTCAATTATTTGCAATCAGAGTTCTCAATTTCGATATGTATCGCCCGTATCGGTCCGAGAGGATACCGGTACGCGGGTCGTCCTCTACCGGGCAATACTAGTGTTTTGACCGGTACTGAGGCGTACCGACCGGTACCCAGGCATACCGATCGGTACCGCCCTAGATTTCCACCGTTACCAAGGCATTCCGATCGGTACGCCTTGACGTGGTAGGTGAAGGTATTTTTAAGGTTTTAGGGAGTACCATCAGTACGCCCTAACGTATCGATGGTATATACTAGTACGTACTGTACCGAGCAAAGCTTGGTACGTCGATACGGACCAGTATTCAAAACCCTGTGTGCACTGCATTTTTACATAAAAAATATTGGTGTAAAATTTTGAATAATTAATTTATAAATTTTATTATATGCATAATCTTTATTGTTCCATTGGGGTATATTTGTATTTTAAGATACTTACAATCCTTGTCTCTCCATAGATAAAATCAATAGAATACATGATGTTGATCCAATTTTGTGATATCTACTAGCGATCCACATTTAGATAAAACATTGGCAATATTGTCAATTTTGTGATATCCACTAGTGAACCACATTTAGATATAACATTTACAATATTGTAATCGACAATGTTGAATTAGAGGCTGATGCAAATGAAAGGATCTACAAAGGAAGATGATTTGAGAGGTGAAATTTGCTCACTTTTATCCTCTATTAATATAAATGCATTACACATTTTAAACATTGGTATTTTAGTAGTGTCTTATACCCATTTACGAAATGTTGAGGGTTCATGTATTTTTACACTTTAAACATTGGTTTGGTGGTAGTGTACAAAACTCAATTACCAAAAGTTGAAAGTTCAAGACCTCATCCAACCAGTGATTTAAAAAACGCTAGGCGCCAAAAAGCGCCAAGGTCCAAAAACACTCGAGGCGCTAGGCGCTCGCCCGAGCGAAGTAAGACGCTAAAATATAAAAATATATAATATAATAAATAAATATGATTATTTAAAATTTTAAATAAAAATATGCTATTAAATTAAGAAAATATAAGGTACAAAATCATAATGTCACATTAACAAAAAGTCTCAAAATTCAAAACATAAAATTTTACATCAAAGTCACATACAGGATCTTTTTTTTATGCTATTGAAGACTCTATTGAGTTGCTCTATACACTTGCCATTTATCCTAAAACCTAACAATAATTTTAAATAAATAAAAATTAATAGTATTAAAATCAAAATAATGTATTATTAATCTAATAAATACAAATATTGTTATTAGTATATAGTTAACAGAATATTGTATACTGTTAACAGTATACTATCGAAAGAGAAGAGAAGAGTGTAAAGGAAAACCGAGGGTGCTAACTGAGAAAAGCGGGAGCGACAGCGGCGAGCGACGACAACGGCAGCGGTAGCAGTGAGCAGCGGGAGCGGGAGCGACGAGCAACGACAGTGGCAGTGGTAGCAGTGAGCAACAGTAGTGACAGCATGAGCGGCAAGCGACGACAGTGGCAGCGACAACGGCAGGAGCAGGAGCGGTGAGCGGAGACAGTGGCAATGATAGCAACGAGCAGCGGCAGCGACAGCAACAGCGGGAGCGGGAGCGGCAATAGTGGCAGCGGGAGCGGGAGCGGCAATAGTGGCAGCGGCAGCGCTAGTAGCAAGCAGCGGCGAGCGACAACAGTGGCAGCGGCAGCAGCGAGCAGCGGCGAGTGGCGATAGCGACAGCGGCAGTGAGCAACGAGAGCGGCGACGTGAACGACGAGCAGGATTAGGGTTGGGGAAGTCGTGTTGATATCAGTGCTTTAGTTGGTTCAATCAAACCAACTAAAGCACCGGAGACCAAACCAGAAACGCTGGTTCGGTCACCTGGTTTAACTCAGGCACTCGCCCGAAGCGCCCGGCACCTGGGCTCGAGCGAGCGCCCATGCGGCGCCTCTTTGAAGCGAGGCGCTTGGGCCTCGCCTCGCCCTAGCGTGTAAGCGAGCGCCCAAGCGCCTATTGAAATCACTGCATCCAACATATTTTTAAGGTGTTGGCTAGCTTAGCTAATAAAAGACTTCATGAATCCCACCTTGGTCACTTGTCATTTACAAAGAAATATATATAAATGCATTACTTTTAATCTCTTGTTTATATTAACATAAATATAATATCTTTTATATTATTATTTTGCTTTTTGGTATGCTATGCATGACAGGATCATATAACTTAGATGTATAACTTCACCACAATAAGAAAGAAGTTAATAATAAATAGTCTATGTCCTAAATCAGTGACATTCATCTAGGCAATTAGACCAAGTGAAGTGAGCCTCAAGATCAAAACATGTGGGGCGAGAAGCCTTTGCCTTGGCACCACCTAGGCGAGCACCTGAAGTTGGGTGTAGAGCATCCCAAGCACTCATCTGGGCTAGACTAGGCATAATAAGCATAACCCAAGTTAGCCCATAGCAATACCTAAGCTTGAACCAAGCTCGATCCACTATGCATGGAGCCTAATTATTGATAAATTAACTGATCCAACCTGAGCTAGACTTGAGCTCGAACAATGCCTTGGTTAGACTCAACCACCTAAGGTACTATATATCTCCTTTCCTTCACCCCTCGGTCCCGCATGCACTTGAACACCCTTGATACTTCTTCTCCCATTGTCGCTTCTCCATCACTCATCTAGTCTGATCGAGTGACTCGATTAAGGAATCGAACCACCCAACCGAGCTACTCGACCAAGTGTCCAAGTCAAGCAACCCAATCAATGCCTAGCTCTCCACCTTTTCCACCTAATGGCTCTCTCCTCCTCCCTTTTTGATACCTCTACAACCCTCTGTGTCTCTCTGCCTGACATATATGTTGCCTCCCTTTTTTATCTCCTCCAACAACACCCTCTCTATCTCCTCAACTCTCTACTGTCGGACATCCACTAACACATCTCCATCACCGAAGACACTTGTCAATATACCTCTACTTATTTCTTCTTCCAATAGCTACCTCTTCCTTTACTTAAATTATTTGAACACCCCTACTCTTTCTTTGTCCTTAAATTAAGATGAGTGTTTTTTAGGATTAGATAATACATAGTACCTTTTTTTTATCTTATTGTAAAAAAGGTACATTACTGTTGACCCGATGAAGATCATCAATGATGAAAATTATGTAAGGCATCTTTAGATAACAAATCCACATGTCTTAATTAGTATACAAGATTTGATGGCCTAAATAGAACATGCCAAGAAGAGGCCAAATGTCGTCAAACAATTCTTATATGGGAGAAAATACTGGATTATTTTATTATTTAGTTTTTATTCTAATGAACATCTTTATCCTTATATTTTTTATTTTTTATTTTTTTTTATATTGTTAAGCTCCTAGCTTCACTCGAGTAACAACCTAGCCGCATCTTTTAGCATCTAACAACACTGGTCTAAATTATTTGAGATGAAGAGAGTGACTTTAGATCTACAATGCATAGCATGCTATTTGACATTTCCTTTCCCAATTTAATTGATTTCGGTGACAAAATCCAATTAAAAAGTAGGCTCACCATCTAAAATCCCTCCATTGACAACCTTCTTTAATATGAATCATAAATTTGGATATTCCCAAGTAGGTCAAGGATCCTTCTCACTTCAGAATACCCAAATGTTGCATATTATTTTGTTTGCATTTTTAGGTGCATAAAATATGCTCTTTTAGCTTTTTCATTCAATCTTAATTGGTCATAAAGTAAACCTGACGCATAGCTTCGCTCGTAAACTAAAGAGTATGAACATGTTAGGAGCAATTCTTCCACATATGCAATTACTCTAGTAGGAACTCCCTTTCCTTTGAAATTGGTTGCAGAAGAGAGAGATGAGCATCTTTCATAATCAGCCATATAACTTCCAAAATCAATCTTAAAGAAGAAGAGCAAGTTTGTCCTTCATGTTTGACCATATATCTAAAAGTACTAGTAATCCACCTACTTATGACTCAGTTTACATCTGAAAATTAGTAATCAAATAACCCCACAAGCAATAATTTTTTTAGTCTCAACTAACTCGTTCATATCCATAGCACTGATCAATTTCTATCATTTTGTCCTCATGCATCCTCCCAACACATATCCATCTTAGCTAGAAACTCAATCAAACACATATTGGGTACAAAAGACCATGTCTTCCTCTTAAACAAATAAGTTAAAATTGTCTTACAAAAAATACCTCCATCATTCATCATATGCAACCTAAATTATATATATTATTGAATAAATTTTATGATTCATTTCAATAAACTCACTTTATTAACAGTATTTCTCATAATGACATGTAATATGCTTTCAGGACACAGAAGAATCATAACAATAGTGCTCAATAATATTCATCATACAAATTCACAATCAAGGGTAATGACCCACAGTGAGTATTCAGTTTATAACTGGATCCAATCTATGGATTCCTAAGTGGTTCCAGCACACATTCCATACCAGCCAGATCACTTGCTCCATATAAACTCTGTTCAAGGTTCAATATGAAAAACTGCATGATTGTTGTGAAAATTCTGGGAGTCGATAAATCTGAGGTCAATAAAAAGAATATGTTTATAGATTGCTCCAATCAGGTTGGATAATTGAGCCATGTTCAATCGAGTCTCAGTGGTTCTAGCAGATCATTGGCTCCATAGAAGCTCTGTTCAGGGTTCAATATGAAACTCGGCATGATTGTTATGAAAATTCTAGGAGTCACAAAATATATAAGGTCAATAGAAAGAAACTAATTACAGATTACTTCAATCAGGTTGGATAATTGAGCCATGTTCAACTGCACTAGGACCATTTAATTTGCATTCTTGTGATATATGCATAGGTTTCTGAGCGTTTAAGAGAGTAACCAGTTCAAAAAATTAGGTTAAGAATGTATGAAATAACAGCAAACAGGAGTACATACATCCCTCGGACAGAGGTAATAAACAACAGATAGAAAATGGTTAGGACTTGTCAGCTAAAACCAAACAAACTAAAGCAGGCGTGAAAAGAAAACTTACGTTCCCCCAACTCCTCCAATGACTTCCGAACTGACAGGATGAAATGGAAGCTCGCAGATGGCAACCTGCACCATAATTAACAAGCCAGGAGGTAAAAAAAACGAACTAATTAAATCACTAATCATCAATCTGAGAGAAGACTGAACTACAATTACTAATGAATGAAATGATATTAATCAACAGATTTATATCCCAAACATTAATCTCCCCAAGATAACGGCAGGAATGAGAAGCCAAGTAGCAATTCAACATGGAGCAGAGCTTTCAAAATAAATATCAAAATCAACAAATACAAGCAAAACAGAAGCAAAGCAAATAATAACTTTAGGCTCTAATTGGTCCACAACCACCCACACACTGGTTACAGTTATCAGAAGAAGCAATATTTGATCATGCTAACAATCCTCATTCACATGATCATAAAGATAACAGAGCAGCAAAAGTATCAAATAACTCTTGAATAGCCCATCGAGCAACACGCAGAAAAGAGCAACTTGTATACAAAGGTAAGGATTCTGCGGGAAAGAAAAGGATAACTGAAACTGAAACGGAAGATCCACAATCCCTGACCTTGGCTCCAAAGGCAGCGGAAGTTCGAGAAGCGCGGACACCACCGCTCCCAGCGCCGATAACAAAGAGGTCGAAATCATACTGTTTCTCGTCTGTTGCGGTCTGGCGAAGCTCTCCATCTATCAGCAACTTCCTCGCCATTTGATGATTCCCCGCTGATTTCAACCTCGATCACAAAGAAGACTGCTCAAAAATTGTTCCAAACCGTGACCAGATGGATCAAGACGACAATCGCTGATAAAGTGATCGGCGAAATCGGTCGCCTGTCGGTCAATTAAATCGAAATTGGACTCGTCAAATGGCGACTGCTCGATTTAGGAACGAAACCATCGGTTCCCTTTTTTATCTCCCGGATCTGCCTATCGAACGATAGATTAGGGTTCCAGGTAGTGTAATCACATTCTTATTTTTCTCTTCGCATCCGTCGGAATTCTCGTCTTGATCAACACGCGGATGGCCACCTGATTGGCAGATCCACATGTCACATAGGGACCCACCAACGGTTCCATCATTCTCACCCATCAAAAGACAGGTAGCCGAGCGAGTAGCAGCAAAATAGCAAAGCGTTCTTCTTTCAGAAAAGAACAATATACAGATCGCCTGCCACTGACGAGGGGCCCAAATCGACGGCGGCGAGGAAAACGTGTACCGACAGCGAATCTTGACCGTGGATTTCGGGTTCTTTGACGGTTGGGATTCAACTATCTGTGATGTGGCCGAATGAAGGGTGGCGACGAAAACGTGCTTTCGCACAGCGTGGTGTCATCTTCTACTCGCGGCCGTAGATTTTGCGTTTCAACGGTTAGGATGTTACGATCTGGGAGGGGAACTGCTCGCAGCACGCGGCTGCAAAGGTTCATTAATTATTAGGCTTTGGATCAATGAGCTGGACCACGTCGAGTTTGCCTGCTATTACGTCACTGGTGATGCCATTCTCGAAGTTGATGTGGTTAGTATAAGGTTTGACGCCTAAACAGACGGAAGAGATCAAGTCAGGTGCTTAAACAAAAGCGACGGATGTCTTCATGTGCTGTTGTTGTCTGTGACTCGGGGTGGCATGTTTATGTTTTAGATCTTGATGTATATAACGGTGAAGGCTATCATTATAAATTATTTTTTTATAATTTGCTATCAATAGTATTTCACTTTATATATTTTAAAAAATTATATTGATATTTTTATAATTAACAAACGTAAAATATTTAGATATATTTATTCTAATATTATCGATATTATTGGATACATCACACGCAAGAGGTTTACGAAGTCAAGGATCATCATTTTATGATGATGAAATTATTTTTTATCTCTATTTTTATATATAGTAATAAAAATAAATTAAATATTTTTATTTTTATTTTTGTTTTTATAATTATAAAAAAAATTAATATATTTTTTAAAAAAATATAAAATTGAAGAAGCTAAGGATAGTTAACTTGAAGTGCTTTGAACACTAATAATACACTAACATGGCAGGACGAGACACATGCATGACATGACTGATTTTTATCTATCTAGTCTTCTAAATATTAAAAATATTTTTTTGTGACACATAATCTTAACAGCGATGCATCCTTGCGATAATGCGTAAATGGCATCTGTGGAACAAGATAAGCCTCAAGTTTTAAGTCACTAAAAAACTGATCACTCACTACTAGAACTAGTTTGGACATCTGCCCGACCTAGTCTCAAGTCACTCGCTCACTGATTGAAATGATATGTTAATCAATCCGTAGGTTGAATGATTTTAAAAATATATAAAATATACAAATAATATTATAATAATTTTTTTCTGATAATATAATATTGATAGAAACGAAGCAGACACACATTGTGGAGTTGAGGGAGGAATAAACATAATAGAATTTTCTACCCTATCATTCTTATAAAAAAAATATTTTTTTTCTGTAATAAATAAATATCAAGAATATTTAAATCTCTTTAAGCGCCAAATGGGTATCGAACCGGTTTAGAGTCTGGTTTTTGTTACATAATTATGCTCTATATATATGTATGTATGTATATATATATATATATATATATATATATATATATATATATATGTGTGTGTATATATATATATATGTATGTATATATATATATGTGTGTAGTATATATATATGTATATGTATATATATATGTATATGTATATATGTATATATATATGTATATGTATATAGTATATATATATGTATATGTATATATGTATATATGTGTATATAGTATATATATGTATCTATATATATATATATGTATGTATGTATGTATAAGATTTTTTATTTTTATAACTATACTTAAGACAGAGCCTAATGTACAAATAAAAATAAAGAAAAGTTATCATGTTTTAGATAGAGATTAATGCGTGAATGGAAGAAGAGGTATTATACAAAATTAAATAAAATTAAATTTGAGATAGAGATTAATGGACGGGCCCACAATCATACCCAAACTTATTTAATACAAAAATATCCAATTACCTTATGAGGCAGACACATCTTTATACTCAAATATATTTTAAAATAAATATAATTTTAGGGGGGTTTTTTTTTATCATTTTACAATCCAAATAAAATAAAATTTAATTTGATTTTATAATTAAAAGATTAAAAAAATAAATATATAAAAGATAATTAAAGGGATTGAACTAATTTCTCAGGACCGAGGATGTGATATTAATAAATATATCAAGTGGAGATACACGATAACGGAGTAGCTATTGGATGCTAAGACCTCATACATAGCTCAGAGATATCTCTACCTCACACATTTTGGATCTACAAGAGATAAAACTGTGCAGTCTACTCAAAACAGACAATACTTGATGGGCCATGTGTTCATCGGGATAAAGATAAATGATGGATTTTGTCACGCGTGCTCTGGTTGATTTTCTAAGTACGACAAGAATAAATTATGGCCAACAATTACATATCATGTATTCATCGAAATTTACATTGCTTACTGTCGATTAAGAACTCGAGGAAGACGCCAAAAGTCCCATCTCGGCCGTCGTAGTAGAGTGAACAAAGCGACTTCACAGCTCTGTCTGCAGCAGCGATGCCCATGCCAAAGGAAGAGCAGATAGTGAAGACAAGTTACGCTACCTGTTTGAGACAGGGTTGGGGCCGCTGTGGACTTCGTGCTTGCTCTCTTCGTACTTGGAGGCGGCGGCAGTGGCGGTCTGAGATGCGGAAGGAAACAGCAGGCGCCGCGCAGAGACATAGGTTACTGAGATCTTCGAGCTCTCTGATAGTTGAGCCAATGGGAGCAGAAAGAGGCACAAGAGCAGCCAACACTTCAACAGGTTTGATCTCCACTGGCCTTGCTCTTTTGCCATGCAGGGATCGATCAGTCTCAGGATCTGGAGTGCTCCACCAAAGAGCCCACACACCCCTGACCGAGGAGATGATGAACACGACTTGTATAGAACAGAGGGAAAAAGGCCAGAGCTTTGAACATGAATGCAAGGTACGTCCAAATTAATCTCTGCATCTTCCAATCAATGTTCAATGGATGGGTTCTTAAAGAATCATTAAATGAGAACATGTGCCAACATGGATGTGTCAGTAGACTTCTGAGACCGGTCCTCGCAAAGTACCAAGGGTCGGATCAAAATCTCCACTACCATGGATGGCGCTTGCTTAAGTTTGAAGCTTAATCTCCATGAGGCTCTTGATATTCTAACGCTCCTTATTCATTCTAAGATTAATTTATATAAATCTGTGCATATTATTATTAATTTTAATTTAAATATTTTGATCAGTTATTTAAATCGAACCAAGTAGATAGATTAATTAGTCAATCAAACCTTGATCGATATAGTAAGGAGGCTCGAATACGAAAATAATATCCAAACCTTGATCGATATAGTAAGGAGGCTCAAATACGAAAGTACTACCCATGAATAGAGTCAGAGAACTCGTCACGATATGAAGTCACCATTATATATGAAGATTGTAACACCAATAGTCTCATATCGAAAGTAGACAATACTAAGATTGACTTATATATGTTTCATGATGAAAAAAATTTAGCAAGTTTTTTCAAAGATAAAATATAAAATAAAAAAAATAAAATTTGATAATTTTTATTTTTGGATGGTTACAGGATTGTTTTATACCCAGAGATTGTCTTCAAGCTATACATATGCCCCACATAAGTAAAGCATCCAATTGTTTTAAGGTGGAATTGTACGTCAAATGATATATATATATATATATATATATATATATATATATATATATATAAGAGGTATTTTTAGCATTTGGATTTTTAAAATTAGAAAGAAAAAAGAAAAGAAAAGGAGAAATTGATAGCTTCCTGTATACAAGTAGACCTGAATGACTTTTGATATTGGGAGTACCAGATGTAAAATGGAAATGGCATTAGGGAAGAATAACTATCTTTACAATGTTGCTAAAAAACTATTGACCTCTTGCTTCCTCAAGGAAATAGTTGATGGCTAATGTTCTGTTGACTTGAAGTATGGCCTACAAACTCTGTGATTGGTGGACGAGAAAAAGGAAAAGATGTGGATTTTGTCTTTCTCATCCTGCGTCTTCGTGAATGGAATACTTACTACATGTCACATGATAAGGCGATTAGGAACTTTGTTCTACTGTTTCATAATTTAAGGGCTAATAAGTCTACAAGAGAACAATGACTGCAGAAATGGCTGTTTCCAGCTGTTGCATGGAGCAAAATCAGTCAACATTTGTTGTGTGTACTTGAACCTGGATATTGAGAGATAGCATTTCTGAGTCTCTGAATTGTTCATTACCGTCTTCCCATCTATTCGAAGAAATGGATGATGTATCAAAGTGTAATATACGTCTGTGCTGATCATCCAAAATCCATGTGGAACGGAAAGACACTCTACTCACTACAAGAAACATCTTATTAGTCACAAAAATTAGTCTATAAATATTTAGATTTATTATTAGAAATGATTTAGCGACTAATTTATCACTAAATAGATTTTTAGTGGCGAATAATCATTTATCACTAAAAAATTATTTTTGAATATTAATGTTGAGGTTGTTATTAATGTTGTCACAAAAGTTTCTAAAAAAACTTTATGATTGTGATAAATATTTTTATTGTTCTCACTACAACACAACATGTACTTTATCACTAATTTATACTTATGTTTTAAATTTAATATATATATATATATATATTATATCAAATTAGAGGGATTATTATCTGCACTATAGGATAACAAATGATCTACATAATCAAATCCTACATTTAAGATCAAATTAAGTCAACTCAGCCTCACAAAAGAAACATCATGTTTGCTTAAGTTTTGAACCTTACAATTGGCAGGTAATAACTAACTGAAAATAATAAAATATAATTTTACTATTTATAGTCCATCAATTACCAATCATATTTATTACTATAATTTTTTTATTTCATTTATAGTTAATAATTTATGTCCTACCTGTGTTGATGCCATTCTTTGTTGCTATATCATTCGACACAATTTAAGAATTGTCGCTTGAGAAATAAAAGAGAAGAAGAAGTAGCAATCGTCGTTCGACATCCATCTAACATTCGTTCACTGTTCGTCATCGTTTGCCACTCATGAGGAGAAACAAAAAAAGAAGATAATAAAGATATTTATGTCCCCTAAAGGAATATTAGAAGTTCATAAAATAAGATTAAAAATAAGCAAAAATTATTGCTAATATAAATCTCTATAGTTATTAGGATGTGCGACGTTAGTAAATGATACAAGAGAAGCTCATTGTCATTATGGCAATCTCTAAAGAGTTAATAGAAATCATCCTCTCCCTCGAGCGTGAGACTAATCTCCCTCTCTCCGTTTGATCAACTACAATCGACATAGGTGATAAACGACATTAACGAGTGAGCAAACCGCAACATCAGACTAAATCTCTCTCCTCTCTCTCTCTCTCCCTCTCACGGAAGCTGAATTCTTCCTTCACCATTGCCTATAGGATTTCCTCTTCAAAACCTTAAATCCAATTCTGTATATCTTTTGATTTAGCCACTAAAGGGAGGAGTTGATCATAGTCTTGAAGCAACATAATCCCGACTAGGCTACTTACAGTGGTTTGGGGAGGATTTGAATCCACTTAGGCTTCTTTTCTACTCTTATTTATGATTGTGATAAATATTTTTATTGTTCTCACTACAACACAACATGTACTTTATCACTAATTTATACCTTATGTTTTTAAATTTAATATATATATATATATATATTATATCAAATTAGAGGGATTATTATCTGCACTATAGGATAACAAATGATCTACATAATCAAATCCTACATTTAAGATCAAATTAAGTCAACTCAGCCTCACAAAAGAAACATCATGTTTGCTTAAGTTTTGAACCTTACAATTGGCAGGTAATAACTAACTGAAAATAATAAAATATAATTTTACTATTATAGTCCATCAATTACCAATCATATTTATTACTATAATTTTTTTATTTCATTTATAGTTAATAATTTATGTCCTACCTGTGTTGATGCCATTCTTTGTTGCTATATCATTCGACACAATTTAAGAATTGTCGCTTGAGAAATAAAAGAGAAGAAGAAGTAGCAATCGTCGTTCGACATCCATCTAACATTCGTTCACTGTTCGTCATCGTTTGCCACTCATGAGGAGAAACAAAAAAAGAAGATAATAAAGATATTTATGTCCCCTAAAGGAATATTAGAAGTTCATAAAATAAGATTAAAAATAAGCAAAAATTATTGCTAATATAAATCTCTATAGTTATTAGGATGTGCGACGTTAGTAAATGATACAAGAGAAGCTCATTGTCATTATGGCAATCTCTAAAGAGTTAATAGAAATCATCCTCTCCCTCGAGCGTGAGACTAATCTCCCTCTCTCCGTTTGATCAACTACAATCGACATAGGTGATAAACGACATTAACGAGTGAGCAAACCGCAACATCAGACTAAATCTCTCTCCTCTCTCTCTCTCTCCCTCTCACGGAAGCTGAATTCTTCCTTCACCATTGCCTATAGGATTTCCTCTTCAAAACCTTAAATCCAATTCTGTATATCTTTTGATTTAGCCACTAAAGGGAGGAGTTGATCATAGTCTTGAAGCAACATAATCCCGACTAGGCTACTTACAGTGGTTTGGGGAGGATTTGAATCCACTTAGGCTTCTTTTCTACTCTTATTGTTCATGGAAAGATGATTTCCACTAATATTAAACCATAATTGATGCTTAAGCTACAATAACGAAGACTTGGAATGCTCGAACCTCCAAAAGTAGCAAGTCATCGTCAGATGATTCAGATCATCCATGTTGCTAGTCAAACACATCACTTAAGGAATAGCAATCCAATTTGAACAACAATAACAAGATTGATTAAGGGGATGGATGTGAGTGAGATTGATACCATGTTAAAAATCTTACAATAACGAATCCGAGTTAAGGTTAATATATATCAAGTTAGACACTGATTCAACTTAAAAACTTTTAAATTGTAGGTCAAACTTCATATATGTAATCTGACTCTTTTAATTATTAGCAATATAAGACTATCTTTTTTGTGTTATCTTTATTCATCTCACACATATCAATATTTTTAATAATTAAATCTACATTGAAAAACACTTTGAGCTTGGGATTTATAATCTTTGTTTTTTTATACTTATTTTAATGTTATAATACTTCACATTTCTTCACTTCTTTAACTACACTCTTATCTTCTTGCACTTGTATTTTCATATATATTTATTTCTAAAAAATTGATGTTTCAATAACTCATATATATTTTCTAAATTTTTTCAAGGTAAATTATGTCTAATATACCAAATTATGTCGTGGTTCGAAATTTCCCTTATTACGTAATATACCATTACAATCCTTTTTTTTTTTTTTTCTTTGATGTCTTTTTTTAATTACTCCTCTCTCCAATTATATTGTTTTCATGTGAAAATCATTTTAAAAAGCCATCTCTGACTCTTACATAACTCTACACACGTTCTTAAGGATGGTGTAAGAATGTCATGTCTTTCATGCACCGTTAGCTCTCCTACCCTGGTCAGAGTAGTATTTATTTGCACCGAGAAATTCCTTATGCCACTTCTTTCATATTTATGTTAATGCAAGTATCTAGTGGTGCCTAATGGTGGACTACATAGTTGCAGCAATGAACTATCAACCAGTAATTCAGCTGATCAAACCTGGCTGATAGCTATAAACGTGGGCCCACATGGACTTCAAAATAATTTAATGATGATCATCTTTCCAAATGAGAACGTTATATTAGATTATATCTTGAAATATATTTATAATAACGGATATATACTCTAATTTAATCCTGAATGTTGTTTGATTGAGCATGCATAGTGGTGAAGTCAATGATCGGTGGTGGGTGAGCATAGTATTACAACGCGAATTGACATTCTGTTGCCTGACACGTCATTGGTTGGCGCTTCGTCCGATTCTTCAGCGCTTCGTCCGATTCTTCAGCGCATCGTCCACTCTTGCGGCTTGTTGCCCAATCGGCGGTTGACCTCCGCAACCCTGATATCCATTGTGCAATTTCGCTCTCCTTGGCCCGATGCCCGACGTCCGAAGCGTTCTGCCATCCAATATCCTGACGTGATCTCCTCCAGCGCAATGTCAATTCCTCCTGCGTCAATTATCTAATCCTGATCGAGTAGACCTACATCACTCAAAATGCAGTTAAACAGCTAAACACAATCAATTAGTTTCATCATCAAAATCCGAGATTCAACAATCTTTTCCTTTTTGATGATGACAACTAATTGATGACTATCGGAGTTAACCTTTAACTCCTCGGAGTTTAACCAAACTCCCCCTATCAATATGTCATTGATAGAACACTTGGATTATCCCAAATCCAAGCAACATTCATCACATGTTATGAAAAACATTTAAACCATCATGTAAATATATATAAAATATTCAATTCAGTGCATGAAGTCATCAATATACTTCTCCCCCTATGTCATCAACAAAAGGAGAAGTAGCTCTAGTTATTTTAAAAGATATTCAAGTTTTTGTAACATGAAGCTAGATTTTCATCACAACATATAAGCACAAAAGCATAATAAGATTCTTAAGTTCAATCATGGCAATTCAACACCTGCTTCTTGTGCAAGATTGCACTTTGCTTTTCTTTGCATGTTCTAACTAGCAAAAGCTTTCTCCCTTTTGTTTTTATTGAAAAGAAGGGAAGAGTACAAGCTAGCCAGCATTTGCCTTGAGCTAACAATCTTTCTCCCCCTATGTCATTGCTGAAAAGAAGGAGAGGAACCAATGATTTAGACTTTTACATAAACTATGAATTTGCATCAATCAATATTTCAATCATCACATGATACATACAAGATAACAATACAAAGAAATCATGTCATAAAAAACATCAATTGTTAAACATGATATGATAATAGTCTCAAAATTTTTAATTTGCGATACATGTGATACATTGCGATACACTAAATAATTTAATGCAATGCTTTTAAGGATATCAACCTATTTTTGATACAAAGCATGGCAAGAGCAATTATATTGCAAGTTTTCTAAGTTTTGCATTTTTTGCTTCTTTCGAGATAGCAATTCTTTGCTTCTCTTTAGGTTGCAAGATTTACAATTCATTGGTAGTGTTCATGATAGCAAGTTCTTTCAATGAAATGATCGAGCCAGCAGATTTTCCTTCCTTTGAAATATGGGAAGGAGAAATCAATGGCTAAAAACTAACTCCCCCTTTATCATTATCGAAAAGAAGGGAGAAATCAATGGCTAAAATTTTTTAATCATTATACAAGCCATATTACAAAATCATGTCATGATATCAAGAAAGGACATGATTCATTCGATAAATCTTTTTAATAGAGCAAAAGAATTATACAACCAAGGATCATGATTAAAATATATCAATATCATAGATCAAGTCATGATTTGTGATTCATCATAAAGCAAATTAATTTTCAATCATCACATAAAGCATTTAAAGAATTTTTGAAACATAGGAGAATGATTAATTTAAGCATGCAACGTTTCAATCAAATTCAAGTCATGAATACCAATACTTTCATATTGTGAGTATCAATTCATGAATACCAAAAGATATTATTTGTGATTCCAATTTTACAAGATCAAGATTATGATTTAGATAAAACTTATTCAAATCAAATCGTTAACTTGAAACTCATAATCAAGTCATCAAAATCAATTTCGAGATTCACAAAATATTATGAAATCATTAATCTCGATCAGATGGGAAAAACATTTTTTAAGTGATTCTTTTTCATCTAAGCATGCCTTAGTCTTTATATGTCAAATCAAGATAAGCATGAAAGTTCAAGACGTAAAGGCAAAATCTTATAAAACAACTCATCAAGCAAGATTTTAAACATCTATTTTCAAGCCATATAAAGAGTAAGTCAAGGATTCAATTATCTCATGTCATGAATTCCAACAGGCATCTCAAATTATCAACATCACATTAAAAAGATTTTTCAAAAAGATATATCGATAAGTGATTCATTTGTATCATTTCATTCATTCGAAAGATTCTCCTCTTTGGTAAATAAATCTAGTAGAACAAAATGAATTAAGGGAGATATAACATGATTGAAGCATTGAACATGATTCATATTTAAAATGTGTCTAATGTCATAAGTATGAATCAAGCATTTGTGAAATCCGAAATCATCCTCAAAGTCACATTCAATAAATTCATACATGACAAACATAGATTTATTGAAAAGTCGATAAGATAGAGGATCACATTTCATTTTTATAAATTTCTATTCATGTGATTTGCTTCTTAGAAGCATGCCTTTACCTTTAATAAAACAAGTATCAACATTTAAGACGGAAAGGTAAATTTCATAAAATAAATCATTAAGCATGATTCCATGATAACATCCTTTTAATATCTTGATATTCATCATCAAGTATGATTTCAAAAAGTATGTTCAAGAGAAATCATTAAGACCCAATGCATGATACACTCATTTATTTTCAAAATATTAATCATATTTCTTTTCATGAGATTCACAAGATTGGTAAAATAAATTCATTAATCTCAATAGGATAGAAAATTTATTTCCATTTCATACAATTGATTTCATGTGAGGATATTCAAGTCTTTTGTGAAAACAAGTATCATCATTTAAAATCGAAACATAAGTTTCGTCATGAAGCCGTCAAAACCAAACACATCATGATATCACATCTATCATCAAAAGACTATCAAGAAATTCATACATAGATGTACATGCACTATGTCATCTTAATATGTCATGAGAATGTCATCTTAATTCATCATAAAAATGATTAGACCAAAAATATGTTAATCTAAAATGAGAGTTTCAAATCAACATTTACTTCAAAAACTCATGCATGACATAAAATCATCAAGATACACATGCATGGATTAATCCTAAGCATTATCACATATCATATAATTATCATCCCTAATGTTGCATACATCATTCAACATTTCAAAACATAACATGCATGAAACCTTAGCAATATACTTTTCATGATCAAATTTTTAATTTTTCGAAGATGCTAAAAAGAAAAACATGATATAATTTTTAAAAAATAATTTTTTATTTCCTATTCCTACTATCTAAATTAAGTACTCATGAAAAACTTCAAGTAATTTCAAAATAATTCAAGAGAGTTGAGTTACTTACCTTGTAGTCGAAGTCCGTCAAAGCCCAATTCGCTGTTTCACCTTTGGAAGTTCTTGATTCATCCTTGGTTGCCTTCCTCTTCTTTAGCCTCTTCCTCCGTTCAAGTTCATTGTTTATTTTAGATTTTTGTTTAATAAACTTATTAAGATTTATTGTTCGAAGTTCAAGTTCATCATTATCCTCATCACTTGAGTCATCGCTCAAGTGGTATTCATTTGTTCGGAGTTCCAAATCCTTCCTATTCTTTGGAAGGTGGTTCAAGTGCTCATCGGGTTCAAAATGTTTCAAAATTATCATTTCATAGATCATTAATGACCCGATTAATTCTTCTAATGGAAAATCATTTAATTTTTTTTATCTCTTATATTGCGGTTATTTTAGGATCCCACCTTTTTAGAAGGGATCTTAAGATCTTACTTACGAGATCAAAATTCGAAAAAGATTTACTAAGAACTCTTAGATTATTGACGACATTCGTGAAATGGGTGTACATGTCGCCTATAGTCTCGCTTGGTTGCATTCGAAAAAGCTCAAAATCATGCAATAACATGTTAACTTTCGAGTCTTTGACTCTACTAGTTCCCTCGTGCGTGATTTCAAGTGTTCATCAAATATCAAAAGTCGTTTCACACGTAGAAATCCGATTGAACTAATTTTTGTCCAAAGCGCAAAATAAGGCATTCATAGCCTTTGCATTTAAAGAAAAATACTTCTTCTCCAAATCCGACCATTCGTTCATCGATTTAGAGGGAAGTTGAAAACCGTTTTTAATAATATTCCATAAATCCAAATTCATAGAAATCAAGAAAACTCTCATTCGAGTTTTCTAATAAGTGTAGTCTAATCCGTTAAACAACGGTGGACGAACAACCGATAAGCCCTCTTGAAAGCTATGAAGAGCCATTTCTCTCGGGTGTAAATTCGAAATGAGAAATATCGAGCTCTGATACCAATTGTTAGGATCGGAGCGGCACTAAGAGGGGGGGTGAATTAGTGCAGTGGATTAAAACTTATAAGTTTGAAAACGATTTCGTAAATATGTAGATATTTCGATTAGAGACTTGATAAAAGTAGCTCGAGTAAAGTGAGAAGATGAAAACCGTAAGCTTGCTACCGTGTAAATAATGATTTCAGAAAAGTAAGTACTCACATATTCAAGGAACACACTAATTTAAAGTGGTTCGGTCAAATGACCTATATCCACTTGCGAAGCCTTCTTCGATGAGGCTCTCAACTTCCACTAGCAAATCACTTTGAAGGGGAAGGACAAATACCCCTCTTACAACCTTTTACAAGTGGCTCACACTCTTACAAATTTTCAACGAGAAAGAAGGAGGTGAACACTCAAGCAATTGAAAACAAGACTTACTAAAGACTTTGCTAAGGCCCCAAGAGGATTGTCTTCTCTGCTGAGAAATGAGGGGTATTTATAGGCCCCAAAGAGGATTCAAATTTGGGCTCCAAATTTGAATTCTTTTGGGTTTCCCGATGCTGGTGGTGCCACCGCCTGTCAGTGTCTGACACTGACAGTGTACTAGCGGTGCCACCGTTGGAACTCTCGGGTTCTGGGCAGTGCCCACGCCCGACCTTTCGGGTGCTGGGCGGTGCCACCGCCCAGTCCGGTGATTCCATTACCCAACCTTTCGGGTTCTGGGCGGTGCCACTGCCTAGACTATTTCAGCTCACTGGTTGGGCTCCAAACTTGGCCCAAACCAGTTCAAACTCGGGCCCAATTGGCCCCTACTTGGGTTATAGGATTAACACCTAATCCTAACCCTAATTAACGTGCTAACTACGAATTTAAAGACATTTCCTAAGCTATTATAAAGTTCGCAAGTCAAGACTTCTTCTGGCGAGCTTCCGGCGAACTTCTGGCGGTCTTCCGATAAACTCTCGGAAACCATTCTGCGGACTCCCGGCAAGCTCCTAGACTTCACGATTTGATCTTGGCGAGTTTCGACGAGCTTCTTCGGCAAGGTACGATCTTTCTCGGTGAGCTCCGCGAACTTCCGATGTACCTTCCGGCGAGCTTCCAAAAACCCTTCGGCAAGCTCCCTACTCATTCTCGGCTAGTTCTGGCAGCATTCTCGACGAACCTTCGGACTTCCGTCGGACTCTCGAACTCCCAACGAATCCTTCGCGCTTGACTCTGGCACTTTGTTTCGCTTTATGTCTTCATTGTTATCGTAGTTAATCCTGCACACACAAGCCAAAACTCTACTCCGATCTAGACAATTATTACAACGCGAATTGATATTCTGTTGCCCGACACGTCATTGGTTGGCGCTTCGTCCGATTCTTTAGCGCATCGTCCTCTCTTGTGGCTTGTTGCCCAATTGGCGGTTGACCTCCGCAACCCCGATATCCTTGGTGCAATTCTGCTCTCCTTGGCCCTATGCCCGATGTTCGAAGCGTTCTGCCGTCCAATATCCTGACGTGATCTCCTCCGGCATAACGTCAATTCCTCCTACGTCAACTGTCTAATCATGATCGAGTAGACCTACATCATTCAAAATACTGTTAAATAGCTAAACACAATCAATTAGTTTCATCATCAAAATCTAAGATTCAACGGTGAATAGATCTAACCCAATTCAGAGCTATCCAATTTGAATCAATTTGATACAAAGATTGGATCGAATTGATGTGTGAATCTATGATTTGAAATAATTTGATTTAAGAGCATTATTGAGATTAAAAAAATCCTTTGGTAAAAACTAATTATAGGGGGCATCATCACGTAAAAGGTCAATATTATTTTTTTAGTAAATTATCTAAAAATTATTATATTTATTATGCTTATTTTTGCCCATATTATCCTCTTTAACATATTTTAATATTATTCTTATAATATTATTCATGTATTATATATTTATTATAGTTATTATGTATATATTTATAGTATATTTTATTAAAAAAAAATCTATGACCCGATTAGCTAACCCACCTCTCAATCTAACTTAGTGACTCAAGACTCGATAGAGTGATGTCCAGCTCGGATCCAAGAACCGTGCACTGTAGTTCTGATCAGGACCACACATAAGAGAGAGAGAGAGAGAGAGAGAGAGAGAGAATATAGAATTACTGTGGGAGGATAAAGGATGAGGGAGTTTTACATAGATACATTTCGATCATAGGAGGAAGAAGAAACATAAGTCTTATTTCCGAATTTATATTATAGTATACGTTTATTAAGGGTACTTAGTGAATAGTTGCTATGTTATAGTATACATTTATAAAGCAACTTAAATGGACAGGAATCAGAGTTGGCTTGTAAATGACAATGTTGATTCGGTAGTTGCCCCTCAAAAGTCTTGTAGTACATGTTACTTTGCTGGTATAGCAATCTAAGTATCTAAATGAATATTTTTTATTCACTAATATACATGAATGGTTAATGTCTCTATTCTTAATGTAATTGCGATCGACCAAATCCTCGGACGATCCCCACCTCCGGATGTCTCAACAAAGGCCTCAAATTCATACTACCGTATAATAAAATATCGAGAGGATAAATAATAATAATATTTGCCCAACTTACCTGCATGGCTAACGTAGATGATAGATAGGCGAGGAGTCATCTTGCTTTTGATAGGTCACAATTCTGTTCTCTTGTGACGAAAAGACTTATTTCCTACAAATTATTCTTCATTTCCTAAAACTCATACAATATGCAATATATTTGAAGAGAGAGAGAGAGAGAAAGAAGAAGAAGAAAATAAGTCTCTATTTCCGAATTTATATTATAGTATACGTTTATTAAGGGTACTTAGTGAATAGTTGCTATGTTATAGTATACATTTATAAAGCAACTTAAATGGACAGGAATCAGAGTTGGCTTGTAAATGACAATGTTGATTCGGTAGTTGCCCCTCAAAAAGTCTTGTAGTACATGTTACTTTGCTGGTTATAGCAATCTAAGTATCTAAATGAATATTTTTTATTCACTAATATACTGAATGGTTAATGGTCTCTATTCTTAATGTAATTGCGATCGACCAAATCCTCGGACGATCCCCCCTCCGGATGTCTCAACAAAGGCCTCAAATTCATACTACCGTATAATAAAATATCGAGAGGATAAATAATAATAATATTTTGCCCAACTTACCTGCATGGCTAACGTAGATGATAGATAGGCGAGGAGTCATCTTGCTTTTGATAGGTCACAATTCTGTTCTCTTGTGACGAAAAGACTTATTTCCTACAAATTATTCTTCATTTCCTAAAACTCATACAATATGCAATATATTTGAAGAGAGAGAGAGAGAGAGAATAAGCACTCAACGGGCTCCAAATAATGTTCCGATGCTTTCCAATTTGCTTGCGAAGAATTTGAAATCCGCAGCCAGATTCTCCCAGCTGTCACAGTCACATCACTGCCAGCCATTCTGGTCGATGACGATATTTTTGGTGATCGAGCTACTCTTCATCATCCACCGTCCATTTGTGCAGCCATCCTCCTCGATATTCTCCCCGCTCTCGTGTCTCTCACTTTTTTTTAATATTAACGAGATTATTATCAACAAGCGTACATGACAATAATAAAATAATACTAATAATAATAATAATAATTGTTATTATTATTATTATCTACGGCAGGAACGAGATAAAGCTTCGTTGAACATGGAAAAACTACTCAACTTTGGTGACTAAGCTTCTCTGGTCCCCCAGATGGTCCTGTGATGATGCCTCGCTTTGCTTGCCTTCTCCTCCACTTCGCTCCTCGAACCTCCACCAACCTTCTGTGGATGTAGTCATGGCCCGCTTACCCCGTCCTCTTCCGAGATCATCATCATGATCGTTCATAATGCAGGCGGTCGACATTATTCTCATTCTGCAGATTGATGATGAGCGGGACCCACCGGGGAAGGAAACCAGCTTCATGTCCTGCAGCGGATGCCGATGGTACGTTGTCCTTGCTGCAGCCGTGTCGCTGCTGCTCCTGCTCCTCCTCCTCCTCCTCCTCCCTTTGTCTGCTTCCCGCACAGGTTAAGTGCAGGGCGCCGTGGCCAAGGTTTACAGTAGCAGTAGCAGCGCCTGACATGAATTGCCCGAGGAAACAGGGAGCAGAAGCTTGTGGATGATCTTGTGACCCCCTACTCACTCGGTCCTCCTGTCAGGTCTCACACCACGTTATTGCCTTCCTTTTGCCTCTCGTGTCATGCCTTGGGAAGAACCTCTTGGTGTCAAATTTGCGATGGAATATGTGCGCGTGATGTCTGAAAAGAGCTGACCTCTCCTTGATTTGGTGGATCTCCCAAGTCCGTTCCTCTTGTGTTTTTTTATTTTTTTCTGCATGCGTCGCAGGATAGGATAACATGCCATGTGTCATAGAAATAAGATATGTTTTTGACACATTTCATTTAAATGGGTATCCTTGGTTTTGCTTTTATCGTCCTCTATCATGTGTGGTCTGGCGTGCAACTGAAAGAAAGAAATGATCATGTGGTAATGCAGTTGGAAGGGAGGCGCTTAACACTCATTGATGAGAGTCAGGTGAAGATACTTTAGGTGAGGGCCTTTTTATCTGTCCTGAATGGTTGTATAGCAGACAACACAATGCCCAGAAAGCTAGACTACAATTGCTCAGTCTCGTAATGGTAGTTGAAGTGGTAGAGGAAATTAATGAAACAGTTCGTGGTCTGACATTTAGGTCTGGGAGCAGATTGGTGTTGATATTGAAGTTCCATGTGCTTTGGATGAAGAAAGGAACGGGTAGGAGAAGCGCCTGTTTAAGTGAGTTTGAATGGTGGCAGAGTAAAAGGAAGATAGGTGGATAATGGAACCAACAGCGCAAAAGGGTCTTGAGAGAGCTCTCTCTCAGAAGGCTATGCAGATGGGCAACTCCACGCCATGCAAAATATGGGTTCTGGGTTTCTTCTGTGGTGTCTGCATCACCTACCTCTTCCTGGTTGCCGTTGCTCCACTCAGGACTACAGAGGTTGGATTGGTGTATTCAAGGACCGCCGGAGCCGTTTCGCAGAATTCAAGCTTTTGGACTTCTGGTTAGTTCAATCTTTCAGAAGAATGAAATTATTTCGTATTACTATTCTTGCTCGACTACTTTCATAGACACTACTTTAACAATTGTTGGATAAAAAGCATATCATAATTTCACGGATTTCGGTGGTTTTATTTTATGGTACCAGTATTGATCCAACATATTAACCAATAGGGCATTCTCACTCAGTACTTTTGGTTGATTCTATTCTTCTCATGTGAATCGTTTCTACTCAATCAGTTCTTCTCTTATTCAGAAGCAGATTCCTAAATGTTGGGGTTTGGACTTCAAAATTAGTCCCTTCTGTGTTTACGCTGTACAACTAAAGCACTTTCAACTAAAGAAAGTTATCATGCATATTCTTTTCAGTTTATTTTTGTCTCCTTGTCCTTTTTCATGCATATGCTTATGAAAATCCTTGTTCTTGATTACTCTGAATGATTGATTTGAGTGCCTCGCTATCTTGGATCGACACCAGTTAAACTTTCTTCAAGGAATTCTAGCTAGAAGGACAATTTGATGACTGATGTTTGAGGTTTTCAATTGCCAAATTTTGACAATTAAATGCATAGCTGATTTAGATTATGATGTACAAATTGTTTTCTGGATGGTGGATGTGACTGAGCAGATTCTGATTTCACCATCTTCAGCAAAAAAAGTTTCCTTTTTTTTTTCCTCTTTCCTGGATAGTTTGGAAAATGTTGATTTTCAATATCGACTGTGAACAATATGAAATAACATGTTGTTTTCGTTTTAAGTGGCTTTTGATCACTTGCTTCTCAAGTTACATCATGAATCATTTTCCAGATCGAGGAAATTTGTTGCAGAGTATTTGTGCTGCATATGATGAGATAGTTTTGCAAGTTGGTCTTACATTGTGAACCAGAAACAATCAAGTCTTTTCTTGTTATTGCAGGTATTAGCAGATCAGGCATGTACAGTTCTATAACAGAGAAAGTAGAGGTCTCAGAGGATCATTCGGTGGGTCTAGAGCCAAGTGATGAAGAGAGAGTCATGATGCTGTATAATGCTTGGGCTCTGCTGAATGGAGATGATGAGCATCAATTTGCTGGAGCTGATGTTCCTGATGCTCCTCATTTTGAAAACTGCAGTCTGAATGCTCAAATGTACAAGCAGTTTGACAGCCATGGTGAAAATGGAAGCTATCCTCCTTGGACTTTGTGGAGAGGATTGTTAGGAATGGTGTTACTTCATCCCTCCTCATCAAAAGATCCAGAGAAAACTCATTATCATCATGAAGCAAAATTTGGAGATGCTTATCCTCCTTGGGTATGTGAATTTGCAGGAGTAAACTGGCTTGTTACAATATAGTTGAAGTTAATCTACACACTGATTCTGAGCTGATATGAGAACTCTGAAATTTCACCATACTTATTTTCCTTTTTTTCAAATAATTTTCTGCCTTCTGTATCTCCTTCCTCTTCTATGGGAAACAGAGGTACATGCAGGAGTTTGTCAAATACTTTTACATATGCATTCTTTTGTTGTACTTTCATAGGGTTATAATTTTGTGGACCGTGTATAGATTATTATTTTGTTGACACATTTGATGACAGAAATATAAAAGAATAATTTACAGTAAAAATTTTGAAATAAATTGCTGAAATGGCGAGTATAAAATTGATACATACCTGGGAAAAGCATCATACTGTGAGATAGACTTTTCCAAAAATACATTACTTCGGAACTTACGAGCACTGCCTTTATACCCGTATTCAAACTTGGTATATGTGATCTGCTATCTGTTTTGTTCACCTGAATTATTTATCATTCATGAATTATTATTGATATTTGATGAAAGTTTATTTCCAGGTTGTAGGATCAGATGAGGACAATTTTCCTCTTACTAGATTAGTACAGAGGGATATATGGGTTCGCCAGCACCCCAAGAACTGCAATGATCCTAACCTGCGGTTTCTACTTGCTGACTGGGAGAGGCTTCCAGGATTTGGTATTGGGGCCCAACTAGCTGGAATGTCAGGGCTTCTGGCTATTGCGATAAACGAGAAACGAATTCTTGTCACAAACTACTACAACAGAGCAGATCATGGTGGCTGCCAAGGTGTAATATTTCATCACAGTGATGATTATGTTCTGTTCTCTGTTTAATCATCTAAAGATGTCTCTATGGCATCATGTTAGAGCAGAATACATTTGGAGATCTCATTCGTCTCTACTCAAGCTACACAAAATTTTCTATTTTCTACAAAACGGGTGTACACATTGATCCTAGTTTCCATTTTACAGGTTCTTCACGATCTCACTGGTCTTGCTACTTCTTTGCTGAGACATCCACCAAGTGTCAGAAACGAGCTTTTAGTCTCATGAAGAGTCAAGAAGCTTGGCAAAAACGGATCATAACAGTCAAGGACAACTATACCTCAAAGGAAATATGGGCTGGAAAGGTACCTAGGTATACAATTCCTCATCATTTACTCATTTCTCTTGTATTTTAGAGATTGTTTATATTACCTTACATTTGTAATAACTGTTATTTAGAGCATGGGGTAGACCGTGGAGTTTTCTGCAACCAACAACCGAGGTAGATGGGAGTTTACTTCGAAGCCACCGAAAGATGGATAGGAGGTGGTGGCGAGCACAGGTCTTCGCTCTAGTTAATCTTGACTTTACTTTCTTTTCCCCATTAATTGTCAATCGTATCATCTGCCATAAAGCTTTCTGATACTGCATGATCTTTAGTGATTTATCTTTGTTGCTTTAGTTTCTGCATTACTGAGTCCATGTATGATTTGTCAACCAAACTGTTTTGCAGGCTATAAGATACTTGATGAGGTTTAAAAGTGAATATATGTGTCACCTACTAAATGTCGCTCGCCACGAAGCATTTGGCTTGCAAGCTGCAAAGATGGTCATTACAAGTCTTTCTGCAGCTTGGCCAAAGGTCAGCAAGCACTAGAATTTTACTTTACTGTTCCACATAATTTAATAACATGGGAGGTTTCAGTTGACTTGCAGAACATGAAGCATACACTAGTCATTGTTATATTTCTTGGGGTTTGCTGCAAGCCAGCATTTTTCATTCGTTTTGCCAGTGAAATCAAAATTCTTGTCAAGTGTTGGGTAAAACCAGCCATCGATCATCCTCTTGTAGTGATAGTAAAAGTCAGTTGCAGACCATTCATATATTATATCTCCATCAAAATCCAGACTGGTTTTGAGTTTTGACTACAACTAATTAAAATAAACTTTTAGAAGGCCTAAATATCTATGTTGATGGTGACCTCTCTCTCTCTCTCTCTCTCTCTCTCTCTCTCTCTGTGATCCGTAATGGCAAAATCCTATCTTTCCCTGTTCCTCTCTTGTGCCCTAATTGGAAAGGGAACAATTGGAAGAGGAGCCAATTGTAAGCTCACTTGTCTACTCTTAGGTGTTTCTTTCTCTGTTGTTCTCAATATTTTTTGTTCTTGGTTTCCCTTCTTTTTCTTTTATTTTTTACTCAGTACTAACATTCCGAACTGATGGTTCAGGATCTAGTACTGAGCATGTAAATTCTTGATCATAAGACCAAGTGTTCTACTAGGTTTGGGTTTTTTTTCCCCTTTTATTTGGTACTAGAAAAGTGAGCAACTAACGGTTAATTGCAATATGATGCGTTTACCTGCTTGTGTTAAAATAAATGGATCAGTTTCTTATTTTAGATGACTACATAGACCTATTCAATTAATTATGCAAAAAGAATATCGCTCATCAGATCTCATGGACATCTAACGACAAACCTTACTCCTGAGAGGTAAACATACTGACTAATTTGCAGTTTCTCATCTTATTGGATTTATCCATTGCTCTTCATGCCTCTTAGACAGTTTTAAAACATTCATAGACTTAATTTCTATCTTGTCTCATCTGAATCCTCAACCAAAAGCCATTTTTATATACTTTAGCATGGCATCATAAATTTCAAGATCTTATGTTTTCTGAAGTGGACATCTTTAGCAACCAAGAGCGTGTGATATCATTACGTGGTTCCAATCTCTCTTCTCACCTTTGCTTATCTAATATCATTAAGGCTCAAAATTATGTTGTAAAATTGTGTTTGTAGTGATTAGTTTTCCAATTTTCATTTAAAGAAAAGGGAAGACCCAGAGGCTAGTGTTTTCTATGCAACTTTTGTCAATTTGCGTATTTATAGAGATTGAAATTTGCATGATGACCATGTAAGATTCCATTGCATCCTTAACTGGTACCTTGTTTTATGAATATATCGTCCTTTAGTTTAGTGTATATTGCAAGAAAACAAAGACATCTTTATTTTGTTATTTCTGAATATACAAAGATATCCCTTGATTGACAAAGGAGTCGGTTACAACTAAGAAACGCAGTCTCATGCTGATCGACCTTATTATACTTATCGGTATTGTGTATATAGAAAAATTAAAAGTCTTTCTAGACACATCAAAACTAACTAAAAACAAAAAACTAGACTTTACGCAAATAGAATTTAAAGCATCCAGTGAATCAAAAGATGGAATCCCAAACTTAAAGGAAGTAGTAGTCAAAAGAAGGTGGAAGAACTGTCAAGGGGAGGCTCAAAAAATGGAAAAGAATTAGCATTATATGACTTAGGATACACATAAGCATACATTGAAAATAATCTCAGAAGACACAAGATTTTTGAAGTTCAATAAAAACAATAAGACAAGTAAAGCAATATGACATAGCATATGTTGATAAAGCAGTCACAACAGACTTCAACTAAGAAGAATTACAAAAATCATTACCAAAATATTCAAAGTTTCATATCGGACTAATAGTAATAGGAATTGTAAACTTAGAAAAGGAGTAGCTGGGATGATTATGAAGTATGTTTTGATCAATTTAATAACCATAACCAAGCCCAAATAGTTATGCACGAATATAATATGACTGATAATTATGCTGTAATAGGGTGTATATCAAATTTTTCCATGAATCTGGTAGAAATTTTAAGATATATTAAGATAATATTCAAAAGTAAAAAATTATGATATGATTCTAGATGCAAATAATATTGCAATTACCATAAGGTGAATTGGAAAGCTACATTAGGATTTTTATTACAAACATAAAAATTAGTAGAAAGTTTTGCAAGTAGAGGTGTAAATAATCCTAGCAAAAAAGATTGAACTTTAAAAATGGAGGACTGGGAATTAGGAAACATACCAAGAGGTGTGATACAAAACTAGAAGCAACCTTAGGCCACATATACACCTAGCAAGATTTTAAAATTATAGGGAAAAAATAACATACCTAGAGGAAGAAGAAGAAGAAAATATTATTAAAATAAATATGTTAAGTGGAATAAAACCAAAAAATAATAATGAAATAGACTTTAATTACTTTACCAAACAACTAAATGAAGATTTAAGAAATAGACGCCATCGATTAGGATATTTACATAGAGGGAAGAAAAAACCAAAGAAATACAAAGGAAATAGTCTAGAATATATGACATTGGAAGAAGTCATCTTCAAAGAGGAGAAGAAGAAACAAATAATATAATAGAACAAATTGAAGGAGAAGATATAGATAAAGCCGTTAAAAATGTCATAGAAAATTTCATAATTTATAAAATCGATGATGAAACAAGTGACCATACAAAAATATATCAAGAACCACAAAGAATAAGTAGAATTGTAGAAGAAGATGAAAAAGAAGAATTTTAATGACTTATTAGAGGAAACCGTTCCGATAGAAATATGTTCAGATATATTAGTTGAAGGAAATATAGAAGAAGAATATGAAAGTCTAAGTTTAGAAAATTTAGAAAGAGGAAATAAAATTTTTAAAATAGAGGAGTCTGAGAAAGAAGATAATGAGATATATCAACTTGAATTTAGAAGTGGAGAAGGAAGTTTTGACAGAGTAACGATGAATGATGAAGAAGTATTCATGAACGATGGAGAAGGCAGTTCTAGTAGAGTAACCCTAGAAAGACAAGGAAAAGAAATGGAATGCCGATACATATGTAGGGAGAAAAATGCTCTAAGTATAAATCTACTATCGCCATGCTTCAATTGTGAGTTAGGTCGTTGATGCCTCATTGCCTCCTCGTATATGTACTGATGCTCCAATGATGCACAAATATCAGCTCTGAGATCCGGATCGATATTATCACCGTGACTCTCATATTCATCATAAATCAATTCATATATAGACTTATAGTATTCTTTCTCAACTCTTGCCTTCTTTATAATTGTATCTTCCTTTGCTTGTTGTAACTTATCTTGAAATAATTTATGGACCTAAGTTGGAACCTTCTTGCATTTTGCAACATCGGGATACCGGTCGGCCAAACACATCTTCATCTGGATGATTCCTCTACCTTTGCTGACGTAGTCACAATAAATGCACTGTCAATGATGACGATTCCCATCTATCTTTCGGGCATGATTTTAAGCATTATCATATGTCTGTTTCTTTGATGTAATGTTTATATCAAAATTGAATCAAATAATAAACTACAATTAGCTCTATTTGAAATAATAAGTGCGATTATACATCACGGACCCTACTTTGCCATTATAAATATATTAATTAACCTGTGCGGCATTAAATACATAGAATTGACTCAATATAGGTCAAATTACCATGAATTTATAATTAAATATACTAATCATAGCATTAAACAATTAATTACTCACTAATTAGCCCTCTTTTACCATAATAAACATGATAAACACTAATAATTATTAAATATATAAAATTAACCCAATAAAGGGTCAAATAACGATGAATTTATCATTAAATACACTAATTATAATATTAAAAAACTTAATTAAACCCTAATTAGCCTTATTTTACCATTATAAATATGTCAAACACCCTAAAAGGTATTAAATAGCAAGGATTATAATTTTGTACCATGTCGGAATTTCGATCTTAGCTCAATATGGTACAGTACGAGCGTACCACTCAGTATATATATATATATATATATATATATATTTTTTTTATATATATATATATATATCTATATAAAATAAAGAAAAGTTAAAAATAATAAAAAAGGTGACGTCGCCTCGTTTCTTCTCCCCATGCGAGGAGAAGAAACCGAGGCGAAGAATCGGTATATATATATATATAATAAAATAAAATAATGTTAAAAAATAATAAAAAATCAAGGAGGAGAGGTTTCTTCTCCCTGCGAAGCCTTGGCGACATCACCAAGGCTTCTTCTCCCCGCGCGGATGAGAAGTTGCCGACGACGCCAAGGCCTCGTCGCCTCAAATGAGGAGGCGACATCTCATCTGCGGTATTCGGCGAGAGAGGGTGATGATGGATCGGGATCGTTGAGGGAGAGCGGCACTGGATCTTCAAGTTCTCCCTCTTCTTCCTTCTCCCTTGGCTAATACTGCCCAGTGGTGGGTAGCGACAGTCGAAATTGATTGTTACTGACCGATTTCAGGTAGTAACGAGGCAGAAACAACCTCAATCGACAGTATTGCCCGGTGGTGGGTTGTCACGAAGTTAGCTGGAATTGCCTAAGTCGTGAGGCACTCTTATGGCAAAGACGCGAACTTAGCTTTAGTTGCCTATGTCGTGAAGCACCCTTGCGCCAACTTCCCAGACTTAGCTGGGATTGCCTAAGTCGTGATGCTACTCTTACGATATGTGTCCACAAAGGGTCAGCCAATTTGCAACCTCACTCAGGTCCCGAAGGACCTGTAAAAGAGAAAGTTTATTATTTCAAAGAACGAGCGACGGACAAGTCCTAATGTCTCGCGAAAGGGGAAGCTTTACAAGTAATTCAGCGAGCACCTTGCGCGCACAAGAGAAAAGAGGAAAACAAGGATTTTAGAAAATTGAACGAACAGTCGCAAGTCTACAAATAGCTTCTCACCGGTTGTCGGGTGCAAAGACAAGTTCCCGTCAAGTTAACGTACGAACTTGTGAAAGATTGTTCAATGCCCGACACTATACCGAAGCCCCATCCCTCATGGTGCCACCCGGGTGGTTCTAGGGTGCTGAGATAGCTGACGTTTCGCGTGCAGCAACGGGCTGTGGAAAACAGCCTATGGTATGCGAAAATGGAGCCATTTTGGGCTGTTTTGCTTGGTGTGGTGAGCGGTCGCACTGTAGCGCTGCAACCTATTCGAACTTACATTTTTACAAGCAAAAAAATACAAAATCAAGGTAAAACATATTGCCAAGCATTTGTACATGTAAACAAAAGCGATGAACAGTTTGTTGAACGAAGTTGTTGTGGGTGCACGACAACCGTTCATGACATTCTCCCCCACTTAAACTGTCGACGTCCTCTTCGACGCTTGTTGGTAGTTGTTGATGATTGCTTCTTCATGTCGTAGGGCATCTTCTAGCTCCCGACTGGCTTCAATTCGGGGAAGCTTTCACCACTTCACTAAGTACTCGGTCTGTTTAGCTCCAGTGGGTAGCTTTATCTTGCGATCCGCTAAAATAATTTCAACTGGCTTCTTGTAGGAGGCTCTGGTGGGGGTAGCCGAGTTGGAACACTTTGGGAAGCATCTTGCAGATCTAAGTGGTAGGCTTTTAAGTTACTGGCATGAAAAACATTGTGAATTTTGAGCCACGTCGGCAGATGCAACTGCCCTACTGATAATTGGGAAGGGCCCTTCATACTTGCGCACCAATTCTTTGTGTACTTTGTTCATAAAGGATTGGAGTGATGCTGGTTGGAGTTTTACCAACACCAAATCGCCGACTTTGAACTTCTGCGGTCGCCTTCCCAAGTCTGCCCACTTCATCTTTTTGGTCGCCTTCTCCAAGTAAGTCGACGCAATATCTGCATTTTGGTGCCACTCTTTTGCAAAGTGGTAGGCTGACGAACTACTCCCAGTATACCCGATTGTTATGGTGTGAGGAGTCGACGGTTTTTGTCTTGCAATGATCTCGAAGAGGCTCTTGTTGGACGCAGAGTTCCGCTGCAAGTTGTAGGAGAATTGGGCTATGTCCAACAGCTTCACCCAATCTCGTTGGTTAGTACTCACATAGTGCTGAAGATATTGCTCCAGGAGCAAGTTTATCCTTTTGGTTTGGCCATCCATCTGGGGGTGGAGGCTTGTGGAAAAGTATAACTTAGACCTCAACAATTTGAATAGCTCGGTCCAGAATCGTCCCAGGAACCGAGTGGCTCGATCATTGATAATATTGTGCGGGACTCCTCAATACTTCACCACATTCTTCATCATCAGCTTGGCTGCCTCCTTTGTGTAGGGGTGCAGCAATGAAAGTTGCATACTTTGAAAATCGATCAACCACCATGAGTATCGATCCGAATCCCCCTATTGGTAGTAAGTTTGATATGAAATCTAAAGAAATACTCTCCCATGGCCTTTACGGTACGGGCAATAGCTCCAAAAGTCCCACCGGTTTCTGTTGCTCTACCTTGTCTTGTTGGCAAGTAAGGCACATTCGAACATATTCCTCCACATCAGTCCCTATCTTTGGCCAGTAAAAGGCTCTCTCCACGAGAGCTAAGGTTCTACGAATGCCCGGATGTCCAGCCCAAAGGGAATTGTGACACTCTCTTAAGAGCTCACTTCTTAAATTGTCCACTCAAGAGACATAAACCCTATTCCCTTTTGTGTAAACGAGTCCCTTTTGGACTTAAATCATCGTGTCTTGCCTTCTTTAATGAGTTGCATCAGGGTTACTACCTGGGGATCACTGTACGGTCCATCCCTAATCCTGGAAAGGAAGTTGGAGTGCAACTGACTTGCTTGGTCTCTGCCCTCCAACTGTACGACATTCACTTGCTCCACTTTCTGGCTCAATGCATCGGCCACGACATTTGCTTTTCCGGGCTTGTACTCCATTGCCATATCAAACTCAGTCAGGAAGTCCTGCCATCGTGCTTGCTTTGGGGAGAGTTTCTTCTAAGTTTGGAAATAGCTCAAAGCGATGTTGTCTGTCCTCAGCACAAATCGCGATCTAAGAAGGTAGTGCCGCCAAACTCGTAGACAGTAGACCACCGCTGTCATCTCCTTCTCATGTATCGGATTCCGCCGCTCGGTCTCGTTGAGCTTGTGGCTCTCGTAGGCCACTAGATGACTCACCTGCATGAGTACTCCCCCAATAGTAAAATCTGAAGCATTTGTATGGACTTCGAAGGGCTCCCTATAGTCCGGCAATTTGAGCACTGGTTCTTCCAACACAGTAGCCTTCAGATCTTGGAATGCAGCTTCACATTTATCAGACCACCTCCAAGGCTGCTCCTTCTTCAGCAACTCCGTTAGTGGAGTTGCACGCTTCGAATACCTCACTATGAAGCGTTGATAGTAGTTGATGAAACCAAGGAAGGATCTCAGCTCTGGCACCTTCTTTGGAGTTCGCCATTATACAACAATTTGCACCTTTGATTTGTCCATCACGACGATATCGTCTAAGTAGACAAGCAGAAACTTATCCAAATACTCCTTGAATTGTTGGTTCATAAGAGTGTAGAACGTAGCCAAAGCGTTGGTTAAGTCAAAAGGCATCATCAAGAACTCAAACACTCCATACCTGGTCACGCAGGTAGTCTTCGCTTCGTTGCTTCAGTAATGCACACCTGCCAGTACGCTCCATACCTTAATGTCCATATACATCAGCTCGCTGCTCCCTGCTTTCAATGGCTTTGCCTTCATGTTCTCCCCCACTTGACTCTGCAATGCATTTAACAAGCACATTGCTCCTATTTGGGGACTTTGTGACTCATTATCGCTGCTAGATTCTGAACTGCTTGAACTAAGGGTGACGACTTTGCCCTTGTCTGATTTGGGGGGATGGATGGAAGATGTTAAAGTATTGAGTGCCTGTTTCTATGGGCACTCCCTTATCATGTGCGGCCCTCCGCACAAGAAGCATCCGTCAGATTTCGGAGCCTTGACTTTTGAGCTTGGCCCTTTGTGGGAACTCTTCCTTTATTTGCCTTTAGGCTCCTTCCCTTGAGAATATTTTGGAGGGCGATTTCCTGAAGATTGTTTCCTTTTTCCTGGGTCCTCAGAGGAAACAAAGTCGGTAAGCCTTTCTACGACAACAATTACTCCGATCACATCGGTGACATTCCTTCAATGCAGTTTTTGTTGAGCCCATGGCTTCAAACCATCGAGGAAGTTGAATAACTTATCCTTTTTGGGCATGTCTTGTATGTCCAACATTAGTGCAAAAAATTGCTTCACGTAGTCTCAAATGGAAATACTTTGGTAGAGTTGTCTTAGTTTCCTCCTTGCGACGAACTCGGTGTTCTCAGGTAGAAACTGAGTTCTCAACTCTCGCTTTAAGTCCTCCCATATGTTTACTCGACACCAACCTTGTTGGATCTCCTCCCAACGGGTTCGCCACCAAAGTTTTGCATCCCCATTCAAATACATGGTTGCTATCGAAACTTTGGTTTCTTCAGAATCATGCCTCGTAGCTCGAAAGTATTGTTCCACGTGGAACAGGAAATTCTCGAGCTCTTTAGCATCTCTGGAACCTTCAAAACAATGCGGTTTGAGTGCCCTCAAGTTTTATGGCGGCGCAATGCAGGTGTTGCTTCCTCCCGCATTCAGTGCTCTTATGAGCATGGTTACCCTGGAAGTGAGTTCTGCCATGACTTCGTGCAGATGTTGCACGGAGTCTTCGATATCGTTTGATAGTCGGTGGACTAGGGCCTCAACCTTGTCGATTCGGGATTCAGCTTCTTCTTGCGAGCTCTCTACCCCAAAAAGCCTTCGTTGGCCATAATAGAGTTCTTTCAAGCTCGCTTCAAGAATTTCTAAGCGGGTTTCCGTCATTGTGAATCTCTCCTTATGGCTCTTTTTCTCGGTTGGTGCTCTAAATTGTGCTTCCTCCGCTCACGGAGAGTAGCCAACTTCTCACTCATTATGTTCGTTGTCGCGCTCCTCTTGAGCCGCTCCAACAGCATGAGAGCGAGTATGCATTTGCAACCCACCTGCGGTTGCTTAGGGTAAGGGTCCGACTTGCCTCGTCTTGCTTGCTCGCTTTGAAACCATAATGTCACAGACTTAGCTGGACTTGCCTAAGTTGTGAGGCACCATTGCGGCAAAGACGCGAACTAAGCTTGAGTTGCCTAAGTCGCGAAGCACCCTTGTGCCAACTTCCCGGACTTAGTTAGGATTGCCTAAGTCATGACGCGCCCTTACGATATGCGTCCGTAAAGGGTCAGCAAATTTGCAACCTCACTCAGGTCCCAAAGGACTTGTAAAAAAGAAAGTTGATTAGTTCGAAGAACGAGCGACGGATAAGTCCCGACGTCTCACGAAAGGGAAAGCTTTACAAGCAATTCAGCGAGCACCTTGCGTGCATGAGAGAAAAGAGAGAAAGGAGGAAAACAAGGACTTTAGAAGGTTGAACGAATAGCTACAAGTCCACAAACAGCTGCTCACCGGGTGCCGGGCGCGAAGACAAGTTCCCGTTAAGTTAACGTGCGAACTTGTGAAAGATTGTTCAACGCCCGACACTATACCGAAGCCCCATCCCCCATGGTGCCACCCGGGTGGTACTAGGGTGCTGAGATGGCTGACGTTTCGCGTGCAGCAATGGGTTACAGAAAACAGCCCGTGGCATGCGAAAAAGGAGCCATTTTGGGCTGTTTTTCTCGGTGCGGTGAGCGGAAATATATAAATTAGATCCAATATATGTCAAATTATGACGAAACATCATTAAATACACTAATCACAACATTAACATAGTTAATTACTCCCTAATTATTCCTCTTTCATCACTATAAACATATCAAAAATTGACCCAATATGGGTCAGAACTTTGATTAAATCAATATTAAATATACTAATCTTTATTATTAACATAGTTAATTAATCCCTAATTAGTCCTCTTTCACTACTATAAACATGTTAAACACCCTAATATATATCAAAGATATTGAATTGACTCAATATGGGTCAAATTTCGATTAAATCATCATTAAAATCACTAATCACAACATTAAAAAACTTAATGAAAATCTAATTAAACCTATTATACTATCACAAATATGTAAATCATCTTAATATACATGAAATACAAAGATTTGACCCATTAAGTGACTAATTTCAAAAAATTAGCATTAAACATAGTAATCACAATATTACATACCTTAATTACTCTCTAATGAACACTATTATATCATTATAAAGATCTTAAACATGTTAGGCATTGAGAACATAGAATAGGCTTAATCATCTCATAAATCATCAAAAATAAAAATTTAAAAATCTCTAATGAGAGAATTCTTCCTCTAACTTAAGTGTTAATCGTCCTTAATTAGCCTTCCAAACTTGATCCAAACTACAAACCGTAGCCTTGTGAAGTTTTAAGAGAGTGCAAATGTGAGAGAGAAAAAAAAGTGAGTGAGAAAGAGATTGAGAGAGTATGAGAGTTTGCGAGAGTGAAAGGGGGTAAACGAGGAGAAAGAGGTTTAGAAACCCCTTTAAATGGATTTGACTGTTGGAACGGGTCAAATGGGAGCCATCTATCGGTAGCGGTCCTATCGTTACTAATTGATATAGGTTGGTAATTGTCGGATTTCGACCCTTTCGATTGGTATAGATCCCGTATTGGATGACACGAGGCCATTTAACATATACCATCCGATACAGGGTGGTTCACGTACCAGTCCCTTATTGGACCAGTACGTATTGCTCGTACTGGGCAGTATACCATGGCATGACAAACCCTACTCCTAGTCCTAATCCTCTTTAATCACTTCTAAAGAGATTTCTTCTTCTTGGCATCTCTGACACAAATTCATAGGGTTCATGATATGCAAATGTTTTGCATACTCTTATCCCTAATCCTCTTTTATTATTTCTAAAGAGATCTCTTCCTTCTTTTAACAACCTTACTTCCTCACATATATCTAGGCATGAAAATTTCTTACAAATTTTATGGCTTGTCCTATACTAAAAACCCCTGAGATTCTTGTATGTTACAACCATTCTTGTAATCTTCCCTCTAAATTTTCTTGAATTCCTGTTATGTATTTTCCTATATAATATGGGTTAGATACTTGTCCTGATTTACTTAAATATTTCAAAAAGGCCTTAGAGTAGTCTTCTAATTCACTTAGGTTACAATATCTTTTTTTTTTTCTAATTATCCCAAGTATTTTGCTTTTGTTTTTTGGTATCTTTTACTACGCATTCACCAATTGATACGACTTTTACAAACTGAATCCATAATTGCATATTTTTCTTTTCAATGACTTCTAAGTAGGATATCTGTTTATTCGCATAATATACATGAAATATATCCTGTAGTGATCCTCTTAAGGTGCTACATACAAAATCTCCAAGTACTGGAGTCATCTACTTCTGATTGTAAAGATGAAGATGTTAATCTTTGTGCCCAATCTTCTAGCTCTTCTTCCTAGTATTGTATAGGTATATTATCTAGATTTAAACTTGGATCATTTTTCTCCCTACATATGTATCTAGATTTATATTATCTAGCTCTTCTTCAAATTCTTCTTTTTCACGTTCTTCTATAATTCTTCTTATTCTTTGTGGTTCTTGATATATTTTTGTATGGTCACTTGTTTCGTCATCCATTTTGTAAATTATGAAATTTTCTATGACATTTTTAATGGCTTTATCTATATCTTCTCCTTTAATTTGTTGTGTTATATTATTTGTTTTTTCTTCTCTTTCTCTCTCTATGTCTTGAAGATGATTTCTTTCAATGTCATATATTTTAGACTATTTCCTTTTATTTCTTTGGTCTTTTCTTCCCTCTATATAAATCTCGTAATCAATGGGGTTTATATCTTAAATCTTTATTTACTTGTTTGGCAAAGTAACTATAGTTTATTTCATTATTATTTTTTGGTTTTATTTCACTTAACATATTTATTTTAATGATATTTTCTTCTTCTTCTTCTTGTTTTTTTTTTCCCTGTAATTTGAAAATCTCACTGCTGCAAATCCTTGAACGTTAGTGTATGTGTCTCGAGGTTGCTTCTAGTTCTTCATCTCACCTCTTGCTTATGTTTCCTAATTCCCAGTCTTCAAATTTTATAGTGTCAATCTTTTTTGCTAGGATCATATGTATGCCTCTTCTTGGAAAACTTTCTACTAATTTTTCTCTTTGTAATAAAAATCTTACACTGCAATATTATTTGCATCTGGAATCATATCATAATTTTTATTTTTGAATATTATCTTAATATATCATAAAAATTCTACTAGATTCATGGAAAAATTTGGTATACACCCTATTACAGCATAATTATCATTCATATTACATTTATGCATAGCTATATGTCATAACCGTCCTCGGATATGAAACTTTGAATATTTAACTAATGATTTTTGTAATTCTTCTGAATTGAAGTTTGTTATGACTGCTCAATCGACACATGCTATTCTGCATTGCTTTACTTGTCTTGTTATTTTCTTTTTACCTTCAAAAAGTCTTGTACTATATGGTGAAACATCCCTTTTTTTATCTGTCTTCTGTCTTCTGAGATTATTTTCAATGTATGCTTGTGTGTCTCCTAAGTCATATAATGCTAATTCTTTTCCCTTTTTTTAGCCCCCTCTTAACAGTTTTTCCACCGTCCTTTGACTACTGCTTCTTTTAAGTTGGGTTTCCATCTTTTGATTCACTGGATGCTTTAAATTCTATTTGTGTAAAGTCTAGCTTCTTGGTTTTAGTTAGTCTTGATGTGCCTAAAGGAACTTTCAATTTTTCTATTTATAATTGATCTAGCTTTTCTATTTTTTCTGTAAGTTCTATTTTGGTTTGGATTAAATATTCCAGTATTGTATTTAAGGTAACTGCATGATTTTGATTACTATTTTTCTCATATTTGACTGTATCAAAATAAGTTGTAGGTATATTTTTTGTTCTTAGTTTATGTATGACTCTTGCTAAAGTTCTATCTTCCTTACTCATGCACAATTTTATTTACCTCTTTTATTTGTGTTTGTAGGCTTTTAATTATTTCCTTGATATTTTCTACCTCAATTTGTAATTCTATGACCAATTCATTAGTTTCTTGTTCTATTATTTTAGGATCTAATATATTTATTTATTGCTTCTAGCCTTCTACTACCTTTTTTAGTTCTTTTTTATTCAGGCTTTGTTTGATAATTTCTACTGCCTCTTTAATTTGTTCTCATATGTAGTCTAGGTTTCCTAATAAAGTTCGATTACTATGACTTAGTCTTCTAGGTGAATCTATAAGTTCCAAAATTTATTTATTTGCTTTTTCTTGCTGTTCTCGAAGACTTCTGAAAGATTTATAAAACAATCTATTATCATATTTTCTACAGGCTAACCTTGAAGACTATGTACTTGATGTTCTATAGGTAGGTAGGTATTAGTTAGCTTGGTTAGTAAAGACCTTGATAGCTTATCACAAGGTCTTGGGCTCAAAACTTGTCTTCACCACTTTCCCTTTACATAAAAAGAAGTTCTTTGAGTATTCTACCATTTAATTTATGCTCTCTTTCTAAATTATTTTTTATTTTTGTTTGCTTTTCTATTTCTAAATCTAAATAAGATAAACGATCTATATTGAAAAATTCAATCTTAAATTTTTGCTCTGAGGCCAACAATTTGCAACAACTAATAAAGTGTAAATGCAATAGAGTATAACCACAGCAGCAACTATTAAGAATAACACAACCAGAGCCATATGAAATTGAAAGAAAGCTGTAAACCCTAAGCTAAAAGGATCCTTTTATGTAGAACCCTAAACCTTGGTATCATTCCAATATTATATACCGTGTGTTAGTGTATTGGTATGATACATACCAATATGCTGAAAAAAAGGGCCTGAAATTCAGAAAAACCCTATTTTTGGGGGTTTTCTATTATTTTTATATGAATTATATTTAGATAAGAATAAAGTGTATCTAAGTCATAAATTAATAGAATTCTAGGTAATTGGACGCAATTGGGCCTAAATATATGAATTATATTTAGATAAGAATAAAGTTCTTCGAGTATTCTACCGTTTAATTTGTGCTCTCTTTCTAAATTATTTTTGATTTTTGTTTGCTTTTCTATTTCTAAATCCAAATAAGATAAACGATCTATATTGAAAAATTCAATCTTAAATTTTTGCTCTGAGGCCAACAATTTGCAACAACTAATAAAGTGTAAATGCAATAGAGTATAACCACAGCAGCAACTATTAAGAATAACACAACCAGGCCATATGAAATTGAAAGAAAGCTGTAAACCCTAAGCTAAAGGATCCTTTTATGTAGAACCCTAAACCTTGGTATCATTCCACTATTATATACCGTGTGTTAGTGTATTGGTATGATACATACCAATATGCTGAAAAAAAGGGCCTGAAATTCAGAAAAACCCTATTTTTGGGGGTTTTTCTATTATTTTTATATGAATTATATTTAGATAAGAATAAAGTGTATCTAGTCATAAATTAATAGAATTCTAGGTAATTGGACGCAATTGGGCCTAATATATGAATTATATTTAGATAGAATGAAAGTTCTTCGAGGATTCTACCGTTTAATTTGTGCTCTCTTTCTAAATTATTTTGATTTTTGTTGTTTGCTTTTCTATTTAAATCCAAATAAGTAAATGCAATAGAGTATACTACAGCAGCAACTATTAAGAATAAGACAACTAGAGTGATATGAAATTGAATGAAAGCTGTAAACCCTAAGCTAAAAGGATCCTTTTGTTTAGAACCCTAAACCTTGGTATCATTCCTATATTCTGTACTGTGTGTTAGTGTATTGGTATGAAACATACTAATATTCTGAAAAACGGACAAAAATGACCTAAAATTCAGAAAAACCCTATTTTTGGGGTTTCAATTATTTTTATATGAATTATATTTAGATAAGAATAAAGTGAATCTAAGTCATAAATTAATAGAATTCTAGGTAATTGGATGCAATTGGGCCTAAATATATGAATTATATTTAGATAAGAATAAAGTTCTTCAAGTATTCTCCGGCTCTCTTTCTAAATTATTTTTATTTTGTTTGCTTTTCTATTTCTAAATCTAATAAGATAAATGATCTATATTGAAAAATTCAATCTTAAATTTTGGCTCTGAAGCCAACAATATGCAGCAACTAATAAAGTGTAAATGCAATAGAGTATAACCACAGCAGCAACTATTAAGAATAACACAACTAGAGCGATATGAAATTGAATGAAAGCTGTAAGCCCTAAGCTAAAAGGATCCTTTTGTTTGGAACCCTAAACCTTGGTATCATTCCTATATTCTGTACCGTGTGTTAGTGTATTGGTATGAAACATACCAATATGCTGAAAAAAAGGGCCTGAAATTCAGAAAAACCCTATTTTTTGGGGGTTTTCTATTATTTTTATATGAATTATATTTAGATAAGAATAAAGTGTATCTAAGTCATAAATTAATAGAATTCTAGGTAATTGGACGCAATTGGGCCTAAATATATGAATTATATTTAGATAAGAATAAAGTTCTTCGAGTATTCTACCGTTTAATTTGTGCTCTCTTTCTAAATTATTTTTTATTTTTGTTTGCTTTTCTATTTCTAAATCCAAATAAGATAAACGATCTATATTGAAAAATTCAATCTTAAATTTTGGCTCTGAAGCCAACAATATGCAGCAACTAATAAAGTGTAAATGCAATAGAGTATAACTACAGCAGCAACTATTAAGAATAAGACAACTAGAGTGATATGAAATTGAATGAAAGCTGTAAACCCTAAGCTAAAAGGATCCTTTTGTTTAGAACCCTAAACCTTGGTATCATTCCTATATTCTGTACTGTGTGTTAGTGTATTGGTATGAAACATACTAATATTCTGAAAAACGGACAAAAATGACCTAAAATTCAGAAAAACCCTATTTTTGGGGTTTTCAATTATTTTTATATGAATTATATTTAGATAAGAATAAAGTGAATCTAAGTCATAAATTAATAGAATTCTAGGTAATTGGATGCAATTGGGCCTAAATATATGAATTATATTTAGATAAGAATAAAGTTCTTCAAGTATTCTCCCGTTTAATTTGTGCTCTCTTTCTAAATTATTTTTTATTTTTGTTTGCTTTTCTATTTCTAAATCTAAATAAGATAAATGATCTATATTGAAAAATTCAATCTTAAATTTTGGCTCTGAAGCCAACAATATGCAGCAACTAATAAAGTGTAAATGCAATAGAGTATAACCACAGCAGCAACTATTAAGAATAACACAACTAGAGCGATATGAAATTGAATGAAAGCTGTAAGCCCTAAGCTAAAAGGATCCTTTTGTTTGGAACCCTAAACCTTGGTATCATTCCTATATTCTGTACCGTGTGTTAGTGTATTGGTATGAAACATACCAATATTCTGAAAAACAGACAAAAATGACCTAAAATTCAGGAAAACCCTATTTTTGGGGTTTTCAATTATTTTTATGTGAATTATATTTAGATAAGAATAAAGTGAATCTAAGTCATAAATTAATAGAATTCTAGGTAATTGGATGCAATTGGGCCTAAATATATGAATTATATTTAGATAAGAATAAAGTTCTTCAAGTATTCTCCCGTTTAATTTGTGCTCTCTTTCTAAATTATTTTTTATTTTTGTTTGCTTTTCTATTTCTAAATCTAAATAAGATAAACGATCTATATTGAAAAATTCAATCTTAAATTTTCGCTCCGAAGCCAACAATATGCAGCAACTAATAAAAGTGTAAATGCAATAGAGTATAACCACAGCAGCAACTATTAAGAATAACACAACCAGAGCGATATGAAATTGAATGAAAGCTGTAAACCCTAAGCTAAAAGGATCCTTTTATGTAGAACCCTAAACCTTGGTATTATTCCAATATTCTGTACCGTGTGTTAGTGTATTGGTATGATACATACCAATATTCTGAAAAAAAGACAATTTCCTGAAATTCAGAAAAACCCTATTTTTGGGGTTTTCTATTATTTTTGTATGAATTATATTTAGATAAGAATAAAGTGTATCTAAGTCATAAATTAATAGAATTTTAGGTAATTGGACGCAATTGGGCCTAAATATATGAATTATATTTAGATAAGAATAAAGTTCTTTGAGCATTCTACAGTTTAATCTGTGCTCTCTTTCTAAATTATTTTTTATTTTTGTTTGCTTTTCTATTTCTAAATCTAAATAAGATAAACGATCTATATTGAAAAATTCAATCTTAAATTTTCGCTACGAAGCCAACAATATGCAGCAACTAATAAATGTGTAAATGCAATAGAGTATAACCACAGCAGCAACTATTAAGAATAACACAACCCGAGCGATATGAAATTGAATGAAAGCTGTAAACCCTAAGCTAAAAGGATCCTTTTATGTAGAACCCTAAACCTTGGTATTATTCCAATATTCTGTACCGTGTGTTAGTGTATTGGTATGATACATACCAATATTCTGAAAAAAAGACAAAATTTCCTGAAATTCAGAGAAACCCTATTTTTGGGTTTTCTATTATTTTTATATGAATTATATTTAGATAAGAATAAAGTGTATCTAAGTCATAAATTAATAGAATTCTAGGTAATTGGACACAATTGGGCCTAAATATAAGAGAATGACCTTAAGAGTAACCACAGTAGCAACTATTAAGAATAGAGTATAATCACAGCAGAAACTATTAAGAATAACACAACCAGAGCGATATGAAAGTGCATGAAAGTTGTAAACCCTAAGCTAAAAGGATCCTTTTAGGCAGAACCCTAAACCCTGGTATCATACTGATATTCTGTTCCATGTGTTGGTGTATTGGTACGATACATACCAATTCTGAAAAAAGGCAAAAATTGGCCTGAAATTCAAAAAAACCCTATTTTTGGGGTTTTCTGTTATTTTTATATGAATTATATTTAGATAATAATAAGGTGTATCTAAGCCGTAAATGAATATAATTCTAGGTAACAGGACCCAATTGGGCCTAAATATAAGAGAATGACCTTAATCATGCTTAATTTTCCTAAGTATGCAATAATAAGCCTCTAATGGTATGAAATGATAAATAAAACATAGGAAGAAGTTAAATACCTTCAATTAGAGAGAAATTCCATTGGATGCCAAGTTTGAATCCCTCTTTTATTCACATGTAGAGGTTGATTTATACTTACTGCCGATTAGGAAGATTAACGAAGTGAGAGTGTGAGAAAGAGTAAGAATGAGAGTAAGTGAGAGTGAGTGAAAGAGGGGGAGGGAGGAGGATTTAAAGGGCCAAAACTGGGCCCAACAGTCAATTTTACCATTGGAACCTGGTTTGACCGGGGGATATTGGTACGATCAAAATCTGACCGTTATCGACTTGTATCAGTCAGTTCGGTCGAGGTGTTTTGACCATATCAGTCAGTACAAGAGATGTACCAACTGGTATGCCCATCCCTAACCACGTACTGTCCGAAACGGATCAGCCGGCAGACCATTACCAATTGTTTTGTAGCATATCGGGCCGTACGTAAAACCATTTACAACAATCTTGCACATTCCAAGCATATGATTCTATCATTCTAAATCTACACGCTGTGTATTGCATAACATTCAGAATTCATCTATGCATGCCAATATTCCACCTCAAAATATCAAGCCTATTAGAGTGTGAAACTGTTCTTTTAAAGAGGATACAGACATGCCTGCTAGTTGTATCCTTGTACACACTTGTCATGTGCAAAATAAGTCCAGATCGAGCTCTTTCATGATGTAGATGTTAATGCATTTCAGTGTGTTTCATTTGCTTTGACAAAATTTCGTTTCAACATTCGGTCCAAATGATTTACCATAAGCTTTTTCATTTAGTTGTGATGGTTGAATTTTTTGAGAGATATAAAAAGTAATGGATGTCAATACCATCACCTTTGACAAGATTTTGGCACACCAAAGGCATGTAGCTTCAAACAATTTAACTTAAGATTGTTCAGTCAGTTGTTATGGTTGGATTTTTTGATTCACCTACTGCTAACTTGTGTATGACATTATGCTGCTGTACATCTAAAGATGAGATTTTTCTGAAGTGATAAAATTAGGTTTCTGTTTGGTTAATAATGCCACTCTATGGATTGCTAATAAAAGAAACTCATCATGCTTCATCAGGAATATGCGGATATCATAATAAATATTTTCTCTTTATGAATTGCATGATCTTGATAGAGTTTAAGTTATAAAGTTATTTAAGATGTTATTTGTTCCCAGGTAGCTATCAACAAATCTGAAGCAGGTATGGAGCGGCTTGTATGGTCCATTCATAACCCCTGGATTCCGAGGCCACTTCTAAGCATGCATGTCAGGATGGGAGACAAGGCTTGTGAGATGAAGGTTGTCGGATTTGAACACTACATGCAGCTAGCTGACCGCATCCGTAAGCATTTTCCGGACCTGAACAGCATATGGCTCTCCACAGAAATGCAGGCATGTCCTTGGGTGCTTGTGACACACGATTCAGTTGCTACATTTCCACTCCACTGAGACAGTATAATCCTACATGCAGGAAGTCATAGACAAAACGAGGCGATATCCTAGTTGGACCTTCTACTATACGAATGTTACGCGCCAGGAGGGGAACATGACGATGGCCACATACGAGGCAAGTCTTGGGAGAGAGACCAGTACAAACTATCCCCTAGTGAACTTTGTAATGGCGACCGAAGCGGATTTCTTCGTCGGAGCTTTGGGCTCAACATGGTGCTATCTCATCGATGGCATGAGGAATACCGGGGGGAAAGTGATGGCTGGGTATCTCAGTGTCAATAGAGATCGGTTTTGGTAGCTGATTCAAGATCACAGAACTGAGTATATATATGCTGTACATGAACGTCATCCATTGTGGGTATTTGTACATATCAAAAAGAATTATATAGAGTATATATAGTTTGAATAAGAACTTGGAGTCTTATCAATATTTCTGTCAACATTCTTTTGTTTTTTGTCAGATACTGCTTATCTGATGGATAAGTTGCTGGATGAGTCTGTGTTTCTTAGATCTCTAAGTTGGACTCGAAGCCAGAAACCAATATCGTCATAGTTTCCAGATTAATTATTGATTAAACCTATATCTCAATTTGGTTAATTATTTTCAAACCAATATCGTTTATTTGTGTCTAAGTTGTCTAAACCATTTAAACATAATCAATTAACCATTTGTCTTTTAAATGATTTTAAACGACCCCTCATAACTTCTTTTATGGTATCAATTTTTTCAGATTTATTATAAATTAAATAAAATATAATTTTAGTCTCAGTTAGATTTATGTTCATGGAAAGACTCATTTATAATAAAAAAAAGGTATGTATCGTATATTCCTTTCTTTTAAACAAAATAATCCTTTAGTATGAGATCAACTTATTACTAACTACTCTTCTCCGATGAATGTTTCAAAATTTAGATCGTCGAAAATTGAAGAGAAGAGTCAATGTCTCGATTTTGGTTAGATTGTTCAACGCTAGCCTGAATGAATGCAAAGATCCTAAAATAGATATAGTGAGTCTTTAAATTAATCTGATATGATTTTGTAATTGGTTCTGATAGATTCTTGTGTTTTCTTCTTTTTTTTCATCATACTTATGGGTATTTTTTGAAAACCTCTCTCAATACTTGAATCATGAATTGTTCTTATTGCTAAATTAATGCTCACAAGTAGCCGATCGCCTCCAATGTAGAACAAAATGCTTGTTACATGACATATGGCTTGAAAATTATAAATGAATAAAATCAACAAATAAATACAAATATGTGGTCATATTTAGATATTATAATTATATAAGTGCTTTTTTATTGATATAATAAGTGATGAATATATTACTTCTGAGTTCATGTAAAACTTTGGTTTTCTTAGGTTGCTGGGTGTAAAAATTTGAATGTACATGACATAGATCCTTATTTTGGTGCATACATTAATAATGTCATGCAATAAGAGGTTATCTTGAATGATCATCGAATACCTTTGTATAAACTTATCTTTATTATTACTAGTAAATCTATTATTTTTGTTTTTTGTTTTCATAATGAATAAGCCTCGACGACTTAATTATTTGAGATAGGTTATATAAATTCAAACGAAAAAATATTCGAATTTTAGGTCTTGTTTCTCTCTCATCGCAACAGTGTTTCCTCATTGATACACTTGGTTAACCATAATAGTGTCACATACTATTTTAGTTGAATTTTATATTTTAAATCTTTTTATTGGGACTAAATATTTAGAAAGAAAATCTTTTTATTAAATTCTTTCTAATAACTCTATACATCCATCTCAAACTAAGCTAATTTTTATGTACTATTTTAATAATAATTAAACATCTTAATTTTTAAAGTACAACTTCCATTAATATATATATATATATATATATTCTGATTCTAAGGTCATCAAATGATCATGCAAAATTTTCCAATGCTTATCTATACATTAATTGCATAACTTCTATTTTATACATAATATATTTATTATTAATTTCTTCTTATTGAATAATAGATATAAATTGGCAGAAATTTTATTTATAAATTCTTCTTTTAATATTACTAATACTATATATTTTACATATCCACTAAATCTGCACTAGCAATGATTTTTCAAACAATCAGAGCTATTATAAACATCACAGATTTGTGTCGTCAGACATGCAACAACGGAGATCGATTGGAGCTCCAAATCTGATTGATTTCATTCACTGTCTTTCTCCAAAACCCTGCCAACCTTTGTTCTTTATGACAAAGCCTATATATACGTACCTGCAAGACCATGAGAGATGTTGAATGGGCCATCACACTACAGTATGTAATCAGAATTAGCCATGCTAAAACACTGAGGTCACGCCTTCTTAGACTTTGTCCCAGCTACAGGTGTAGGCAGTGGTGAAAGCCACCAGCTGAAATACTAGATAATTATAATATCAGCTATTAAAAATACAAAGTCACTAATTTTTTTAATCAATTATAATAAGATAATATCCATGCCGATATTTAGACTTCAATTAATAATAATATATTTATCAAATTTTTATAAATCAATATAAGTTTCGTCGGATTAAATCGAAGATGTTACACATTGTACCTATGATTTTTTTTTATAATTTTTGTTAACATAAGGATACAGTTTTCTTTTTTTCCAAAGATCAAGTTTACATAACAGAGGTATATACATAACTGGTTATATATTATATCATTAATTATAATAATATTTTGAAAGAAAGAAATGTCAGATGTGTCCATATTTTTATGCTTGATTACTCACCTAAGGTATTACTTTTCAATATAGACATTTCTAAAAGCATCCTGACAAGTACCTCATTACATCTAATACAGTATAAGTTTCTTGCTTTGTGAAATTTATAGATCCTAATGGATTACGAACTTTTATTTGTCTACTACAAGCATAGACCCTTGTGATTTTAGTTTCACCAAGCGACACATCAGCTTAATAATTATAGATGGCTCTTATGTGGCTCAATTAACTAGGATAAAATATATTATAGATCTAATTATAAATATAATTATCTTGAAAGAAAGAAATTATAAAAACATATCTTAATAGTAATCATTAATATCTCAAGTTGATTTCTTTTAACTATTAAGATATTAAAAATTATATAGCAATCACAAACTTAGCCTGAATATGTGCGCTCATGCAAATTATAAAAATCATAGGTAGATGTATACAAACTAGAGGAGTATATGATTTTTTCCTCAAAGTATTATATCAAGGATAAAACATACAAAAGGTAAAATTTATAATTTTCTTTTCGATTTAGAATAATCATTCTTCGTGTTTTGTTTTTGTCACAAAAGTGGTACTATATTATGAAGAATTTCTTTTCATAAGTTTATTTAGCATTTCTAAACCCAATTGATTTATTTAGTGGATAATGTCATTGCTTCTTTTTTAGTTATCAACCAATGATTTGCTAACAAACTTAAAATGGTCTGCAATAGCCTTTAAATCTTTTAGTACACTGGTTATTAACAATTGTTATCATTATAAAATAAGATTGAGCCTATTAGATCTTTCTTAAGTGTTTATTTTATTTATTCTTTCATAATACTATCATCAATTAAATTTGTAGGCCTTTTAGCAAGTAAGGACATGTCAAGATATAACATACCAATGTTAATTACACATGCTCAAATCATTCAAAACTATTTGATCATGAGAGTATCGAGATATTTGAATTATGAGAATGGAATAAAGGAAGAATCATATCCTAAATATGACTGACAAAACAATAAAACTTAAAGCACCGATCATGAATACAAATAAATCATTTCTTGTATTATTTATTTTTAGCTCTTTTTATTCTTAGTTTGACTCATTTAAGATTTACTATAATTATAAATAAGGATATGTGGAACTTAAATGAACTAGTGAGTATGTGCATTCATGAAGAGTTAAGATTAAAACATGAAAGATCTTAAAATATTCTGGTTATTACTCAAGTAGTGGGTAATAAGAAATGTGTTGAATCTCATATTTTGATGATAAAATCAATTGATGAATTAATAATCTAATCATTTGTTGAGATAATTGATATAGGACTAACTACAATCGTGAAAAAGGTAAAACAATTAAAGAAGAATCGAATGTTAGCCCAGAGTTAATGATCAGGCATCGAGTCGGGTGAATCGGGGGATACATCGAAGGATCGGACAATGCAGTACACTAGGAGTTCACCAAAAGCTCGCTAGAAGTTCGTTGAAAGCTCGTCAGGAGTTTGCCAATAGCTCGTTGGAAGATCGCTGGGAGTCCGCTGGAAGTTCACCGAGATTCGGTTGAACAATTGACGTGTCGGACAACTTAGATTACTTATATCATAATTATTGTAGCCTTAACTATCATAGTTAGGACTTTAATTTGAGTTAGTTTTGGGAGAAATCTTATTAACTCAATTAGGGGCTAATTGGGCTCTAAACAGGGTTGAATTAGGCCACTTGGATGGCCCATTCAGCCACTTAGAGCCATGTTTGAGGCTCGACCTCCCAAGTGGTTTGGGCAGTGGTACCGTTGGTAGTTAATGCTACCAAGTAGTGGTACCGCCCTATTAGGCAGTGGTACCACTAGAGCCTAGTTTTCAAGACTCTGTCAAGCGGTCATACCACCTAGACTGACAGTGGTACCACCCAATAATGGCGGTGGTACCACCAAATAATTAAAGAAGAATCGAAGGGCTAGAGTTAATCGGGAGATATACTAAAGAATCGAACGATGCAGTGAAAGCTCACCAGGAGTTCACCAAAAGCTCACTGGAAGTTTGTCGGGAGTTCGTTGAAAGCTCGTTGGAAGATCATCGAGAGTCCATTGGAAGTTCACCAAGAGTTCGATTAAACAATTGACATACTGGACAACTTAGATTGCTTATATCATAATTGTTTTAGACTTAACTATCATAGTTATAACTTTAATTTAAGTTAGTTTTAGGAGAAACCTTATTACCTTAATTAGAGGTCAATTGGGCTCTAAATAGGGCTAAATTAGGCCGGTTGGATGGCCCATTCAGCCACTTTGAGCCATGTTAGATGGTGACACTACTTAGACTGGGTGGTGGAATTGCTTGAGGCTCGGCCTCCCAGGTGGTCTGGGCAATGGTACCATTGGCAATTAATGTTGCCAAGCAATGGTACCATCCTATTAGGCGGTGGTATCACTAGATCTCATTCTCCGAGGCTCTATCAAGCAATCATACCACCTAGACTGGGTGGTGATACCACCCAGTGTCAGTCTGCAAGCGGTGGTACTACCCAATAATGACAGTGGTACCGCTAGTATCCCAAAAAATGAAGATGAGATACTTTTTTGCTCCATTTTTGAAGCCATTGGGGTTTATAAATACCTCACTTTTTTCTGCATGAAAGAGCACAAAAGTATGAACAAAAATCTTAAGATTTTGGATTGTAAAAGTGTTGAAAAAGTGCTAAGTGTTCTCCTTTTCCTTCTTTAGCTTTGTGATCATTCTAAAAGAGGTGTAAGGCTTGTAAAGGTTATCTCTTAAACTGTGAAAAGGAGAAAGAGTTGTAAGAGGGTAGTTGGTCTTCGCCCATTAAAGGAAGACTGTTAGTAGATGCTGATGGCCTTAACGGAGGAGGAATCGGGAGTAGACGTAGGTCACGACAATCGAACCACTATAAATTTGGTGTGCATCTTTTTTTTGCTCTTCATTACTATTATTTTTCTATTTTAACTACTTATTATATTTACTCTAAGTCAAGCACACTTCGATATCATTTCTGATATGGTTTCATTGAATCAAGTTTTCCAAATCATTGAAGTTTTTCGAATCAACATCATTTACCTAAAAGCACTAATTCACCCCCCTCCCCCACCTCTTAGTGCTGATTTTGATCCTAATAGTTGGTGTTAGAGTCAAGATTTTTTTCGTTTGGTTTAACACCTAAGATAAATGACTTTTACTAGCAATCAAGAAGGTTTTTCTATCACTCATTCTCCTATGTTCAATGGGATGGACTATACAAAACTAAAATAAGAATTTTCTTGCTTTCAATATATTTTGATTTATAGAATATTGTTGAAAGTGGTTTTGAAAAGTCTTCCAAACCAATGAATAAATGGAATGAATGGAATGATTCGGAGAAAAAGACTTTTACTTTGAATACTAAAGCAATAAATGATTTGTTTTACGCTCTTGATAAAAATGAATTTAATTGGGTTTCTATATTTGAAACTACACATGAGATTTGACACATACTCGAAGTCACACACGAAGGCACAAATAGGGTTAAAGAGTCAAAAATTAATCTTTGGTTCATAGCTATGAGTTGTTTCCTATGAAAACAAACGAGACCATTGGAAACATATACACTCGTTTTACGGATGTCGTCAATGGTCTCAAAGCACTTGGTAAAAGTTTTTCTAATTTTGAACTTGTTAATAAGATATTAAGATCCCTTCCAAAAATTTGGATCCTAAAGTAAGCAATACAAGAAGCAATGAATCTAAATAACTTTTCACTTGAAGAACTTATCAGGTCTTAATGACCTATGAAATGACATGTATAGCACATGATGAACTTGATAACAACCTTCTAAATAATAGGAAGAACATAACACTTAGAACCAAAGAAAGATCACTTGGGTGAAAACTCAAGTGATGATGATGATTACTTGGCACTCCTTACAAGAAAGTTTAAAAAATTCTTAAAAAGGAACAAAACAAAATAAGACATTAAGAATAAAAGTGAACTCAAAAAGGACCAAATAATATGATATGAATACAAGAAGCCGAGATACTTTAAAAATAAATGTCCCCAAGTGAAGAAGAAGCTACCAAAGAAAAAAAAAGGTACTCAAGGTGACCTAGGATGATTCAAATATATCCGAAGATAAGGAGCCAATCAACAAAGAAGAAGTTGCTAACTACGCATTAATAGCATTTGGCGACGATGTAAGTGACTCAATCAAAGCTCATTTATCTTTTAATGAATTATTAAGTATTTTTTATAATTTGTTTGATGAATGTAAATTAGTTGGTAAAAAATATAAATGATTGAAAAAGGATTATGCTTATCTTTCTAGTGAACTTGAAAAATTAAAAAATGAGTATGATAAGTATATGTTAACTCCTTATACTCAATGTAAAGAGTTAAGAGTCATTTAAAAAGAAAATTTTGTTACTACAAGAAATATTAAAATTTTTTAAAATAGGTAATAAATCTCTAAACATGATCCTTGCTAATAAGGGTCATGTTCTTAGAAAAAAAGGAATTGGCTTTATGAGTAAGACTCAACAAAAATCAACTATCTTTATTAAAGGACCTATATTATATGTCTCACCTAAAGAAAAATATAATTTTTATAAAAAAATATGGTCAATTTTCTTACAAATGTCCTTTTAAAAAGGTATAGTCCATATAAATTAGTTTGGAATCGTAAAGGAATTATAAATTATTCAATGATAGGTATATCTATTTATGAGGAACCCGAAGTCAAATGGGTATCTAAAGGAAAACCTCATGTCTTATAGATGTGTTTATAATCACAAGCTAAGAGTAAGAGATGGTACCTTAATAGTGGATACTCAAGGCATATGACCGGAGATCCAACATACTTCTCTAAGCTCACTAGCCAAGACGAAGGATACGTCACCTTAAGGAACTATAGGTAATAAGTCAAACCTTTTAATTGAAGATGTGTTATTAGTAGATGATTTAAAACATAATCTATTAAGCATTTGTCAATTATATGATAAAGAATATATCATCAAATTTGAATCTAATACTTTTATAATTGAAATACCACACAAAAATAGATATATGATTATCTTAAAAAATAATAATATGTATACTATTGATATAGATGATTTTTACAATGAAATATGTTTTTCAGCTTTTGACAATGATGCATGGCTTTTGTTAGGATCGGAGCGGCACTAAGAGGGGGGGGTGAATTAGTGCAGCGGATTAAAACTAGTAGGTTTGAAACTGATTCCGTAAAATGCAAGGATATTTCGATCAATAGCAACTAGAGTAAAGTGAAGAACAAAAACTTGCTTCTATGTAGATAATGATTGCAGAAAAATAACAACTCACATTCAAGGAACACGCAGATTTAAAGTGGTTCGGTCAAAATGACCTACATCCACTTGCGAAGCCTTCTTCGATGAGGCCCCCAACTTCCACTAGCAAATCACTTTGAAGGGGAAGGACAAACACCCCTCTTACAACCTTTACAAGTGGTTCACACTCTTACAGAATTTCAGCAAGAAAGAAAGGGAGGTGAACACTCAAGCAATTTTGAAAGTAAGACTTGCTAAGGCTTTGCTAAGACCCTTTTTTTTTACTCTATTGCTTCTCAAAGAGTTGTAATCTCAGCTGAGAATAGAGGGGTATTTATAGGCCTCAAGAGGATTCAAATTTGGGCTCCAAAATTTGAATTCTCTTTGGTTCCCGAAGCTAGCGGTGCCACCGCCTGGCTCTCGGGTGCTGGGCAGTGCCACCGCCCAGTATTATTGGTTACTGGTTGGGCTTTAAGTCTGGCCCACACCAGGTTTCATTTTGGGCCCAATTGACCCCTAATCAAGATATAGGATTATTGCTTAATCCTAACCTTAATTACATGCAAACTACGTAACTAAAAAACATAATCCTAAGCAAGTTTTTAACCGGCGAACTTCAAGTCTTGTTCCGGCGAGCTTTCCGGCGATCTTCCGACGGACTTCCGATACGCCCTTGGATTTCTTCCGACGGACTCCCAACTAGCTCCCGATCTTGTGGTGAAATCAACGAGTAGCCGAGCCTTCTCGGTGATCTCTGCGAACCTCCGATGATCTCTTCGGCGGACTTCCGAAAACTCCGACAAGTCCCCGATTTCTTCTCGATTGGTTCCGGCAGCATCTCCGACGAATCTTCGGACTCTCAAACACCCATCGAACTTGATTCCGGTAGACTCGCTTTATGTCTTCAAGCTTTCGTAGTTAATCCTGCATACTTATCTCAACATATGGATTAGATAAAACATGACAATTGACTTCATCATCAAAATCTGAGATTCAACAATCTCCCCCTTTTTGATGATGACAATCAATTGATAATGGAGTTAACATTAACTCCCCCTATCTATATGCCATACTTGAGATAAGTCATTCTTGAATTCAAAGCCTTTGAATTCAAGAGACATATTGATAAGTCAAACCTTATCAATACTCCCATCATGATTCCTATCATGATGTATCTTTCTGAAAATGATGTCAAGACTTGACAACCATTTTCAAGTTTTATATTTCAAACGTGAATGATAGTGATCATAGCAAGATATTAACATATAATGCAAACATTTCATAGTGAAAATATGGCAATCATAGCATAGCAATTATCAATTTACCATATTTCTCCCCCTTTGTCATCAACAAAAAGGAGAGCGTCTTTAAGCGTATAATTTGTGATTGTTAAAGCAAAGGAATTCAACATCATCTTTCATTCAAAATACATCACAAAAGAAGGTTCAACATCATTCAAAATATATTGCAAAAGAAGGTTCAACATGTCATTCAAGGAAAGAAGATGACAAAGATCGCATGTCAATATAAAAGATACATCGATTAATCTTTAGGAGGAAATGCATAGTGCTGATACAGGACATCTATTTTTTCATTCATTTGCCGTAGTTCCTGCAAAATTTCAAATTCCTGAGTTTGAATCTGCTCTTGCTGTGTTTTGAGTTGGTCTTGTTGTGATTTGATCTAATACAATTCTACCAAAATGAGTTCTTCTGAGGAGGAAGCAGGAGCTAAAGGTGCTGCACCAAAGGGACTAGGAGGAGGAGATTCATTTCCCCTAAGAATTGGTGTTTCAGGGTGTTCTACTGGTGGGGGAATTGGATCAGTCCTTCTAGGTTGCCTCACCCATATACCGTTGCTAAAAGTGCACCTAAGTCTTTTCAATAGATTTATGTTGATGATGTTATATCGATCACTTTGAATTGTCTCTTCATCGGGTGGGATACAAATGTCATGGGCAAGTATAAGTCGTGTGATTAACCCCCCATATGATAACATACCGTCTCTAGCTATAATATCCTTCATGTGTTGCCGGATTGAGTATCCAAAGCAATTATGTTGACCGGTCATAATCCAATACATTGTGCTCATCTCTATTTGACTTATTTCATCAAGATGAAATTGTTTAGGAAATATGATGCTTGTTATGATGTGATGAAGAATTTTAGAGTTAAAGGGTAGTAAGTGTTCGCAACTCTTGGGTAGTATGCCGAGGTTCGGATTTGCAAAAATAGTTTCTATGGCTTCGAAGTAAGTTGCTCCGATTACATTTACATCCCATTTACCTCTAAAATAACAGCCTCTATCTTTTTCAGTGAATCCAATTAATTCACAAATAGTGCTGTCAAAGATTCTAATCTGTGTTCCTAAAAGGTAAGTACTTAGGCTTTCGTTGTCCACACACAAGTTTGCATAAAATAGCCTAACTAACCTAGGATAAATTGGTTCATTGATTTGTAGGAGAGGTAAGGCATCTAAATGTGCAAACCACCTAATGGGTTCTAGGTTTCCTAGTTCATTTAGATCAACGTGTTTACCCTTATGTATAGTTCTTGTTTCGAAATTTGAAAATTTAAGTGCTACTTCTTTAGATTGAAAAAGATTTTGGTCATATGAATCTCCTACAATCCTTTTCCCTTTTGATCTCTTAGGAGCCATTATCTAGACAAGATGATGGATCAAAAATATGAAACTGTAAAGGGTAGGGAAAATAATGAAAAGAGGAAGAAGAAAATTTCAAGTTTTACCTTATGGAAAATTTCTTGAAAGATGGAGAGCTTGGACCAACAAAAATCCCTTTCCAAGGCTTCTAAATGTTGGAATGAGGCTTTAGAGAGGTTGGGGGAGGGTTGAGGCAGATTCTCACGGGTTGGGGGCGGTGTCACCGCCGGCCCTAACCCTTAGGATTTATATAAGGGCTCTCGGGCGGTGCCACCGCCAAACCGAGCGGTGCCACCGCCTAGCGACCGAACGCTCAGGCGGTGCTACCGCTGGTTCTGGCGGTGCCACCGCTGGCATGCCGCGGAAGGAAGGCGGTGCTACCGCCGGTTCTGGCGGTGCCACCGCTGGCTGCCGCGAAAAAAATTTCATTCCTTCTCCGTTTTTATTTTTTATTTTTTATTTTATTTTTCAGAGATGTTAGGATAAACATTTCTTTTGGAATTGAAAGAGAATGATCAAATCTACTAAGGAACGGAAAGAGGATGAAAAACTTTTCGGAAAGTACATTCTTAGGGACAATTTAACATGCCTAGTTCCCTTCTAATAAATTCAAATTGGTCTTCATTTAAGGCTTTTGTAAAGATGTCTGCCAATTGATGCTTTGTGTCAATGAATTCTAGAACAACATTATTGTTAAGGACATGATCGCGTATGAAATGATGCCTAACGTCGATATACTTAGTTCTAGAGTGCTGAATTGGATTTTTGGTAAGACATATGACACTTGTATTATCACATTTTATGGGAATGTTTTTCAAGTGAATTCCATAGTCTTCTAATGTATTTTTCATCCAAACAATTTGTGCACAGCATGCACTTGCAGCGATGTATTCGGCTTCCGCCGTAGATAGTGCAACGGAATTTTGTTTCTTGGAAGTCCAAGAAACAAGTGCATGTCCTAAAAATTGGCATGTTTCGGATGTACTTTTTCTATCTATCCTGCATCCGCCAAAATCAGCATCTGCATAAGCTATTAAATCGAATTTTTCTGATTTCGGATACCAAAGTCCTGAATTTGGAGTTCCTTTAAGATATCTAAATATTCTTTTAACACTCTTGAGATGAGATAATTTAGGATTAGATTGAAACCTAGCACAAAGTCCCACACTAAACATAATATCCGGTCTAGTCGTGGTGAGGTAGAGTAGACTACCTATTATTCCCCTATATGTTTTTTGATCGAAATTTTCATTGTTTTCATCCATATCTAACTTAGTCGAAGTACTCATAGGGGTGTTTATTACTTTTGAATTATCCATGTTAAATCGTTTTAACAATTCTAATGTATATTTAGATTGGTTAAGAAATATACCGTCATTAAATTGTTTGATTTGCAATCCTAAAAAGAATGTTAATTCACCTATTAAACTCATTTCAAATTCATGACTCATATTTTTGGCAAATAATTCACATAGTGATTCATCCGAAGAACCAAAAATAATATCATCAACATAAATTTGTACAATAAGAAAATTATTTTCAAAATGTTTGATAAACAATGTAGTATCAACCTTGCCTTTGGTAAAATTATTTAAAATAAGAAAGAAACTAAGCCTTTCGTACCAAGCTCTAGGAGCTTGTTTCAAACCATAGAGAGCCTTAGTCAATTTGAATACATGATTAGGAAGAAGAGAATTTTCAAATCCAGGAGGTTGTTCGACATATACTTCTTCCGAAATAAAACCATTCAAGAAGGCACTTTTGACGTCCGTTTGAAATAGTTTAAAATTATTACTACTAGCATAGGCAAGGAGCATCCTAATGGCTTCTAATCTTGCTACAGGAGCGAAGGTTTCTTCGTAGTCGATACCTTCTTCTTGGTTGAAACCTTTGGCCACTAATCTAGCCTTGTTTCTAACCACGATACCACATTCGTCTTGCTTGTTTCTAAAGACCCATTTAGTACCAATGACTAAATGGTCACTAGGTCTAGGAACAAGCTTCCATACCTCATTCCTCTCAAATTGATTCAATTCCTCTTGCATTGCAATGACCCAAGAATCATCTTTCAAGGCCTCGTCAATGCATTTAGGTTCGATTTGAGAGAGAAAGGCAGCATTAGCACAAAAATTCTTGAAAGAAGAACGAGTTTGAACCCCTTGTGATGTATCTCCTATAATTTGCTCTTTTGGATGAGCATCTACATACTTCCATTCCTTGGGTAAGGAGATTTTGGAAGAAGATGCATCCAAGTTGCTATTTTGAGGAGGGGGTTCCTTTAAATCCAAATTTTCAAAACCAATATCATCATCAAAATCATTTTTCTTTAACTCGAAAATTTCATTAAAAATTACATGAATAGATTCTTCTATAACTAAAGTTCTTTTGTTAAAAACACGAAAAGCTTTAGAAACGGAAGAGTAACCAAGAAAGATGCCTTCATCGGATTTAGCATCAAATTTTCCTAAGGCATCCTTTTCATTTAAAATAAAGCATTTGCAACCGAAAACTTTAAAATAAGAAACATTTGGTGTTTTGTTATTCCATAATTCATAGGGAGTTTTTGATAGAGATGGTCTTATTAGAACCCTATTCATGATGTAGCAAGCCGTATTCACGGCTTCGGCCCAAAAGTACTTGGGTAGACTATGTTCATTCAACATAGTTCTTGCCATTTCTTGTAGATTTCTATTTTTTCTTTCTACTACTCCATTTTGTTGAGGGTTTCTTGGAGTAGAGAAGTTGCGGTTATATCCGTTAACTTCACAAAAATTTTGGAAATCGCGGTTTTGAAATTCGCCACCGTGATCACTCCGAATTGATGATATCATGAAACCTTTTTCGTTTTGAGTGAGTTTACAAAATTTAGAGAAACATTTGAAACAATCACTTTTGTGAGCCAAGAAATAAGTCCAAGTGTATCTAGTATAATCATCTACAATCACAAAAGCGTATTTGCTTCCTCCTAGACTTGTCGTGTCAATTGGTCCAAATAAGTCCAAATGGATCAATTGTAATGGTCTAGTGGTGCTAATTTGATTTTTTGGTTTGAAACTAGTTTTTATTTGTTTACCTAGTTGACATGCATCGCATACTTTGTCCTTAACAAACTTCATATTTGGAATCCCTCGTACCAATTCTCTAGATGAGATCTTAGATATTAGTTTCATGCTTGCATGACCTAATCTCCTATGCTAAAGCCAAGCATCATCTTTTAAAGCGGAGAGGCACATTTCATTGCCTAATTCATCATGATTGATGGTGTAGACATTATTTTGTTTTAATGCAATCATAGTCATGTTATTGTTTGGTTTTTCAATAATACACACATTTGATTCAAATCTAACGATATAACCTTTATCGCATAGTTGACTAATACTCAAGAGATTATGCTTCAAGTCATCAACTAGTAATACATTATCAATAGAAAAGTTTAATTTGTTACCTATGGTTCCCTTGCCAATGATTTTGCCTTTGTTGTTGTCTCCGAAGGTGACATAGCCTTCGTCTATGCTAATGAGCTTGGAGAATTGGGATGGATCTCCGGTCATATGCCTTGAGCATCCACTATCAAGGTACCATCTCTTGCTCCTAGCTTGTGATGGTGTATGTTTCTACAAGAAGGGATTATTTTTAGGTACCCATTTACTTTTGGGTGCCTCAAAAACTGATCTAACTTGTTTATCATGTTGCATAGACTTGATCGTGGTTCATTTAGGAACCCAAATTAATTTGTTCAGACTAATTTTCTTGAATGGACATTGATAAGTTTTATGTCCATATTTGCAACAAAAGTTGCAATTTCTTTGGTGTTGAACATGTAAGATAGGACCTTTAATGAAGGTGGTTGGATTTTGGTGAGAACTTCTCACAAATCCGATTCCACTTCTTTTAGGAACGTGACCCTTATTTGTAAGGATCATGTTCAAAGACTTGCTACCGACCTCGAATTTCTTCAAGGTGTCCTTAAGTAGCAAGTTCTCCTTTTGGAGAGTTTTTAGATCATGGCATTTTATGCATGAAGCTAAACGATCATAATATTCAGTTTTTAATTTATCAAAATTACAAGTAAGACTATCATGCTCCTTTTTTAACAATTTATATTTTCTACTAATTGTTTTGCATTCATCAAATAACTCATGGAAGGCATTTAATAATTCATGATAAGATAAATCTGCATCAATTAAATTCGTTACCTCCTCTCCGATGGCCATTAGGGCGTAATGAGCAACTTGCTCGGTGTTGGACTCCTCTTCTTCGGATGCGCTTGAATCATCCCACGTTGCTTTGAGCGCCTTCTTCTTTGATGTTCTCTTTTTGGCTTGGGGACATTCATTTTTGAAATGCCCCGGCTTCTTGCATTCATAGCATATCACTTGGTCCTTTTTATGTTCAAGTTTGTTTTTGGTGTTATTTTTAAATTCGTTCTTTCTTATAAATTTTTTAAATTTTTGAGTCAAAAGTGCAATGTCATTGTCACTGTCCTCATCACTTGATGTTCCTTTCAAGTGGTCTTCTTTTGATTTGAGTGCCATATCCTTCCTGTTCTTTGGAAGGGGGTTCTCGAGCTCGTCATGAGCTTAACATGTCATTTCGTAGGTCATTAGAGACCCAATAAGTTCTTCAAGAGGGAATGTTTTAAGGTCCTTGGCCTCTTGAATGGCAGTAACTTTTGGATCCCAACTTTTAGGAAGGGATCTTAAGATTTTAGTTACTAGTTCAAAGTTAGAAAAATCTTTACCAAGAGCTTTGAGTCCATTGATGACATCCGTGAAACGGGTGTACATGTCTCCGATGGACTCACTTGGTTTCATTCGGAAAAGTTCGTAAGAGTGCACAAGAATGTTGATTTTGGACTCTTTCACTTGGCTAGTGCCTTCATGAGTGACTTCAAGAGTTCTCCAAATATCAAAAGCAGAATCACAAATTGAAACGTGATTAAATTCATTTTTGTCTAGTGCACAAAACAAGGCATTCATAGCCTTCGTGTTTAAAGCAAAAACTTTCTTCTTCGATTCATTCCATTCGCTCATCGGAAGAGAAGATTTTTGAAATCCATTTTCAACAATAGTCCAAAGCTCGAAATCCATGGAAATGAGAAAGATTCTCATACGTGTCTTCCAATACGTGTAATCCAACCCATTAAACATAGGTGGACGTGTAATAGAATGTCCCTCATGCATGCCGGAGTAAGCCATCTCTCTTGGGTATTAAACCAAATATGAGAGTGAGCCTTGCTTTGATACCAATTGTTAGGATCGGAGCGGCACTAAGAGGGGGGGGTGAATTAGTGCAGCGGATTAAAACTAGTAGGTTTGAAACTGATTCCGTAAAATGCGAGGATATTTCGATCAATAGCAACTAGAGTAAAGTAAAGAACAAAAACTTGCTTCTATGTAGATAATAATTACAGAAAAATAACAACTCACACATTCAAGGAACACGCAGATTTAAAGTGGTTCGGTCAAAATGACCTACATCCACTTGCGAAGCCTTCTTCGATGAGGCCCCCAACTTCCACTAGCAAATCACTTTGAAGGGGAAGGACAAACACCCCTCTTACAACCTTTACAAGTGGTTCACACTCTTACAGAATTTCAGCAAGAAAGAAAGGGAGGTGAACACTCAAGCAATTTTGAAAGTAAGACTTGCTAAGGCTTTGCTAAGACCCTTTTTTTTTTACTCTATTGCTTCTCAAAGAGTTGTAATCTCAGCTGAGAATAGAGGGGTATTTATAGGCCTCAAGAGGATTCAAATTTGGGCTCCAAAATTTGAATTCTCTTCGGTTCCCGAAGCTAGCGGTGCCACCGCCTGTCAGTGGCGGTGCCACCGCCTATCAGTTTTGACACTGATAGTGTACTGGGCGGTGCCACCGCCCAGACCGACGGTGCCACCGCTTGGCTCTCGGGTGCTGGGCGATGCCACCGCCCAGTAGGGCGGTTCCACCGCCCAGTATTATTGGTTACTAGTTGGGCTTTAAGTCCGGCCCACACCAGGTTTCATTTTGGGCCCAGTTGACCCCTAATCAAGATATAGGATTATTTCTTAATCCTAACCTTAATTACATGTAAACTACGTAACTAAAAAACATAATCCTAAGCAAGTTTTTAATCGACGAACTTCAAGTCTTGTTCCGGCGAGCTTTCCGGCGATCTTCCGACGGACTTCCGATACGCCCTTGGATTTCTTCCGACGGACTCCCAGCTAGCTCCCGATCTTGTGGTGAAATCAACGAGTAGCCGAGCCTTCTTGGTGATCTCTACGAACCTCCGATGATCTCTTCGGCGGACTTCCGAAAACTCCGACAAGTCCCCGATTTCTTCTCGATTGGTTCCGGCAGCATCTCCGACGAATCTTCGGACTCTCAAACACCCATCGAACTTGATTCCGGTAGACTCGCTTTATGTCTTCAAGCTTTCGTAGTTAATCCTGCATACTTATCTCAACATATGGATTAGATAAAACATGACAATTGACTTCATCATCAAAATCCGAGATTCAACAGCTTTGGTATAGGAGATTAGCTCATACTAACATGAAACTAATTAGGAAAACAAATAAAAAATAGTTTCAAATCAAAGAATTAAATAAGCACATCTAGATCACAACAATTGATCTATATGAATTTATTTGGACTAATTGATACAATAAGCTTAGAAGGTAGTAAATATACCTTTGTAATTGTTGATGATTATAGTAGATACATTTGGACATACTTATTGGTACACAAAAGTGATTACTTTAAATATTTGTAAACTTATTCTAAATGAAAAGAGCTTTATGATTTCGTCTATTCGTAATGATCACAGTGGTGAGTTTCAAAATCATGATTTTTAAAATTTTTGTGAATCAAATGGGTACAACTATAATTTCCCTACTCCAAGAAATCTACAACAAAATGGAGTAGTTGTAAAAACAATAGGAGCTTATAAGAAATGGCAAGAACCATATTAAATGAACATAGTCTACCCAAATATTTTTGGGCCGAAGCCGTTAACATGGCATACTATGTCATGAATAGGGTTCTCGTAAGACTATTACTTTCTAAAACTCCCTATAAATTATAGAACAACAAAATACCCAATATTTTATATTTTTAAAGTTTTAGGTTATAAATATTTTATTTTAAATAAAAAAGATGCCTTAAGAAAATTTGATGTAAAATCTGATGAAAGCATTTTTCTTAGTTATTCCTCTATGTCTAAATCTTTTTGTGTCTTTAATAAAATAACTTTGGTTATAGAAAAATTTATTCATATTATTTTTAATGAAATTTCTAAATTTAAGAAAAATTATTTTGATGGTGATTTAGATTTTGATACTTTGAATTTAAATGAAAATCCTCATTTCCCTAGCAACTTGGATGCATCTACTTCCAAGGAATCTTTACCTAAGGAATAAAAGTATGTAGATGCGGAGTTAATTATCAAAGACACATCAAAAGGTGTTCAAACTCATTCTTTTTTTAAAATTTTTTATGCAAATGCAGTCTTTTTATCTTAAATTGAACCAAAATGTATTGACGAAGCCCTAAAAGATGATTCATGGGTTATTGCAATGCAAGAGGAGTTAAATCAATTTGAGAAAAATGAGATATGGAAGCTTGTTCCTAGACCTAGTGACCATTTAGTAATTGGTACTAAATGAGTCTTTAAAAGTAGTAAGATGAACTTGGTAGCGTGGTTAGAAATAAGAATAGATTAGTGGTCAAATGTTTTAACTAAGAAGAAGGTATCGATTATGAAGAAACTTTCGCTCTTGTAGTTATACTTGAAGCCGAAAGGATTCTCCTTACCTATGCTAGTTATAATAATTTTAAGTTATTTTAAATGAATGTTAAAAATACTTTTCTTAATAATTTTATTTTCGTAGAAGTTTATGTTGAACAACCACCCGAATTTGAGAATGTTATATTTTTTCAATCATATTTTTAAGTTGTCTAAGGCTTTCTATGGTTTTAAACAAGCCCCAAGGGCTTGGTGTGAGAAACTTAGTTCCTTTCTAATTAAGAATAATTTTTTGAAAGGCAAGGTTGATACCATGTTGCTTATTAAATATTTTTAAAATAATTTTCTTATAGTTCAAATTTATATTGATGATATTATTTTTGGTTCTTCAAATGAGTCTTTATGTAAGTCTTTGGCTAAGAGTATAAGCCAAAAGTTTGAAATGAGTTTAATAGGTAAATTAACTTTCTTCTTATGATTACAAATTAAGCAACTAAGTAAAATTTTTATTAGTTAAACTAAATATACTTTAGATCTATTATTAAAATGGTTTAATATGGATAGTCCTAAGGCTATTAACACACCAATGAACACTTTTACAAATTTAGATATGAACCATGATGGATAAAATTTTGATAAAAAAACTTATAGAGGTATAATAGGTAATTTACTATATCTCACCACAACTAGACCGGACATTATGTTTATTGTTAAACTTTGTGCTAGATTTTAATTTAATCCCAAGCAATCTCACTTTAAAGCAATTAAAGGATTTTTAGATACTTAAAAGGAACTCCTAATCTGATTATGGTATCCAAAATTTAAAAACTTTGAATTAATTGCTTATACTAATATAGATTTTGTTGGATGTAGAGTAGATAGAAAAAGCACATCAAGAACATGTCAACTCTTAGGTCATGTATTTATCTCTTGATCTTCCAAGAAATAAAACTCGGTTGTATTATCTACCGTCGAAGCTGAGTATATAGTAGTAGGTGCATATTATGCACAAGTTATATTGATGAAAAATACTTTAGAAGATTATGAAATTCACTTGAAAAACATACCTATAAAATATGATAATACTAGTATAATATGTTTAACAAAAAATCTCATTCAACACTCTAAAACTAAACATATTAATATTATACATCATTTTATTAGAGATCATATTAATAACCATGATATGTCTTTAGAATTTATTGATACAAAACATTAATTAACTGATATTTTTTAAAACCTTTAAATGAGGAATAATTTAATTTTTTTAGAAGAGAATTAGGCATGTTAAATCTTTCAAATACATGAGTTCCCCTTATATATATTTCAGATTTCTTATTTTTTTAAATTAATTTTTTATTATCAAGATCATTTCCTATCACCTTCTTGAAGTTTTATTTATGGATTTTTGATCCTTCATTTGATGATATTTTCCTATGAATTCTTCCTCTCTCTACTCACTCACGAAAGAAGAGTTTTTATTTATGGACTTTCGGTTCTTATAACTTGATTTTTCTTATGATGAATGAATTTCTCCCTTCTTCTTCTTATTTTTATGACAAAAGAGAGAAAGAAACTTACTAGTATATTAAGAAAAGCAAAAATTCTAGCTTGCACATCTCAAGAAGAATCAAAAAGTACTTGCACATCTAAAAAGAAGTGCTAGCTTGCCTATTTCGAGAAGCAAAAGTGGTTATCTTGCAAAGTTTTTGCTTAACTTCTTATTTCACAAATTTGTTAGCTTGCATAAAATGGTATAAAACTTACTTGCATAGTTTAAAATACTTATTGAATGATTCTCTTTTTGTTGATAACAAATAGGGAGAAATGATGAATGTTTGGAATCATTCCAAAATGATGTTGAATTTGGTATCATACATGAAGTGATAAATAGTTAAAAAATACTTTAGTATCATAAATATTATGCCCAAAATGATGTTAATTTTGGTATCATGCATTAAGTGATGAATGCTTTAGTATCATGTAGGTTATGCCCAAACTAATGTTGATTTGTTATCATGCATGAAGTGATGAAATTGTGCATGTTATACTTTGATGACTTGAAGCTATGATAATGTACATTGTATGAAATTTTGATATATTACATTTGATCACTATGATCGAAATTGTTTCACTTAAATTTAAAGCTTATGATTTCTTTTGAATTCAAGTTTGCCTTATCTCAATATGACATATAGATATGGAGAGTTACGGTTAACTCCATCATTAATTGGTTATCATAAAAAAAAAAAAGAGATTATTGAATCTCATATTTTGATGATAAAATCAATTAATAAATTAATGATCTAATATATGTATTGAGATAAGTGATGTAAGACTAACTACGATCATGAAAAAGGTAAAACAATCAAAGAAGAATCAAATGTTAGGTCGGAGTCAATGATCGAACATCGGGCTAGATGAATCAGGGGATACACCGAAGGATCAGACGATGTAGCGAAAGCTCATCGGAAGTTCATAGAGAGTTCACCAAAAGCTCACCGGAAGTTCATCGGGAGTTCGTCGGAAGTTCATCTGGAGTTCATCGAAAGCTCATCGGAAGATCACTTGAAGTTCGCTAGAAGTTCCCGAGAGTTCGGTTGAACAATTGATGTGCCGAACAAGTTAGATTGCTTAAATCGTAATTGTTTTATCCTTAACTATAATAGTTAGACTTTAATTTGATGTTAGATTGCTAATCGTAATTGTTATCATTAAATATAACTAGTTAGGACTTAATTTGAGTTAGTTTTAGGAAAAATCATATTAACTTAATTAGGGGCCAACTAGGCCCTAAACAAAGCTAAATTGGGCTGGTTGGATGGCCCATTCAACCACTTGGAGCCACATTAGGTGGTTCCAACCGCTAGAGGCTCTGCCTCCCAAGTGGTTTGAGTGATGGTACCGTTGGCAATTAATATTATCAAGCGGTGGTACCACCGAAGCCTAGTCTTCGAGACATTGTCAAGCAATCTTACCGCCTAGACTACACGATGGTACCACCCCAGTGTCAGTTTACAAGCGGTGGTACCACCATTACACCAGAAATCGAGGATAAGACACTTTTTTACTCCATTTTTAAAACCATTGGGGTCTATAAATACCCCACTCTTTCCTGCATGAAAGAGCATGAAAGTGTGGATAAAAGTATTGAGATTTTGGGTTGTAAAAGTGTTGAAAAAGTGTCAAGTATCCTCCTCCTTCTTTAGCTTCGTGATCATTATAAGAAAGGTATAAAGCTTGTAAAGGTTGTCTCCTAAACCTATGAAAAGGAGAAAGAGTTGTAAGAGGGTAGTTGGTCTTTGCCCATTGAGAAAAGACTATTAGTAGATGCTGGTGGCTTTAACGGAGGAGAAATTGGAAGTGGATGTAGGTCGCGATGACCGAACCACTATAAATTTGGTATGCATTTTCTTTCTGCTCTTCTTTACTATTATTTTTCTGTTTTAATTGTTTATTACATTTACTCTAAGTCAAGCACACTTCGATATTATTATAAAGTCTTTATAATAAGTGCTACTTTTATAGCAAAAAAGAATATATTAAGAATGATTACAATAAATGCAAAGGCTTGGTTCGAAAAAAGAATAAAATAAAGTTACCTTTGTATGTTTTGGATCAAATATTAATAAAATTCCTTCTAATACTTCGTAAATTGACTATAGTATTTTAACTCATATTATTAATAATTTATAAAGATTTTTTTTTAATTCAAAAATAAAAAAAGTATGAAAGATTTATTATTTCGGGGAATCATTTAAAAGTGAAAGTGATAGTATTGAAAACTTATCACCTACACTTATAGATGATCATCTTATAGATCTTGAGGATTCATGTTATGTTTTCATAATTTTTAAAATTTTAATTTATTACATAAAATAAATAAGTTATGATATTACCTTTTTATTATGATAAACAATATATTTTATGATTTAATAAAAATAATTTTAGAATTTTGTGTGGTAACTTGTATAAAATTAGTTTGAATATAGAGTTTGTAAGAACTTTAATTACCTTCCAAACAAATGTTGGAATGAAACATGATTCCATTAATAAAAATTCTTTATCTTGTGGTACGGACATTAGTTACATATCTAAAAAAAAAATTTTAAAAATTCTTAATTTTGTTGACGTTTAGGAAAGTAAACTGAATATATAAAAAATATTGTAATAAACTTTTTAAAATTATACACAATAATATCGACTTATATCCCATATTTTATTAAAAAATATTTCATCACTTTTATAAATTACTTGTTGAGATATGAATATATATATATATAATGAAAAATCATAGGTTGTTGACATCCTTCGTCCTTAAGGTGTTCACAAATGAGTTCAGAAATAATTATATATAAAGATGAAAATTATCAAATTTGATATCAATGATAAATTTTATGATAAAAATAATGAATTGAGTTAGAATCCTAGTCTTTTTATTAAATTTAAAATATATATTTTTATGCTCATTATCCTTTATTAGGTTTATCACACTTGTATGAGATTATTGAAAGGTATAATCGTACGTACTCTTATATATATGATTGGAAACAAATAAGTTATTCTTTATACCTGAATTAATATGGGGTGAAGATCTAAGGTTCACTCTTTATATCCTTAGTTATCTTAGTTTATTAAATGAGATAAAAAAATTTCTCGCTAAGAATTTTAAAATGATTGATATGGATAAAACAACTTATGTTATTGTTATGAAAATATTTAGGTATAAATATCAAATATTATTAGAACTATCTTAGAAAAGATATATTAGTCAAATATTTGAGAGATTTGATATGTGACTTTCTTCAATAAATATTATATATAATAAAAAATTCAATCAAATCCAATGCCCTAAAAATGACTTAGGAAAAAAATTAAGTAAAAAATATTTTTTTATGCATGCTAAATTGAAAACTTGTTATATATTCAAACTAAATATTAATTTTATAGTTGAAATATTATGTTAGATATAAAGCAACCCAATAATATAGTATTGAAGGCTAGAAACAAAGTAATAAGGTATTTACAATGATAAAAGACTACATGCTCACACACAAATGATTTAATCAACTTAAAATGATAGAATATTCAAATATCAATTTTATAAATTATCTCAACAATAAAAAGTATATTTTATAATTTATATTTTTGCAAGCTAAAGGGAGAGGTAATTTCTTAGAAAATATAAAGCAATCGATCATTACATCAACGATAATAAAAGTTAAATTTATGATATGCTTTGAGGTTACTAATCAAACTTTATAGTTGCATAATTTCATTTTAGGATTATTGTGATCGACTCAATTGATAAGTTATTGAAGATATTTTGTGATAATACTGTAATAATTTTCTTCTTTAATAAGGATAAGTATTTAAGTGGTTCTAAACATATTAAGTTAAAATACACAATGATAAGATAAAGAGTTCAAAAATAATAAATGTCAATTGAAAAAATAAAGACCACTTTAATGATTATTGATTCATTTAAGTCCTAACAACCTAAAGTATAAAAACATATTTTTATTATGGGGCTTATACACAACCAATAAAAGATTTTGTTTTGAATATTTGAATGTATATTATAATTAATATTTTTAATTATATAATAAAAGTTATTTATTCTTACTATTATGTTGAGTTATGTATATGTATATTATATTTAAATATGATAATAGAATTATTTTGATAAAAAAAATTATATGGATCATTATGAACTATATAAGGAAATACTAATAGTATTATATTTCGTAGGAGGATATATGATATAAATGACATACAATCATTATAACTCGTGTTGATAATTAGATTTAATATATTATTATATTTATTAGATTTATTGATCTATTTTTTAAAGTTTATCTATACTTATAAAATACTTTTCAAAATTTTAGAACTCAATTGAGCAAAATTATTTTCAAAATAATTTTATTTTTAATATGATTTTAAATATTTTAGTTTACATATTAATAAATTAATAAATAAAGTGAGAGAATGTAAAATTATATAACCCAATAGCTTAGGATAAGATATATTAGAGGCTTAATTAAATTCTTATTAATGATTAAGAAAATGAGATTTATAATCTTGGATGATTATATTTTGTAGGAGAGACCCGTGTACTCTTACATAAAATCTCTTTAGTTGTAATCATTGATCTCTAATATCGTTAGTCATTGTGGTTTTGTGTAAAATATGAAATGGAAGAAGAGTGCTAATTTTTCATGTGTAAATCTAGGAAGGCTTCATAACGTAGGAGGTATTTGATTTGATAATGATATAAAAAATATAATCATTTTATTTTAGATCTATAATAATTTTAGATTATTAATTGAACATAACGGAACATCGATCATAGGGTCGTAATAAAATCCTATCCTAAACTAATTAGAAATGCCAAATTTAAGTGATTCAAAATATTTTATTTATTTTAATTAATAATTACAGAATCATCCAAAACTTAACTCTGACCCTAAGTCGAGTCTTATTGCGAATCCGATTAGTTGCCCATCTAAGTTTCAAAATACCAAAATACCCTCCCTGAATGAGGAAATTCCAAAGTAATCTCGATAATAGCAAATCTCCAAAATAGCGTTAGTAAGCAAATCCCATCCCGAAGTTGTTGCCTCTTTCTCCTAGTGTTTCTTTCTTTTCTTCTTTATCCAAATTGGCCCATGAGAAACCAAGGTTGATCATTCACCTCTCAAAAATGTAGCATTTTGGGAAAAAAAAAAAATTCAATTCAGAGTTTTGACTATTTTGACATCGGTTCCCCCCCCCCCCTTTTTTTTTTTTTTGTATGTGAATAGGACTTGGATTTCATCATGAAAATCTCTGCCATCTTTTACATAGAACATATTGAGCATAACATTTTTTTCATATCGACATAAAATACAGTAAAATAATTATAGAAAATAAAAAAAGGAATGCCTCCCATGTGGTTGATTTATTTGAGCATATTAATTTTTTATTGATCATAAATCAAAAGATAATACAAAATCGAACACCAATCAATAAAACATAAATCTAAATATCGGAACTCTAACAATCCCCTAACAGACAATTCGGTTCGTCATCGGTATCTCTTCCTTTTTTCTGTTACCGACCTTGCTGGGTAGAGAGGAGAAGGGTGGTCATAATATATTTATAGGGAAATAACCTATCTCTCCTCAAAATCCTAATATGGAAGTATTTTGTATATTTAATTAATCCCTACTTCTAATCTAATTAGGAAATCAAATCATCAAGCCTCCAACTCTCACCTTTGATCGAACTCATTTCTGGTTCGATTAAGAGAACTGTTCCTGTTCGACCCAAGTCTTAAGTTACCAAAATTTCTTTGATTGAGTCTAAATTAAATAGGAAATCCCAAATAGGGTCAGTTTTGCATGTTCACAGTTGTGTTTGTTGATGTCTATCTAACGTTGACCGACTTAAGAATTGAATGCAGCAGTTTGGTATAACTGCCATGATCTTTGGAGATGTTACTTTGGTACCTTTTCGAACGCACAACTTAAAGGCCATCAAACTATAGATAATTAATCATTCAAATGGTAGATAAGTCTAAATGCTGCATGACCTGAAACAATTGGAAATATTCTCTCCAGAAACAAGAAAATAATCGAAAGAAAATTTAACCCCAAGGACATTGTTATTAGATGAGTAGTATTCAACCCAAAGTAAATTAAACCTTCGACGAAAGTAACTCTCATTTTTCTTTTCTCTTTGTCCCTCACAATTTTCATGGTGCATGTCATAATACTAACTAGCAGTGGAGCTTAAATTTTCAATCGCTGAGCATTCTAAATAAGAAAATCATAACAAGATCCTTAATAAGAGGCGGAATTTAGGCACGAAAGGAGAACCACTACCTCATCATGTTGCCCCTATGTTCTTGATATTAAGTGCGTGATGCGATCCACGGTGATCATATTGAAACAAATTAGTTAAAAAGTTAGTCAAGGCCCAGTGTTTAGAATTTTGATTACTAGGAAATTGAAGTGTAAGATAACACTTGAACATTAAGGGGCTACAAGTCCTCCTAGCACTGTTAATAGCTGCAGCAGCGACCTATTTCTGTCTGTTGATGATGTATCTGAGACATGTAGCCACACAATTAATGATTCGAGTGAGTCATCATATTCAACAATGAAATCAGCACTATTTTGGGTTGTGGAGAGAACATAGATGATGAAATACTTTCTTAATATAGGGTACCATAACTGTGTTTTATATTTAAAAAATACATTTGCAGATGATTCTGAAATTTTGAAACGAATGCTATCTACTCCTACGATTACAGAAATAAAAACAGAAAAAGGAATAGGTGTGTGTGTGTGTGATATTTATTATTTTTCTCCTCGTCAAGCTTCTAATGTTTTATTTAAAAACAAATGAAATGATATTGTGCATCCAATTGCTGATAATGATAAATTGTGCTTTTACGGAGAGATATCAATGAATGAATAGCTTAATAAAAAGATACTTATCAAAACAAATAAATTGATCTCATAACTATCCTAGTACAGGTCTTATACTCAAGTAATTTATGGAGAGAAGCCAATTGCATGGTCTCAAAAACAAATTAGATATTCCTATTTGTGAGATGTAGCTAGAAAGAACACATAACATGTCACAAACTAATCTTCTTGCACCCTTGTAATGTCGTCATCTTGCTGCTATGGAGTCAAGACAAATATATGCCATATTTTCTTACCAAAATTTGTTATTTTGTCTTCTAACTTCATGACAATTTTTTCAAAAGAGAACCAAATGAAAATTAACGTGAAAGAATTATTAAAAAAAAAAAAGCAACTAATGTTCACTATTTTGGCACTACAATACGTTCTTAGAATTCCTCATTTCCATTCTGTGGACATATTTCCTCTTAAAATAAAGCACGTTCAATAGTCAACAAGAAAAGGCTAGTCTCGAGTTAACACTATGCACAAGAAAAGGAAAAGAAAAAGAAAAAGAAAATCACGGTAAGAAAGAGAAGATATGTAGGAAGAGGAGACACCGGATGTGAAGAGTACAGTGTGTGGAACCGCCGTCTTGTTGCAGCGCCGCAGCCCCGCAATGCCGCTTGCGAGATCCTCCCCCAGGCACAGCTCCCGGTTCCCGCCCAGCTTAAGCTTGCTGCCGAGGCGGCCCACGAAGGAGGCGGAGAACGGGAGCCGGCCGCGGAGACCGTTGTTCTCAAGGTTGATCTCCACCGCTGACCCCTCCATCCTCCGGAACTGCTCCGGCACCTCCCCCTCCAGTTTGTTGTTGTCCATCGCGAGATATCGCACGTTTCCCAGGAGTAGCCCCATCGACGACGGGATGTTCCCCACCAGGCCCAGCCGCGACATTCCGATCCCCAAAATGCGGCCCAGCTTCTCCCATATTTCCGGGATCGTGCCACCGAGGGGGTTCCTGCTTAGGTGCAACTCCCGCAGATTTGCCATCTCCGCCAGCGCTGCCGGGACGCCGCCCGTGAGCCGGTTCTCGCTCAGGTCCAGGAGCTCCACCTGCCGCAGTTGCCCCAGCTCGGGCGGCACCCCGCCGCTGATCCGGTTAGAGCCGAGGTCCAGCTTAACAAGCGCCGTCATCCGTCCGATCTCCGCCGGTAGTACCCCTCCGATGTGGTTCCCGCACAGGTCGAGCACCTTCAGAACGCCCAGTTGGCCAATGGACCCGGGAATCTCACCGCGGAGACGGTTCCGTGACAGGACGAGCTGCTCCAGTTGTTGTAGGTTCCCGACCTCGGGAGGGATGATCCCGAAGATACGCGTGCCGGACACGATGAGGCGCCGTAGGCGAATGAAGCCGCCGACCCGGCCGCTGAGGCTGCCTGCAAGGGATGGGTTCTCGTGGAAGACTAGCTCTTCGACGGCAAGGGAGAGGTTCCAGAAGTCCCGGGTAATGGAGGCTCTAGTGGTGGTAAAGCAGTTGTAGAAGAAGAGCTTGCGGAGGAATGGGAAGGAGGAGAGGGAAGTGGGGAGGGTAGCGTTTAGTCCGCAGGCTGGGTTGGAAGAGAAGTCGGAGAGGTAGCCGAAGTTGAGTTCGACGATGTGAGGGGAGGCGTCGGCTTTGGCGGAAGAAGCGGACGAGGAGGGAAAGAGGTCGCAGACTATACCGTGGGGACCGGAGAGGCATAGGTCATCGGGGTACAGCGAGCGCCAAGGAATGGAAGGGTTGATGGACTCGAGGGCAAGGTACGCCGCCTCCTGCTCACCAGCCGGCAGAAGAGGAAGCGGCGGCTGATCTTCCTCTGTGGCGTGGACGACGAACGCAAGATGGTGATGGAGGAGGAGGAGGAGGACAAGGAAAGACCTGAGCAAGGAACAATCGACCGCCATGGAAGAAGAATAGAAATGGAAAGAGTTGGATAGAGGAGGAGGATTTTGGTTTTTATACAAGGAAAAATTAAAACTGAAGGGAGAAACAAGATAGTTTTTTGAAAAAATATTGCAATTTCGAGATGACGGATACGGATACGGATACGGATACGGATACGCCCCAGTCGGGAGGGTGGTGACTGGGTATGTGGAGGGGAAGCTGCAGCAAAAGACTGCAACGAGATCAGCGTGTCAGGTTTAAGTAGCAGTGTAGGGAAGAATTTGTTATCCCCAAATGACCGTCTTGCCCCTTAGACTGATGACTTATCCACCGTTGGATTGGCGCATATGCCATCCATCCTTCCCATTAAATCAGTTGAAACACAAGTCTTGTGATGGGTAGATCCGTCATTACACTCCTGACTCGTTCTATTCTCAGCCGTACGCCTTTGTTCCGGTGTGATCCTGCTCTCTTATAGTTTATTTATTGCTGGTGTTTCTCTTTCTTATATTTATTTGTGATGTTCTCTAAAAGGTAGAGATGCTATTCTTTCTGAGTTTTGATGATGGTTGTCGTGAATAAGCCCGACAGCTCTAAGAGTTCGTCGCTACTTGGCAACTTTCTGGTCGGTTCGTTGAGGAACCTAATCAGAATGTTCTTCATCCCCGTTACATCGCTACGTTGAGCTCGAAATACCCAACGAAATCAACTAGACTAATACAATAATGATCTGACCAATATAAATTTGCTCTCTTGCTGTGCTACTGGAAGCTCAGAGAGGGCCCGAAAGCTTCGAATCACATGGCGCCAAAGCACGGCGAGATTTGAAGGGTAATTCTGTATTTTAAGACTCTTCAACTTTCGTAGGTCCACGTGGCGGGTTGTGGGTGGGGGGTGGCAAAGGCTGCCCACAGCCGTCGATAGCACAGTGACAGGTCTTGACGAAGCCCCACTTTGTTTCTCGTCTACGAGGTTACGACCCCAACATCTAACGGACAACGCACGAACATTATTATATCCTTGCGTAGGAAGTGAAACTGCTATGGACAGACCTTAGAAGGGAGTGCGAGGCTTGACGAAATAATTAGGGCGATAGAGTGGATGAGTCATGGGCGACAGTGATGCACGATGAATGATGGGATTACGAGATACGGGATGACCTTAAGGCAAGTCAAACTTTTAATAATGGATGATGTGATTTAATGTCCGTCATGAGGAGACAGCAATAGGTAAGACGATGATGTCAATATGTTATGAATGAGATATTGTAAGACCTCGTCGATTTGGATATGTTAAAATAAAAAGGCCCTATCTACTAGTTTTTTGGGTACCCGAGATTGTTGTCTTGTGTTTATAATCGGGACAACTGCCCTCTCATCTATTCATAAGTAGGTTAGAGGAGTACTCATAGATCATAATCTTATTAGATTATTTTACTATGCATCTTAGGGCGAGAAAGAGATGATGATTGATAGCGATTTAGTTTCAGGAGATTTTGGAAAGATCGAAGAGAGTATTAATATCATTGCTAGGGTTTCCAAATGAATAAAAGAAGAACAAAGAACTTGTATGTTTGTGATGACTTCAAGTATTCCAATCCTATAAAAAACACATCAGAATATAATTAAGTTTAAATGAAGGGTGCGTTTACCATCGTAGAAAAATATTTCTATCATATTACATTATAATAATACAGTGATGACATCAGGATAGATTTTTATATCCTAAATATCAGGTTCAATACCTTCTGATTGTATCTAGAATGCATTCCAATAGGAAAGTAGATACCTAATTCGAGTTCACGGAAAGATAGATATATTTTAATCAAATTTGGATAGAAAAGTAGGTGACTGAATACAATTCAAATTTGGGTTTGAGAACCCAAAGATAGTCAATACTCAATTTATTACCATTTTACAATATAATATAGAGATGATAATTTTATTTTTTTATAAAAAAATAAATTTTATTAAGTAGTTAATATAGTACTTTTTAAAAATAGAGACATCTGAAACTAAAACTAGGATGTCTAATAGATAAGAAGAAAAAAATTCTCATCCCAAACAATATTCACTTGATGTAGTCTAATAAAACTATGCTAACCAGTTAGCTTCTTTAGATACATCATGACCAATGGAGAAATTCTGAAAAACATACGTACAATGTCAAATATTTTGTTTGAATAATATAAAAAATACTCTGTGGAGGGAAATTCTTCATTAGTATAATATTATCCATCAGAGTTTTATTATGTAACTCCACTTGCACTAACGCTAGTCCTATCATTTTTTTTCTCTCAACTGCGCTTACAATATTTTACAGCGGAGGATACTATTAGAATCTCCGATAGTGGATTGAGATTGTTTGGATACTCAAATTTTTTAGACTTTCTTAAACTATAAGTTAATTAACAAATTGTCTATTCTCACTTAAATTTAAGTTGCTTCTTAATTGGTCTGTGTCGATAGGGAAGTAGATACCCAAATTAGCACTTGTTATAATAGAGGAACAACTAGCAACATTCACATTAGCATCTTTACATTCTAAGTATAATTTTAAAAAACCAACTCTCTTTATTTCACTGTCTATGAAAACACGTTAAAAAAAAAAAAAAAAAAATTCCACTGTCTATCATTTTCAAAATACATTATTATCTTTAAATGTATTTTTATAATTGTTCAAAATACATATTTTTTAGGATTATATTTGTGTGATTGGTCGCACACATGTCCTTGTAATCACATTACCTGTGGACTTGCAAGATTTTCTCACAATCAAAGAAGGATATTTAACTCAGCATTTGATTTGAGTGCTTCACTCTTACAATAGCTATCGGATCATAATCTTCATATTTGACAAGGTAGCATTTCAATAACACATCGAAATGCAGTGCTGCATATTAGAGAGATTCAATCCATTTAAAGAGTAAGAGAATAATGCCAAACCCAAATATTACAAGGAGTTTATAAAATCATATGCTCACTTCATTAAAAATCACATAAAGCATATCAATCATCCTGATAGTTGCTGACTTTCATCTCATAGAGTCGTGGGTGACATTGTAAATCTTGTATTTCACATAACAATTGGATTGATAAGGTGGTTAGATAAAGATACAATCAATAGTAATCATATTAGAACTATTGATGTCCTGGATGGTGATAATGAGTATGCAAACTAAGGATGCTGATAAATTAACACTAATCATAGTAGGGATTATTGCATACTTCTGTGTTCGTTAAGGTTAAACTAGATCAGAAACAAGATGATTGGTCAATAATGCATATTACTTCCATATGTTATCTTTAATAGAAATCGGAGTCAAATTGGTTCGGGTTGTCTACATTGCGTTTGGATTAAAATCTGGGTTCATTACTATTTGAAATTAGGGATTAATTTCAGTCGAAGTCAAACCATCTCGAGTTTGCTCGGGTCCACACGGTCCTATGTTATTTTCTTGTGGAGTGTATTATTTTTTTTCCTTTGTTGAGAGTTCAAGTTACAATCAAGTAGATTACTTCCATGTATCATACTATTTTTCTCATATTCGGTTTGAGTTTGACAAAAAATACAATCTAAATCTTGGGTTTAGATCAGATTCGGATCCGATGGTTTCGTTTTTTTTTTAAATTTTACTTGACCTGACCCGCATCTGATTACTACACTACTATGTCTCTACATCAATATGTTTGTTATTTGTTCACTTGATATGTTCTGAAATGTTTCGTATATTATTGATATGCTCCTAAACATTCTTACGTCTTTAACATATGTCAAAATACTTCTTATGTCATTTGATACGTGCTTCAATACTTTTTATGCCAATGATATACTTCAATTACTTTTTCTCTATTGTTATGAATAAAGTATGTTTCGAATGAAATGACCTTTGTGATTTTGTATCTAATGAGATGCTATCCATGAACTTTTGCATCCTTGCCTTACATTTTGATACCAAGTTTGATTGAAACTTCTTCTCTTGTCCTAGATATGTTAGTCACTTGTTGAGCTTTGTAGCTCACTGTGTTGCAATATAAATTTTTTAAGTTAGCTTGTCACTTAATGAAATGTTTGAATTGGGCGATATAGTGGAAAACTAGAATATTTTGGGCAAATCTTTATTTGTTGACATGTTTTTGTTACATAAGTATACTTTACGTCTAATGAAATGTTGATGGTAAATCTGAACTTATGTGTTTTATAAAAGTTTAAAGAACCTCTCATGTTTAGGATTTTGGAATGTTAAGCTTGATTTATGTAGAGGTCCTCTATCAACTTAACCTTAATGGATCCTGCCCTATTAGGTATTGGATCTCCATCAAACTACCCAAGGCTCTTAAATTAATATATCTCTATCCAATAATCTCTCGTTGGCTCTTATTGGATCTCATCCATATGATCCGATAATTTAGGGACATTTTGGATATCTAATAAGATAGGGGCTGCGGCGGATATCTCATATCCGAACCTTTACTCATTGCAATGCCTACCATATGTGTGTGACCCTCTAGGCCCAATATTGAGCTAGCCGTGAATCATATCTATCAAAACTCCTTCTAGCTCAATGAATTATTATCTTTATAATAATTCACACAACTCATCGACTACGGACGTATTAGGCCACCACGCCACAGTCCCTAGACGATACAAGAGAATCCAATCCACTGGACTTGTCTGTCCTCAATTACCATGTACCTATAGTCCCTCATCTATCTAATATCTCAAAGACCGAATACTAGACATAGTATTGTCAGACCCATATGGTTTCTATTTGAGTCTCACTCTAATCGGATTTTCCTGGAGAACTCTTTCTCTCTTAATCCGAATGACCCTGACTATGGATTTGTTTGAGCAAGAACATATGAAATATTTCTCTCATGACACTAAGAGTGGATGATCCTCTATCGATACTCAATAGTCCTTGTAAGTTTGGCTACCACTCTCGATGATCGGCTATGCTAGTTTGGAACCTCTAGACCTATAAGTCTGGTATCAAAGAATGGAGTACTCATATAGGATATCCTTTGTGTCTCAAGTCTAAGGACTAGATACACCATTGGGATTATGGAATCGCTATTTGAAAATAAGGTATCATCAACCATCTAGCATTCCATAAGCAGATCAATTAGTGAACTCATTCTTCAATGAACACCTTTATTGTATCCTTAGTGTCCCACACGAGCAGCTATAAGATCAGCTGCATCCATCATATGGACGGGTATACAGAATACTAGTCTATCCGATTATCTCAATGTCCTTCTCGAGTAACCTATGATCGAAATTATTTAGGATTTGCGTTTAAATGTGAATTAGTCTCATTATGATGATCTCATCATGATCTGATTCCCATTGCACAGATCCATAGACATCACAATATATTCAAGCAATAGGCAATATAAAGTTATAAAATATCAAATAATAATAATAAACAAAAAGATTATGTGTTAAGTTACATATGACATCACTCACGTGATTGGTTTGCAGGGCACCTATGACTAGCACATCAGTCATCCAGCATTCTATGAGCGGATCAATCAATAAACTCATTCTCCAATAAGGACTTGCACTATAGCCCTAGTGTCCCTACAAAAACAACTATGAGACTAACTACCTCCATCATATGTATGGGTATATAGTACACTAGTCTATCCGGTTATCTCGATGTCCTCTCGAGTAACCTATGACCATGATTATTTAGGATATGTGTTTAAAGGCGAATTAATCTTATTATCGTGATCTCATCATGATCCGATTCTTATTGCACAAATCCATGGACATAACAATGTATTCATGCAACAAGCAATATAAAGTGATAAAATATAAAATAATATAATAAGTCGAAAGAATACATATCATATCACATGTGCCATCACTCATGTGATTGGCTTGCTAGGCACCTATGACTAGCAGGTATCAACCAGACTAGCGATGGTATTGCCTAAACATAGTCTCCCAGACTGTCAAGCGGTTGTATCATCTAGATTAGGTAGTGGTACCACCAGTGCATAGGGTGGCAAGCAGTGGTATGATCTAGTACTGATCGAAGAAATTTTTTGAAATCGGTTTGACTTTTCGAAAGCACTAATTAACCCCCCCTCCCCCTCTTAGTACCTTTATGGTCCTAATAGAATCTGATTCGATGATATGCCATAGAGGGACTTGACTAAGTATACCATGTCCTCAAGTCACCAATAACATCTCTATGTCATAAGCAAGATCTCGAATCGCAATATAGATAAGCTTCGAGGGACTAGACTAACTTAACCTACGTTGGGAATTGATTTCTTACTATAACGATGGAAGGCCACGTGGGTAAATCTAATTGCCTCATGCTTACCAACTTAATATTATCATAGGAGGGGTTTTAATTCGATCTCTCAATATGATGTGTCATATATATATATATATACATACATACATCGTATGCAAATATATATAAGTATCTAGTAGGTGCATAAATATTCACATATCACATATGAGCAATCACACCAGATGATCATGGACCATAGCTTGATGTGATTAGTGTTGAATTTCGGATTTTGATGATAAAATCAATTGATGAGTTTGTGATCTAATTTACGTTTTGAGTGATACAAGACTAGCTTCGACATGGAGAGACAATTTGATTAAAGTAGGAAGAATCGATGTTGGGCCGTGTTGAATCTTAGATTTTGATGATGAAATCAATTGGTAAAATATTTAATCTAATTCTTTGCTGAGATATGTGTGCAGGATTAACCACGATTTCAATAAGACGTAAAGCAAGTGTTGTGCCAAAGTCAAGATCGAGATCACGTTGGGAGTTCGAGAGTTTGCCGAAACTCCAGACGTTCATTGGAACTCGCTAAGAAGATCGTCGTAAAGTCTAGGAGCTTGCCAGGAGTCCACCGGAACATTGCCGTGAGTTCGTTGGATGTTCACCGAAAGAACATCGGAAGCTCACCGGAAGAGCAATTGATGCACCAGAACAAGATGCACTGTAATCATGTCTTAGGTATCGTAGTTAGAGAGTAAATTAAGTTATGATTAGGAGGTAATCCTACTAACTTAATTAGGGGCCAATTAGGCCTTAGTTGGGCTGGTTTGGACCAGATTCAAGGTCCAACCAGGTTGTTGAAAAGATGGCTAGCAGTGGCACCGCCAGGGCCGGCGGTGGCATTGCTTGGAAAGCAGTACCCTAGGATATCTGGGTGGTGGTACCACCGACAGTTATTGCTGTCAGGGTGGTATCGCCCCTATCAGGCGGTGGTACCGCCAAAGCTCGGTCTTCGAGCTTTGTTAGGCGGTAGTACCGCCTAGTAATGGCAGTGGTACCACTAGTACCTTGGAAATCTGGGATGAGACCCTTTTTGGCTTCATCTTTGAAAGCCATTGGGGCCTATAAAAATCCCACCCTTTTCTACATGAAAGGGCACGAAAACTATTGAGATAATCTTGAGTTATTAGGGTATAAAAGTGTTTTAAACAAGTGCTAGAGTCCTCCTCCTCCCTTTCTAAGTTTTGAGATCATACAAGAGAGGTGTGAGACTTGTAAGGATTCTCTCCTAAACCCATGAATTGGAGAAAGTGCTATAAAATAGGTGGTTGGTCTTCACCTATTGAAGGAAGGCCTTTAGTGGACGCTGGAGACCTCGTTGGAGAAGGAATCCGAAAGTGGATGTAGGTTACGTTGACCAAACCACTCTAAATTCTGGTTTGCTTTTCATTTGTGCAAATTTACTTTACTACAAGCCTCCTTAATCTTCTCTTGCACTTTTATGAAAGCTTTTGAGTTCAACTTCTCTCCGAAAAAGATTAAATCGAAACCATTTTCGTCGGAATTGGTTTTAAATGAAACGAACAATTTTTTGAAATATCGAAAGTTTTTCATTGCACTAATTCAACCCCCCTCTTAGTGCCACTCTTGATCCTAATAATTGGTATTAGAGCAAGGTTCACTCTCATCTGGTTTTAAACCCAAGAGAGATGGCATTCGCCGGCAACCTAGAGAGCTATTCAATTACACGTCCGCCCATATTCAATGGGACGAATTACATATATTGGATGACTAGAATGAGGATCTTCCTAATTTCAATAGATTTCAAACTATGGAATATTGTAGAAAATGAATTTCAAAAGTCTTCTCTTCCAATAAATGATTGGAATGAGTTGGAGAAGAAGACTTTTTCTTTAAATTCAAAGGCTATGAATGCCTTGTTTTATGCTTAGATAAAAACGAGTTTAATCATGTGTCCATTTGTGAAACAACATTTGATATTTGGCACACACTCGAAGTGACTTATGAAGGCACTAGTAGAGTGAAGGAGTCAAAAATTAATCTCTTAGTGCATTCTTATGAGTTGTTTCGAATGAAACTGAGTGAGACCATTGGAGACATGTACACCCGATTTACGAATATCATCAATGGTCTAAAAGGACTTGGTAAAGGTTTCTCGGGTTTTGAACTCGTTAATAAGATTTTAAGATTCCTTCCAAAAAGTTAGGATCCTAAAGTAACGACCATTCAAGAGGTCAAAGATCTAAATAATTTTCCTCTTGAAGAACTAATTGGGTCACTTATGACCTATGAAATGACATGTAAAACTTATGAAGAGCTTGATGACACCCTTCTAAAGAATAGGAAGGATATAGTACTAAAAACATAAGAAGACCACTTGAGAGAAAACTCAAGTGATGAGGATCTTGATGAAGACTTGACACTATTAACAAGAAAATTTAAAAAAATTATAAAAGAAATAAATTCAAAAATGATACTAAAAATAAATTTTAACCAAAAAAAGAACAAGTGATATGCTATGAATGCAAGAAGCCGGGACATTACAAGAGTGAATGTCTCCAAGCAAAGAGGAGGCAACCAAAAAAGAAGGCTCTCAAAGCTACATGGGACGACTCAAGTGCTTCCGAAGAAGAGGAGCCAACCAACACCGAGCAAATTGCTCACTATGCGCTAATGACTACTGGAGATGAGGTAACAAGTTCATTAGATGCAAATTTAACTTTCAATGAGCTTTCAAGTACTTTTCATGAATTATTTGATGAATGTAGAATTTAAGTAAAAAATATAATTCTTTGAAAAAGGAACATGCTTCTCTTATTAGAGATTTTGATAGAGTAAAGATTGAGCATGAAAATAACTTAGTTCCCCGCACAAAATGCCATGATTTAGAAATACTTCAAAAGGAAAACTTGCTACTCAAAGATACCTTGAAGAAATTTGAGGTTGGTAGCAAGTCCTTGAATACGATCCTTGTCAACAAGGGTCATGTTCATAGGAAAGACGGAATCGGATTTGTGAGTAGCTCTCACCAAAATCCAACCACCTTTATTAAAGGCCCTATCTTGCATGTATCACCTCACATCAAATGCAACTTTTGTTGCAAACTTGGACATGTTGCATACAAATGTCCATTCAAGAAATATAGTTCACATAAATTGATTTGGGTTCATAAAAGAACCTCAAATGACTCAATGCAATATGATAAATTGATTTTTGAGGCACCCAAGTTCAAATCGGTACATAAAAATCAATCTTTTTTATAGAAAAATATATCATCACAAGCTAGGAGCGAGAGATGGTATCTTAATAGTGGATGTTCAAGGCATATGACTAGAGATTCATCCCACTTTTCTCAAAATACGACATGTAGGTAGGGGGAGTTATGATTAACTCCTTCAGCAATTGGTTGTCATCATCAAAAAGGGGGAGATTGTTGAATCTTGGATTTTGATGATGAAATTAATTGGTAAAATATTTGATCTAATCCTTTACTGAGATATGTGTCCAGGATTAACCACGATTTCAGTAAGACGTAAAACAAGTGTTGTGCCGGAGTCAAAATCGAGATCACGTTGGGAGTTCGAGAGTTCGCTAGAACTCTGGACGTTCATTGGAACTCGCTAAGAAGATTGTCATAAAGTCCAGGAGCTTGCCAAGAGTTCACTGGAACATTGCCTAGAGTTCTTCGGATGTTCGTCGGAAGTACACCAGAAGCTCATCGGAAGAGCAATTGATGCATCGGAACAAGATGCATTATAATCATGTCTTAATTATCATAGTTAGAGAGTAAATTAAGTTAGGATTGGAAGGTAATCCCATTAACTTAATTAGGGGCCAACTGGGCCCTTAGTTGGGCTAGTTTGGTCCGGATTCAAGGCCAACCAGATTGCTGAAAAGATGGCTAGCGGTGGTACCGATTGGAAAGCCCCAGGATATCTGGGTGGTGGTACCGCCAGCAGTTATTACTACCAGCGGTGGTACTGCCCCTGTCAGGCAATGATATTGCTAGAGTTCGGTCTTCGAGCTTTGTCAGGCGGTAGTACTGCCCAGTAATGGTGGTGGTATTGCTAATACCCTGGAAATTCGAGATGAAACCCTTTTTGGCTCCATTTTTGAAAGTCATTGAGGCCTATGAAAACCCCACCCTTTTCTACATGAAAAGCCATGAAAACTATTGAGATAATTTTGAGTTATTGGGGTGTAAAAGTGTTGTAAACAAGTGCTAGAGTCCTCCTCTTCCCTTTTTAAGTTTTGAGATCATACAAAAGAGGTGTGAGACTTGTAAGGGTTCTCTCCTAAACCCATGAAAAGGAGAAAGCACTGTAAAAGAGGTGGTTGGTCTTTACCTATTGAAGGAAGACCTTAAGTAGACACCGGAGACCTCGTCGGAGTAGGAATCCGAAAGTGGATGTAGGTTACGTTGACCGAACCACTCTAAATTCTGGTTTACTTTTTATTTATGCAAATTTACTTTACTAAAAACCTCCTTAATCTTCTCTTGCACTTTTATGAAAGCTTTCGAGTTCAACTTCTCTTCGAAAATGATTGAATCAAAACCATTTTCGTTGGAATTGGTTTTAAACGAAACGAATAATTTTTTGAAATATTAAAAGTTTTCCACTGCACTAATTCACCTCACCTCTTAGTGCCGCTCTTGATCCTAACAGGCCGAAGTGGAACATATCAGAAGATTAGACGTTGAACCGAAGGATTAGTAAATGTGTCTGCAGAAGACTTTATGCCATGAGTTTGGGCATCAAGCCAAGAATATCAGACATTGCGCCAAGGAGATCAGATGTTGTTGAAAGACAATATGCCGATTGGGCAATATACCGAAGGAGAGGATGATATGTCGAAGGGGAGGACGAAGTGCCGAATGAACCAATGATTAGTTGTATAACATGTGATTAATACTTTATAATAATTGTCTAGATCAAAGTAGTTTTAGTTCTAATTGGGTTAGTTTAGAATGTAATTAGGCCAACTCAATTAGGGGCCAACTAGGCCTGAATTGGAACTGTTTTGGGTCAAGTGGAAGGCTCATTCAATGACCCAAAATTTGGGTTAGGCAATGGCACCACCGGTCCACGCAGTGGAGCCGCCAGTGGCTTAGTCTCCAAGATAGTCTTTGAGACTATGTCAAGTGGTGGTACCGCTAGACTAGGTAGTGGTATCGCCCAATATTGGTGGTGGTACCACCAGTACCCCAAAAACTTGGGGATTTAAATTTTAGCTCCAAGTTTTGAAGCCATTTTGGGCCTATAAATTCCCCACAAATTCCTGCTTTGAATATACACAAAAATAGAGCAAAAACTCTATAATTCTAAGGTTGAAAACACTTTTAAGTATAGAGTCCCTCCTCCAAGAGCTTAATGATAGTTTTAAGGGAGGTGTGTGAGGGAACACTTGTAAAAGAGGGGTGTAAAGGTTCTCTCCTAAACCTATCAAAGGGAGAAAGAGTGTAAGGGTAGTTAATCTTTGCCCATTGGAAAGAAGATCAGTAGTGGAAGCCAATAGCCTTAAGTGAAGAGGGATCGGGAGTGGATGTAGGTCATGGCAATCGAACCACTATAAACTCAGTGTGTAATTTCTATTGTGCTTCTCATTATCATTACTATTACTTTCATAGTTAATTACTTGGTTTACTTACTCTAAGTCAAGCACTCTTTTCCGATATTGGTTTTCATCAAACGTAATTTTTCAAAATCGATTTTTTTTATCATAAGCACTAATTCACCCCCTCCCTCTTAGTGTCGACTTGATCCTAACAATCAGGCCCAACCTAGTGGGCCTAATCACTCACAAAAGAATCTGTGTGCATCGATGCAACTCCATGCCCTATAATCATCCATCTTGTTCTCATCGGTCCTACTAGCACCTTGGCGCATCTCCATATGTAGTGATCATCCATCTTAGCCTCGTGGGTCCCATTGGCATCTTGATGCTTTTTAATTATAACATAATTATAGGCATGCATGCCCAATAATAATAATCACAAATATGATAAAAAGAAGGAGGCTCGCAGGGCCTAATAATGATAATCATACATACACATCATCACATGTCCATGATCATCTGCCCACATCATACATCACATATACACTGTTAGGATCGGAGCGGCACTAAGAGGGGGGGGGGGGGGGGGGGGGGTGAATTAGTGCAGCGGATTAAAACGTCGGTTTTGGAAACTTTTTCGTACGATAAAAACTGAACTCGGAAGTGCTTAACTTGAAAGCGTATTCGTAAATGTGTGTAGCAAAAGTAATGAGGAAGTAAAGCACTTATAAAGATTTGCAGTAAGGTAAAGTGCAATAAATAAATGCAAACCAGTGAACGAGCCAATTTTAAAGTGGTTCGGTCAAAATGACCTACATCTACTTGTGAAGCCTTCTTCGTTGAGGCTCCTAACTTCCACTAGCAAATCACTTTGAAGGGGAAGGACAAATACCCCTCTTACAACCTTTACAAGTGGTTCACACTCTTACAAAATTTCAGCAAGAAAGAATGGAGGTGAACACTCAAGCAATTTGAAAGTAAGACTTGCTAAGGCTTTGCTAAGACTTTTTTTTTTTCACTCTATTGCTTCTCAAAAGTTGTAATCTCTGCTGAGAATTGAGGGGTATTTATAGGCCTCAAGAGGATTCAAATTTGGGCTCCAAAATTTGAATTCTCTTCGGTTCCCGAAGCTAGCGGTGCCACCGCCTGTAAATGGCGGTGCCACCGCCTGTCAGTTGTGACACTGACAGTGTACTGGGCGGTGCCACCGCCCAGTCCAGCGGTGCCACCGCCTAGCTCTTTGGGTGCTGGGCGGTGCCACCGCCCAGACCGGCGGTGCCACCGCCTGGCTCTCGGGTGCTGGGCGGTGCCACCGCCCAATATGGCGGTTCCACCGCCCGACCTTATTGGTTACTGGTTGGGCTTTAAGTCCGGCCCAAACCAGGTTTCATTTTGGGCCCAGTTGGCCCCTAATCAAGATATAGGATTATTTCTTAATCCTAACCTTAATTACATTCAAACTACGTAACTAAAAAACATAATCCTAAGTAAGTTTTTAATCGGCGAACTTCAAGTCTTGTTCCGGCGAGCTTTCCGGCGAGCTTTCCGGCGATCTTCTGGCGGACTTCCGATACGCCCTTGGATTTCCTTTGACGGACTCCCAACTGGCTCCCGATCTTGTGGCGAAATCAACGAGTAGCCGAGCCTTCTCGGTGATCTCTGCAAACCTCCGATGATCTCTTCGGCGGACTTCCGAAAACTCCGACAAGTCCCCGATTTCTTCTTGATTGGTTCCGGCAGCATCTCCGACGAATCTTCGGACTCTCAAACACCCATCGAACTTGATTCCGGTAGACTCGCTTTATGTCTTCAAGCTTTCGTAGTTAATCCTGCATACTTATCTCAACATATAGATTAGATAAAACATGACAATTGACTTCATCATCAAAATCCGAGATTCAACAATCTCCCCCTTTTTGATGATGACAATCAATTGATAACAGAGTTAACCTTAACTCCCCCTATCTATATGCCATACTTGAGATAAGTCATTCTTGAATGCAAGAGACATATTGATAAGTTAAACCTTATCAATACTCCCATCATGATTCCTATCATGATGTATCTTTCTGAAAATGATGTCAAGACTTGACAACCATTTTCAAGTTTTATATTTCAAACGTGAATGATAGTGATCATAGCAAGATATCAACATATAAAATTATGATTTAAGCTTTTGATATCTTAATATAATGCAAACATTTCATAGTGAAAATATGGCAATCATAGCATAACAATTATCAATTTACCATATTTCTCCCCCTTTGTCATCAACAAAAAGGAGAGCGACTTTAAGCGTATAATTTATGATTATTAAAGCAAAGGAATTCAGCATTACTATGGAATTTAGTCAAAAAAATAATCCATAATTTAAAAATTTATCTTTCACTGAAAATACATCGCAAAAGAAGTTTCAGCATTCATTCAAAATACATTGCAAAAGAAGGTTCAACATTCATTCAAGGAAAGAAGATGACAAAGATCGCATGTCAAGATAAAAGATACATCGATTAATCTTTAGGAAGAAATGCAAAGTGCTGATACAGGACATCTATTTTTTGATTCATTTGCCGTAGTTCCTGCAAAATTCCAAATTGCTGAGTTTAAATCTGCTCTTGCTGTGTTTTGAGTTGGTCTTGTTGTGATTTGATCTGATACAATTCTGCCAAAATGAGTTCTTCAGAGGATGAAGTAGGAGCTGAAGGTGCTGTGCCAAAGGGACTAGGAGGAGGAGATTCATTTCCCCTAAGAATTGGTGTTTCATGGTGTTCTACTGGTAGGGGAATTGGATCAGTCCTTCTAGGTTGCCTCACCCATATACCATTGCTAAAAGTGCATCTAAGTCTTTTCAATAGATTTATGTTGATGATGTTATATCGATCACTTTGAATTGTGTCTTCATCGGGTGGGATACTAATGTCATGGGCAATTATAAGTCGTGTGATTAACCCCCCATATGATAACATACCGTCTTTAGCTATAATATCCTTCATGTGTTGCTGGATTGAGTATCCAAAGCAGTTATGTTGACCGGTCATAATCCAATACATTGTGCTCATCTTTATTTGACTTATTTCATCAAGATGAAATTGTTTAGGAAATATGATGCTTGTTATGATGTGATGAAGAATTTTAGAGTTAAAGGGTAGTAAGTGTTCACTACTCTTAGGCAGTATTCCGAGGTTCGGATTTGCAAAAATAGTTTCTACGGCTTCGAAGTAAGTTGCTCCGATTACATTTACATCCCATTTACCTCTAAAATAACAGCCCCTATCTTTTTCAGCGAGTCCAATTAATTCACAAATAGTGCTGTCAAAGATTCTAATCTGTGTTCCTAAAAGGTAAGTACTTAGGCTTTCGTTGTCTACACACAAGTTTGCATAAAATAGCCTAACTAACCTAGGATAAATTGGTTCATTGATTTGTAGGAGAGATAAGGCTTCTAAATGTGCAAACCACCTAATGGGTTCTAGGTTTCCTAGTTCATTTAGATCAACGTGTTTACCCTTATGTATAGTTCTTATTTTAAAATTTGAAAACCTAAGTGCTACTTCTTTAGATTTAAAAAGATTTTGGTCATATGAATCTCCTACAATCCTTTTCCCTTTTGATCTCTTAGGAGCCATTATCTAGACAAGATGATGGATCAAAAATATGAAACTGTAAAGGGTAGGGAAAATAATGAAAAGAGGAAGAAGAAAATTTCAGGTTTTACCTTATGGAGAATTTCTTGAAAGATGGAGAGCTTGGACCAACAAAAATCCCTTTCCAAGGCTTCTAAATGTTGGAATGAGGCTTTAGAGAGGTTGGGGGAGGGTTGAGGCAGGTTCTCACGGGTTGTGGGCGGTGTCACCGTCGGCCCTAACCCTTAATATTTATATAGGGGCTCTCGGGCGGTGCCACCGCCTAGCGACCAAACGCTCAGGCGGTGCTACCACTGGTTCTGGCGGTGCCACCGCTGGTTTTGGTGGTGCCACCGCTAGCATGCCGCGGAAGGAAGGGGGTGCTACCGCCGGTTTTGGCGGTGCCACCGCTGGCATGCCGCGAAAGGAAGGGGGTGCTACCGCCTGGCGGTGCCACCGCTGGCATGCCGCGAAAAAAAAAATTTTTCATTCCTTCCTTGTTTTTTTTTATTTTTTTATTTTTCAGAGATGTTAGGATAAACATTTCCTTTGGAATTGAAAGAGAAGGATCATATCTACCAAGGAATGGAAAGAGGATGAAAAACTTTTCGGAAAGTACATTCTTAGGGACAATTTAACATGCCTAGTTCCCTTCTAATAAATTCAAATTGGTCTTCATTTAAGGCTTTTGTAAAGATGTCTGCCAATTGATGCTTTGTGTCAATGAATTCTAGAACAACATTATTGTTAAGGACATGATCGCGTATGAAATGATGCCTAACGTCGATATGCTTAGTTCTAGAGTGCTGAATTGGATTTTTGGTAAGACATATGACACTTGTGTTATCACATTTTATGAGAATATTTTTCAAGTGAATTCCATAGTCTTCCAATGTATTTTTTATCGAAACAATTTGTGCACAGCATGCACTTGCAGCGATGTATTCGGCTTCCACCGTAGATAGTGCAACTGAATTTTGTTTCTTGGAAGTCCAAGAAACAAGTGCATGTCCTAAAAATTGGCATGTGCCGGATGTACTTTTTCTATCTATCCTACATCCGCCAAAATCGGCATATGCATAAGCTATTAAATCGAATTTTTCTGATTTCGGATACCAAAGTCCTAAATTTGGAGTTCCTTTAAGATATCTAAATATTCTTTTAACACTCTTGAGATGAGATAATTTAGGATTAGATTGAAACCTAGTGCAAAGTCCCACACTAAACATAATATCTGGTCTAGTCGCAGTGAGGTAGAGTAGACTACCTATCATTCCCCTATACGTTTTTTGATCGAAATTTTCGTTGTTTTCATCCATATCTAGCTTAGTCGAAGTACTCATAAGGGTGTTTATTGCTTTTGAATTATCCATGTTAAATCGTCTTAACAATTCTAATGTATATTTAGTTTGGTTAAGAAATATACCGTCACTAAGTTGTTTGATTTGCAATCCTAAAAAGAATGTTAATTCACCCATTAAACTCATTTCACATTCATGACTCATATTTTTGGCAAATGATTCACATAGTGATTCATCTGAAGAACCAAAAATAATATCATCAACATAAATTTGCAAATAAGAAAATTGTTTTCAAAATGTTTGATAAATAATATAGTATCAACCTTGCCTTTGGTAAAATTATTTAAAATAAGAAAGGAATTAAGCCTTTCGTACCATGCTCTAGGAGCTTGTTTCAAACCACAGAGAGCCTTAGTCAATTTGAATACATGATTAGGAAGAATAGAATTTTCAAATCCAGGAGGTTGTTCGACATATACTTCTTCCGAAATAAAACCATTCAAGAAGGCACTTTTGACGTCCATTTGAAATAATTTAAAATTATTACTACTAGCATAGGCAAGGAGCATTCTAATGGCTTCTAATCTTGCCATAGGTGCGAAGGTTTCTTCGTAGTCGATACCTTCTTCTTGGTTGAAACCTTTGGCCACTAATCTAGCCTTGTTTCTAACCACGATACCACATTCGTCTTGCTTGTTTCTAAAGACCCATTTAGTACTAATGACTAAATGGTCACTAGGTCTAGGAACAAGCTTCCATACCTCATTCCTCTCAAATTGATTCAATTCCTCTTGCATAGCAAGGACCCAAGAATCATCTTTCAAGGCCTCGTTAATGCATTTAGGTTCGATTTGAGTGAGAAAGGCAGCATTAGCACAAAAATTCTTGAAAGAAGAACGAGTTTGAACCCCTTGTGATGTATCTCCTATAATTTGCTCTTTTGGATGAGCATCTACATGCTTCCATTCCTTAGGTAAGGAGATTGTGGAAGAAGATGCATCCAAGTTGATATTTTGAGGAGGGGGTTCCTTTAAATCCAAATTTTCAAAACCAATATCATCATCAAAATCATTTTTCTTTAACTCAGAAATTTCATTAAAAATTACATGAATAGACTCTTCTATAACTAAGGTTCTTTTGATAAAAACACGAAAAACCTTAGAAACGGAAGAGTAACCAAGAAAGATGCCTTCATCGGATTTAGCATCAAATTTTGCTAAGGCATCCTTTTCATTTAAAATAAAGCATTTGCAATCGAAAACTTTAAAATAAGAAACATTTGGTGTTTTGTTATTCCATAATTCATAGGGAGTTTTTGATAGAGATGGTCTTATTAGAACCCTATTCATGATGTAGCAAGTCGTATTTACGGCTTCGGCCCAAAAATACTTGGGTAGACTATATTCATTCAACATAGTTCTTGCCATTTCTTGTAGATTTCTATTTTTTCTTTCTACTACTCCATTTTGTTGAGGATTTCTTGGAGTAGAGAAGTTGTGGTTATATCCGTTAACTTCACAAAAATTTTGGAAATCGCGGTTTTGAAATTCGCCACCGTGATCACTCCGAATTGATGAAATCATGAAACCTTTTTCGTTTTGAGTGAGTTTACAAAATTTAGAGAAACATTTGAAACAATCACTTTTGTGAGCCAATAAATAGGTCCAAGTATATCTAGTATAATCATCTACAATTACAAAAGCGTATTTGCTTCCTCCTAGACTTGTCGTGTCAATTGGTCCAAATAAGTCCAAATGGATCAATTGTAATGGTCTAGTGGTACTAATTTGATTTTTTGGTTTGAAACTAGTTTTTATTTGTTTACCTAGTTGACACGCATCGCATACTTTGTCCTTAACAAACTTCATATTTGGAATCTCTCGTACTAATTCTCTAGATGAGATCTTAGATATTAGTTTCATGCTTGCATGGCCTAATCTCCTATGCTAAAGCCAAGCATCATCTTTTAAAGTGGAGAGACACATTTCGTTACCAAGTTCATCAAGATTGATGGTGTAGACATTATATTGTTTTAATGCCTCATGTTATTGTTTGGTTTTTCAATAATACACACATTTGATTCAAATCTAACGATATAACCTTTATCGCATAATTGACTAATACTCAAGAGATTATGTTTCAATCCATCAACTAGTAATACATTATCAATAAAAAAGTTTAATTTGTTACTTATGGTTCCCTTGCCAATGATTTTGCCTTTGTTGTTGTCTTCGAAGGTGACATAGCCTTCGTCTATGCTAGTGAGCTTGGAGAATTGGGATGGATCCCCGATCATATGCCTTGAGCATCCACTATCAAGGAACCATCTCTTGCTCCTAGCTTGTGATGGTGTATGTTTCTACAAAAAGGGATTATTTTTAGGTATCCATTTACTTTTGGGTGCCTCAAAAACTGATCTAACTTGTTTATCATGTTGCATAGACATGATCTTGGTTCCTTTAGTAACCCAAATCAATTTGTTCGGACTAATTTTCTTGAATGGACATTGATAAGTTTTATGTCCATATTTGCAACAAAAGTTGCAATTGCTTTGGTGTTGAACATGTAAGATAGGACCTTTAATAAAGGTGGTTGGATTTTGGTGAGAACTTCTCACAAATCCAATTCCACTTGTTTTAGGAACGTGACCCTTATTTGTAATGATCATGTTCAAAGACTTGCTACCAACCTTGAATTTCTTCAAGGTGTCCTTAAGTAGCAAGTTCTCCTTTTGGAGAGTTTCTAGATCATGACATTTTATGCATGGAGCTAAACTATCATGATATTCAATTTTTAATTTATCAAAATTACAAGTAAGACTATCATGCTCCTTTTTTAACAATTTGTATTTTCTACTAATTGTTTTGCATTCATCAAATAACTCATGGAAGGCATTTAATAATTCATGATAAGATAAATCTGCATCAATTAAATTCGTTACCTCCTCTCCGATGGCCATTAGGGAGTAATGAGCAACTTGTTCGGTGTTGGACTCCTCTTCTTCGGATGCGCTTGAATCATCCAACGTTGCTTTGAGCGTCTTCTTCTTTGATGTTCTCTTTTTGGCTTGGGGACATTCATTTTTGAAATGCCCCGACTTCTTGCATTCATAGCATATCACTTGGTCCTTTTTATGTTCAAGTTTGTTTTTGGTGTTATTTTTAAATTTGTTCTTTCTTATAAATTTTTTAAATTTTTGAGTCAAAAATGCAATGTCATTGTCACTGTCCTCATCACTTGATGTTCCTTTCAAGTGGTCTTCTTGTGATTTGAGTGTCATATCCTTCCTGTTCTTTGGAAGGGGGTTCTCGAGCTCGTCATGAGCTTGACATGACATTTCGTAGGTCATTAGAGACCCAATAAGTTCTTCAAGAGGGAATGTTTTAAGGTCCTTGGCCTCTTGAATGGCAGTAACTTTTGGATCCCAACTTTTAGGAAGGGATCTTAAGATTTTAGTTACTAGTTCAAAGTTAGAAAAATCTTTACCAAGAGCTTTGAGTCCGTTGATGACATCCGTGAAACGGGTATACATGTCTCCGATGGACTCACTTGGTTCCATTCGGAAAAGTTCGTAAGAGTGCATAAGAATGTTGATTTTGGACTCTTTCACTCGGCTAGTGCCTTCATGAGTGACCTCAAGAGTTCTATAAATATCAAAAGCAGAATCACAAATTGAAACGCGATTAAATTCATTTTTGTTTAGAGCACAAAACAAGGCATGCATAGCCTTTGCGTTTAAAGCAAAAACTTTCTTCTTCGATTCATTCCATTCGCTCATCGGAAGAGAAGATTTTTGAAATCTATTTTCAACAATAGTCCAAAGCTCGAAATCCATGGAAATGAGGAAGATTCTCATACGTGTCTTCCAATACGTGTAATTCAACCCATTAAACATAGGTGGATGTGTAATAGAATGTCCCTCATGCATACCGGAGTAAGCCATCTCTCTTGGGTATTAAACCAAATATGAGAGTGAGCCTTGCTCTGATACCAATTGTTAGGATCGGAGCGGCACTAAGAGGGGGGGTGAATTAGTGCAGCGGATTAAAACATCGATTTTGGAAACTTTTTCGTACGATAAAAACTGAACTCGGAAGTGCTTAACTTGAAAGCGTGTTCGTAAATGTGTGCAGCAAAAGTAATGAGGAAGTAAAGCACTTATAAAGATTTGCAGTAAGGTAAAGTGCAATAAATAAATGCAAACCAATGAACGCGCCAATTTTAAAGTGGTTCGGTCAAAATGACCTACATCCACTTGCGAAGCCTTCTTCGATGAGGCTCCCAACTTCCACTAGCAAATCACTTTGAAGGAGAAGGACAAATACCCCTCTTACAACCTTTACAAGTGGTTCACACTCTTACAAAATTTCAGCAAGAAAGAAAGGGAGGTGAACACTCAAGCAATTTGAAAGTAAGACTTGCTAAGGCTTTGCTAAGACTTTTTTTTTTCACTCTATTGCTTCTCAAAAGTTGTAATCTTTGCTGAGAATTGAGAGGTATTTATAAGCCTCAAGAGGATTCAAATTTGGGTTCCAAAATTTGAATTCTCTTCGGTTCCCGAAGCTAGCGGTGCCACCGCCTGTCAGTTCTAACACTGACAGTGTACTGGGCGGTGCCACCGCCCAGTCCAGCAGTGCCACCGCCTAGCTCTTCAGGTGCTGGGTGGTGCCACCACCCAGTATGGCGGTTCCACCGCCCGACCTTATTGGTTACTAGTTGGGCTTTAAGTCCGACCCAAACCAGGTTTCATTTTGGGCCCAGTTGGCCCCTAATCAAGATATAGGATTATTTCTTAATTCTAACCTTAATTACATGCAAACTACGTAACTAAAAAACATAATCCTAAGCAAGTTTTTAACCAGCAAACTTCAAGTCTTGTTCCGGTGAGCTTTTCGGCGATCTTTCGGCGGACTTCCGATACGCCCTTGGATTTCCTCTGACGGACTCCCAACTGGCTCTCGATCTTGTGGCGAAATCAACGAGTAGCCGAGCCTTCTCGGTGATCTCTGCGAACCTCCGATGATCTCTTCAGTGGACTTCCGAAAACTCCGACAAGTCCCCGATTTCTTCTTGATTGGTTCCGGCAGCATCTCCGACGAATCTTCGGACTCTCAAACACCCATCAAACTTGATTCCGGTAGACTCGCTTTATGTCTTTAAGCTTTCGTAGTTAATCCTGCATACTTATCTCAACATATGGATTAGATAAAACATGACAATTGACTTCATCATCAAAATCCGAGATTCAACATACACATCATGTAGGACTATTAGATAATATAATAATAATTAATTAAATTATTTTAATTAATTATATTATAGATTGTTAGGGAACCCTATACTAGGGTGCCCCATTTGGCTAGGAAACCCTAGCCCCTAAGGTCCCTTCTGTAGCCAAGAATCTCTGGCTACATGGCACCCATAGGCGACTAGGAAACCCTAGCTGCTAGCTTACCCCATACGGCCAGGAACCCTTGGTTGCAAGGTCACCTAGGTAGTAAGGAAACCATAACTACCGAGGTTCCCTATATGGCTAGGACTCCTTGGCCACATGGGGTGCTCAGCCATGGCTGAGAGCTTGCTGGTCTTGGCTAGGTAGCCTTTGGCCAGGCTGAGAGTAACATGTTGTGCTCTCGGCTTAGGCTACAAGAAGCCTTCGGCCAAGCCATAGGGCAGCAACTATAGCTGCCCTTTTTCTTATGTTTTGTGATAGCAATTTTGGTGATAAAACATTGATTTAAAGCACCTTTCAATAGTGAGAAGAAGTGCTATCTAAAATTAAAAACTATGAGTAAAATCGTAGCAACCATGCATAAAATAATTTTATGCGATTCATCACAACACATGTAGTTTAAAACCAATTATCGCATGATGAACCTGGCTCTAATACCACTATTGGAAAACTTTGGGCAGCATCACATATATAATGGAAGAACAAAAAATAAAATAGGTTCCCAAAGATTCAATATCGAATCATCGTGCGGAGATTGGTACGTAAAAAAATGTAAAACTGAAAATGTGTAACACATGTGAGATTATTTACCTAGCGGAGATCGTACATCCCTCAAATTATAGCTCCAAGTCTCTAGATGAAAGAGGTCAGATGTCCCCCTATCTAGCGATGATCCACATGACAGATGGGGTAGCGATGCTCTTCCTTTCATAGTGCAATCTTTCCTCTCCTTTGCACACCACAATACTATGCTAAGATCAAGAAGGGGTTGGCCCTTCTTACTGTCCACACATCTCAAATAGGGCTGTCGGTTAAAGAGGAGAGGATGGGAGGAGAATAGTGCTAGTCATAGGTGCCCAACAAGCCAATCACGTGAGTGATGACACGTGTGACTTGACACGGAATCTTTTTGCTTATTATATTTTGGTATTTATCACTTTATATTGACTATTGCATATATGTATGTATATATTGTGATGTTCTTGGATCTGTGCAATGGGAATCGGATCGTGATGAGATCACGATAATGAGACCGATTCACCTTTAAACCCAGATCCTAAATAATCCCGGTCATATATTACTCGAGAGGGACATCGAGATAACTGGATAGACTAGTGTGCTGTATACCTGTCCATATGATGGATGCAATTGGTCTCATAGTTGCTCATGTGGGGAAACTAGGGATACAGTATAGGTGTTCATTGGAGAATGAGTTCACTGATTGATCCGCTTACGGAATACTGGATGGTTGATGATGCCTTATTGTCAGACAACGATTTCGTAGTCCTAGTGGTGTATATGGTCCTTAGACTTGAGACCCTAAGGATGTCCTGTATGAGTGCTCTACTCTTTGATACCAGACTTATAGGTTTGGATGTCCCAGATCTAGTATAACTGGTCATTGGGAGTAGCAATCAACTTTACAAGGGCTATTGAGTGGTCGATAGAGGATCATCCACTCTCGGTGTCATGAGAGGAATTTTTCATGTGTTCTGCTTAGACAAATCCCTAGCCCCGGTTCATTCGGATTAAGAGAGAAGAGTTCTCCGGGAGAATCTGATTAGAGCGAGACTCGAGTAGAAATCGTATGGGTCTGACAGCACTATACCCGGATACGGTCTCTGCGATATTAGATGATGAAATACCACTATTGGAAAACTTTGGGCAGCATCACATATATAATGGAAGAACAAAAAATAAAATAGGTTCCCAAAGATTCAATATCGAATCATCGTGCGGAGATTGGTACGTAAAAAAATGTAAAACTGAAAAATGTGTAACACATGTGAGATTATTTACCTAGCGGAGATCGTACATCCCTCAAATTATAGCTCCAAGTCTCTAGATGAAAGAGGTCAGATGTCCCCCTATCTAGCGATGATCCACATGACAGATGGGGTAGCGATGCTCTTCCTTTCATAGTGCAATCTTTCCTCTCCTTTGCACACCACAATACTATGCTAAGATCAAGAAGGGGTTGGCCCTTCTTACTGTCCACACATCTCAAATAGGGCTGTCGGTTAAAGAGGAGAGGATGGGAGGAGAATAGTGCTAGTCATAGGTGCCCAACAAGCCAATCACGTGAGTGATGACACGTGTGACTTGACACGGAATCTTTTTGCTTATTATATTTTGGTATTTATCACTTTATATTGACTATTGCATATATGTATGTATATATTGTGATGTTCTTGGATCTGTGCAATGGGAATCGGATCGTGATGAGATCACGATAATGAGACCGATTCACCTTTAAACCCAGATCCTAAATAATCCCGGTCATATATTACTCGAGAGGGACATCGAGATAACTGGATAGACTAGTGTGCTGTATACCTGTCCATATGATGGATGCAATTGGTCTCATAGTTGCTCATGTGGGGAAACTAGGGATACAGTATAGGTGTTCATTGGAGAATGAGTTCACTGATTGATCCGCTTACGGAATACTGGATGGTTGATGATGCCTTATTGTCAGACAACGATTTCGTAGTCCTAGTGGTGTATATGGTCCTTAGACTTGAGACACTAAGGATGTCCTGTATGAGTGCTCTACTCTTTGATACCAGACTTATAGGTTTGGATGTCCCAGATCTAGTATAACTGGTCATTGGGAGTAGCAATCAACTTTACAAGGGCTATTGAGTGTCGATAGAGGATCATCCACTCTCGGTGTCATGAGAGGAATTTTTCATGTGTTCTTGCTTAGACAAATCCCTAGCCACGGTCATTCGGATTAAGAGAGAAAGAGTTCTCCGGGAGAATCTGATTAGAGCGAGACTCGAGTAGAAATCGTATGGGTCTGACAGCACTATACCCGGTATACGGTCTCTGCGATATTAGATGGATGAGAGACTATAGGTACATGGTAACTGAGGATAGATAGGTCCAATAGATTAGATTCCCCTATATCATTTGGGGACTACAGCGTAGTGGCCTAGTACGTCCGTAGTCGATGAGTCGAGTAAATTATTATGAAGATAATAATTCACTAAGCCAGAAGGAGTTCTGATAGGTATGACTCACGGCTAACTCGATATTGGGCCTAGAGGGTCACACACATATGGTAGGTGTTGCAATGAGTAGAGGTTTGGATATGAGATATCCGTCGGAGCCCCTGTCTTATTGGATATCCAATAAGACCTTGAATTATTGGATCCTATGGATGAGATTCAATAAGAGCCCATAATAGATTATTGGATAGAGATCCACTAATATAAGAGGCTTGGGTAATTGGATGCAGATCCAATACGCAATAGGGGAGGATCCGTTAGGGTTTGACAAGGGACCTCTATAAATAGGAGGGATTTAGTACTTCATAGGTTAGAGCCTTTGCTTGCCTCTCCTATTCTCCTCCCCCTCTCTACCTCAGAAAAGGCTTGGAGTTTTGAGGAGCGTCATCGTAGCCCTACTGTGTAGATCACCGCTAGAGAGGAGGATGCTTGATCTCCTTCATCCTCTCCTAGAGATTTGTAGGGAAATAGGGATATACAATCTCCTTAGGTAACACAATTTATCTTATATGCAGTTTTAAGTTTCACAATTTTTGCATACCAATCTTTGCACGACGACGAACATCTCTTTGGGAATAGGGGATTTTGTTTTCTTGTTCTTCCGCTGCGCATGTGATGTCACCCCCAAGATTTCCCATCAAATAGAAGGTGGCAGCTACTAGTCATAGGTACCTTGCAAGTCAATCACGTGAGTGATGGCGCGTATGACACACTATGTAGTCTTTTTACTTATTATTAGTATTAATGTTTTCTTACTTTATGTTACATGTTGGATATATTGTGATGTCTATGGATCTGTGCAATATGAACCGGATTGTGATGAGATCATGATAAAGAGATCGACTCACCTTTAAACACATATCCTAAAAATCTTAATTGTAGGTTTCTTGAGAGGGACATCGAAATAATCGGATAAATTGGTGTGCTATATATATTCATCTATATGATAGAGGCAGTTAGTATCATAGTTGCTCATGTGGGGACATTAGGGATATAGTGTAAGTGAGAGACTATAGATACATAATAACTGAAGACAATATCCAATAGATTGGATTTTTTTGTATCGTCTAGGGACTATGGCGTAGTGGCCTCGTATGCCCGTAGTTGATGAGTTATGCGAATTATTATAAGAGATAATAATTCATTGAGTCAAAAGAGTTCTGATAGGTATGACTCACAACCAGCTCAATATTGTACCTAGAGGGTCACACACATACGGTAGGTGTTGTGATGAGTAGATATTCGGATATGAGATATTTGTTGGAGACATTATCTTATTAGATATCTAATAAACCCATGAATTATTGGATCTTATGGATAAGATCCAATAAAGGCCAATGAGAGATTATTGGGTAGAGATCCACTGATTCAAGAGGCTTGGGTAGTTGGATAGAGATCTAGTACATAATAGGGTAAGATCCATTAGAGTTAAGTTAATAGAGACCTCTATAAATAATAGGGAACCAAAGGGACATAGGTTAAACCATTTTTAGCTGTCATCTCCTATTTTCCTCCCTCCCTGTCCTCCTCAGTCGATAGCCCCAGTTTGGGGCATGTGGATAGCAAGAAGGGTCAACCCCTTCTTGATCACATGGTGTGCTTGGAGAGAAAGATCATGCAGCGATTTGAGGAGCATCTTCACTACATCTGTCATGTGGATCACTACTAGAGAAGAGGACATCTGACCTTCTTCATCCTCTCTTACAAATTTAGAAATTTATAGGGATATATGATCTCACTAGGTAATACATCTTTCACACACAAATAATTTTTGATTTTGTGAGTTTTTTGCATACCAATCTTTTCACGACAACGAGAACTTTTTTTTGTAGGAAATCAGAGATTTTTTATTTTTTGTTCTTCCACTATGCATATGATGCTGCCCAAGGTTTCCTAACAGTATCCAAAAAGAGTCTAGCCTATGCCCTTTTGGTTCCCTCTTATTTATAGAGGTCTCTATCAACTTAACCCTATTGGAACCTACCTTATTGGATATTAGATCTGTATCTAACTACCCAAATCTCTTAGATTAATGGATCTCTATATAATAATCACTATTTGCTCTTATTGGGTCTCACCTAAAGTATCCAATAATACAAGAGCTTATTAGATATCCAATAAGATAGAGGGTCGATGGATATCTCATATCCATACTTCTACTTGTCGTAATACCTATCATATGTATATGACCCTCTAGGACCAATATCATGTTGGTTGTGAGTTACACCTATCAGAACTCCTTTTGACTCTGTGAATTCTTATCTTCATAATAATTCATTTAACTTATTGACTATGGATGTACTAAGCACTATGCTATAGTCCTTAGATGATACAAGAGGATCCAATTCATTTGACATATTTGTCCTCAGTTACTATATATAGTCCCTCATCCATCTAATATCTCAAAGACCATATATCGGGCATAGTGCTATCAAGTCTATATGAAATCTTCTCGAGTCTCGCTCTAATCAAATTCTCCTAGAGAAGTCATTCTCTCTCAATCTGAATGACCGTAGCCAAGAATTTGCCTAAGCAAGAATATATGGGATATTCCTCTCATGACACTAAGAGCAAATGATTATCTATTGACATTCAATTGTCCTTGCAAGGTTGGCTATCATTCTTGATGACTAATTATGCTAGATCTTGAACTTCCAAATCTATAAGTCTAGTATCAAAGAGTAGAGTACTCATACAAAGCATTCTTGATGTCTCAAATCTAAGAACTAAATATATAGTCAAGACTACAAAGCTGCGATCTAATAATGAGGTATTATTAACCATCTAACACTCCATAAGCAGATCAATTAGTGAACTCGTTCTCTAATAAGCACCTGCACTTTACCCCTAGTATCTCCACATAAGCGACTATGAGATCAATTACCTCCATTATATGGACGAGTATACAATACAATGGTCTGTTTGACTATATCGATGTCCCTCTTGAGTAACTATAATTGGGAATAGTTAGAGTTTATGTTTATAGGCAAATTGGTCTCATTATTATAATCTTATCATGATCCAATTCCTATTGCACAAATGCAAGGATATCACAATATATGCAACAAGTAATATAAAGTGAGAAAATATCAACAATATTAATAAGCAAAAAGAATATGCAACACGTCACGTGAGCCATCACTCACGTGATTGGCTTGTAGGGTACCTATGACTAACAACATTTTATCTTAAAGACTCATTTACAACTGACTTTCTTTTAACAGTTATTAGGTAATTTAATTAGTTTCCAAACATCATTCTAGTCCATTAATTTTATCTCTTTTTTTATTTTTTATAATTGCTATTTTCCATGGCTTATGAAAATAATATGAGATCCCTTTTCATCCTTATGTTATAATATGATTCTTGTAAATAAACCGCATAATCATTTGAAATAATAGGTCTCTTTTCCCTTTAAAATATTCTCAAAACTATTGGTTGTGATTGTTCTACAAGATCTAGTTGTGACATCAATATTATATGAGAGTTTATCAATATTATTTTGTTATTCACTCTCATCAATTCTTTTAGTGATTTAAGGAACAATAATCTCTTGAATAGAAAATGATAAAGAAGTATCAACTTATATCTATTAGATATCAAAATTGATCCTTTGAGATTTTTCGCTCCCAATAATTTTATCATTTTTTAGAAATATTATATTATCATATTCTACTATCCTCATACTATGATTAGGGTAATAAAATCTATATTCTTTGGATTTTTTTGGATAACTAATAAAATATTAAAAAATAGTTCCTAGATCCCATTTTTTTCATTTTGATTGAAGACTATTATTTTTGCAAAACAATCCCAAATATATAGATATATTAAACTAAGTTTGCTACTAATTCATAATTCAAATGGAGTTGATGAAACTAATTTACAAGGAACCCTACTCAAGATATACATAGTTGTCTTAAGAGTTTTATCCCACATTAACTTAGGTATAGTGGAATAGCTCAATATACTGTCAATTATCTATAAGAATACGATTTTACCTTTTAGCAATATCATTCTACTATGGCATACTTGATAAGGTATACTGAGCACAAGTACTCTGCTTTTTTAAGAATCAAGCAAAAGCACCAATATTCTAACCAGAGTCATTATATCTACTATAAAATTCACAACTCCTATCACATATGATAATTTTGACTTTTTTATTTAATTATCTCTCAATCTCATTATATATAATTCAAGAGTATCAATAGCTTGAGACATTTTATATTTTAGATACACAGTCATATCTAAGCAGGTCATATATAAATATGATAAAATACCTTTCTCTACCAAAATTAGGAATATAGAAGGGTCCATAGATATTAGTATAAATAATCTCAAGAAGTTCTTTATTTCTTATAATATTTTTCTTTATATGCTTAGTCTATTTTTCTTTAATACAATATGTGCAAACATCAAAATCAGTAAAGTCTAAATCTTTCAAAATATTTTTCTTCACTAATCTTTCAATTCTTTTCTTGGATATATGCTATAAACATCTATGCCACAATATATAAGATCTTTTACTATTGAAATTACATTTTAATCCAATATTTGATTGTAGGGTCACTAACATCTTTGTAAACTTAAGATTTAAATTAATTCTCTACAAATTATCACACAAAATTCTAAAACTAACTTTTATTGAATTATAAAATATTCTAATTTTACCATTATCAAAAGAAAAATAATATCCTAACTTATCAATTCTAAATAGAGAAACTAAATTTCTAGAAATAGTTAAAACATAATATGTCAATAATGTTAGGATCGGAGCGGCACTAAGAGGGGGGGTGAATTACTACAGCGGATTAAAACGTCGGTTTTGGAAAATTTTTTGTACGATAAAAACTGAACTCGGAAGTGCTTAACTTGAAAGCATGTTCGTAAATGTGTGCAGCAAAAGTAATGAGGAAGTAAAGCACGTATGAAGATTTGCAATAAGGTAAAGAGCAATAGTAAATGCAAACTAGAGAACACGCCAATTTTAAAGTGGTTCGGTCAAAATGACCTACATCCACTTGCGAAGCCTTCTTCGATAAGGCTCCCAACTTCCACTAGCAAATCACTTTGAAAGGGAAGGACAAATACCCCTCTTACAACTTTTTACAAGTGGTTCACACTCTTACAAAGTTTCAACCAGAAAGAAGGAGGTGAACACTCAAGCAATTGAAAACAAGATTTTCTAAAGACTTTGCTAAGGTTTTTATCTCAATCTCTTGCTTCTCAAAAGTTGTATTCTCTGTTGAGAATTGAGGGGTATTTATAGGCCCTAAGAGGATTCAAATTTAGGCTCCAAATTTTGAATTCTCTTGGGTTTCCGAGGCTAGCAATGCCACCATCTGTCGGTGGCGGTGCTACTGCCTGTCAATTTTCACATTTGATAGCGTTCTAGCGGTGCCACCGCTAGAATTCTTAGGTTCTGGGCGGTGCCACCGCCCAGTCCGGCGGTACCACCGCCTGACACTTTAGGCTCTAGGCGATGCCACCGCGCAGTTTGGTGGTTCCACGGCCCAACCTTTTGGGTTCTGGGCGGTGCCACTACCTATTCTGGTGGTGCCACCACCTATACCATTTTAGCTTACTGGTTGGGCTCTAAACTTGGCCCAAACCAGTCCGAACTCAGGCCTAATTGGCCCCCAACCGGGTAATAGGATTAACCCTTAATCCTAACCCTAATTATATGCAAACTACACACTTAAAAACATAATCCTCAGTATGTTTTTAACCGATAATGTCGAGTTTCCTTCCGGCAAGCTCTTTGATGATCTTCCAGCGGACTTTCGATACATCCTCGGATTTCTTCCGACGGACTCCCAGCAGGCTCCCGATTTTGTGACGAGTTCGACGAGTAGCCAAGCCTTCTCGGTGATCTCCACGAACCTCTGACGATCTCCTCGGCGGACTTCCGAAAACTCCAACAAGTCCCTAATTTCTTCTCGGTTGGCTCCGGCAGCATCTCCGACGAATCTTCGGACTCTCAAACACCCATCAAACTTGACTTAAGTATCCTTGCTTTATGTTTTTAGGCTATAGTAGTTAATCCTACACACTTAACTCAATAATATGGATTAGATCAATTAACTCATCAATTGATTTCATCATCAAAATTCGAGATTCAATAATCTCCCCCTTTTTGATGATGATAATCAATTGATGACGGAGTTAAACATAACTCCCCCTATATATATGCCATATTATATTAAAAAAAAATTAAAAACACTTGAATTCAATCTTTTGTATTCAAGCCTGAACTGATAAGTTCTATCCGTTGAACTTATCATTATTCTCTTTAAGCATGAGCAAATATGAAACTTTGTATTTCTCATCATTTCAAGTTATGAAAATTATTTTCAAGTCAAATGATCACTTCAACAAGAGATAAGAATTTTCAACATGAATTGCATGATATAAGTGTAAGACATGATTTCATATGATCAATCAATCATGCGATATTCTCAAAGAATTTTGCGATGCATATAAGACATTTGCATTACTCAAGCATTTGCAATTCATATAAGTCATGCTATTGATGCGTATTAGACATTTTCATTTTTGCAATTTATATATGTCAAGTCATCACAAGTCATCTTTTCATCTTTTGCTCATTCTTCTCCCCCTTTGTCATCAACAAAAAGGAGATGGGAATTTAAGCAGAGAATTTGTGATCATAAAATCATTAGAAAAGAAATCCAGCCTTAAGATGGATCATACAAAATTCAGCATCCATCCAAAATTCATCTCATAAAACAAATCAGCATTCATCTAGAAAAAAAAATCAGCTTTCATTCAAAATTCATCTGATTAAGAAGTATGGCTGTCATACAAAACTTTAACTTGGCATTAAGAGTAAGCATACAAGAATCACGTAAGAAGGAATATCGATTAATCCTTAGGAGGAAATCTATAGTTCTTATATAGGACATCTATTTTTTGATTCATTTGTCGCAGTTCCTTCAAAATTTCGATTTACTGAATTTGAATTTGCTCTTGCTGTGATTTAAGTTGGTCTTGTTGTGATTTGAACTGATGCAATTCTGCCATTATGAGTTCTTCAGAAGATGAAGCAGGAGCTGAAGGTGTTGCACCAAAGGGACTAGGAGGAGGAGATTCATTTCCCCTAAAAATTGGTGTTTCGGGGTGTTCTACTGGTGGGGGAATTGGATCAGTCCTTTTAGATTGCCTAACCCATATACCATTGCTAAATATGCACATAAGTCTTTTCAGTAGATTCTTATTGATGGTGTGAAAACGATCAACTTGAATTATTTCTTCATTAGGCGAGACACTAATATTATGGGTAAGTATTAATTGAGTAATTAACCCCCCATATGGTAACATAGTGTCTTTAGCTATTATATCCTGCATGTGTTGCCGGATTAAGTATCCAAAGCAATTATTTTGTCCAGTTATAATCCAGTACATGGTGCTTAGCTCTATTTGACTCATTTCATCAAGATGAAATTGCTTGGGAAGTAGTATGCTAGTCATGATGTGATGAAGAATTTTAGAGTTAAAGGGTAGTAGGTGCCTGCAACTCTTGGGTATCATGCCTGGGTTCGAATTTTCAAATATAGTTTCTAAGGCTTCGGAGTAAGTTGCTCTGATCATATTGACATCCCATTTGTTTCTAAAGTAACAGCCACTATCCTTTTCAGTAATTCCAATTAGTTCATAAATAGTACTATCAAATATTCTAGTCTGTGTTCCTAAAAGGTAAGTACTTAGGCTTTCGTTGTCCACACACAAGTTTGCATAAAATAGCCTAACTAACCTAGGATAAATTGGTTCATTGATTTGTAGGAGAGGTAAGGCATCTAAATGTGCAAACCACCTAATGGGTTCTAGGTTTCCTAATTCATTTAGATCAACGTGTTTATACTTATGTATAGTTCTTGTTTCGAAATTTGGAAATCTAAGTGCTACTTCTTTAGATCTAAAAAGATTTTGGTCATATGAATCTTCTTCAACCCTTTTCCCTTTTGATCTTACTGATCTCTTGGGAGCTATTATCTAGACAAGATGATGGATCAAGAATATGAAACTGTGAAGAGTAAGCAAAATAATGAGAAGAGAAAGAAAAGATTTCAGATTTTACCTTATGTAGAATTTCTTGAAAGATGGAGAGCTTGAACCAACAAGAATTCCTCTCCTAGTCTTCTAAAGGTTGGAATTGAGAATTAGAGAGGTTGTGGGAGAGCTTGAACCAATCTCTCACGGGTTGGGGGGCGGTTCTACCGCCGGCCCTAACCCTTTATATAAAGGGGATCTCGGGCAGTGCCACCGCCAATCCGAGCGGTGCCACCACCTAGCGATCGAGCGCTTAGGCGGTGCTACCGCCGGTTCTGGCAGTGCCACCCTAGCATGCCACGGAAGGGAGAAAAAAAAAATTCCTTTCTTCCCCTTTATTTTTTTATTTTTCAGAGGTGTTTAGCTCAAGATAGGATAGGATCTTTGTACTTTAATATGTCATTTGAAATCGAAAGAGAAGGAGGAAATCAAATCCATGAAAGAATGGAAAGAGAATAAAAAAACTTTTCGGAAAATACATTCAAACAAGCCTATTCTTAGGGACAATTTAACATGCCTAGTTCCCTTCTAATGAATTCAAATTAGTCTTCATTTAAGGCTTTTGTAAAAATGTCTGCTAGTTGATGTTTTATGTCAATAAACTCTAGAACAACATTGTTGTTAAGGACATGATCGCGTATGAAATGATGCATAATATCGATATGCTTAGTTCTAGAGTGCTGAATTGGATTTTTGGTAAGACATATGGCACTTGTATTATCACATTTTATGGGAATATTTTTCAAGTGAATTCCATAGTCTTCTAATGTATTCTTCATCCAAATAACTTGTGCACAGTATGCACTTGCAGCAATGTATTCGGCTTCCGTCGTAGATAATGCAACTAAATTTTGTTTCTTGGAAGTCCAAGAAACAAGTGCATATCCTAAAAATTGGCATATTCCGGATGTGCTTTTTCGATCTATCATGCATCCGCCAAAATCGACATCTGCATAAGCTATTAAATCAAATTTATCGGATTTCAGATATCACAATCCTAAATTTGGAGTTCCTTTAAGATATCTAAATATTCTTTTAACACTCTTAAGATGAGATAATTTAGGATTAGATTGAAACCTAGTACAAAGTCCTACACTAAACATGATATCCGGTCTAGTCGCGGTGAGATAGAGTAGACTACCTATCATTCCCCTATATGTTTTTTGATCGAAATTTTCACTATTTTCGTCCATATCTAACTTAGTCGAAGTACTCATAGGAGTGTTTATTGCTTTTAAACTATTCATGTTAAATTGTTTTAACAATTCTAATGTATATTTAGATTACTTAAGAAATATACCATCACTAAGTTGTTTGATTTGCAATTCTAAAAAGAAAGTTAATTCACCCATTAAACTCATTTCAAATTCATGACTCATACACTTGGCAAATGATTCACATAGTGATTTATCCGAAAAACAAAAAATAATATCGTCAACATAAATTTGCACAATAAGAAAATTATTTTCAAAGTATTTCATAAAAAATATAGTATCAACCTTGCCTTTGGTAAAATTATTTAAAATAAGAAAGGAACTAAGCCTTTTATACCAAGCTCTAGGAGCTTGTTTCAAGCCATAGAGAGCCTTAGTCAATTTGAATACATGATTAGGAAGCAGAGAATTTTCAAATCCGGAAGGTTGTTCGACATATACTTCTTCAGAAATAAAACCATTCAAGAAGGTACTTTTGACATCCATTTGAAATAGTTTAAAATCATTACTACTAGCATAGGCAAGGAGCATCCTAATGGTTTCTAACCACGATACCACATTGGTCTTGCTTGTTTCTAAAGACCCATTTAGTACCAATGACTAAATAGTCACTAGGTCTAGGAATAAGCTTCCATACCTCATTCCTCTCAAATTGATTTAATTCCTCTTGCATTGCAATGACCCAAGAATAATCTTTCAAGGCCTCGTCAATGCATTTAGGTTCGATTTGAGAAAAGAAGGAAGCGTTAGAACAAAAATTCTTGAAGGAAGAACGAGTTTGAACCCCCTTTGATGTATCTCCTATAATTTGCTCCTTTGGATGAGCATCTACATACTTTCATTCCTTGGGTAAGGAAATTTTGGAAGAAGATGCATTCAAGTTGCTATTTTAAGGAGGGGGATCCTTTAAATTCAAATTATCAAAACCAAGATCATCATCAAAATCATTTTTCTTTAACTTGGAAATTTCATTAAAAACTATATGAATAGAATCTTCTATAACTAAGGTTCTTTTGTTAAAAACATGAAAAGCCTTAGAAACAGAAGAGTAACCAAGAAAGATGCCTTCATCGGATTTAGCATCAAATTTTCCTAAGGCATCATTTTCATTTAAAACAAAGCATTTGCAACCGAAAACTTTAAAATAAGAAACATTTAGTTTTTTGTTATTTCATAATTCATAGGGAGTTTTTGATAGAGACGATCTTATTAGAACCCTATTCATGATGTGGCAAGCCGTATTCACGGCTTCGGCCCAAAAATACTTGGGTAGACTATGTTCATTCAACATAGTTCTTACCATTTCTTGTAGGTTTCTATTTTTTCTTTCAACTACTCCATTTTGTTGAGGATTTCTTAGAGTGGAGAAGTTGTGGTTATATCCATTAACTTCACAAAAACTTTGGAAGTCACGATTTTGAAATTTGCCACCGTGATCACTCCGAATTGATGAAATCATGAAGCCTTTTTCATTTTGAGTGAGTTTACAAAATTTAGAGAAACATTTGAAACAATCACTTTTGTGAGCCAAGAAATAGGTCCAAGTGTATCTAGTATAGTCATCAACAATTACAAAAGCATATTTGCTTCCTCCTAGACTTGTTGTGTCAATTGGTCCAAATAAGTCTAAATGGATCAATTGTAATGGTCTAGTGGTGCTAATTTGATTTTTTGGTTTGAAACTAGTTTTTATTTATTTTCCTAGTTGACACGCATCACATACTTTGTCCTTAACAAACTTCATATTGGGAATCCCTCGTACTAATTCTCTAGATGAGATCTTAGATATTAGTTTCATACTTGCATGGCCTAATCTCCTATGCCAAAGCCAAGCATCATCATTTAAAGCGGAGAAGCACATTTCATTGGTGTCTACTAGAGGCCTTCCTTCAATAGGCGAAGGTCAACGACCCTTTTACAGCTTTTCTTCTTTTGCCGGGCTTAGGAGACAACCCTGTTAGGATCAAGAGCACTAAGAGGGGGGGGGGGGGGGGGTGAATTAGTGCAGCGGATTAAAACGTCGATTTTGATCAATCTTTCGTACGGTAAAAATTGAACTTGAAAGCGTACTCGTATAGCAGAGCAGCTAAGGTAATGAGTAAATAAAGCAAGTAAGAAAGTTTGCAGTAATGTGAATAGCAACAATGAAATGCAAACAAGAGATTACGCCGTTTTTAAAGTGGTTCGGTCAAATGACCTACATCCACTTGCGAGGCCCCTCTTCGACGAGGCTCCCACCTTCCACTAGCAAATCTCTTGAAATGGAAGGGTAAATACCCCTCTTACAACTCTTTACAAGCAGTTCACACTCTTACAGATTTTCAAGAAAGAAGGAGGTGAACACTAGCAAATTGAAAACCAAGGATTGCTAAGACTTTTCTAAGACCTTTCTCTCAATCACTTGCTGCTCAAAAAGTTGTTCTCTCTGCTGAGAATTGAGGGGTATTTATAGGCCTCAAGAGGATTCAAATTTGGGCTCCAAAAATTTGAATTCTCTTATGTTGCCGAAGCTAGCGGTGCCACCGCTTGTTAGTGGCGGTGCCACCGCCTGTCAGTTTTGACACTGACAGTGTACTGGGCGGTGCCACCGCCCAGCCCAGCGGTGCCACCGCCTAGCTCTCGGGTGCTGGGCGGTGTCACCGCCCGACCTTGCTAGTCACTGGTTGGGCTTTAAGTCCGGCCCAAACCAGGTTTCATTTTGGGCCCAGTTGGCCCCTAATCAAGATATAGGATTATTTCTTAATCCTAACCTTAATTACATTCAAACTACGTAACTAAAGACATACTCCTAAGCAAGTTTTTAACCGGCGAACTTCAAGTCTTGTTCCGGCAAGCTTTCCGGCGATCTTCCGACGGACTTCCGATACGCCCTTGGATTTCTTCCGACGGACTCCCAGCTGGCTCCCGATCTTGTGGCGAAGTCAACGAGTAGCCGAGCCTTCTCGGTGATCTCTGCGAACCTCCGATGATCTTATTCGGCGGACTTCCGAAAACTTCGATAAGTCCCCGATTTCTTCTCGATTGGTTCCGGCAGCATCTCCGACGAATCTTCGGACTCTCAACGGACTCTCGAACACCCATCGAACTTGACTCCGGTAGACTTGCTTTATGTCTTCAAGCTGTCGTAGTAAATCCTGCATACTTATCTCAACATATGGATTAGATAAAACATAACAATTGAATTCATCATCAAAATCCGAGATTCAACAATCTCCCCCTTTTTGATGATGACAATCAATTGATAACGGAGTTAACCTTAACTCCCCCTATCTATTTGCCATACTTGAGATAAGACATTCTTGAATTCAAAGCCTTTGAATTCAACAGACATATTGATAAGTTAAGATGCTTAACCTTATCAATACTCCATCATGATTCCTATCATGATGTATCTCTCTGAAAATGATGTCAAGGCTTGACATTCATTTTCAATTTTTACATTTCAAGATAGTAATCGAAGCGATTCATCATATGGTAAGATATCAACATGTAAGATTGCAATGCAAGTTCTTGATATCTTAACATAATGCAATCATGGCAAAATGTAAATTTGGCAATTATAGCATCAATTCATGTAAAAATTTCTCATTCAAATATGGCACTCATAGCATCAATTCATATATTTCTCCCCCTTTGTCATCAACAAAAAGGAGAACAATATAAGCAAATTTTAAATATAAGTGAGATGCCATAAGCAAGTTCATGTCATTTTTCAACAAAGAGTGATAGGATACCAAATATACAAGCATCTCAAGGAAGACATGACATGGAGATAGCTTTGAAAACTTCTTCCTTTTTATTTGTTATTATTATTATTAATTTTTTTTTTTTTTTACATGATAAGTTTATGAGAGATGCATTTGCTAATTGATTCCATATGTCAAAAATCAATTATATGAATCAAACTCGATATGACATATGTTTATGAAAGCTACATTAAGTTGGAAGATAATGATGTATCAAGAAAATCTGATTGTTAGGATCAAGAAGATACCAAATCAGAAATTTAACATTTTCATGCATTCGGACAAGGTTTTTCTATAGATTTTCAAAACGTAATCATGAAGATAAAACATGCTTGTTATCATGGAAATTTTTATATCCAAAACACAAAATTTCCAACATGTTATTAAGGCACGTAGAATCATCATAGCAATTAAGTGATTTGATCATTGAATCAAGAAAGTCCGAAAAATAAATTTAATGAATTCAAGCATTCGGACACATTGACATTCCTAATTCTCTTCTAATGAAATCAAATTGTTCTTCACTTAAAGGCTTTGTAAAAATATCAGCTAGTTGATGTTTAGTATTAATGAACTCTATAACTATATCATGATTAGTGACATGATCTCGTATAAAGTGATGTCTAATATCAATATGTTTTGTTCTTGAGTGTTGAATGGGATTCTTTGTTAAACATATAGCACTTGTGTTATCACATTTAATGGGAATATTTTTAAGATGAACTTTATAATCTTCTAAGGTGTTTTTCATCCACACAACTTGTGCACAGCATGCACTAGCTACTATATACTTAGCTTCGGTTGTTGATATTGTTAGGACCGGAGCGGCACTAAGAGAGGGGGGTGAATTAGTGCAGTGGTAAAGAACGATAAACTTTCAATGATTTAAACACTTTCGGAAACTTCGTACGATAAAAGCAACGTTTCGTTTGAAACCGTTTCGATTGCGTTTTAACTTGAAGGCATACGTATGAAGGAGACAAAGTAGTAGAGCATCAAAGTGAAGATGGTTTGCAGTAATGTAAATGACAATGAGAAAAACGCAAACCGATTTATAGTGGTTCGGTCATGCGACCTACATCCACTTGCGAAGCCTTCTTCGATGAGGCTCCCAACCACTAGCAAATCACTTTGAAGGGGAAGGACAAATACCCCTCTTACAACCTTTACAAGTGGTTCATACTCTTACAAAATTTCAGCAAGAAAGAAAGGGAGGTGAACACTCAAGCAATTTGAAAGTAAGACTTGCTAAGGCTTTGCTAAGACTTTTTTTTCACTCTATTGCTTCTATAAAAGTTGTTATCTCTGTTGAGAATTGAGGGGTATTTATAGGCCTCAAGAGGATTCAAATTTGGGCTCCAAAATTTGAATTCTCTTCGGTTCCCGAAGCTAGCGGTGCCACCGCCTGTCAGTGGCGGTGCCACCGCCTGTCAGTTTTGATACTGATAGTGTACTAGGCGGTGCCACCGCCCAGTCCAGCGGTGCCACCGCCTAGCTCTCGGGTGCTGGGCGGTGCCACCGCCCAGACCGGCGGTGCCACCGCCTAGCTCTCGGGCTCTAGGCGGTGCCACCGCCTAATCTGGCGGTGCCACTGCCTACACAATTTCAGCCCATTAGTTGGGCTCCAAACTTGGCCCAAACTAGTCCAAACTTGGGCCCAATTGGCCCTTACTTGGGTTATAAGATTAATACCTAATCCTAACCCTAATTAACATGCTAACTACGATTTTAAAGACATTTCCTAAGCTATTACAAAGTCCACAAGTCAAGACTTCTTCCGGCAAGCTTCCGGCGAACTTCCGACGGTCTTCCGATAAACTCTCGAAAACCATTCTACGGACTCCCGGCAAGCTCCGAAACTTCACGATTTGATCTTGGCGAGTTTCGATGAGCTTCTTCGGCAAGCTACGATCTTTCTCAGTGAGCTCCGCGAACTTCCGACGAACCTTTCGGCGAGCTTCCGAAAACCCTTTGGCAAGCTCCCTACTCATTCTCGGCTAGTTCCGACAGCATTCCCGACGAACCTTCGGACTTCCGTCGAACTCTCGAACTCCCAACGAATCCTTCGCGCTTGACTTCGGCACTTTGTTTCGCTTTATGTCTTCATCTTTATCGTAGTTAATCCTGCACACACAAGCCAAAACTCTACTCCGATCTAGACAATTATTACAACGCGAATTGACATTCTGTTGCCCGGCACGTCTTTGGTTAGCGCTTCGTCCGATTCTTCAGCGCATCGTCCACTCTTGCAGCTTGTTGCCCAATCGGTGGTTGACCTCCGCAACCCCGATATCCTTGGTGCAATTCCGCTCTCCTTGGCCCGATGCCCGACGTCCGAAGCATTCTACCGTCCAATATCCTAACGTGATCTCCTCCGGCGCAACGTCAATTCCTCCTGCGTCAACTGTCTAATCCTAATCGAGTAGACCTGCATCACTCAAAATGTAGTTAAACATCTAAACACAATCAATTAGTTTCATCATCAAAATCCGAGATTCAACAGATAGTGCAACCGAGTTTTATTTCTTAGATGACCAGGAAACAAGAGCATGTCCCAAAAATTGACATGTTCCTGATGTGCTTTTTCTATCTAATCTACATCCAGCAAAATCTGCATCAGCATAAGCAATTAACTCAAACTTCTCGATTTTCGGATACCATAATCCTAGATTTGTGGTACCTTTAAGATATCTAAGTATTCTTTTAACCGCTTTGAGATGAGATATCTTAGGGTTCGATTGAAACCTAGCACAAAGTCCTACACTGAACATGATATCTGGTCTAGTTGCAGTGAGGTAAAGTAAGCTTCCTATCATACCCCTATAAGTTTTTTGATCGAAGTTTTCTCCACTTTCATCAACTTCTAACTTAGTGGATGTGCTCATAGGAGTGTTAATAGCTTTTGAGCTTTCCATATTAAATCTCTTTAGCAAATCTAAAGCATATTTAGTTTGACTAATAAAGATGCCATTTGTTAGTTGCTTAATTTGTAAGCCTAAGAAAAAGGTTAATTCTCCCATTAAACTCATTTCAAATTCATGACTCATATTTTTGGCAAATGATTCACATAGTGATTCATCCGAAGAACCAAAAATAATATCATCAACATAAATTTGCACAATAAGAAAATTATTTTCAAAATGTTTGATAAACAATGTAGTATCAACCTTGCCTTTGGTAAAATTATTTAAAATAAGAAAGGAACTAAGCCTTTCGTACCAAGCTCTAGGAGCTTGTTTCAAACCATAGAAAGCCTTAGTCAATTTGAATACATGATTAGGAAGAAGAGAAATTTCAAATCTAGGAGGTTGTTCGACATATACTTCTTCCGAAATAAAACCATTCAAGAAGGCACTTTTGACTTCCATTTGAAATAGTTTAAAATTATTACTACTAGCATAGGCAAGGAGCATCCTAATGGCTTCTAATCTTGCCACAGGAGCGAAGGTTTTTTCGTAGTCGATACCTTCTTCTTGGTTGAAACCCTTGGCCACTAATCTAGCCTTGTTTCTAACTACGATACCACATTCGTCTTGCTTGTTTCTAAAGACCCATTTAGTACCAATGACTAAATGGTCACTAGGTCGAGGAACAAGCTTCCATACCTCATTCCTCTCAAATTGATTCAATTCCTCTTGCATTGTAATGACCCAAGAATCATCTTTCAAGGCCTCGTCAATGCATTTAGGTTCGATTTGAGAGAGAAAGGCAGCATTAGCACAAAAATTCTTGAAAGAAGAACGAGTTTTAACCCCTTGTGATGTATCTCCTATAATTTGCTCTTTTGGATGAGCATCTACATACTTCCATTCCTTGGGTAAGGAGATTTTGGAAGAAGATGCATCCAAGTTGCTATTTTGAGGAGGGGGTTCCTTTAAATCCAAATTTTCAAAACCAATATCATCATCAAAATCATTTTTCTTTAACTCGGAAATTTCATTAAAAATTACATGACTCTTCTATAACTAAAGTTCTTTTGTTAAAAACACGAAAAGCTTTAGAAATGGAAGAGTAACCAAGAAAGATGCCTTCATCGGATTTAGCATCAAATTTTCCTAAGGCATCCTTTTCATTTAAAATAAAGCATTTGCAACCGAAAACTTTAAAATAAGAAACATTTGGTGTTTTGTTATTCCATAATTCACAGGGAGTTTTTGATATTGATGGTCTTATTAAAACCCTATTCATGATGTAGCAAGTCGTATTCACGGCTTCGGCCCAAAAGTACTTGGGTAGACTATGTTCATTCAACATAGTTCTTGCCATTTCTTGAAGATTTCTATTTTTTCTTTCTACTACTCCATTTTGTTGTGGGTTTCTTAGTGTAGAGAAGTTGTGGTTATATCCGTTAACTTCACAAAAATTTTAGAAATCACGGTTTTGAAATTCGCCACCGTGATCACTCCGAATTGATGAAATCATGAATCCTTTTTCGTTTTGAGTGAGTTTACAAAATTTAGAGAAACATTTGAAACAATCACTTTTGTGAGCCAAGAAATAGGTCTAAGTGTATCTAGTATAATCATCTACAATTACAAAAGCGTATTTGCTTCCTCCTAGACTTGTCGTGTCAATTGGTCCAAATAAGTCCAAATGGATCAATTGTAATGGTCTAGTGGTGCTAATTTGATTTTTTGGTTTGAAACTAGTTTTTATTTGTTTACCTAGTTGACACGCATCGCATACTTTGTCCTTAACAAACTTCATATTGGGAATCCCTCGTACTAATTCTCTAGAGGAGATCTTAGATATTAGTTTCATGCTTGCATGACCTAATCTCCTATGCCAAAGCCAAGCATCATCTTTTAAAGCGGAGAGGCACATTTCATTACCTAGTTCATCAAGATCGATGGTGTAGACATTATTTTGTTTTAATGCAATCATAGTACTGTTATTGTTTGGTTTTTCAATAATACACACATTTGATTCAAATCTAACGATATAACCTTTATCACATAATTGACTAATACTCAAGAGATTATGTTTCAATCCATCAACTAGTAATACAATATCAATAGAAAAGTTTAATTTGTTACCTATGGTTCCCTTGCCAATGATTTTGCCTTTGTTGTTGTCTCCGAAGGTGACATAGCCTTCGTCTATGCTAGTGAGCTTGGAGAATTGGGATGGATCTCCGGTCATATGCCTTGAGCATCCACTATCAAGGTACCATCTCTTGCTCCTAGCTTGTGATGGTGTATGTTTCTACAAGAAGGGATTATTTTTAGATACCCATTTACTTTTGGGTGCCTCAAAAACTAATCTAACTTGTTTATCATGTTGCATAGACTTGATCATGGTTCCTTTAGGAACCCAAATCAATTTGTTCGGACTAATTTTCTTGAATGGACATTGATGAGTTTTATGTCCATATTTGCAACAAAAGTTGCAATTGCTTTGGTGTTGAACATGTAAGATAGGACCTTTAATGAAGGTGGTTGGATTTTGGTGAGAACTTCTCACAAATCCGATTCCACTTCTTTTAGGAACGTGACCCTTATTTGTAAGGATCATGTTCAAAGACTTGCTACCGACCTCGAATTTCTTCAAGGTGTCCTTAAGTAGCAAGTTCTCCTTTTGGAGAGTTTCTAGATCATGACATTTTATGCATGGAGCTAAACTATCATGATATTTAGTTTTTAATTTATCAAAATTACAAGTAAGACTATCATGCTCCTTTTTTAACAATTTATATTTTCTACTAATTGTTTTGCATTCATCAAATAACTCATGGAAGGCATTTAATAATTCATGATAAGATAAATCTGCATCAATTAAATTCGTTACCTCCTCTCCGATGGCCATTAGGGCATAATGAGCAACTTGCTCGGTGTTGGACTCCTCTTCTTCGGATGCGCTTGAATCATCCCACGTTGCTTTGAGCGCCTTCTTCTTTGATGTTCTCTTTTTGGCTTGGGGACATTCATTTTTGAAATGCCCCGGCTTCTTGCATTCATAGCATATCACTTGGTCCTTTTTATGTTCAAGTTTGTTTTTGGTGTTATTTTTAAATTTGTTCTTTCTTATAAATTTTTTAAATTTTTGAGTCAAAAGTGCAATGTCATTGTCACTGTCCTCATCACTTGATGTTCCTTTCAAGTGGTCTTCTTGTGATTTGAGTGCCATATCCTTCCTGTTCTTTGGAAGGGGGTTCTCAAGCTCGTCATGAGCTTGACATGTCATTTCGTAGGTCATTAGAGACCCAATAAGTTCTTCAAGAGGGAATGTTTTAAGGTCCTTGGCCTCTTGAATGGCAGTAACTTTTGGATCCCAACTTTTAGGAAGGGATCTTAAGATTTTAGTTACTAATTCAAAGTTAGAAAAATCTTTACCAAGAGCTTTGAGTCCATTGATGACATCCGTGAAACGGGTGTACATGTCTCCGATGCACTCACTTGATTTCATTCGAAAAAGTTCGTAAGAGTGCACAAGAATATTGATTTTGGACTCTTTCACTCGGCTAGTGCCTTCATGAGTGACCTCAAGAGTTCTCCAAATATCAAAAGCAGAATCACAAATTGAAACGCGATTAAATTCATTTTTGTCTAGTGCACAAAACAAGGCATTCATAGCCTTTGCGTTTAAAGCAAAAACTTTCTTCTCCGATTCATTCCATTCGCTCATCAGAAGAGAAGATTTTTGAAATCCATTTTCAACAATAGTCCAAAGCTCGAAATCCATGGAAATTAGGAAGATTCTCATACGTGTCTTCCAATACGTGTAATCCGACCCATTAAACATAGGTGGACGTGTAATGGAGTGTCCCTCATGCATGCCGGAGTAAGCCATCTCTCTTGGGTATTAAACCAAATATGAGAGTGAGCCTTGCTCTGATACCAATTATTAGGATCAAGAGCACTAAGAGGGGGGGGGGGTGAATTAGTGCAGCGGATTAAAACGTCGGTTTTGATCAATCTTTCATACGGTAAAAATTGAACTTAAAAGCGTATTCGTATAGTAGAGCAGCTAAGGTAATGAGTAAATAAAGCAAGTAAGAAAGTTTGCAGTAATGTGAATAGCAATAATGAAATGCAAACCAGAGATTACGCCGTTTTTAAAGTGGTTCGGTCAAATGACCTACATCCACTTGCGAGGCCCCTCTTCGACGAGGCTCCCACCTTCCACTAGCAAATCTCTTGAAATGGAAGGGTAAATACCCCTCTTACAACTCTTTACAAGCAGTTCACACTCTTACAGATTTTCAAGAAAGAAGGAGGTGAACACTAGCAAATTGAAAACCAAGGATTGCTAAGACTTTTCTAAGACCTTTCTCTCAATCACTTGCTGCTCAAAAAGTTGTTCTCTCTGCTGAGAATTGAGGGGTATTTATAGGCCTCAAGAGGATTCAAATTTGGGCTCCAAAAATTTGAATTCTCTTATGTTCCCGAAGCTAGCGGTGCCACCGCCTGTTAGTGGCGGTGCCACCACCTGTCAGTTTTGACACTGATAGTGTACTGGGCGGTGCCACCGCCCAGTCCAGCGGTGCCACCGCCTAGCTCTCGGGTGCTGGGCGGTGCCACCGCCCGACCTTGCTAGTCACTAGTTGGGCTTTAAGTCCGGCCCAAACCAAGTTTCATTTTGGGCCCAGTTGGCCCCTAATCAAGATATCGGATTATTTCTTAATCCTAACCTTAATTACATTCAAACTACGTAACTAAAGACATACTCCTAAGCAAGTTTTTAACCGGTGAACTTCAAGTCTTGTTCCGGCGAGCTTTCCGGCGATCTTCCGACGGACTTCCGATACGCCCTTGGATTTCTTCCGATGGACTCCCAGCTGGCTCCCGATCTTGTGGCGAAGTCAACGAGTAGCCGAGCCTTCTCGGTGATCTCTGCGAACCTCCGATGATCTTATTCGGCGGACTTCCGAAAACTTCGATAAGTCCCCGATTTCTTCTCGATTGGTTCCGGCAGCATCTCCGACGAATCTTCGGACTCTCAACGGACTCTCGAACACCCATCGAACTTGACTCCGGTAGACTTGCTTTATGTCTTCAAGCTGTCGTAGTAAATCCTGCATACTTATCTCAACATATGGATTAGATAAAACATAACAATTGAATTCATCATCAAAATCCGAGATTCAACAAACCCTTACAAGTTTCACTCCTCTCTTGAATGATCTCAACACTTAGAAGAAAGGAGGACAACTCTAGCTTTTATAACACTTTTAAGGCCTTAAAGACTTAAGATTAAAGCAAGTTTTCGTTCCCTTTCCTGTAGGAAAGGATGGGGTTTTTATAGGCCCCAATGAGTTTGAAAATGGAGCCTAAAAGTGTCCATTCCTAGATTTCCGGGGTCTTGGTAGTACCACTGCCATTACTGGGTGGTACTACCACCTGCCATCTGACACTGGGTGGTACTACCGCTCAATCTGGGCGGTTCTACCGCTTGACAGCGCTCAAAGATCGAGCTCAAGCAGTACCACCGCTTGATAGGGGTAGTACAACCATTGGCAGCAATAACTGCTAGTAGTACCACCACCCAATTTGGGCAGTACCACCACCCAATTTGGGCGGTACCACCACCCAGAGTTCCTGGGAGATCGAGTCTCCTGAGCGGTGCCACCACTAGCACTAGCGGTGCCACCGTCGGCCAGGAATTCAGGGTCCGAATTGGCTGTTCCATTCGACCCAATTTGGGTCTGTTAAGGGCCTAGTTGGCCCTTAATTAAGTTAGTGGGATTACCTCCCAATCCTAACTTAATCTAAACTTTAACTACAACATTTAAGACATGATTATTGCAATTCGTGTTCCGACGAACTTTCGAGGAACATCCAACAAACTTTTGGCGATGCTCCAGCGGACTCCCGGCAAGCTCTTGGACTTCGCGACGATCTTCTTGGTGAGTTCTGATGAGCTTCTATGGCAAGCTCCAGGACTTCTCGATTGGTTCCTGCAGAACTTCTGACGAATGTCTAGACTTCCAACGAACTCTCGAACTCCCAACGTGATCTTGGTCTTGACTCCAGCACAACACCTACTGCATGTCTTACTGTCATCGTAGTTAATCCTGCACACTTTTCTCAACATATAGATTAGATCAACAAATGATAATTGACTTCATCATCAAAATCCGAGATTCAACAATCTCCCACGTTTTGATGATGACAATCAATTGATGACGGAGTTAACCTTAACTCCCCCTATCTATATGCCATACTTGAGAAAAGTCATTCTTGAATTCAAAGCCTTTGAATTCAAGAGACATATTGATAAGTTAAGTTCATTTAAACTTATCAATACTCCCATCATGATTCCTATCATGATATAGCAATTCTGAAAATGATGTCAAGGCATGACATCCATTTTCAAGTCTTATATTTCAAATGTGAAGGATAACAATCATAGCAATTTCATCATATGGCAAGATATCAACTTTGTAAAATTGCAAGTTAAGCTCTAGATATCTTATCATAATGCAAACATGTATAGCAATTCATTCCAAGTTAAGCTCTAGATATCTTATCATAATGCAAACATGTATAGCAATTCATTCTATCATCAATTTACCACATATTTCTCTCCCTTTGTCATCAACAAAAAGGAGAACGATTCAACAATGTATGCAAGTGTGGTAAAAAAAGATTCATATCATATTTCAACTTTGTAAAAACAATTTATATCAATCATATTTCAATCATTCATGACATGATATCATTCACAAGTTCTCACATAAAAGAGATAACTTTTATTACTTCTTCCTTTTTATTTATCATCAACGCTTTGCATGAGGGAGGAAAGTAAGGAGGGAAAGCCATTGAGAACCAACTTTGAATGAAGTTAAAAATAATAGGAGAGTTTCATTATGCTTCATTTTTCACAAGGATCAAAATATACATGTGAAATTAAATTCTTGCAAGTGTTCATCTAAAAAAAATCTTCCTTCATCAATAAGGAATTCATGTGAAAGAATCATTCTATCAAATCCATTTCTTAATTAAAATTCACAAAAGATAAATCCATGAGAGATGCATTTGTCAATTAATTCCATGTATCAAAAATCATTTAGTAATGGAGCATGGATATGCAATAAATTTGATATGGCATAGACTCATGAAAACTCCATTCAAGAAATACTTTAAGTCCGGAAGAGAAATACAACAAAATCATGCATTCGGACAATGTTTTGTCATAGCTTTTTAATCACAATTATGAAGGTAAACTCATTAGTGCTTTGTAATGCTCAAAGATTAAGAATCCGATGTATGATTAAAACTTCTCAAATCACAATCATGAAAGTATAACATGCTCATCATCATGGAAACTTTTCGCATCAAGGCACAAAATTTCCAACATTAAAGTAAACATGTTATTGAAGCATACAATCATGTCAAATTCGTATCAGAAATTTTCAGCACCAAATTTAAGTGAGTGATCAAAGAAAGTCTAAAAATAAAATTTATGAAATTCATGCATTCAGACAAATTAATATTCCTACCTCCGCCAATGCTCACCAAATAATACATCAAGTCATAGATACCAATAGTTAAACATATCAAGGACTTGCGATCATCAAAGTAAGTGGCATTGTGATCATCAAAGTGAGTAGCATAAAAGGTTTACAATATTAAGGTAAACAACATAGTATTACAACATGACAAGAAGGAATTGTGTCCACTTTTCTAAATACATACATAAGCTCATTTAGGTGGTGGAAAGTTAAAATGTCTAAACAATGTGTCAAACTGTCGATGAATCTACTGCAGCTTAGATAGGATTCGATCTTGGTATTGTTCAAGTCGATCTTGTCTTTGTTCAAAGTGATCCATCCGAATCCCTATGTCTTTGATAGATGAAGAAGGTGCTTGTTCTACTGGAGACGATTTCTCGAAGGGACCAGTTGGAGGGGATAGATTACCCCTAAAGATTGGTGTTTCCGATTCTAGTTCAGGTTGAGGGGGATCGGTCCTTCTAAGCAGTCTAACCCACATACCATTTCTAAATGTGCATCTCATCCGTCAAAGTAGATTTTTATTTATGATACTAAATCTATCTAGCTTTATAACTTCTTCATCGGGTGGAATTGCAATATCGTAGGCATGTAGTATTCTAGTGATTATGTCACCATATGCCAGCATCATGTCCTTTTTAGATATTTCTATCATGTTTTGTTGGATAAGGTAACCAAAACAATTGTTATATCCTTTTATGATTCAATACATGGTACCTAGTTCCATTTGGCTTACTTCATCATGATGGTATTATTTTGGGAGAATGATATTAATCAAGATGTGATGAAGTATTTTGGTGCTTAATGGTAGTAAATGCTCACAGCTTTTTTGGAAGTATCATTAAGTTGGGATTGCCAAAAATTATTTCTAAGGCATCAACATAAGTGGTCTCAATTGTTTCATTATCCCATTGTCCTCTAAAATAACAACATCCTTCTTTCACCGGGATGCCTATGATATCATAAATAGATATATCCATAATGGCTATATGATGTCATAAAAGATAGGTACACACCATTTCTTCTTCATCTACATGTAGATTATTATAAAACAACCTTATAAGTCTAGGATAGATAGGTTCACTTATTTGTAGGATTGGGAGAAGGTCTAAATTTGTAAACCATTGAACAGGTTCTAAATCACTTAGTTCATCTAAATCAACATATTTTTCCTTATAAACATGTCTAAATTCTATGATGTAAATTTTAGGGAATGTTGATTAGAATTGAAGAGTGTAGAATCATAGTTTTCTTGTAATCTCCTCTTCCTTTTGTCCCTAGAGGATCTTCTAGAACCCATAAATACTGCTATTATGAAGATAGATAATAAGCAAGAGTAGATAATACAAAAGAGAAATCAAAGCCTTTTAGAGAATACCTTAGTTGAGATCTTCAAGAAGATGTAGGATTGATCCTTGATCTTGTAGGAAATAGGGAGTTTTGGGCAACTAGAGGGAGAGAGTGGAGTTCAAAGGTGGTTTGGAGCTGCAAGGGTGAGTGGAAAATGAGTTGGGATCGGTTCTACCATCGGCCCTAGCTCGATTTTAAAAAGGGGCAGATTGCGGGTGATGGCACTGCTGGTTGGGCGGTGCAACCGCCTGCCACTCGTGACAGCTGGCGGTGATACCGCTAGTTGGGTGGTGCCACCACCTACAAGCAGTGAGCACTGCTTACAAAAGTGTGTGGGCTAATGTGGGAGATTTCAATTTGAAGGGAGTGTTTGTTTGTGGAGAACACAACCCTAATTACATAATCATGTAAAAAATTCACATTACAAGATGAGAAAATTCGTATATTTATGATCGATCTTGTGAAATACATACTCTACTCAAATGTCATATAGAGCTTATATGTTTTCAATATGTTTATGATTCATCATGCAAGCATCACAAGCTGTAAGTTCATGATCTTGTAAGATATAGTTGGATCCAAAAAAATTGAGGGAGGAATGTATCCGATAAATTTGGAAATTAGGAGGATATGTGAAGGGGAATTTATGCATAAGAGTTTACAAGTTTCAAATTTTTGAGGGATCAAACTTAAGTGTTTATCATGCAAGATTCCATCATTAACGTATGGAATACAAGTATCATTTTGTAATTGATAATTTTAATTCTACTAATCCTCTTTTTGTCATTTTAGCTAGAGAGCATTATGAGTCATTTTGGATCTCTGGTCATAAACCTTGAGCACCCAAAAAGCAAGATATCATCTCTTGCTCGTAGCTTGTGATGGTATATGTTTCTAAAAAAGAGGATGATTTTTAGGTACCCAATTGACCTTGGATGCCTCAAAAATCGATCTAAATTGCTTATTATGTTGCATGGAGTTCTTTACGGTTCTTTTAGGAACCCAAATCAATTTGTTTGAACTAACCTTCTTGAATGGACAATGATAAGCTCTATGTCTATGTTTGCAACAAAAGTTGCATTTGTTTTGGTATGAAATATACAAGATAGGGCCTTTAATGAAGATGGTTAGATTTTGGTGAGAGCTTCTCACAAATCTGATTTCACTTCTTTTATGAACATGACCCTTATTGGTAAGGATCATGTTCAAAGACTTGCTACCAACCTTAAATTTCTTCAAGGTATCCTTGAGTAGCAAGTTCTCCTTTTGAAGTATTTCTAAATCATGACATTTCATATATGGAGCTAAACTATTATTATACTTAATTTTTAATTTATCGAAATTACTAACAAGAGTATCATACTTCTTTTTTAACAATTTATATTTTCTACTAATTATTTTACATTCATCAAATAAATGATGGAAAGCATTTAATAATTCATCAAATGATAAATTTGCATCATTTGAACTTGATACCTCCTCTCCGATGGCTATTAATGCATAGTGAGCAACTTGCTCGGTGTTGGGCTCCTCTTCTTCGGATGTGCTTGAGTCATCCCATGTTGCTTTGAGTGCCTTCTTTTTTGGTGTTCTCTTCTTGGCTTGGGGACATTCACTTTTACAATGTCTTGGCTTCTTGCATTCGTAGCAAATTACTTGGTCTTTCTTGGGTTCAAATTTATTTTTAGTATCATTTTTAAATTTATTTCTTTTAATGAATTTTTTGAATTTCCTTGTTAAAAGTGCCAAGTCATCGTCAAAGTCCTCATCACTTAAGTTTTCTCTCAAGTGGTCTTCTTGTGTTCTTAGTGTCATATCCTTCCTGTTCTTTGGAAGGGTGTCCTCATGCTCTTCATGAGTTTTGCAAGTCATTTCATAG